>CAUJRU010000082.1:0-1200000 GCA_963277665.1 Viscum album | reverse complement strand
ACGTTATGGTCGTGATATTAAAATGGTCATTGATGTTATTGGATAATTCATAGCATTGTCACCTAATCTTATAAAGATATATGAGGTATATATTGAACAATTTACCCATATAAAAAACCTATAATAGTTGATGATTAATTATTTAAAGAATGTTATGATATTACATATGGCTAAAGGGGTAGAGAAATTGACGGTCCAGTCAAGAAAATATTGTGAATCGACCAGGGAAAAAAACAAACCTATGAGAGTACCTTCTCCTTTCTAGTTCTAAAGAAACATTTATTATCATTACAACTTCATGAAAATACCATAATTTAAGATAAAACTATGTCTGAAACTGAATACAAAGAAGAAATATATGGAGATTCTTTGAGAGATAGAATTGGTCTTGAGACTCTAAATGATATTATCAAGAATGAATTGTGAGGGATATCAGTTATGAATACATAAATAATGTACATATTCATAATAAATCTATTCATATAGTGAGCTGCTACATTTATTAAAGTTAATAACTATTCATATTTTGTATAGTTATTCATATCAAAACAATATAAAGAGAAAATCATGAAAATCATTATTTGGAATCACTAATCCTTATATCATTTATACAATATAAGAAACATTTAATAAGATAAAAATTATAAAGGAAAAATATGTGTTAATCAGAGTGTTTAATAAAAAATCATAAGATGAAATACTATTTTTTTAAGTCTGTAAAGAAAATGTAAATATCTAAAATCTATTCAAATAAATAATATATTTAATTTTCTTCATTACTTAATAGAATTTTTAAGGTGCACAGGATGCTGATCTTAGTCAATATGGACACCGTAAATATTTTTTTAGATACAATGCAATGATATGAAACCAACTGACGAAACATGATGTTTATTATAAATATATAATACAGTTCAAACAATATTTCATAGATATTCTTTGAAATATATTTTCAATCCATGTTTAAACAAGAATTTTGTTATGATAGGGAGGTCACAGAGTATAGGCTATATCATGGAATGAGTTTAGTGTCTGATGGTATAAAGCCTATGAATTGTTAGAAATTGAAACAAATTAATATATATATTGAAAGATTTAACTATCAAAATATTTTTTTAATAATTTACTTATTTTGGTCAATGATTCTGCAGTGTTCCAAACATGATAATGACATTAATTTTGGATATTATGTTTGAGAAATTTATGAGAGAAATACTAAATCTTGAAAATACTAGAATCCCACAATAGATAATTTCCTAAGGTAATTAAAATTTTCTTTAATATATTTCGTAATCATTTGTTTGTGTCTATTTTATTTGTAATTCCCAGAATTCTGAAAACTATGTTACTCAAAAGAAGAAATAAATATGGTTGGAGATGATTGGGAATCATATTTTTTGACTAAATGTATAATGAAAAAAATTTAGGTGATTACATAATAGTGGTAAAATAATTCACAATTCATTTTTGATGAGTATAAACGAGTCTTATATCAAACCCACACATGATGCCACCTATATGGATCAAAGTGTGTGTTTCTAGTTCAAAAAGATATTTTAATAAAAAATATAGGTGGCTTACTCAAAACAAATGAAAACAATTATAATAGTTTTATATATTAGGAAAATGATCCATATGTCAGTTGAGAAATTTAGGAATCAACTACACCACAATCTGACGCACTGTGTGACCGGTATCACCCCATGTCCAATTTTTTTTTCAAAATTGACATTAATTTTAATGAAAAAATTTACATACTCAAAACCAATAAAAACATTCATATGGTTTGGCTACTTTAGGAAAATGATCCATAAGTCATTTTTTATATGTTATAATCATCCAAACCTCAATATGATGCACGTGGTGACTGGTATGACCCTATATGTCTGTTATCAGTTTAAAATTAATATTTTAAAACAAAAATATGTCACACACTGAAAACTAATAAAACAAGATCTGTAACGACCCTGATCTGAAGCCACTCAATAGGTTCCCCGTACCCGGTTCAGCACATGACCTCAAGCGCATTTCCCCAAATGATAGAGGATTCCGACTAGCAGTGAGGGCCTTGGTGAGTTATTAGGGAAACTATTCTGTCATTTGGTAAAGTATACAAGGAAAAGGAAATAACAATCAGTAGCGGAAGAAGTAAAAAAAAATACAATAACTGAACTAAAGAACAAAAACAATGAATATATAATAATGATAATAATGATGCAGCATGTACAAGTATCTAAGGAAAGCAGAAAACACAACAACATGCTAAAATAAAACATAGAACAATGTACTAAATGTAAACAGCAACTCCAGCAACATCACTGGCCTAGGCTCGGTCCTATGCTCTCCAGGTCCAACAAAAAATCATGTAACTGAAGTATAAGGGCCACTATCCCTATCCACAACTGCAACCATATAACCTTTTTGGGCCAAAAAGTAGGACCCAAACAGGGTGTGAGACTAATCCCTGTAGGCAATCACCCTAAGATCTGTGCCCTACAGTCAGTGACCAATATAGAAAAATTAAATGAAATAAATACAGCAAGAGATAGGAGTACACTAAAGTAAACAATCCTATAAATCTCCATTCACATTTAACTAGTAATTTAATTTAGTCATTTAATTATCACCCAAGGAATCTTTCAACAGCTCTATATTCCAAAATGATCGCATGTAACACAACAGGTATCTCAGCAGACTACCTAAACTACAAGTAGTACAAACACAAGCTTGTTATTTGGCATGGTGGACTCATCACAACCAACCAAAAAATATTAACACACACTCTCCGGGTGGCTCATACTGGAAGACCCCTATAGTAATGTAACCATACAAAGTCACAGACACTCTGGGAAGCACTCACCATAAATTCCCTTGTGGTCTTACAAAGATAGGTATAGACTCTCTGAGGAATCACTTACGTCTAATTCCACCTATAGTATCGACACATAACTAAGGACACTCTAAGGATGCACAAATTCCAATTCCTACAGGTCCTGCGAACGATTCTAATTTATAACAGACCCTCTAGGGAAGCCCTTAATCGTCAATTCCCTCATTAATCTACTACACCAGGTTCACACATCCCTGAGCAGCCTAGTCATGCATAATTGACTATCAACATCCATAAGTAAGTTCAACAATGACTTGTTTAATAGTTACAACGCATCAAAAGCATATAAACCACTGGCAATACAGGCAACCAAATATCTCAAGGAAGGCAATCAATGCAACAAGGTATGCATCACATGCACCCTAGGCCAAACCGCGGTAAACAACCAAAACAAGGGAAACACCCATGGGGTGATCCTGGAACATGCTAACAAGTAATCATTAATCATCTAACAACCTCAATCATACAAGAAATCTAAGGCAGATGATAATATAGGTTCAAAACTCTAACCCGAGATACCCGATACATGGGAATCCGGCACGTTTTGCACAAAAACTCAAAGGCATTCAATGTAGGGAAAAAACCACCTACCTCAATCCTAGGAGATCTATTTACGTGAAACTCA
This sequence comes from Viscum album, assembly GCA_963277665.1. Taxonomy (NCBI): domain Eukaryota; kingdom Viridiplantae; phylum Streptophyta; class Magnoliopsida; order Santalales; family Viscaceae; genus Viscum; species Viscum album. The sequence goes on along the minus strand of CAUJRU010000082.1, from coordinate 1,196,485 downwards.
GCCTGTGAATCATCCTAGAACAGTGAAGATCTGCAAATACATCTAAACTATTCAACCTTAGATAACTCTCATAATAGAAAGAATCAAGAAACGTGGCCAAGGAAGAACTAAGAACTCACCGTTGCGATTTTATTCCAACCAACGGTGTTTGATTCAGATAACTGGTGATAGATCATAGACTCGGAGAAGATTCAGACTCCTTGAATGCTTTAGATGTAATTAGGAAAAGAAAAATATAGACATAGGGATTAGATGTGACCTCGGTCCGTTTAATGAAATAGAAAGTAAATTACACAGCTTGTACTTATTGAGTACATGGTGTGTACTCGCCTTTTCTGTACACCACATTAAGCGGCCTCCACATCACCCTTACACACCGTGTGTGTGTCCCAGACAAGGCCAGCACACGGCCTCACGTGGGATCAAAGTACAAGGTGTGTACTTATATAGTACATGGTGTGTACTATGAAAATTTCCATATTTACCAATTTTCCTAAAAAACGACCAGAAAATGAAAAACATACCTGAAATGAAGATTTGGGTTCTTATAAATTTCCCCCATTAAAGAAATTTTCCCTGAATTTCCCTAACAAGATGGCAAAAAAGAAACCTTGAATAACTCTGGCCACTGTGATCGCATATCTTCCTCCCTCTCCCAAGTCTCATCCTGCACACGGTCGTGCTTCCATAGCACCCATACTAGAGGAACAGATCATCCATGAAGTACCTTTACAGAACGATCAACAATCCTGATAGGATTCTCCTCGAACGATGCATCTTGCTCTAGTTCAACCCCCACGGGTTGAAATACATGATACATGATTGAGAAATAACTTCGAAGAAAAGAAACTTTGAAGACGTAGTGCATATCCTAGTACCTTTGGGGTAATTGCAACCTATAACAACCTACCCGACTCTCTCCAGAACCTCCAACGGCCTAATGTATCTCATTGAAATCTTACCCTTTCTCATGTTCCTCTTGTGTCCCATCCTCGGGGTAACACATAGGAAAACCTAATCTCCGACCTTGAACTCCAAAGGTCATCTCCACTGATCAGCATAAGATTTCTGTCGAGACTGTACAATAGCCAACATTTTCCAAATCAGCTCTACATGTTCTATGGTCTCCTAAACAAGACGAGGTCCCAGCATAGCTTCCTCTCCGGCCTCTAGCCAACACAAGGGTGATCGACGCAACCTACCATTAAAAGCCTCATAAGGTTCTATCTGAATAGTTTCTTAAAAACTAATATTTTAGGCAAAATCCACTAGTTGTATTTGTTTCTCCCAATAACCTCCAAAATAAAGGACTCATGCTCATAGCATGCCCTCTAGAACCTGTATCGTGCACTCTAACTGACCATCTGTCTAGGGATGGTAAGATGTACTCATAAGTATGTGTCTACCCAAATCCATCTGTATCCCTTGCCAGAAATGCAATGTAAAGAGGGTGTCCCTATCTAAAATGACACTACTCGGAACCCCATGCAAGCGTAAAATATCAGGAATGTACAACCTTCCATGTTCATCGACAATGATGGTCTCCTTGATCAGTAATAAGTGAGTAACCTTCATGAGCCTGTCAATCACAACTCATACCACGTCATTCCTCAATGCGATCGCAGTAACCCTATCATGATGTCCATCGCGACATCATTCCACTTCTACTCGAGAATGGGAAGCTGCTGTTAAATCCCTGCTAGATGCTGGAGCTCGGCCTTCATAGGATGCTTGGTGGACCATCTCATGACAAAACAAGCAACATCTCTCTTCATACATGGCCACCAATTCTGGTTGTGCAGATCACGATACATCTTGGTGAAGCCAGGATGAACTGCCTAAATTGAGGAATGGAAGTCTCGCATCAGCTCCTCACGTATTTTTGTTGGCACACATACGCGTCCCTGGAAACACAAGATCTCATCCTCACCTACCGTCCATCTGGGAAGAGGGTCCCCTCATGACATGCCTTCCCGTAGGACTATGAATTCGGGGTCTGATCGCTGCCTCATACAAACTCGATCAAGAAGGGTAGAGGTAACAAATATAGAAGAAAGAAAAGTATATGCCTGTCTATAATGCACCTCCAAATGTATTTTAGAGAATATATCCATAAGCTGCCACTCGCTGCTGGCCTTCTGAACTGCCTATATCTATTTCCTCTTACTAAGTGCATCTTCCATAGCATTGCCTTTCCCAGGTGTATAAGAAAGCTCGAAATAGAAATACTTTATGTACTCAACCCACCTTCGCTGTCTCAAATTCTTCTTAGGCTACGTGAATATGTACTTGAGGCTCTTGTGGTCAGTATATACCACAAAATTCACTCCAATGTGATAATGTTCACAAAAATGCAAAGCATGAACAACTACAGAAAACTCCTGGTCATGCGGTGTGTAGTTCCTCTCATGTGGCCTCAACTACCGATATCCATACGTAACAACACGATCCTCCTTTATAAGCACTGCTCTAAGCCCGATGCTAGATGCATCACAGAAAATTTATAACTCTTGTATGGCTCCGAAAAAACTAGAATCATTACTGAAGTTAATCTCCCCTTCAGCTCTTGAAAGTATGAATCACGGGATTCTGAACAAACATACTTCATCCCTTTCTTAGTCAAGAACATCATCGGTGCTTCTAAGCATGATAAACCTTGTATATAACTTATTTAGTAACTAACCAACCTTAAGAATCTTCGTACCTCGAAGATATTCTTCAACTGCTCCCAGGTAACTACTGCTCTCACCTTATTTGTGTCTATTGATACTCCTATCTCTGAGATGATATGACCCAGGAAGTGAATCTTATCTATCCAAAAGTGGAACTTTGAGAGCATAACATATAACATATTCTCCGATAGTGTACTCAAAATGATCGTAAGATGGGTAGCATGGTCGTGTCGAGTGTGAGAGTACACCAAGATGTCTTCCATGAAAACCACCACGAAAGAATCCATGTAAGGATGGAAAACTATGTTCATCAGTTCCATGAAAACTGATGGCATGTACGTGTGACTGAACGACATAAAAAAATACTCATACAAACTATACCTGGTCGAGAAGGCTGTAAGAGGTATATCAGGTGGTCGAACACGCAACTGATGATAGTCAGATCTCAAGTCGATCTTCGAGAATACTTTGGCTCTTTGAATCTGATCAAAGAGATCATCTATACATGGACATGGATATCGGTTCTTAACCATTAACTGGTTCAGCTTTCAATAATCCACACAATGCCTAAGGGTATCTTCTGCCTTTTTTTCAAATAGTACAGGAGAACCCCAAGGATAAGTAATGGGTCGGATGAAACCCTGTGCCTATAACACCTTCAACTACTTCTTGAGTGCCTGCAACTCATGTGTAGCCATCATATAAGGAGTAATGGACACCAGCGCTACTTCTGGCACAAGCTCAATAGAAAATTCTACATCTCGATCTGAGGAAAACCTATAAAATCTTCTATAAGGACATCTGGAAAGAAACTAACCACTAGAGAAAAATATATCTGACAAGTCCCATGGTCATCCAGATATTAGCTAGAAATCTGGGTCGTAACACCGCCCAACCCATGATGCTCCGGTCTCGCTCTGCTCGCCTAGACATCCCATTCGCCCTTGTGAAGAAAATATCCACCCTCCGTTGATGTAAAACTCACCCTATGATGATACTAATCGGAAAAGGCCTAGACGGGAACTAACCAGTCCATCCCTAGAATGACGTCACAGCCTGTAATTTCCAAAACATAGAGACTCCATGAATAACGACACCCACCAACCTCAAGGGGACATTCTAAGAACTGACGCCCACTAGCAGTTTAAATTCCCATGGGAGTGTCTAGCGTCATCATATCCTCAGAAGTATAAACATTAAGTCTAAGGATTTCCAAAGTATGCACAAAAATAAAGCTATGAGAAGGTCATATATGGAAAAGTGAAGAGGATAAAACCAAGGCTACAAAAATCGTACCTCGAACTGTGGATGGTCTAGGATCTGGCTCCTGATAAATCTGCTCTAACGCAAAAGCCTGGCCTGCACTGCGGCCTTGTGTAGTTGCCAGAGATCCCCCAGCTAACCATCCCTAAGTCTGACCACTGCGTCAATGGCCTCAACCCTGGAATGAACGACTTGAATAACTCTAGCCCCCAGTCTGCTTCGGAACATGTAATCCTGCTCTTGTATATGGAGTCCAAACTGATCCTCTTTCACTAGCCACTGGAAGAAGAACCCTGCAGAAACGCTGTAGATGACCCACCTTGACTCATGATCAGAACTCCAATAGGTCTATCAGAAACAGAGGCTTCTTATGACGATTTTTTCTACACTGATAGAACACCACTTGGTTTCCAGAACGAAGATATCTTCTACTAGAAGGAATTCCTCGCTTCCTCGAGTCACCTCGTGTAGACTCTCGGTGGTGTTTCGTGTCGTCTACCTGAAAAGATTCTACCCTGGAAGCTGATCCGTCCTGGTCCACAGCTCCAGTATCCCTCAAGTTTCTCTATGTGATAAGCGCATGGTTGACTATTAGAGGAATATAAGACAACTGAAAGACGTTCACCTGTGATATGATGTCCGGTCTGAGGCCTTCCTCAAACTTCCTTGCTAAAAACAGCTTATCATTCCCCATAACGGGAGTGAAACTCTGTAACTCTGTGAAGCGAGACGAATAATCCATAACCATGAGATTACACTACTGCAGGTTCATGAGTTCTCTGGCTCTATCAACCCTCAGCGTCGTTGGGTAGAAGTAGTCATAGAACGTATGCTGAAACTTTTCCCAAGCCATAGCCTGTTGGCGCCCTACCTGTGAAACCACATCCCACCTTTTCTAGGTGGAATATCATAGTATATAAATCACGATCTTCACTCTCTTCTCTAGAGGTGTCTCCAGATGCTCTAATATGGATAGCATGGATTCTAAACATGTCTCTGTAGCCTACGGTCCTCCATCTACTGTGAACGTGGGAGGATACTGCTGTTGAAAAACACGCGTCAGCTCTGCCATAGACAGGGAAGGATGTTGATCTCCCTAGAAGGTCTACATGAATCTCATGAAACCCTCTCTGAGCTAGGCGTCGCCACCAGTGTATGGAATCACTATAGGTTCCATGTCTATAACGATAGGAGGAAGTACTGGTAGTCCCTGACCTACCGTATCAGGCATACGGTCACTACCTGGTCCCTGACGTGCAACGAGAGGACGTCTTGGTGACATAGCTTTGAAATGTCAAAATCACACCTTATTTAATGATGAACATAGTTGAAACATAAGAGAATAAAATGGAACAGGAGGGAAAAACATTAAAATTCTAGAAAAACATGACTACAAGGTGTGTTAGTAACACTACAAGGCGTGTTTTCTAGAAATTATACCCTGGGCATGTACCATGGCCATAAATGGCTGTGTAAACCACCCGGATACACGGAGTGTAATAAACCTTTTTCTCCCTGCCCGATCACTCTTATATAGCTAGGAACATAGTCTATCCCAATAGGAAACTACACGGCGTGTCTGTCCACTACACGATATGTCGTTATGATTTTTCCCATGTCTGTGTCGTTAGTCACACATACTAGAACATGGACCAATACTACACAGCGTGTCAACATGGTACACGGTGTGTCTCCCTGCAAATTGTCCTAACCCATGTATTCAGCTACACGGCATGGTCACACGGCTCTGGTTGGATAAAATAACATGGCGTGTACTGGACATGCCTTACCTGGGCCCGTGTTGTTAGCCACATGGCCTGACACACGACAGACTCTACATGGCGTGTTCCAGATAGACACGACGTCTACTTGATGGGAACACTTGGCCCGTGTTGTTCATGACACGGCTGGATACCCAAGTCACACTACACGGCGTGATCCTACAAGAACTTTCACAACCTTGTGTTCCTGACCACGTAGTCAGTGAAACAGCTAAAAACTACACAGCATGTATTCATGATGTACATGCCGAATATTCTGGGTTTTTCTAGACAGTAGCCTCAGAACTATTCCAGAGCCTAGAAGACACAAACAAACAGGCATTAAGGTGCCAAATTCCAATCTGTGGGGGCCCATGCTCCCCACGAATCAAAGCATGGCATCATAACAATGCATATTACAAGTAAAGAGTACAAAAAACTCATGATCCACCAAATTCTGATCCTCAAGGGCCCATAACACATCTAAGACCAATTTTTGGCGTCCATGATAAAAAATCTCTAAACAAATGATGCCCTATCAACATGGCAGGTCTTCTATCACATCAGCTATCACAACATAACATATTGTCTATCAAAAATTATATCACAAGAGTATGCATATTCTAATGCAAACTAGATGGTAGGGAAAAATGCATGACATGTGATTTTATAACAAGTTCCTATATGATGCATGAGATGGCATACCCTCATCTCATCGGGTTTTAACAAAATAGAACCACAATCATATAAATAGTAACAACACAAAACAAGTGAACCACCCAATGGTATAATCAAGTAAACTGTAACAGTTGCAAAACTCAAAAATTGCAACATTCAAGGTAATATGGATTTTTCCTTGTACAAAAGTTCTAGAACTCTCGGGAATATCTATTTCACATTTACCTATTTCGTCATATCCCTATCTAGTGTCGATAAATAGTAAGTCAATAGGAAAGGAAAGAACTCCGTTGATAACACTTTGTAACGACCCCGATCCAGAGCCACTCAACGGGTGCCCCATACCTAGTTTTCCACATGACCTCAAGCCCATTTCCCCAAATGACAGAGGCTTCTGACTAGCAGCAAGGGTCTTGGTGAATTATTGGGGAAACTATAACCTCATTTCGAAAAGTATACAAGGAAAAGGAAATAACAGTCAACAGTGGAAGCAGTAAACAGTACATAATAACTGGACTAAACAGAGAAAAAATGAATATATAATAATGATAATAATGATGCAGCAGGTACAAGTATCTAAGGAAAGCAGCAAACACAACAACGTGCTGAAATAAAACTGAGAACAATGTACTAAAAGTAAACAGCAACTCCAACAGCATCGCAAGCCTAGGCTCTGTGCTATGGTCTCCAGCTCCAACTAGCAATCATGTACCTTAAGTAGAAGGTCCACAATCCCTATCCACACCTGCAACCATATATCTTGTTTGAGCTGAAAAACAGGACCCAAACAGGGTGTGAGACAAATCCCAGTAGGAAATCACCACATGATCTGTGACCTACTGTCAGTAATAAATATAGAAAATATATATGAAATAAATGAAGCAAGAAATAGGAGTACATTAAAGTAAAGAATACTACAAATATAAATTCACATTTAATTTGTAATTTAATTCAGTCATTTAATTATCACCCAAGGAATCTAGCAACAACTCTACATTCCCAAAGCAAACAATGTAACACAACAGGTATCTCAGTAGACAACCTAAACTACAAGCAGTACAAACAAAAGCTTGTTCTTTGGCTTGGTGGAATCATCACAACCAACCAAACAATATTCACACTTAATCACTTAGTGTATCATACTGGTATACCCCTATAGTCAGGTAATCATACAAAGGTAGAGACACTTTGGGAAGCACTCACCATCAATTACCATGTGGTCTTACAACGATAGGTATAGACTCTCTGAGGAAGCACTTACGTCTAATTCCCCCTATAGTCTTGATACATAACTAAGGAAACTCTGAGGAAGCACAAATTCCAATTACTATCGGTCCTGCGGAAGATATTAATTTATAATAGACTCTCTAGGGAAGCCCTTAATCATCAATTCCCTCGTTAGTCTACTGCACCAAGTTCACACATCCCTGAGCAGTCTAGTCGTGCGTAATAGACTGTCATCAGCCCTAAGTAAGTTCAATAAGTACATGGATAATAGCAACAATTCATCAAAATCATATAAACAGCAGGCAATACAAGCAATCAAATATCTCAAGGTAGGAAATCAAAGCAACATGGTATGCCTCACATGAAATCTAGGCCAAATGGCGGTAAACAACTTAAACAAGGGAAACACCCATGGGGTGATCCTCAATCAAGCTAAAAAGAAATCATTAATCATATAATAACCTCATGAATACAAGAAATATGAGGTAGATAATAATATCGGTTCAAAACCCTTACCCGAGATACCTGATACATGGGAATCTGGCACTTTTTTCACAAAAACTCAAAGACATTCATCGTAGGGCAACAAACCACCTACCTCTATCCCAGGAGATCAATATACTTGAACCTTGGCCTGTGAATTGACCTAGAACGGAGAATATCTACAAAAAACATCTAAAACGTTCATCCTTATATAACTCTCAAAAGAGAAAGAATCAGGAAACGTGGCCAAGGAAGAACCAAGAACTCATCGCTGCAATTCTATTGCAACTGACATCGTTCGATTCGGATAACTGATGACAGATCAGTGGCTCGGAGAAGATTTGGCCTCCTTGGATGCTTTGGACGTAAATCGGTGAAGAAGAATACAGAAATAGGGATTAGACTTGACCCTAGTCCATTTAATGAAGTGAAATGAAATGTACATGGCATATACTTCTTGAGTACACGACGTGTACTCGCCTTTTCCGTACACCACATTAAGCGGCCTCCACATCACCCCTAAACACCGTGTGTGTGGCCCGGACATGGCCAGCAAAGTGCCTCATGCAGGATCAAAGTAATTGGAGTGTACTTATTATGTACATGGTGTGTACTTAGAAAATTTCGACTTTTCCCTCTTTTCCTAAAAAACGACCAGAAAAGGAAAAACATATCTGTAATGAAGATCCGAGTTCTTACAAGATCAGAATGTATTGATAATTTTATAAAACTATTCTTAATTATTTTATTATGTGTATGTATTATTCTCATGTAAAATCCTCACACGATTTCCCATGTATTTCTCAATGTGCATGTTTCCAGTTTAAAATGACATTTTAGTAAAAAAACAAGTTGTATAATTAAAACATAGTAAAAACATTTTTATTTTTTTTGATACATTATTAAAATGATCCATAATCCATTTAAGATGTGTAGGAATCATCCACACCCCAATCTTATGTATGGTGTGACTGACATGACACCAAGTGTATCTTTTTATTCAAAACTGACATTAATTAAAGTAATGAAATGACTGAAAAACACAAAACAATGAAAAAATTTATATTTTTTTGGTGTGTTAGGAAAATAATCCATAAGTTATTCTTTTTATTTAGTAAATATTTGAACCTTAATCCAATTCATGGTGTGACTGGTATGGCCTCATGTGTCTATTATGAATTGAAAATTGACATTTTGATAAAAAACATATCACTCATTGAAATAAATGAAAACACCCTAAAATATTTTTTTATAATTTGGGGAAATTATTAATAAGTCATTTGTGACCTGAATGAATCATTATCAGGTTTAACCCAAAATTGATTCCACCTATATTTCTCAAAGCGCATGTTTCCAGTTTAAAATGACTTTTTATTAAAAAACCAATGTGGAATACCCAATATCATGGAATCACATTTTTATTCTTTTGATACATTATGAAAATGATCCATAAGTCATTTAGGATGTGTATATATATGACTCACCTAAATCTAATGCATAGTGTGACCAATATGACTCAAAGTGCATCATTTTGTTCAAAATCGACATTAATTTTAATTAAAAAACATCTATCATACTCGAAACTAATAAAAAACATTTTTATTGTTTTTTTTAATTTAGGAAAAGATATATAAGTAAATTTTGATGTATAGGAATCATTTTAACCTTAATCTGATAGACTGTGTAAATGGTATAACTCCAAGTGTCATTTATTAGTTAAAAATTGATATTTTAATACAAAAATGTGCCACTCACAGAAAACTGAGAAACCACACTTAGATTTTATTGATAATTCAATAAAAAAATTCATAATTTTTTTTATGTGTATGAATCAATATTATGTCAAATTCACACATGACTCCACATATATGGCTTAATGTGCATGTTTCGAATTTAAAATGACATTATAGTAAAAAACACAAGTGGTTGAATCAGAACTGAGGAAACACATTGTGATTATTTTGCTGCATTAGAAAAATGACCCCTAGGTCATTTGGTAAGTGTTTTAATTAGCCACACCTCAATCCAATGCACATTGTGACCAGTGTGAGTCCATGTGCATCTTTTTATTCCATATTGACACTAATTTTAGTGAAAAAATAAATAACATACTCAAAACCAAGAAAACACATTCAAAATTATTTGGTACTATAGGAAAACAATTAAGAAATCATTTTTGACATGTAGGAACCAACCTCACCTCAATTTTATGCGTGGTGTTACTAGTATGACTCCAACTTCCCCTTTTTATTCAAAACTGACATAAGTTTTAATAAAAAATGAACATACTCAAAACCCATAAAATGAATTGAAATTGTTTTGGTGCTCTATGAAAATGATCCAGCAGTCATTTTTTATGTGTATGAATCTATCACACCTCAATTAAACTCCCGATGTGACTAGTATGACTCCAATTTATCAATTTTTATTCAAAATTGACCTTAATTTTTCTAAAAAAACTACTGACATACTCTATAATAGTGTTTTTTATCTATTTGTGTGATAAATTTTATTTAATTTAAATTTTGTAATTGTATCTTAATTTGGTAATTTAGTTTGATGTTTTTGGTGATTCACTATGTTGCTACAGCACACTACATTTTCTATTTCAAGCGATGGAGTGTGTTGTAGCATCACAATGCAATATCCCCATTTATTAGCACTAATAAATGCACTGATAATGGGTAACTTTATCAGCACTACATAAAAGCATTAACTGATGGTGTATTTTATTAATTCAATTAAAAGTGATAACAAAATTATTCTTTATCAATGATATTATATTCACTAAAAAAGCTACCATTTATCAGATCATTCATTGCTCTCATAAAAAACCTGGCTTTTTAACACCACTGAGGTAGTTAGTGCTTTTCTAGAACTGATAAAGGAATATTCTAGTTTTCTTAATGGATTTTTTGTAGTAGTGGGTGGTCATGGATTACCATAAAACAAAAGACATAATACTATTCTGCATTAGTGAATGATCAATACATGAGGTGGGAATTTATTTTATTTTGATAAATATTTTTTATCCCATATAAACCATGAATAAATTAAACTAAAAATAAATGATTCATGAATTAATGGTTGATTATAGAAGATGATTTTATCTTCCTTGATTAAGAAATTAAATTTTCATTAATTATTACCAATATTTATTGATTTATTCACTAGTGAACAAAATAAATCCCAAACAATGAAAATGTTTTCTCCGTACAATTTGTATGGCTTTCTTCCCCTATGTTTAATGTATTCATAATCAGTATTCATTTTGTCCTGAGATTAAAAAAATTCCTGGTGAATTATCATTTCACAGGTATACAATGTTGCAACATATTGTTACTATGAGTTCAGGTTTAAGATCGAATATATAATCTATTATTAATGAGAATGATAGTCAATCAATTGATGGAGCATAAGAGTTTGATACATGGGTGTACCATCCCACCCAAGCTCAATATATTACCAATGGCTGGACTAGTTTAATAAATTAAAATAGGTTTTCCTCCTTGTAAACTAGAGGATTCTTCCTATAAGCAAGGGTGTATTATAATACATTGGGGAGACTATATCTCATATGTCAGACTCCTCAATGAGAACTAAATAATCAAACATCATGTGTGGAAATGAATAATTAGAGTAGATGAAAATAAATAAAGATAAAACTATAATACTTGATTAGAATTAAGGCCCTGAAGAGATGAGTTGAATATACAAAACCTTCCAATGAACCATATATATAAATATTCCAAAGTAAATGAAAATAAAATGTGGTCTAATACATCTCCACAAATTGATAACCCAATATTATGATTCTAACTAAGATATCAAGATCAAACACACTATCTTGGGTATCACCCCAACATATTCTTGCACCCATGTGAACATATTCATGGGTACCCAAGTGTAGTGAAAATCTGGGTATGGTGTGTATATATAACTCTGTAAGGAATCACTAATTCGGTCACTTACTAACCATCATATTCAGTGATATGTGCCGGTGGGGTGACAAAATAAAATAAAGGGAAACTCTAAATAAATACAATAATATTAATACTTAGTTCCACCACCGTGAGTGAAAATACCTATATTGTGAGCATGCTATATATTCAATCAAATGATGGATCTTTCTGCATCAAGTTGAATCACTCAGGTGGTGGAATATTCTATTTATGATGATGAGTTATAGAAAAAATATTATTAATAATCATTATTTCCCTCAATCCAACTCGATTATCACCCTCAACCATCTAGAGTCTTCCCTATAGACATATATTTTCTCACCCATAGGTATCTAGTGATAATAAATCTAGAGCTTATGAATCAAAACTACACATACAATTCTCCATCGAGAATCATGTACATATCTAGTTATCCCTCAAGTAATATAAAATATGAACTTATCCCTCAAGAATCACATTACCACACATAAATCCCTTATTTGGTTTGTACCATGACTCCAACACTCTCATACTACAACACCATACATCCATACTTTATTCATTCTATAGACATGCACATTTCCCTCAAAAACTAACAAAACAATTATTCATAACAACAGTTACCCTAATAATTTTATGCAATATCACATACTAAAACATTAGTCAAAACAGATTCGTCTCAAAATAGTCAAGATAGCAATCCATAATTACTAATTCATAAAAATAGAATCATGGTACCCTAGATCTAATCATGGATTCCAAAACCTCATACATCCTCCCCAAAAGGACATCCCAAAGGGAAACACAAAAATAAAGAGTTTCACACACACTAATCATTTCTATTCATAACCCTTTTCATCCCTTATTATGTAATGGATCTATGAAAACACCCAATACCACATAAAATCACCCACTTGAGATCTTTCTATCAATGGGTCACACCCCAGGTCCCCTCAGTCCGAAAATAACTGATATCTTCTAACCCAATCGCTTGTATTTGTTATAGTTCTAGGTAAAAACCTAGATCAGTAGGAAAAAATGTCCCATGGAATAATCCATATTGTAGAACAGACATGCCAACTACATCGGTATTTACACATAGCGAGAAATCAAGAGATAGATCATATCTTATCTCAGTAATTGAGGTCACTCTAGGTTAGTTTGCTCAGACAAACCTATTTCTAGTAAACATATAGTGTATTACCTATTATTTTCACATCAGAAACAATAATATCCCATGTGTATTACTCATCCCTATGAATCAGAATGGTGTGAATCCCATATGTGTTTTGTATGAGGTCTTAAGACCCCTTATATGGGAAAATTATCTAGAATTACTCTCTCAACTCACTAGAGGTTTGGGGAATACTATTATTTTTCTTCATTTCCTTGGAAATTGATATTAAAGGCTACATGTTATCACACAAGGGCTCTTCCTGACACTTGGTGAAAATTATTCTTCATCTTTTATTTTATAAAATTTAAAAATTCCATTTAAATTAATCAATAGATTTTAAAAACGAGTCTATGAGGTCTCAACCTCACATACCAAATAGTTTGGATTCCAACCATAGTCTCACGGTCTTGATATAGGTAATCAGTGGAAAATGTTTCCTATAAGAACATATGTAATGTTCATGACCCCTTGCAGTTACAATTCCATTATGAATTTGAATTAAATAAAGGCTTATTGAATTAAAAAAATATGTTCAACACATTCAATGGTGTTCTTGATCATCCACTTGCATTATAAAGTAAATTAAATTTAAAAATAGAAAGTTTGTGAGACCTCGTATATAGTTTCCCAGGAATTTCAAACCTAGATATTACATCTTTCTAGATGACTAGTCCATGTATTAATCAAAAACATGTTTTATTACCATTATATATTAGTGTGTTTGGAGACTATATACACAATGTTCTAATTTGGTGAATGATATTCAACATATCCTATAAAGATCTTCTTCTTTATTACTCTTCAGGAAAAAATACGAATTCAAATCATTATGAAAGACCAAGTGAAGGGATATATAAGAAAGGTTGATCTCAGTAAGTTATTAAGGGAAATATAGGGAGATGTGTAATTAGAACAAGAACATTGTATTATGATACCATGAGAATAATATTTTAAAACCAATACCCTTCATTTTAATGATCATAATATATAGCCATGGAATAATTATTGGACAATTAAAATACATGAAATATAATATAATCAACGAAAATTATCCATGAAAAAGACAACATTGGAATAAGACATTTATTTTTGGCATTAACATAATAATTGAAAATATTATATCATGGATACCCACCAAAACATTCATAACATGTTAAGATTAGGCTAACCACTAGTCTATATTCCTAAGGATTGGGATGAACTACAATGTACCCTCACTTGGTTCTGGGCTAACCAACCATATACCCTATTCCCGGCTTGGTATAACCACCCATGTACCCTTTTGTGGCTTGGCATAACCTCCCTTGTACACTTTGATCTCATATAATAGGAATCATTACCCAATGATTTTTAGGGAGATATAAGTCCCACCCATAATTACTTATAACTTTATAATTATCCTTTATTATAACCCATCCACCATCATTGTTTATAATTTAACCAATATCATATAATGAAAATCATTTGTATATGTTCCACGATATCATAAAACATTATTCTTAACATTAAATATGAATTGAAATAGGGTTAATTAAGATATCATCAAATCATACCTTTTGTAAAATAGATTTGTTTCCAAATTATTCCATCATTTCTTCATGTCATAACCCATGGAAAATTAAGTTGGCTTCATAATAATTTTATCACAGTATAACACATGTACAATTAGTAGGTTTCATAAAAATTATTTCATCATGAACTTAAACCATTTATAGAAATAATAATAATGGTATACTTGGAGGATATACCAATTAAATAAAAAGGTACATTAATGGGTTTCATATAATATGGAAAATGATTTGGTAAGATAAATCACTTGAAATATCTGTTATGGAAAATAATATTTCATTTAAAATCAATTTTTAATATTGAAAATTAAAAAAATATTTTCAAAATTCATTTCATTGAAAATATTCTTTGATACTTATAGAGAAATCGTTAAAAATTATTTTAAAATTTTCTTAAGGAAAATATCATTTCCACTTTGAATTCCATTTATTAAATATTTTTTAAATCCTTTCCATTGAAATTATCCTTGAACAAATACAAAGGAATATTTAAAGATAAATTAAAACATTTCTTGAGAGAAATATCTCATTCAGTTTTAAAATAAAATTTTAAAACAATTTGAAAATCCCATTCATTGAAAATAATCCTGAAATATTATAATGGAAGCTTAAAAAGATTATTGTTATGATGGTAAGGAATTATTTTTATTTGGTACATGTTAAAACAAATATTACTTTAAAATTTTAAATAGAAAAAAATGAGAATTGTTTTAGAAAAAATATGATTTTTTCTCAAATTATTTTGTAAAAAATTATACACAGGTAAAAATTCCCTTAATAATTATTTTTAATAATATAAACAACATTTTGAGGACATTTTTAGAAAAAACATAATATGGATGAAAAAATATTTTCGCCTGAAGAGAGAAATAAATATGTTTTCTCTTAAACAATCATTTAATCTATAGTGTTCATAGGGAGAGGAATATGAAGGGAAAACATATATTCTGATGAAAAAACCACAATAAAATAAAATACATGAATTTCATGAGAGTCAGGCCATAATATTTTATCATTAGAAGCATAATCATAAATAATCCTGATAATCCAAGAGATTTAAACATAAAAATCAAACCAAATTGGTAACTTTGAACCGTAATCTCCCAAAACTAACAAAATTTAATGGAACATATAATATAAGTAAAATAAGTAGATTCAGGACATAACATGTCCAAAGATCAGTATTTACACCTTAATGAAGAAGATAGGTTCATAATTTAACGTAACTATCCAAGAAGGAAATTTGAGAAAATAATCTGTTATCACATTGGTATCCTTTGAACCATAATCCCCATGAATGTTATATATATTAAAATAGATATTAAATTATAGTAATATTAAGAACCAAAATCACAAAATTCATTCATGGGAAATAAATACATGACATAAAATAAAAACATGATTAAATATGTCATTCTATATATGATTTTATTATGTCCTCCATGTTAGTGTCATGTTTCAGTTAATAACCACTTTGTTATTCGCATATGTTTGGATTTATTATTTTCAGTATCCTTACATTGATCACGGACCCATCACCACAGGAATAGTAAAAAATACATAATCATAATATTTAACATCAATTACTATTTTAAGAGTAATTTTGAAAGATTTTTTTGAGATACTTTGTACGTTACAAGCCTGGAGATGGTAGGATGTATATACACATGAGTAACATTTCCATTTTTCAATGAATATTTTCAGAGTGAGTTTAGTAATATCATATCATTATATAATGTTAATAATATTATAAATCACATATTATTTCATTAAATATAATTATATATATCATCAATGTGGTTGGGTTAGGAAATGAGAGTCACATCACTTCGTGAAGGTGGTAGTCCACACATGCATTAATGATGATATCATATTCCATTGAGTGAAAACATAATGAAGAAATTGATATATTAATATTTTATAATGATAAATATGACATTAATATCATAAATATGTCATGAAAATCATGTATATTATCATTATTATTTTCCTTGTAAAGAGTTAGTGGAAAATGAATCACATTGCTTCGCATGGCGGTAGTCCACCATATATAGGGGAAACATTAACGCATCCCCAACAGAATGGAAAGTAAAATAAGAATATATTATATAGTGAGTCTATAGTTATATAAATATATTATAAATATCACATATATACTTTATATCTATAATCATACCCATCCATTAAAGGTGGTAAAGGAAAAAATGAATGACATCAGTTCGGGAGGTGGTAGTCTGATGTACACAAGAATCATGATTTCATAACCAATTTTATGAAATTGAATATTTTTAAGTTATTATCATTAAGAAATCTCATTATAAATAATATAAAGAAGTTATTATATCATAATTTTTTATTAATAATTTATGGATGTGCGAGAGGAAATAAAATAGGAATGCTCACTGAATAATGCTATCTTTTATTCATTCTTCCACATTAGGTTTTCAGAAAAAGCATTCCTATGATTGATTTATGCACAAAATAAGGTTTTTAGGATTATAAAAGAGATTTTCGATATCCATTTTCACATGTAAAAGGCTTATATAGAAGGTTATGGTGTTGTGATGAAGAGAGGAGATGAGGTGGCCTTTTACTAGTGAGGTGAGTGGCACACTTGTAATATTTTGAAAAAAAACGTGTATCCAACTTTTTATCATCCCAAAGGATAATAAAATATATTATTAGTTAGGATTATCTATTATATAATATATATGTCAAAAAATATATTTTAGACATTTTTTTATGTATTTTAACCCCAAGGTAAATAAGTTTTTACCTTAACTACTGTAAATAATTTTTTCAATTGTCACTATTAATTATAGTATATAATTATGCTTATATTATTAGAAAATATTAAATAATCTTAATAAATATATAGATTCAATTTATTCTATTTCAATTAACATAAATGTAAAAATTTAAATTAAAATTAATCTCGTATATAGGTTTAGAAAGCGTGTTTTCAATAAGAATATTGTAAAAAGTTTAGAATATTTTTATATAAATGTAATACCTAAAATATTCTAATCACTAAATATCTTTTTTGGATATATAATTGATCTTATTTTACATAAAAACATATTTTAAATATAAATTACCTTTATAATTAATTATGATGAAAATGTAGTTTTCAATTATAATTGTATATTCTTCAATATCCGTAAAGAATTATTTTTTTAATAAATTCTAAAAACCTCACCATAATATAATTTTTATAAAATTATATCAAAAATTAATTATCTATTTTCAAATAAATTTCCCTAAAATGAAAATAAACCCTTTAAACTAAACCCAGAGACATGATAAGAATGTGGGTTTTCTATTATTGTATTTATATAACAATACATGATTTCATATTAACTCTGTGTTTAATAATAATAATCTAATAAAGACTAAAAAATATTTATTTATATATAATATATAAATTTTATTCTAAAAAATCTTCTTTATTTATGATTTAAATTAAATAAAATTAAGAAACATCACAAACTTTAATATTTATTATAAAAAGACTCCTTTTTAATCCCAAAAATAAACTTATACTATAATACAACAAAAATTTGATTGAAAAGTAATTAATATTATTAAAAATAAATAATGAATAATTATTTCACATTAAAACATAATACGGATTTCTATTTAATTAATTTTTTCAAATAATTATTCATTTTACAAAATATGTATTTTTTCACTATTCACTGAAAAATAAATATTATTTAAAAATACCAAAATTGCACCATAAGTTATTTTTAACATGACTATTTCAAAAATAATTTATAATATATCAGATTAAATTTATTAAAGATCTATAAATTAATTATAATATATATTTATACAATGAAAAAAATGCAACAAGAAATATATTTTATAGATTATAATTACAATACTAAAAATTGATTGATTATTTACTTTGAATTTATAAGTAAATTTATATTGAGTAGAGAATGTAAATTTATATTTCATATTGTATTTAATACTATTAATACCTTTCTATTTTATGGATATATTATAACATTCATTTTTAAAATAATATTTATCTAGAATTCACTAAAGCTCAGGGTCTTGTGTTATTCACACTGTCAAAGAAGTTCATTATTGATTTAAAAACAAGCATAAATTGGTTTTACAAATAACACAATATATTTAGAAATATTTATTAAATTATGAAAAATATTTTAATATAATCTCAATAAATTTTATTCTACCCCCCTTAAAAAAATTCCCCCATCGATATTTTTCTCAGTCATTAAAGGTGTAAAATTTGAAAACTTATTTTTAGAAACATACATATAAAAAATGATTTATAAAAATTCCATTAAAAGGTTAAATTTGGAAATATAGTGGTCACAAAATATACCTCATAACATGGTTTACACATAGTATAAAATTGGTTGGATGTGAAAAAGTAGATATGAAAGGGAAAAATAACACATAAATACTAATGGATAATGATAACAAACATGGTTCAGAGAAAGGTAACATCCAAAAAAACATAAAAAAAGACGAATAAAAAACATCATTGATATCATAAAAACTGTTGAAAATTAGAAACCATTTTATTTCAATATATTATTCTAAATATAGATTAATTTTCCTGAGAAGTTATACTTACATTATTTTATTTTATTTCATAGAAAAAATCTCACCCTTTAGTTGATCCTTGATAAATTATCACTTCATATCATAATCTTACAAGTGAAGTAGAAATTTTTAATATTATATCTCTAATAGATCGTAATATATATAAATAAAATTAATATTCATCATGTCTATGTTTATTTATTATCACAATTAAATGGTTATCACTTTTTATCCAATATAAAGAATTCTCTAAATCCTAATCTAATTCTCAACTTAAACCATTCCATAAATTGTTAACATTATAACCCTTCCAAATTCAATTTTTTTTAATAATGGTCACAAAATTTCTTAAATAAAAAATTACATTAATTCCCCAAAAATCATCTATTATATCTTGAGTGTCACATACCAAATATGTCAATAACTTAGTGAAATATTTTTCCAAATAATGGTGATAACAAATATTACCTTAAAACCCTAATTAAGACATACATGTTAATTCATTAACTAAATGAAACCAATTAATATTAAATATATTACATAAATCCAATAATTTGTTTAACTTTATCATTGATAACATAAACTATATTTTAAAAAAAATCGTCAATTTTGAGTTCATTAGTTTTATCAAATTTAGTTTTTCCAAATAAATCATCAATTTATCACATCATCATTATCTCATCATTATGAAAATACTAGGGTTTATCATTCACTTGATCTATTTTTTCTAGTTAATATCCATTAAATAATATTTCTAGTTCATCAATATCATTAAACATATTATTTTTAATTTATAAAGAAAAAACATATTGAAGAATTCTTATATATTTCATAATAATAGAATTCCAAAAAAAATTAAAAACCTCAATAATCCAACTACATTATAAAAACCATAAATTGGTTTAATATTATTATTCCATTATACAACTTTTTTTATTTATCGTTCATTGTCTCTCAATCATCAACAATATAACCATTACTTACACAACCTTGATAATTTCTTTCATGATATTTCACCCTAGGACATTGATTTTCACAACACCCATTCTTTCTATATTTATAACAGATGTTCGTTGGAGATAAAATTGGGAGACCACTATCCCCATAAATTTACATAACTAAACATTTCCTTTTTCCTCAATAATAACTTAATTGTGTTATTCTCTTCAAATCTGAAAACATATTCCCATTACTAGAAGACATTCACTTGAGTCTTTATTCTAACATTCTCAATATATTGGAAACTGAACCTTATTTCTTCCGTGATTTTCATTACTTGGACTCCCAAATAACTCAATAATTCTCTTCTTTGGTGATCCCAAGTCCCTTGTAATGTGAACATTTTTAATCAGGTTTCATTATACTAAATTAGGAATTATTACAATATCCTTTAGTCTAATTATAAAACGATTTTTTTTCTCATCATCAAAATTTATATAATATTCAATGTTCATCAACTTCCTTCTAGATACCTTTATTGACATAAACCAAAAATCATAGTCTGAGTGACAATGTTCACATTGGGAAAACACATAATCATAAAAAATATCATATAACCAGGTTTTTATTCTATGAAAAATAGGTTTATACTATTTCATTCATAGACATCATACATTTAAATCCTTCATGATGGTTTATAAAGTGATTGTGAATTTCTAAATCATACCCCATATTAGTGAAATGTTATGTTTATATCATAGATTTTTTATGCACTAGGTGATTATTGAGTCTATATCATTGCAACATTTTATGTGTTGTTAGGCCTAGGAGTGTTTGATCTAGAGCCACATCCACTTGTCTTATCTAATCATGGATGTAATTAATTGGTATACAAATACTTTATCCTTTACCAATATTTGAGAATAATTTATTATACATTGACTCATCCATATACTTATACATAGAGATACCCCTAGACATAACCTCAGAAATGTCCTAAGATATCTCTCTCAAATGTTCTAATCATAGTTTTTAAAGGATAACTAAACCTTTCCTCTAATGAAAAATAAAGCAATACATGATATTTATAAATAGTTATTATATCTTTTTAAATAATTATTAAATGCAATCACAATATAAATTCTTGAGACCATAATAGTTTAGTGTATTTGGATATGAAGATCCCAATATTATAATTTGGCGATGTTCTTCATTATCTTTGATAATGATCATCCCATTTATTACTCCTTGTTGTAATACCCTATACAAAACATTAATTTATAACCTGATAAAGGAAACATAAGAAACAGTGAGCTCAAATTCTCAATAAGGATAATCAAAGAAGATATGTAAGAATTACATGACCATAAGTGTATGATAACATTAGAATAACATTTGAATATCATACCATACATATCATTGATCATAATATTTATTCATCGAAAAATACTTAAATGTTTGTAATACATGAATTATAAAATAATGAAAGAATATGATTTATATGATAATTACATTGGCTTAAGACATAGATTTGTGTTCTACGAAAAATCATAGAAAATATTACCTCATGGATAACATAAAATAAATTCATAACATTTTATGCTTGGGAAAATGTCTCATGTACCTACTTTTAGATTGTGAATACATCATTTGTTCTATCTTTCAGGATTGGGAGACCCTCATGTGTACAATACTTCTGGCATGGAATAACGTCCCTTGTAACCTCTTTAATTCCTGGGATAACATCATGTACTTCTTTTAATCAGATATACCATTAACCATTAACCAATTAATTATAGGAAGATATCGGTCCTACCCATACTTATTTATAACATGACCACATCCCTTGCTTATAAGGTAACAAACATACATAGTTATATCAAAACCACTATCACATAATCAAAACCATACATATGAATAATAAAAGATCTCAAAAAATCATCTTATTGTAATCCATGAAATGAAATGGGTTTCATAATATTTTCATCATATCATACCCTATAGAAAATAAATGTATATCATAATTATTTCATAATTCTATCACTACATAAACCATGAAAAATGAATTAGATTTCATAATAATTTTATCATTGTATAACCCATGGAAGAGAAATTTTTTTTAGTAAACTATTTTCATTATAAACATATAATATTTAGATAAATATTAATAATGTTATCCTTGGATCATATCCCTTGTAAATAAAAATTAATATTAAATGATGCCATCTTATTTAGAGAATGAATTTAATAAATAAATATGTTGGAGAATTTTTTTACGAAAATAAAATTCCTTTGAAAATGAAATAATAAAACTAAATATTAATAAAACATTTTTGAAATGACATTATTTAAAAATAAACATTGAATATTATAAAGAAATATGAAAAAATAATTTAAAATATGTCTTATTGAAAATACCATTTCCACATTGAATTTTTTTTCCAAAGATAAATCATTTATAAAATATTATCCATTTAAAATAACCTAGAAAACCCTAAAATGATGCCTTAAAATCATTTAATAAATTTTGTGAGTTATATATCGCTTCTTATTTTGAAAAGAAATATTTTTAAAAACTTGGAAAATAATTTTCTTTGAATATAACCATGAAAACTTATAATGGAAGCTACAATGAAAATAATGGTCCTGATGGAGGGAAATTCCATTCATGTTGAACTCATTTAAATGAAGAATAATTTCTCAATTTTTTGTAAAATCTAAATAGTAATTACTATTGAAAAAACTTGGAGATTCCCTTAAAAAATATTAAAAATTAATAAATGTGTAGAAAAATCCTTAATAAATCATTTAATATTTTTTAATAAATATTTGGAAAATATTTTTAGATAACTTGGATTTGGAAGAAAACATATTTCCGACCAAATAGAGAAGTAATGATATTTTATTTTAAAAACATTATTTCTAACTATTAGGTTTATAAAGAGAGTAAGATGAATGTAAATAAATAATTATAATTAAATTATAAGATTATAAGAAATTTCAAGATGTGTTTTGGTATATATATAACATTTTTTTATAATGGAAATGTTATTAGAAGCAATCTTGATAAATAATGACATAGTAACATAAAACAATTATCAAATTGGAAACATTGAATTTTCATCTCAATGAAATAATAATATTAATTGAAACTAAAAATATAGCTAAAATAAGTATTTTTATTATATAACATATGTAAGGGGAAATATATACACTAAATGGATGAATATGTGGGCATTAAGTATCATAGGTCTCCAAGAAGGAAATTTGAGACAAAAATCCAAACTGCTTTGGTAAATTTAGAAACATAAACAAAATGAAAGAGAGATCATAAAATTTAGATTTAATTCACTTTATATTAATAATTATAATCTTTAAATAAATTTTTTGGAAGTATATACACAAAAAAAGATACACATGATGAATATGACTTCTATCTCATAGAAAATACAAGTGAGATAGAAATCTCTTACTGTAAGTCTTGAATTTCATCACAATCATTTTAACCCCAATTTAATAAATATAATAATATTATAAATATATTTAGGAATTATAATTATATATATCATACATATATGATTTAAATATGTCATTTAGTTTCTTGTTTTTATCAATTCGATGTTAAAGTTAGGTTTGAGGTAATAACCACTTTGTATTTTGTATATGTTTTTTATTTTAATATTCAGTATACATAAATTGATCATGAATAAATCATATAAATAATAAAAATTATTCAATAATTATCATATTTGTATATTAAATATACTTTTAGAACCAATCATGAATGATTGGTTTGAGAAATGAAGTTTGTTTTGATCACGAAGATAGTAGTTCATACAAATGCATGAGTAACATTTTATTACTTCAATGAATTGGATGGAAGAATGATAAATAATATTTTATCATTAAATAATTATCATAATATAATAAGTATTATATAATTTTATAGAATATTTTTATATATATCACCCACGTGTTGTGTTGAGTAAAAGAGAGTCACATCGCTTCATTAAGGCGATAAGCCACACATACACGAATGAGGATCTCATCATTCAATGAGTGAAAAGGTAATAATGAAATTGATATATTATATTTTAATAATGTTAAATATTTCATTAATAATATTATTATTTCATTTATCTCACATATATTTATCCTTATTTTCTTCCATGATGATTGTTAGCTAAAAACTAATCACACCGCTTTGTGAGGTGGTATTATTCCATAAAAATGAGCGACGTTGTCATATCCCATATGGAAAAGAAGCTAAAAAAGTATAAATGATATAATTATTAAAACGGTATAATTTTTTTAAATATAATAAATATAATATATATCCATCATCATACAAAACCTTAAGATGTGGTAATAGATAAAGGAATGACATTAGTTCGTGGGGTAGTCGTCTTCCAAACACATGAATAGTGATTTGATAACCCATTTATTTGAAGTGAATATAGTTATATGTAATTGCATTAAAATGAAATCACCTAATTATATTTATGATAATTCATTTTTTTATCATCATTTCTTAACAATAATCTTTGTAGGTGTAGGAATAAATAAAAAAAATGCTTGTTTAAGAACATTTCTTCTTCGTTAGGTAACCTCTATTTCATTGGACCAAAATCCTTAATAAGTTTGATTTATGCTAAAAATAATGAATCTAGATTGATAATAGTGAATTTTTTAACTGATTTTCGTAGTTAATTTTCTATTAAAAAGGGATATCAGGTGTTAATAAGAGAGGATAGTGGGAAGCCATTTATATGTGAATTTAGTGGCACCCTTGTAATTTGTTGAAAAAAAAAGGCGTAACTAAATTTTTCCCATGAAAAAAGGATACAAGATAAATTTTTATAAATACGTTTACATTAAATAATCGTAATATTTCTAAAAACTTGATTTTTCAGATGTTTTAGTTAATTTTAACCCATATCTTTTTAGTTTAACCCCAGATAAAACAATTTTTACCCTAACTGTAGTAAATAATTTTTTTGGTCTTCACAATTCATTTTATCAAATACGAAGTACAAATTATATGATAAAATAAATTATTATGATTTTAAATATATAATCCATATTCAAAATTCAATTCTAATAATAGTAAAATTTAAATTTAATAGTAATCATGTATACTCGATGATAATATAGGTTTTCAAAGAGAAAATATCAATATATTAAAAAACATTTATATTCAATTTCAAATTTAAATTGATTATAATGATCAATATTTTATTAATTTATATATTATTTTAATATTTTTACATTAAATTCAATTTAAAATACAATTTATTTAATAAAATTATTTTTTAAAAAATCAATTTTCATTTACAATTAAGTATTTTTTTCAATTTTCATCCCAACATTAATCATTTATGAAAAATATAAAAGATTCAAAATAAGATAAATTTGATATCATGATTTCAAATAGGAAATATTTTTTCATATAAATTTTATAAAATTGGAAAAAATTCAATTTAAATCATAACACACAAACGTGATGAAAAACATGTTTTTGGGAAGTGTATTTCTTAGCACGCAATGATTTAAAATTAAATATATGTATTTTAACAATACTTTAATGAAACATAACTAAAATTTATTAATATATAATCTATAAATTTCTATAGAAAAATTCTCCATTGTGTATTATTTTAGTTAATCAAAACATAGAATCATTATTCATTTAAAAATAGTTTTCTAAAAAACTCACTTTTAATCCCAAAAAATAAACTCCTAGTAAATTACAATATAAAGTTGAATAAAAATTAATTATGTGTGTTAAATATAACTAAATAATATTTATTTTAATTTAATTCATAATGGGGAATCTTAATTGATAAATTATTGAAACTAAATGAAATTTTTACAAAAAATGGTATTCTGTACAATTCACAGAAAAATAAATATTTTCTGATAATCCAAATATCTCGCCATAAGTAAATTTTTATATGAATATTTCAAAAATTAATGTAATTTTAAAAAATAAATTTATATATTATCTATAAATTAATTATAATATTTCATCGTTAAAATTATTAAAAATATTTTTGGAAGGAAACATACTTTTTGAAGAATACAACTACATTACTAAAATTTGATTGAATATTTAATATAAATTTAGAAATAAATTTATATTGAGTGGGATGTTTATTTGTATATTTCATAAATTAAATAATATTAATCCCAGTCTCTTATTTAATTGATATTTTATAGAGGTCATATTTAAAATATTATTGTTTCATTGTTCACTAATGCTCTGTGTCATGTGTTAGGATTGATATTGGAGAAACTTATTGGTGCATATAACACAAGATAATTTCAGTGTTGTATATAATGAATATATATAAAATAGTAAATCTGTTTTTATTAAAACCCCATCAAATATTAGGATGTTACAACCCACCTCATACATGGTTTTTCCAATTTGACATTAAAAGTAAAATACATCATCAATGGTGGGCAAAGATCATCTATCCTTACCTTTGATCATCTAAACTCGTCTTAGGGTTCAATGTAATGAGTCAATCATCCAAGAAAAAACCACTAGAAATAGGGGTTTTTCTACTCTAGATCAACCAACATATTTAGGATCAATGAATTGAAATGAGAATATTAGAAAACATCCTACCCTGATCACTTCTTTCTCAGCTGTAAGGAATCTAGAAAAAAATGATCACACAATCCTCTGGTGAAATAGGAAATCAGAAGTAAAATTAAACTCCTGAAAATAGTATTCATTTGGAAACAAAAATGTGGCAGGAGGTATAGGGATGATCTGACCTGCATATGTGGTCAAATCAACTCCAAGTTCACCTAGATCGGAAGGAGTAGAGAGACCCCACACAAACATCTATTTTCTCAATGAAACAATAGGAAAAATACAATATTTTATATTTTAAAATCAATTATTGATTGATGTGGGACATGAACTAGATACACATAATGTATTATTTAGGGTCTTTGACTCACTTTTTTCATAAATTTCCCCAGGTTTTACCACATTAATCACATTCCTGTTGTTAATGGGATTCATGATTGTATGGATTTCTACCACTATTTGCAACATTCCATCATTCCTATTCTTCCTCATTTGATCACCAAAATCCCTGGGACCTCCATTGAAAAAAAAACCATCAATGAAATAACATGTTTGGATGATTAAATTCATGGTTCCTCTTTTATATTCCCATATTTCAAAAAAAATTATCCCCCAAAGTTGAAAAATAAAATCCCCACTAAATTTTCAATAAATGTTTGTATGAGTTATTATAATATACCCACCATAAAACTAATCATCCCAAAGAAACATCAATGAGAATTTACCAAATGAACCTAACCTACATGATTTTATAAAACAAACATTAAGGACCAATTTCTACCCAATAACACATAAATAGATTCTATTTTGAAACTCCAAATACATGGTTCCTTATTCAAATAATCTCGATATACAATTGGTAATCATTACCAAAAACCGATAAAGATAAT
Organism: Viscum album; assembly: GCA_963277665.1. Taxonomy (NCBI): domain Eukaryota; kingdom Viridiplantae; phylum Streptophyta; class Magnoliopsida; order Santalales; family Viscaceae; genus Viscum; species Viscum album. The sequence goes on along the minus strand of CAUJRU010000082.1, from coordinate 1,168,702 downwards.
CCTACACCCATCTATTTTCTAAACACTACTTTCTCAATATATATTTCATCAGCAAGTTGATAGAGCTCCCCATGATAAAAATACATATCACATACCCTACCACCACACAACATTCCACACCATTGGGGTTATATATCAAAACAAAACTATCATGGCCCAATAAACCTATTGAAATAATTTTCATCCCACTATTCATGAAATTGAGAAAAACACATTCTATAGTTGATACTGCCTCATGAAATAGATTCTAAGATAAAGAGATGATTCTTTAGTTCCCACACACAGGACCCACATACCCTGCCCTCTCATTATATGGTCCCACATAATCCTCAATATACTCTAGTAATACCCAGAATGAAATTATTGATCCATAAAAAATCATCATGATCGTTCCAAGGTCTTTCTCAAAAAAAAACCATCATAAATTTTAAAAAACTTTTAACCACTTGAATCAAGTAAATGAATATTTCATCACATTTTCACCCACTACATCATGTCATAAAGTAGGGATTCTCCTCTGGAATAAAGTAATAGTATTGGTTCACTAAAAATATTGAGCTGTGAATCCTCAAACACCTAGAAAATCATGTCATAAAATGGGTTCAAACAAGTAATAAACTTTGGACAACACCAAAACATATTGATCTAGATTCCAAATAACTTAATCCATCTAGAGTCTCACCCACTTTAAATCTAGAGTTTCCATGGTACCAAATAAAACACACTTAAAAACATTTTAAAACTCCAATCCCACTATGACTGTCCAATATCCAATTCAATAATGATAAAGACCCTTCTCACAAAAGTATTATCATCCAATTCCATATGGTGTTTTCCCCACTATATGAATTTACTTATACTTGTTAATGAGTGAAACACCCAGGGGACCCCTAATCCAACCAATATGAAATTTAGGTACATAGAAAAATATAGAAATCCATCTTTTTTATATATAGGATAATGTCATTATATTGGGAATGAGCACATGTAAAATGGGATTACACAAAATTGTATTTTAAAATTACCATGACATTCCATCCATTTCCCATGTTACATATTATCATAAGGACATGCCAACTCATTCAGGGGTCCCAAGCCTCCCTTCCCACAAGCATCTCACTAACATTTGTCCACCAAGATTCATGTTGGACTCATTATCCTAACCTCATTAATTCTTCACAACCCTCTATCAACTATCCATGAATGATTGTATTCTTTGCCACTCCCAGCACCTAACTTCTCTTGTTTACCATCTACAACCCGAATAGTTTCTAGAAAATGAAAAACATATCCATTACAATGATCAAAAAACAAAAAGTAATAAAAATAGATGGTATTAAATTGATTTCATAAAAATAAACAGGTTCTCACTCCTAATACACCAATCCACTTATCCTATATAGTGTGACACATCTACAACATTTTCTTACCATCTTAGATCAATAGAATCCCCCAGCTCACAGAGTTTCAGAAAACCATTTCATGTACCAGACTCAAAACTCCATGAGTCTCTCATGACTAAAACTAGGATAACTCACATACTAATAGATATCCTTGAATATTGGAACATCATCCTCAAAACATTAGATGTTCCATTTGATCTGGTGATCAAAAAACATACACAATAATTGTTTTAAGACTACTCACACCATCTACCTCATGGAATTGTACTAGAACCATTGGTGCTCATCATTTTTCAAATATATGTAATCATTAGCTACATACTTTCCTCTCACATATCACTGCTCCAATCACTATAGCAAAATAACACTATAAATAAACTTCTAATGTGTTCTTTGCATAAAGTATTGGTTATTAACCTCATACTGTCATTAAGGAGTGGTTTTGATTCCAATTTTATCATCTTGGATGTTTTCCATAACCAAAACTCTGATCAATCCCATGTATTGATCAAAATCCCCAGTTGAACTATTCACAAAATCACTATATTCTCAACCAAAATTATGGTTAAGTTCCTCTTGGTCCTTCTACTAGACATTCCAATCAATTACCATGAAATACACTAGGTATGACGGAATAATCCACCAGTAAACCTCTTATACGGTCAAAACTCACATGTATAAAACAATAAGCCAGCAAAATGTCACATGACATCAATATATTATTAAATTCATCTAGGGGTCTCACAAATGAATGGAATCAAATTCCAATCAACTCATTGAAAAATTGGGCACCTTTTCTCTCTGAGAAACATCATAACAATCTTCTCTACAGAAGAATCCAACACAAAATTGATCTCAAACACGACACACTCACAACGGAGAAAAATCATAGGATCAAAGTTCCACATCAAACCATGGGGTCCAGTTGAAATCCTATGCATGGGGAGAGTTTCATTGTACTAATTTTCAAGAACCTCACTATATATCAACATTAATTTTCATCATAAGTAATAAATACAAGGTCACACTAGAAGGCATATGTGTCATGTGGATCTTTTGTGCCTAATATAATGCATGAGATGCCTCTTTCATCTAAATAATAACATTAAAAATCAATTAACAAGACTCTTATTAATGTTCCATGAGTAATATACCCCTCATAAATCATATATCCAAAATTCATGTGCATCACTCAAGGATATGAACAAATATATTACTAGCAGTTAAAATCCGATTAGTATCCCCTTTACATGGTATAGGTGTTCATAATGCACAAATATAATATTTATTATGGGATATGACACATTTTGGTTTCTCTAGTATACCATATTCCAAAATTTGAAGACAAGATAAATGAAAGATCTATTACCACTGTGTAACATCCTGCCACATATCACTATTTAACCAGTGGATAGGTTGATTCTCTACAAGAACATAGTCGTGACTCCTTGTAAACCATAAGAATTTAACTACACATAGAGGTGTAAGATGTTATAGTGAGGAGACTATCCCCCTTATGTGATAGAGTACAATAATAACTAAAAAACACTCATCATCCATGGAAATTTATAATAAAAGTATAAAAAAATAAAAAAATATCCAAAAAGAATTTTTGAAAATCAGAGTAGGAGTGGATAATTCTATTATATATACATGTTATCATAGTTTAACAGATACAAATACATACTATACTAATAGAATATAAATAGAAAGTCCCTTCTACATCTCTATGATAAAACTCATGTAGTCTTCTTATACCAATAAATAAATCCTACTCAACCACACTATCATGGGTATTGGTCCCATATTTTCCTACAACCAAAGGAATTTTTTTTTCAGGTATCCATGTTCAGTGGTAGACCATGTAGAGTGTGATTACATAACCCTATAGGGATCCACAAACACAGTGTCATATTATGCACCATATATAGTGATATGTGAATGTGGAATGGTAAAAAAGGGGAAGCCCCAAATAAATAAAATAATTTTAATCCTTGGGTATTCTACCCCGACCAACCATATCTAATTTATTTCCCTATTAGATATCTGTATCAATGGATAGATCATATTTCATTAGGGTGAATAAATTAATCGATGGAATATTTTTCATTTGAGGATTAATTAGATAAAATATATTATGAACAATCATCTTTTCCCTCAGTTCAACATGAATCACACCCTCAGGTATCCATAGTCTCACCTATAGGCATCTAGTGACTATGAATCTATCCATCATGCATCAAAACTACTCATACACACCACCCAGAACCATTATGTACCTATGTTCCCATCGCATAGGTGGTACAAAATATGAATGTAGCTCTATGGTTTCAGGTAACCACACAAATTTCCCTGCAGTTTTTTTCAATAGGCTTCTTGTACTCATGGGGTATGTCACTATTCATGTAGCCATCATGTGTTCAAGAACCAATATCATGGAAGGGATGAACCAAAATAACAATAATTAATTACAATACATTTTCTAAAAAGGACATGTAATATCATGAACATAGAAATATATTAAAACAAGTTCATTTATGTACAAACATGCTAAAAACCCACAGTTTCTAATACCATTCAACCAAATAATTATACCCCAGCTATAATATTGTTAGCATGAACTTGTCACATCCTCCTTGAGGAAACATCAAAAAAATTAAATATGAAAAAGAAATATGACTGCAAATGCTCATCATTTATATCCACATGCATTCATATCCCTTTCCATGTATAGGTTCCATGTTGACAAATGATACATTGTCACATCAACCACTCAAGGTGAGTTTATCAATGGGGCATCAACTATGCCACTTTTGTCCCAAAATATATGATGGCCACTCACTTGATAATTTTTCATTGTTACAGTTTTGGGTCAACACCGAATGCAATGGAATAACATGTCCCACTACATCATCATCATGGTGTCACAGTCTCACAGGCTACATTGGTCATTAATAATAGGTACCAATAAAGAGATGAACCATATCCTATAACTGTCTTCATATTCAATTTAGGTCTATCTGATAACCCATTCCTTGTTTTGACAATCCTAGGCTTAGTCCACCTAGGGATCACCACATCAAAATGAACATCAACACATATAAATCCCTTGCCATGATGAGCTATTATGGACCAAAGTCCACAAGAAAGTCTTATAAGGTAATAATACACATAATTTGGACTATAGATCTTGTGTTCCGAACTCACGTCACAATTCCCTTGATGTTTTAATGATATTTCTCAATGTCACCCATATCGATCAATGTAAGAGGTTATATAGTTCCACATAAGGGTTGTTCATGACAATTGGTTATCATTATTATAAAACATATAATTTATTGTATTAAAATAAATAAGAAAATTCAAATAAAAAATTTAACAATGAGGGGTCTAAATGGGCATGTCCCTAAATCATTAGACGTTTGGAGGACACCCAAAGTCTATGGACCTTGAAAATGGTCATTAGTTTCAGAACTGATATATGATCATTCATGTATTGTCCATGACCCATGGTAGTTACCATTACATAAGTAACATGAATTTAATTAATACACTAATTAAATTAAATTATATAGTGGAAAGACAAAAATTGGTATTCCTGAGGATCCACATGAATCATAAAAAATTTAACACAAGAAACGTATAGAAGAAAACGTGCCTCAAAATTAGTTTTTACAAATTGTGGTAATAGTTCGACAATATCATAAAATGCCCACGATGCTTATCTGGACTTACCTTTAATCATCTAGAATGTTCATTACATAATGATTCCCATGATAGTATGTCATGCTGGTGCCACTATAAATTGTGTTCATTCTACAACAGATACACTATCAGATTTATGATCAATAGATCAATGTGTTAATGTAGGTGAACTTCCTCTTGCTACTCCTTAATTCTATGATACATTGAATCTCTTACCCAAACAAGAAATTTAACCATCCCCTAGTGAAATCTTTATTTTTATATAAAATATAAATTTATGAAAATTTGAATTGTAGGGAAAATGGAAGGAGGGAAGATGAATACCTTACCCACTAATGTTTCCAAATCTCACTAATATCACCTTAATCGGAAATGAAAAGAGGGAGATGTGTTTCAGTAACATTCCCCTATGAACTATCTAATTTTTTAATGAATTAATGGATATTTTTCCCTATTTAACATCTTAAAAATCCATCCTTGCATGATACATGGTGTGAACTATATTAACCTTGCGAATTAGTAAGTGGATTACGGTCCTCTTTCACATCCTAAATTTTCTAAGGACACACGTTATGAAACCCACTCATATCATGTTTCTGATTCTTAATGTGAAAGTCTTTTTGCAACAATTTTTACTAGTTCATCATGCCTGTTCTTCCTCTAGTGTTTACCATAACCCTTAGGACCTCAACCAAATCCCAATAAATCAAAAAAAAAATATTTTGGAGATAAAAAACCAAGATATGTTTTTATTCTTATATTTAAATACACACCCATCCCTTAATAGAGAAAATATAAATTCCCACTGATACATAAAAAAATTCGATTACTAGTTCTTAAAATGGGTATAGTGTTTTGGAAAAGTGGATTGATATTAGATTATTATCATGTAGATTTTGTGGGTAGAATCTATCCATAGGTGATGGTAATGCTATGTCAATACTGGATCCCTTTTTATTAGTGTATTTTGTGGTAGGGTTAGTGGTAATGATAGAGAACAACATGTGAAGCCATATGGGATTTACAGATTATCCTAATATATACTATTTGTATTATTAATAAAACATGTCATGTAGTAAACAAGATATAGTGGTTAGGGATCAAAAAAATAAAATTTCATAAAACATTTAGGACCTATAATCAACCACGTGACTCATGACTGGTGACCAAACATGTAACCTTAGTACCACTCACATAAATAGACACATAATCATCAATTAACTGAGTACATGTGTATGAACTAGTACTATAGTATGTCCAATTAAATTAGAATAAACACTGTACATGTACACATCTAGAGTATATGGGAAAGGGTTCAGAGTTCATCGACACAAGAAGTGAGACATGGGTAGACCTGATCTACCCAATACAAAATGTATGTGCCCTATATATTCCTTGAACATATCCAAGGGAATCGTTTTACCCTACTTATTAAATGTATCAACATTTGGGATCATTTTTTCCCAAATGATCAAACCATATGAGGGTTTATTAATGAATTAAATCATAAGTATAGCATATGATCCTCTCTATAAGATTAGTCTTATATAGTGTTATGGTGTCTCTCCATGTATCCCATTGTGTGATTCTCTATCATTACTTCATATATGATTTGTGGGGTATATGGAATCATTGTTAATAACATTCATAGGAATTTCATTCCCTAAAGATAATGTTATTCAGAATAGGGATAGGTATACCCCACAATCACAAATAATGTTACCATATCTATGTATCAATATTTTCTAAGTGCCAGCATGTAACATCTATATGTCATGAACTGGTGAGAAAAACATCTTTGATGAGAATCATCATTGTTATCCTAGATCATGGAGTGAGTAATCGTAGAGGATAATTACATTGAATCCTAAAGAATAATAATAGTGTGGTAAAATGTTTTTAATTTAACTTGAGACTAATTGTTTACCATGATTAACACTTAGTTATTCTATTATGAATCATATTCTTATTGAAATATTTGATATTTAAATACCCAAAATTTAATGATATCTTCTAAAAACATTTCATTTCTTATACATGTTATAGGAATTTCGAAAGATTCACATGTGTGCATAGAGTAGATAGATCATAATTTATCTATAAAGACCATTTTCTATACCATATTTTTAAATTGACAGTAGTACCCTTCTATGAATATTGGGCTCTTTTTATAGCTTTGGTGTTCTTGAATTTTGAAATTTTTTCTTTACATTACTTGTTTCATATTCTGATGTGTTATAATTATGTATGAATATATTCTTTCTAAAAGATATATTTTACCTTTCAACTTAATGTGTTTATTTGGAGATGTGTGCATCTGTAAGGGAACCACAAGATAAGGCATCCCATGTATGTGATATGATTACTCAACATATGTCTCCATCCACATGCCTATTTAAGGAATGAATAGGGAATCACACTATATATATAAAGATATAGGATGGACCCTGTGAGATTGGTCAAGATAAATTGGTATCAGAGGGTATCATCATCATAGATTAGTTTTGATAATATTTAGATATGAGATTTAGTTTATGAATGAGGAAATATTATAAAAGAGTTAACTTTAGGTTCTAAATAATGGGTATCTCGTATTGGTGTGGTGTTCAATGTATCTATTCATCGGATCTCAAATAAAATAATCATTGTCTAGGAACATCTAGGTACTATTCTGTAGGACGAAATTCGCACATTCAATATATATGGATCATTTTTTATTTCCATGTCTTTTTTGAGGACTATCTTGATATATAATCATTAACCATGAATATATTATATATTTTTATGATATTTATATGATGATCGTGATCTTCAGTTCCACTTTAGAATAATTAGTGTGATACTCTTATTGATGATGATAAAATAAAGGGTCCTATATTGGAGGTGTTACTACCAGTTTGTTTCTAGTCGTACAAAAACCTATTGAGTGGTATGTTTCACTGGTAGTAATAGATGATGATGTGAGATGTTTTAGAGAACTATATGAGCTTTAGAGACATAGATCTGTTAGTTTTTAATGAAAAAATAAACCCCCAAGAAGTTGAGCACTACTTCGAGATAGCTACACTAGTGTTAAAACCTATTTGGACACCTCAAGAAAATATTGTGGTATTAGCTGTGATCCATCTTCATGGACTAGTAAAGCGATTTTCAAGACTAATGAATCTATAATTTGAGTTGGAGAATAATTCTTAGACATTTTTTGGGAAATTTGAGAGTGGAGTTATATATAATGACATATTGTGAGTATTTCTCATCAATGAAATTTTGGAGCTTCAGTTTTGTGGAATGATTGTGGGAGAGTATTGATTAAGGTACACTAACCAATTGTGATACCCCATGGCTATGGTTCAAGATATATTCTTCCAAAAATATACTATTGATCATTTAATCCATATAATCCTTAATTATAGTGTGATAATTTTTTTAATTATTAATCATTATTGAGTATTATGTCAACCATTATGTGTTGATATCATCTTTATAGAGAGGACACACAAATTTGGTACAATTAGTAGGCACCATGAACCTATTAATTTTTAAGATACTAGATTATTTCAGGCATAGGGTTTCATAGGTGTTATGAAATTTGGGAGATAATCTCAATAATGAGTGTCTATAGTTTAGGGTTCCCAAGATGTATGTAGTTTGTCATGGTAGATGTGGTTATACAATATTTATGGTCAAGGACGTCGAGCATGTGATTTTCTAACCTTTCATGTATTTTATAGAGAGATATTTGATGTTACTCCTAGGATGATGAAGTGGCTATAGAATAGATGTCTATATTATTGTAAACATGGTAAAGGATATTGGAGAGTAGTGTGAGGTGGTTGAATATTTGACCTATTTCCAACACCAACCCATGTTGGACCACACTAGACTATATGAGTAACATGTATGGGATGATGAATACTATAGGAAATGATGGTTTATAACCCAATGGTTTATGGATGACTCATGGGTTAACCCATGTGTCATTCAATTGAGTTTTATTATATATATACAAAGGTGGAGCCACTATTTTATAGCCACATCTCTTTTTTTAGATGTTTAGATTCTAGTTGAGTCATTGGATGAACCCTTACACTTCTTTACTCATAGAATAGGGAATTCAATTATTACAAACTTCTTATGATAGTGTGACAAGAATCATGTAGTGGATATCTTCTTATGGGGACTCTTTGTAGCTGTGATGTGGCCTTATTCAATTATTCTGGTTATGGATTGTCACTCCATAGATAATGCAATTATTGACTAATTCTGGTATAAGATTTAGTATATACATGTTGATGAGATGTGATTTTCCATAATTAGGGAAAAGGAAAGGGAAAACTAGAAAATATAGGATGGGATCATATAAAAGTGGATAAACTGATTACTCATTATTTGGATAATATTACTATTTTAACACCATTTGTTTTGTTATTTCATATACTGGTAGTGTTGGTGGAGTATGAGGAAACCCTCTATAAGGATTTTCTCACCTTACCTCATAACCTAGTGATAAAATTATATATATAATTTCAACATATGAATTTCCAAATATCTACACAACATATCAGATGTCCCTCATAGAGCTTCATATGATAAAAATTCTTTTGGAAGTGTTACAAATAAATTCAGTTACTAGACCCAGTGTTTCACCCAATCAAGTCATTGTTTTTTTCTCCAAGAAGATATATAGACACTTGTGGTTATGTGTAAGTTATATTAAAAAAATAGCTGAATTTTATGAATAATTATGAATTAGTGAGATTTGATGACTACTTAAAACAATTGAGAGGGGCATGATGGATCTCAAATATTTACCTTTGGTTGGGCTATCACAATCTATGAGTTCATAATGAAAATATACTAAATTTATTATTCTAATATCTCTATAGAAATTAGGAGAACATGGTGATTCTCTTATTCATGAAAAAATAAACATTAGTTTTCATAGGTATAAATAACTTGGTCTTTTGATCCTTCTTAGACCAAATCTTGATTATATTCATGGATGGTTTTCTAATGTGATCGTCAACCAAGGAGGAGACTATTATACATTTGAGGTTGGTTCTAGATATAATTTGAGAGACCTAGTTTGGTAGTATGATTTCAATTTTTTAGTTAAAGATTCCATGGGTTTATTTTTAAGGATTTTTAATCTCATAAGAATGAGTATTAGTATACCTATAAATGGTTGAGGTAGTGTTTTCATAGGATCCACCTAAGAGTGTATTTTAGTTTTAGAGATTCCTTGGGTTGGATGACAACTATAAAATATTTATAGCATATATATTTTTTATTGTAGAACCCTTGAATATTTGAATCCAAATGTGGAAACCATTAATTTTGATAGAGAGGTGATAATAAGATTTTAATGATTTGTGGATGATGATGAATAAATCCCCCATATCGATGCTTTCCAAGAAGGGTATGAGTATGTAGTGTTCCATGATGCCTACCAAATTTATCTTGTATGTGTTCTCATATAGTGGTACGGTTGATAGCCTATGTTTCCCATTACTAAATTCCTAAAGAGTATAACTGTAAAACACATGATCATAATATGGAGGTAGTGGAATGTTTCCTAAAGATATGGGGACACATACTTATGGGTTGAAATTATATAATCAATTCAAACAAAAAAAGTCTTAATTGAGTCTTTTCCTAGTTTTATATTAACTTGATATAGAAGAAATGCATATTTTTCCTCCATTATTATGACTTCGAGTTAGTATATACTCCTAATATGGGGAACATGGTGTAAAATAATCATTATAATAGTCATGTTCTCTATTTTTGGGTGAGGAATTATAGTTTTTCTCCTCGTTTTTTCCAACATAGAAGATGATGGTTTATCTTACATCCAATCGATGGCTTCTATGCGTCCACATCCTTAGTATGTTAGAGATATCATCTTGAAGATGATTACTATGAGAAATTTTGGTTTTCAGATATCCACAGGAAATGTTTTTGAGGAATTTTATGGAGGAGAGTATTCTTGTACATTTATAGAATAGAAAATGGAAAAATTGATGATTCTGGGGGTGGTTCTGAGGTTGTTTGATATATCATACAGGGTGGTACATCCATTAGAGGTGAAAATTTATTATGACTTTTGGTTTCTTACTTATTGGCCTAAAATGATGAATTTGGGAGCATATTTTGTCTCCTGATGGATAACTTGTCTGCTGGTGAATATAGAGCACAAGGTTCCAGTGGGTAATTATGAACACCTTATGGGGTGACAATGGAAGTGGGATTGTATCTATATGGTCTTCATTATGGATAATCAATGATATTATAGAGTACATGATGTTATTTCTGTGATCATACACTATCTCACCGAAGTATACTACTTTCCAACCATTTGAGAGTTGATTGCAGATGAGTGTGTGAGATTCCTTTACATAATAAAGATATTCAGGCTTCTAGGACTTACATTGATGAAAATGGTATACCATATATCTCACATAACATCATGATGATGGATTTTATTACTATACACTTTTGGGACTCTATTTCATTTGAGCATAAATCTTCATCCATGGATAGATTTCCAGATAGAGAAGACCACTCATGTTTTGAAGGACATGATTTTGGCGTGCACATTGGACATTGGATAATGTTTAGAGGATCACCAACACTTGGTGGATTTTGTGTATAAATTTTTTTTAAACTCTAAAATCATTATGAATCAATTGAAGGATTTTTATAGAGAACCTTATAAGTTACCACTATTATATAATAATCTAGGAGGGTCACCAGTCATGGCCCTGAGTTAGTGAGATCAAAAATAGATAATAATTACATTATGAAAGGTCGTATAAGGATTTTATAGACCTATAATATGTCTCATTAAGACCAATGATGAAGTCCTCAAATGATTTATATGGTATACCATGGGTTGTAAATACTCTCACCTCAGAAATGATTCTATATATTTTTCCAGGGAAATAAGTAATCTTAGAGTTTTGTTATACCTCTCTAGATTCAAAATTGAGTAAGTGAGGTGTAATAAAACTTATCCATACTTCTATAGTTATATTAAGTACATGATGTCTTACACATGTTAAAACTGAAGAAGGATATTTACAATCAATCCCAAGTTCTTAACTATGTATATCATAAAAATGGAGGATGAAGATATGGTCACATAGTACATAGTGGAGTTCTAGATTCATTAAGATAATATTTTAAAAGTAAGATATATTAAATTGGTCCATGTCTAGTGATATCATGAAAAAATTCAAGAGAGAATCTTGGAGTGTGAGATATATATGTGATCACAATTCCCTCAACTATTTGAGTATGTTTTAGATTTTCAGGATGAAAATACCTAAGACGGTAGAATGAAAGGACTGTGTTTTTTCCTTTTATAAAATTTTTAATATTTCAATTAATAATTTCGAAGCTGGGAACTATGTAATCATGGGTTTTCATGGACTAGGTAGGTTTTTTATAATAAAAATATATAATCTATTATATCATGTTTAATTTTTTTAAATTTTTTTAATATATACTAAATGGAAAAATTGGTGGGAAATTTGAGACCACCATTGAATCCACAATGTGGGTATTCCCCTAGGTATGAAATGATATTTATGTTCATTGAGCATTCGAATTATGTGGAATCATTGGTGGAATATAAATAAATAAATAAATAAATTTATTATTAATTATTTATTAAATGGACTAAAACAAAATATATTATACTTACAACCCTTTATATGAAATCATTATGGTTATCTATATAAACTACATGACCGAAGTGGATCTATTTGTGGGGATTCATAGTTTAATGACCACAGATTGGGAGTTCACAATCAATATGGGGAATGATTTAATGGATATAACTAAGGAATAACTACTAAAACACATTAATATTATTTTTAGATCCACATACTAGATATGAATTTATTTTATCTGGTTTAATCCAGTATTTTTATCCCGTTTTTACCATGAAATAGAAAACCTAATATGAATTGATTGACCAATAGATGGTTGAATACAATTTATGATATTATATTTCGAGATTTAGGAATCGAAATTTATTGGATTATTCCATTAATTCATTGGTTTCATTATCAATAAATAGTACTAAAATCTATCAATTACTGAGGTTTTCTTCTCATGATTTTGTTTTGTGGACTTCTCCCTCCATGATATTTGTATTAATTGTTTAGTTTCATTTTTATCTACAGATTTGATAAATACCCAATCACCGATCATTGATGAATTTTTTTTGGGTGAAATGGGACATTATAGTTGGTTTAGGTTAAGTAATGGTGTTATGATCAAGGTTATATTAGAAAAAAGTTGATATTGTGATGGATTAGAGGAGGCAAGTTCATGAGTTTGGGATTTTGGTGATACAGAGTGACGAAGGATGATTCCCATGTGAATTAGATGGTAGTGATCTTACCACATATGATAGTGAGGCTTAATAGACCCCATATTTTTTTATTTCATTAGATTTAGTGGTAGAGTCAGTTGAAAATGTTGTGTAGGTGAAACACATGATGTGTTTTGGGATTTTTTTAAAATACTAAAATACTCGATGAGTTGTCCATAGAATACATTCCATGTTTCTCCATGGATAGGTTGTTTATGGGTTTCAAAAAACAATATATCAATTTTCATGTGGTACCTAATAATAATAATTTGACCCTTGAATGGGAACTCCCAAATTAACCCTAGTGTACACATTCACCAACACGACTAGATATATGGCCACTTCATGTGAATATGGTAACTCTGCACCACTCGAGCATGATGAGGTACATGAGAATTATTCAGAACTTGTGTATGACTAAAATGAAAAATAATGGTCTTATATTACACATGAATGAGACTATGGACATGATAAATCCCAGTACATCAATGAAAAATCATATAAACCAAGTATAAATGTTATACTTTCCTTATGGAAAGTTGAAGACGTTGTTATCTTTAGTCATGAAAAGTATCAGTAAGACACATTCCCATATTCCTTATATATGAGAGTTTAGTGAGGCCGTACATCTTTTGTGTTGGATGGAATACCATATACATGATTAGTCTTGGAATTATTTTTACAATCCCTTTATATGGACATTAGCGTTATTCTATATCATTCGCTCTTCTTTCGTAAATTAGGTTTCATGAATCATCATGACCAATATACATTGGTATTTTATGCCTTACTTAGTGGGTTATTCTATATAGTGCTCTGTCTACCCCGTAGGTTCTGGGTTATTTTCTCTATCTATGTATCAATATCAATTAGGTTCTAAAATGTACACTCTTCAAGGAGATACTGAACAATTAAAACTTATTGGACTAGGACCATCATTGTTCAAAATTTACATGGAGTGATTTATCCCAAAAGATGATTACTTTGAATCCACAAAAGGAATACTCGATATATTGTATGGTTATGGATTTATATTTTTACTTAGACTCTTCCTTCAGTATATATATGTTATTTTATTATGATTTTCATTCTTATGGATACAGCTTCATGATGTTCAGAATACCATCTCACACTTGATACTTCATGTTTACTGATATTAGGATGTCCTTCTATGTAATATTATACTCAATCATACGTGGTTTCTTTCTAAAAATGTTGTGTATTATAAACATGATATGATTTTTGATAAGTCCTAGGATTATCTTAATTGGTTAGGGAAATGTTGACCTAGAAAGACCATGGATCACACCATGTGTTAAATTTGACAATAGTCCCCTAAATACTAAGTAGATTGACTATTTTTACAACTTATATGAGATTTTTTATCACCTTTTTTATTTCTAGTTCCTATGGTATACTATAATATGGTCTATAGGAGCATTTATGTATTCAAATATCATTTATATTTTTCCTCTCACATTATGTGGGTATTTGGAGGTGTGTTCATGTGTTCGTGTACCTTATTAAAATGATTCTAAAAAATCTAGATATTCTTAAAAGGTGATTGTCTCTAGACCATATGTGACTGGAGGTCAAATTGGGGTGTTATAGTCCGCTTATCACTAGTCAAGTTATCCCTCATGTGTTGGGTCATGATAGATATAATGAATATAATACCAATTGTAACACATTGACTCATGTAATCTAGATCTAAGGATTATTTTACTATATTTGAAGACAATATAAGGAATCACATCATGAAAAATTAAATAGTTTTGTAGTCCTGGGAGACTAAATACATATATGATTCTTAAATTAAATCTGATAGAATAAAATAAAATGTAAAAATTATTATGGGAACATTATTATCTATACATTCATGTCCCTATATACTATCACGAATCCCTATTTAATATCCTAGGGGAATGAAAACATAATAACTATTGTGATCTGATGATTAGTTTGTGGAATAAAACAAAATAAACAATCCTAAAATTAATAATGCATTAATAACATGAAATATATAGAAAATAATCCAATATTAAATATAACTAATAAAATAAAAAGGGACTAAATAAATTGAAAAATTAACCACATAAACAATCAAATTGATAACAGAAACTAGTTTCCTCAGGATAAAATTCACAATACCTCACACCACTATCTCACTGTCAATGAATTATTCCATAGAATGATACATAAATAGACATTACAAACACCAAATTACCAAAATAGTTTGTCTTAGGACGTACATTCATGAATTATGGAGCTATAATGATCTATTCCCATAATATACAAAGTCCAACTCATCCATCATATAAAATGGGTGAAACAAATTCAATATTAATCAGCATAAACATTCATATTGAAAAATTATCATATGAAAGTTCAGTATTTTACCCAATTTATAAATATAATAGTATGGTCATAAAAAAATTAGGGGAAAAATGTTTATACAAACATTAAAATATATCCCTAGTAATTTTAAAGATTTTTGAAAAGGATATTGACCTTGATAAAATTATATAAAAAGAAAATTGGAACACCTCTTCATGAAAATAACATTTTTATTTATAATTACATTATATTAAATAAAATCATTAATAGAATATTAAAAAAATCATTGAAATGAACCATGGAAACTTATAATAGATGCATGAGGTTAAATAAATAGTTATGATGGAATGCAAAATTGATCATTAGTTAAGTGTAAAAAAATTCTTTTCGCACTTTTAGTAAAAATTTCCTCATTCGAAAAAAGAAAAGAATTTGTATTTTTATAAAATTTATAGAAAAAAAATATAGGTATAATAAATATATTAAATCAATGGCCAATATTATAATAATTATATAAATTTTTTAATCAATATATGTAAATTGAAGAAAAATACCTCCGATAGAATATAAAATTAATATAAATTTTCCATAAAAGAATTCATTTTGAATTTTTTAGTTCTAAAAATGTAAAAATGAGAATAAAACATAAAAAACCCATAGATTACATGAGTATAAAAAAATATATGATTCTGTTATAGAAATTAAGATATAATTCATAAAATTTAAACATTAAAATAAACAATTCCAAATAAGGATGAGATTGTGAAACAAAACCCTACCCATGTATTACCATATTTTTCATGAGATATTAAACGTATGTATAATAAATTTTTATTTACTATAATCATATAATAAAATTATGTCTATATTTTTAATAAAATAAATGATTAAATTATTATATTTTAACAACAATTTATTAATAGCACATTAATATTATCATCATTTTTTATTTTTACCTATTTTCACATTCATGTATGTTTTGATTTGGTAATTTCAGTCCATCTGTATTTCTCATAGTTTGAAAATCTCTACAATATTAATAATGAGATTAATATAATATATATTCATTATATGCGTATTTAGATTAATTATTTAGTTGTGGTAATTAAAACTAAATAGCATCACTTCACGGAGGTAGTATTTCACATGTATGCACAAGCAACATTTTCATTTTTAATGGGTTGAAGGGTATGAAGGTAAATGATACCACTTTTTTCTATAACATTAATAATTTAACAAATAACATATATATTCATTTTCTTTATTTCTTTTACCGTAACAATAAATAAGGTGTGGAAAATGAATAACTACTCTATGTGGTGATGGTTAGCTATACAGACATATAAGTAAAGTTTTCATATTTTGTTGGGTGGAAAAGAAACTATTAACTATAGTAAAACTTGTATAATTATATTTATTTACATATATGATACTGATGTTAATATATTATTATAGTTATATATGATTTAAACGTGGTATAAGTGGAAAATAAATAAAAACACACAGTTAGGAACTATATCCCATCTTCAGGGAACCTCATTTGGTTTATTCCAAATACCTTATTAGGAATATATTTTGATCATAAGATGAAATATAGTATATGTGGGCAGGGGGGGTTATCAAATGATATTGTTTTAGTTTTTTTATATCAGATCATCTTTATGTTTGAGGAATAGATAAGGTTTTGTCCTTTTAAAAATAAGAGAAAGGTCATACTTTGATTTTTTTCAAAAAAAGTAAAATATATTAATTTATTAATCCAGCCAAATGGATCCAATATGATATAGAACCCAAGATAAAGAATACATGGTCAAAATAGAAACTACTAATTTTTTTTAATAATATTTTTTTTGATTTCTTAATGAACAATATCTTAATTTTAATCCCTTTTAATCCATTTAATACTCAAGTGAGGTGATAAATATTTTCCATGATTACAGTTCATAATAGCCAAAATTTTATTTGACCTAATTGAAAAATATTAATTATTCTTTTTAAAAATACAGAATCCATTTTACATCATTCCACTCATATAAGTTGCAGAAATTAAGTTAAATATATATTCTAATCCCTTGATGAAATACATTTTTCATGAAAAAATAATTTTTAATAGAAAATATTTTAATACCAGTTTTAAAAATATTTTATATTCCAAAGAAATTAATTTTATAATTATTTATAATATTAATATAATTAAATTTGAAAAAAATTAAATACAAAATTAATGTTGTAAATACTTGAATGGATAAGGAAATTTTCAATTAAAATAAGTGTTTTCATAATTCATTTAAAAAATTATTTGTGTAGAATAATACCAATGGTCTATCAAAAAAATAGATACTATGGCTTCATTAAAAATTTAATTCATATAAAATTCGATTAATAATAATTTTGAATGTAGTTATTAATAACATCATTTAATAAAGAAAGTCTATTTATACTATTTATTCTTTAGAATGAATAGATTGTAAGAGTCGGTGTCCTAGAAACAATTATTTTTATATTTATTACATGGATATTTAATGTATTATTAATATATTTTTCATTGTTCTGCATGACTATAATGTAATAATGTCCTAGAGTATTTTTTGCATTGATAAGGTTATAGCAGTTCCCCGATATGCTGTGAATATTGAAATTCTATAACAATATTCTTAAATATAGTTTTGTGATTCAATGACATACAATGATGGGACACATAACATGTATACCATCAGGTGCAAGTACTTCTATGCAGATGAGACTTCTTCTCATGAAGTTCTCACATGGTAATCTCCAAGATAAGAAATTATGATAACAGATCCACTGGTAAGAATTCAGCATGTTTTATTGTCATTCGATAATTATATCCACAAGCGTGTGTAATGGTCCATAGACTTTAAAAATGTCATTAATATGTGTCATGACTCACACACTTTGATTTACTAATGAAAACTGTCACACAGGCAGTTGGCGGGAAGTAGGGTATATTGTGTGCGTCATGAGTGGCATGTTATTAATGGATAATTCGAAGAAGTATTTGTCCCGTAAATTTATGGAAGTTTATATCTTATACCTTTGATTGATATAGAACCATCACACGATATTCCCTGGCCATGATGTAATGTTGAGTTGATTTCAGGTAGTCAACGAATGATGTATCTTGAAGAAAAGTTGATAAAACTATCATAAAACCTTCTAGATGAGATATTTCGGAAAATGGATTATATTACACTGTGAGCATTCATATGTGGATGTCCTTGTTGTGACGTTATGTTCTTTCTCTTGGGTACCTTGACCCGTTGCTAGACAGTACTCTTGGACGTTAGGCAAGCCCTCCTGATGCCAACGAGAATGAATCCTAGAGGGTAACAGACAAAGATTTATTTGTTGTTCTTAGTTGAATTCTATTTGAATTTAATGAATGAAAAAAATGTTATTCTCAATACCATGGAATGATTTTATTCATGTTAAAATGATTTCATAAATTAAATAAAAACATATTTATTTATTTTATTGAACATTTAATAAATATTTATTTGCTAGTTTTTAAATTAAATATTTATTTAAGAGAATAAATTATTTATTTATTTTTTCGGGTGCTCAATAAATTTAAGTGGTGTTCGAGCATCCCCAAGTCAGTAGGGTAGTAAAATAATTATTTTCAAGAGAGTAAATAATCATTCAACTTGTTGGCACATGATAAAATAATAATGACGATGTTATTATTTTGTGATGTGGAATTTTATTTTATAAATCTATTTTTGAAAAATTAGGGGAAACATGAATAATGACATTGTATTATTATTAAGAGCATGTGTTTTTTCATTGTTCATGAATGTATTTAACTCGATGCAATTAAATATTGTAACTGAAATTATATGTATATAAATTGACATGTAGCCCTATTAGGCAATACAACACACCACCCGACAGGTGAATTGAAAATTGATGAGCCAAACAATGTCTCTCTCGAATACACTTCTCTCCGCTCTCAAGAATTAGAGACATTATTCAAGGAAAAAGAAGAAGCGGTCAAGAATGACTAACACAAGTCACTCTCTTCGCCGTGCTCGCACCCATAGAATGAACAGTGTCGATTGGAGGCCATCATATCATGTTTTGATCACCGCTAGAGGGATTCTAATTTGGATCCATACATCTGCAATGAGATAATCTGGAAGGTTCATTCTAGATGATCCACATCATAAACTACGAAAAAAATACCAAATCTATAGGTATTACATTTCATTATGAAAATAATTAAATTAATTATAAACATGATGTGAAAGATCCTCTATAAAGGTTTCATGCCTCTTTATTCTTTATTTAAATCATTGATTATATTCTGTGAGGATTGTCGTTCGTCGTCGTATTGATGCCAGAATAATCATAGATCATGGTAAAAAAACAGAGTTTGGTGTCATGCCAACCACACTTCTGTTGCGCCCAGAACATTCAAGTGGTATCTGAGAGGTTACATCATCGTCTATAATTATTTAAATATTTTTTTGATGACTTACACATTTAATAATTTAGTTATATCAATTCATGTTAATAATTATAAAAATGTAAATCTAGAGATCTATTCCCCCTCTTATGTTTCTCATTCACCTTACATATATGATGTTTTCTATTAATTTTGATTAAAATAAAATAGAGGATCTCATCTGGAGGTTCACAAGAATCATGGTCATACAACACTAGATCACACGACATGTATTTGGCAGTAAACACCACGTAGTTAGGATTCAATGCATCAGACTGGTCCACCAAACCAAGCCGTGTGTTGGAGTATTTCTAAGTCTTATGAATCCATGTGTGGACCAGGAATAGGTGGAACATGGTTTCAAAATTACAAGACATGTGGCCCAAATGTACATGACATGTAGTCTCTTTGGGTTAGGGTTGGACAGTCTACCCCATACATGGCTAGCCCAGATGGAGACAGCGTAATGACGAACTACACGACATGTGGCCAACAGGACACACCGTGTACTCTTAATAATTCCGTAGTACACTCACAAGCCATTTCCCTAGGCATGTATATCGGATGGACGGTGAACAATAGTATATGATGTGTAGTTTTAACTACACGTCATGTACTCATCAATGTTATGGTGATTCATTATAATTTATTATTATATTGTAAAAAACATTGAGATGTGTACCATCGTGTTGGTGTAAATATGAGACACAAAATGTGATAGGTGTTTTATATATATGTGTGTTTAATTTAACATCTGTGTAATGTTCATTTCTACTCATTGGGTAGTTATTAATAGGAATTCACCGGGTTTCCTCCTAGGTACACGTTACGTACAAAGATAATTTAAAATGAACTTATTGGATTAAAATTATGATGGATGAGAATTTCAAGGAAATATAGAAAATAATTTAAGATAAAATTATTGATTAATTAAATATGATAATTAATTGATTCGAGCATGATTTATCTTAAATAAGAACGATTAAATAATTGAATGCTATTTTTTATGCATAAATATCGTTGCATGTTTGAATGATTATGAGCTAGACCAAGACCTTTATATTTGGATGGTTTATTTTAATTAATTTATTTGAATTAAATTTGTTGGCCTGCAGAAAGTGTGACTGATTGTCACCTATCAATTGTTCAATGTTCCGGTGCTCAACTAATGTGTATAGCAGCACTTGGGTCAAATCTTCGACGATAATTCTTTTTCATAATCAAATATTTTTAGTTGACTTTATTCTGGTAGGGGGGTTGGATTGTAGAGCTTATTAAATGATTGAATGATTATGATTGATTTAAAAAAGTTATGAATATTGGGGTGAGTTCATCATTAGGTAGTTAAGTATGTGATATCCTTGAGCCTTGATTTATATTTCATTAAATTAACACCCATGTCACAAGTTGACGTTGATTGGAATTCCTAAGTGTTATGGATTTAATCCAAGTATTAACTTAACTTGGATTCTACTATCAATTATAACTTGATTGTGGTAGTGAAATTATGGTTCCAATAATCAGTGGAATTCATACATAAAACAAAACAAGTCATTAATCCATGACATGTTAAGTCCAACATTCACAATGTTAATTTAAGGAATATTAATATTGAAAAATCTCTCAATCGCTTAACATACCTAAATTATAACACACCCAATGAGATATTTACTCATCTACTGAAATTATTAGTAATCTGGTTATAATTATAATGATGATAAATTATGAAGATATGAAAAAGAAAGGGATAAGAAAAGATTGGTGTGACAAAAACACACACAAACGATAATGATAATTAAAAATAATCTTTTGATTGAATGAGAAAGAAAAGTAAGGGAATGTGAATCAACTGAATTTAAACTATTCTAAGAAAATTAATATTAAACTAAAGAAGGTGTATTAGAATAAGAGATACTTAAGAAGAAACATTCATTAAAACAGAATTACAATGTAAAGACTTACAAGATTACAATAATGAAGAATGCAAAATTAAAAGGAAAAAAGAGAGAAAATGAAGTGTATCTAAATTGAATACATGAGTATGGAAGGTCCTCCTAATACATTGGAAGGGATTTGGACATTATAATATCTGATACTCTCTTTGGAAATGCCAATCCTATTGAAGAAGTGGAGGGGGTGTATTTATAGCCCAAGGAAGTGGAATTTTTGCATTCCCAATCTGTCCCTCTATTGGAGTCAGCATTTTGATAATTCAGACAGCCGAATCTGAAGATATCACTTTCTTTAGATTTGTGGATAACAATGTTGGATGACTACTCTAAAAATGTAAAGGCATTTGGACTTATGGAGCCAAGGTTATGTCTGTTTTATTAAAAAATTTAATATCTCCATTTCAATATAGACTTTTTAGAAATACAAAATGTGAATGGGTTTATCAATAGGAATATGCCTTAAAATACAACGGTTTTATTCAAAAAAGTAGGCCGCTTATATCTACAATTTCACACTAAAAAACCAGAACTTGATTTTATGATTGGATCAGAAGACATGTCATGAATACTGTACTTACTTTAGTTCTTATCCCGAATGGTAGGTTGAGTTTAAGTAAATCATTTGGTCCCCTTGTATTTGTCTTTGGGCCTTGAAATTTTTATCCATGACTCATAACATTGTCCCTATATAATTTTTTATGACTAAAATAATTTGGATATCTATATTGATCCTAGTAATGCAATCTTCATAGCTGGTTCAGTTTCTTCACAGTTTCATTGGGTCTTCTTATGTGGACCTTTTGACCATTAAAATGGAATATTTGGCCCATTATTTATTCTAATTAAATTTTTTATATTTAAATATAAATCCTTTAAAATAAAAACCATTCAATTTGGATAAGTAGGGTGATAGTTATTTTTAAATCTTTAAACATACTTTAATCGAGATGAATTCAAATAGTTCTCAAAAATTATATTTAATATTTATACATTAATATTTCACACAATTTATGAAAATTTCCTATAAAATCAGTAAAGAGTGTATATAAAAAATATGAATATATTAATATCTTCATCTCACCCACACATAGTCTTATGAATGTCCTCATGTGCAACAAATATAAAAACATGAAAAAATAATTTTCACTCACCGAAATATATTAAAATTTTGTTTTCCCCAATCATGGGAGGTTTAGATAATATACCTCATCCATATTTAATTCCACCACAAGTTTTTATAGAAACAATATTAAAAAAACAATTCGTTTTTATGCTCAAATTAAGAAATGGAAAATAGTGGCACACAAAACATACTCCTCTCAAGATGATAAAATTAAGTTATATATTTTCACTGATTCACCAACCAAAAGTGAAAATTTAGAGTTTGAAGGAGATATCATCTTACAATCCTAATCCTAAAGTGCTCAAAAATCACAAGGTATTTTTAGGTGTTTTTCTGTAGCTATAGAATAGTAGGAAGATGATATCCAAAAGATAGGAAAAATGGGGTAAAATACCATCATAGAAAACGAAATGTACATTTTTTTGAATAAGACATCAAAGGAAATGGAATAACATATTTAAAATGTAATGATTTTGTGAAGAAATACACAAGAGAGGAAGAAAATTTGAATGGGATGAGAAGATGAAATATTTACAAAACACAAAACTTCTCCCAATGACATCAGTGTTCTTTTTGTTATTTTCTTTTCATTTTATTAATTTTTTGAAATTTGAACTTGAAAAATATATCACACTGATATCCCAAACCATGATTGATCTTCTCACGAAACTAATTGTAACAGTTATAAGAAGATTAAAGGTTGAGTAAGAGTGATTCTTGACCTGCCCAAGACACAACAAATTTTTTTTGTTTTTCTTTATTTTATTTTTTTATTTTTATTTTTGAACACTTTTCAATAACATTTACAAAATAAAATAAATGAATGTACATTACGTTCCCAAAAACTCATTGAATGATAACTTATAACCCACAATTAAATTGATACTTTCCCTCAATCATATGATAACTCATTGAAAAACAATAAAAGTGTACCCAAAAAATGAAATCCATTCCACCAAGACTTAAATTTCAAAAAATTATGCAATGACAATACATGTTGATATTGGGTGGTATATAGTATTTGGATTTTAATGTGGATAAAAAATAAAAGGTTTTCATAGGCTCAAAGAGTCTTTCAAGAAGAGGATTAATGTATGGTTAATGGGAGACTATGTGGCTATTATAATTCTCAGAGGGTTCATAAATTCCTCTATCATATTAATGCACACCAAAGTTTGAAATTCAGATCGATGGTCTACAAACTCAACACTCACAAATGGGGGATAAAAACACACATTTTTTTATGATGGCCATAGGTAGATTTGGCATGACAAGAAATGTTGTTCATCACAGGTGGGAAAAATCATTTTCCAAATCAAAAACTAAGCATTAAAAATTTATTATTCTTGAGAAAATATTCTTTATCGAACGTCATGATGAAAATAAAAAAAATTGAGATGAATACATGTCATTTTAACTCACAAAAATGGTTTGAAAAATTGGAAAAATTTGAAGGTTAGTAATCATGATTTTGATTATCATATTGTTGTTAAATTATTATTTTTTTTGTTTTTTTAATTTTTTACATTTTTTATCTTTTTTATAAAGACACACCTACAAAAAAATAAAGTGTTAATAAAAATAATGTAATGAGGAAAATGGTAAAAAAACAAAATGAGAATTACGGAGGAATAAGAAGAAAGAGAGAGCGAGAGAGAGAAGATGAGTTAAAGGGAAAGAGGTGCCCCTGGATTGGATTTGGTGGGTTGCCATATCCATATAGTGGTGGGTCAACTGTAGAAGTTAGGGATTTAATGGAAGTTTATGTGGTTCCAGGATTGTGTGTTATCTCATGGTGATGCTTTAACCAATTTCCAATAACTTTTAATTTCCTTTTTGAAGAGGGGTCTTGGAATTTCACTACACAAAATGTGTTAAACATTAGTAATAAAAAAGGAACTTCCCAATGAGAAATAATATTACCTAGGTGAAGTCAAAATTGAGTGTTAAAAAGCATTACCTTTTCACCATCATGAAATACCATTCTAAGGATGTGTTCGTCATGGAGTTCCTTAGCCTTTTCTTTGTACAAATTGGAATTCTCAAAAGAATCATTTTGAAGCTCATCCAATTCATCCAATTTCAATAGTCTTTCTTCAATAGATTTTTCAAAATCAAAATTAAAATTTTTCACTTCTAAAAATGACTTATGTTGGATTTCAATTGGTTTAGGACATTATTTACCAAAAACAATCCTAAAAGGATACATCCCAATGGTTGTTTTATAGTGATTTCGATATTCCCAAAGAGCTTCACCAAGTCTTTCGGGCCATTCTTTTTTGGTGGAAAATACAATTCTCTGATGCACTCTTTTCACATATCTATTATAATGTTTAGCCATGCCTTTTGTTTAGGGTTGATATGAAGTTTATGTTTTATGTAGAAAACCATTATTCTTTCAAAATAGATTCCATGTTTTTATTACAAATAGGGGTTATTTTGTCACTTATCATGGAATGAGGTGTGCCAAATCGGTGGATGATGTGTGTCTTTAAGAAATCACTAATAGTATGGTAATCATCCTTTCTATTGGGTTTATCCTCGAACCACCTAGAAACATAATGAACCACAAGAAGGATGTATGAGAATCCATTGCATGGGGGAAATGGTCCAATGAAATTAATGCTCCAAACATTGATGATCTCAAAGAAAATTAAAGGATTTTGGGGGATTTAATTACTCTTTGAAATTGTGCCAATATTTTGGAAAGCATGACATGATTGATAGAACTGACGTGAGTCCATGAAGAGTGAAGGCCAGAAGAATCCAGAGTTTAGGACCTTTTAGGAATTCCTTTTTGGTCAAAAGTGGACACCTCCCGGAAGTGAGTGATAGAATTCAAAGATAGAGTAATGTTCATATTCATCAACACATATCCTAATTACCATGTCATCCCCAGTTTCCAATGTTTATTTTCATTCCAAAAATAGTGTTTTGAATCACTTTTCATCTTCATTTTTTGTTCTTTTGAAAACATTCCAAGAAAAACACTTAAAACCAAGTAATTTACAATTTCGGCATACCATTGTAACTTTGGAGTGAGAGATAAAATGTTCTAAGTGGGGAATTTAAGATCAATGATTTCAAAATTAGAAGAATTAGAAATTCTACTCAAGTGATCAACCACATGGTTTTCTTTTATAGGAATATATTTGATTTCAATGTCAAACTCTTGGAGAATTAGGATCCATCTTATTAGCCTCAGTTTGTAATAACTTTTCCTGAGTAAAAATTTTATAGTAGAATGGTCTTTGAAGATGATGATTTTGGCCCCTAAGAGATAGGGACAAGATTTATCTAAGGCCAAAACTAAAACTAAAAGTTTCTTTTCGGTCGTAGTGTAGTGAGATTGAGTTTCATCCAATGTTTTTGAGGCATAATAGATGACATGAGGATTTTTTTATCTCTTCATTGACCAATAACATCCCCATTATCTCTATCATAAGCATCACACATCAACTCAAAGGGTATGGACCAATCTAGGGGTGGGATTATTGGGGCCGATGTAAGAGCAGTTTTGAGTTCAATAAAGGATCTCTTGAAAACCTCATAAAAATGTAAATTGACATCATTTTAGAGCAACTGAGTGAGTGGGACGGAAATCCTACCCAAATTAGGGATGAATATCTGATAAAAAACAACATGACAAAGGAATGAACGGATTTGTCGAACTAAATTGGGTTCAAGAAGTGATCAGATCAGGTCAATTTTGGAAGGATTGACTTTAAAACCATTATTTGAAACTATGTTCCCTAGAACAATTCCATTTGCAACCATGTAGTTACATATTTTAAAATTTAACATAATATTATACTTGAAAGACTTCAAAAGGCCTAGAGAGAGTGAATTTAAGCAAGATTCAAATGACTCACCGTATGGTAAAGTCATCCATGAAGTCATCCATGTAGTGTTCAATAAATTTAGAAAATATACTCATCATACACATTTGGAATGTTACAAGAGTATTGTAAAGTCAGAAAGGCATTCTCTTATATGCATATATTCCAAAGGGGCATGTGAAAGTAGTTTTTATTGGTCCTAAGGTGTGATTAGTATTTTGAAGTAGTTGCTATATCCATTAGGGAAGCAATAGCGTGACTTTATAAATAATCGTTCTTCCATTTGATCATGTAATAGAAGAGGGTAGTGATCATTTCATGTTTCAACATTCAATTACATATAGTCAATGATCACATGCCATTTTTTCTTCACTCGAGATGTGACTACCTCACCATGTGTATTTGTAAAAATAGTTATCCAACCCTTCTTAGGCACAACTTGAATTGGACTAACACATTCACTATCAGAAATTGGGTAGATAATACTATCTTGAAGAATCTTGGTGATCTCTTCTCTAACTACCTCAAGGATGAAAGGATTGAGTCTTCTTTGTGGTTGTCTAATAGGTTTGGATGATTCCTCAAATTGGATGTGACTCATGAAAAGAGCAAGGTTGATTCTAGGTATGTCATCTAGGGTCCACCCTAAGGCCTTTTATTTTCCTATTATACTTGAATTTTTTTTGAATCCTCAGTTTCAGTAAGTGAAGCGGATATAATGACAGGATAAGAGTGATCATGGAAAAAGAATGAATATTTTAGTTGTTCAGGATAAGTTTTCAGATCAGTCTCTTCTTTTATTTGTGCATTAGAGAACTCAATAATTGATGAAGGGACTTCAGTTACATCAGATTTATTTTCTTTAATACAGTCCAAGGTGGAGTAGTAGAGATCAGAGTTGATGTGGGATTCAATAGAGTTTTCATGTTCTTGTATATTTATGGATTCTATGTATGATTAGTCCACATAAACATCACTATTTATGACTTGGTTAATCAGGGTGCAGATTTCACAAGATCCTTTATCATGTAAACATGAAAAACATGATGTATTGGGGGTCAATTGAGTCTTATAAGTGTCCTTAGAAACAAGGATTGCGAATGCATTGTTATCCACAGATTGGTATCACATGGATTGGAAAATGTTGAACACGACTAGTTAGTCATCAAATTCCATAGAAAAGACTCCTAAATGGACATCAATCTTGGTTCTCTCTATCATTACGAATGGTCTTCATAGTATTAAGGGAGATCAAGAAGATTTAGTCTCACCTTCCAGGTCAAGGAAATAGAAATCAGTAGGGAAGATAAGATAACTCAAATGAACAAGGACATCCTCTATTATACCCTCAGGACTAGCAGTGCTTTGATTGGCCAATTGAATGAAAAACTCATTTGATGTATGGTACCAAGGACAAGGTTGGAGAGGATGGATTTTGGAATGACATTAATTGTGGCTCCTAGGTCTATGAGTGTATCATCAAAGTTGGAACATCCTATTTGTAAGGTAACTATAAGGGTCCTAGGAGCATTTCACTTTATTTGTATGGGATCCTAGGCAGAATCATTTTCAAAGGTCATATATTGCCTCTTATGGGTACACAACTCCTTATGAAACTTATCAAATTTAGGAATTTGTTTAATGGCATCTAAGAGGGGAATGTTCACATAAAATCATCTAAACATGAAGATCATTTCAGGATCGGGTTCAACGGACTTCTTTGGAATAGACATGGATTGAGGAAAAGGAATTGGGTTCCTATGTGGAATGGAAGGAGGTGATAGAATGGTTTCAAATTTCTTTTAATATTTATTTTTCTTTTCATTTTATAGGTTTACATTCAAAGAAGGGTTGGAGGATTTATGTTGCGGCATAGGAATTTTCTATCCTGATATATGTGCAATTGCACTTACATTACCCTTGGGGTTGGGTAATTGTTGAGTTGGAAGTTGGGACGAATTAGATTGTTTTTTGCTGGCTTAGGTGGGATGCATGTTGACCAATTTGGGTTTCAATATTTTTAAGGCTGGAATGGGTGAAGGATGAAAGCTGTTGAAATAAAATTTCTCATGGTTTCCTGGTATAAGTGGCATGTCTTGTATTAGAATTGAATTGATTTTGGTTCTTGGGAACACGATTTTATTGGTTTGGGAATTGGGAAGGCTCACTGGGATAGTGGAAGCCTATTGGAGGAAGAGGAGGATTGATCCTTTGATGTTGAGGAACAAAAGGGTATGGTTGATGGAATTTACCAACACTATGACAATATTGGAACAATTTAGGGTTTTGATGAGGGTTTTGAATGGATGATAAATGATATTCCCATATCTCAATTTAGGGTTATATGTAGAAGAGAAGGTCTCAGAATGGGGTTGATTGATGTTTCTAACAAGCTAACCCGATTGTTGAAAGTTGGGACTCCACTGAGCATATGTTGCATTGAGATCCATTGGTTGGGATGAATCAGATGGTTCATATTGAATTTATGGATAGGTTCATAATGGATGAGATGGTGAGTTGTATATTCCATAGATCTTGAAAGTTCTAGGAATCATTGATTGTTGAGAAGATGAGGTAGGGGCTTTGGTAGCCACAACTAGTTGTCGCAAAAGACTTTTAATTTCACTCATCCACTCTGTCATCTTGGTCGGCTCTATTAATTGATTATCTTGGGCTTCTTTGTCATTTCCATGTAATCTAGTATGGAATTTTTGTGTGACTACAACCATGTTGTTTATGAGATCTCTTACAGCTGCGGGAGTTTTATCAATAAGAGAACCACCACTTGCGACATCAATGAGAGTTCTCTCCATAGACAATAACCCCTCATAGAAGTATTGGATGAAGATTTGGTCAGGGATTTGGAGGTGTGGGCTGGTTGAATCAATATTTTTGTAACTATCCTAGTATTCATGGAGTATTTACATTGGAACTAATGGATACAACATATTTTCTTTCGGATAGAAGCAGTACGAGAAACAATAAATAATTTTTATAATAAGAGTCACATCATGTCATTATATATGGGTATAGAACTATGAGGGAGGTAGTAAATCAATGACATAGTAGTGTCATCTTGGGAGGAAGGGAATGCTCGAAGTTTTAATTTTTCCTCAGAAACCCCTTGAGACTTCATCATAGAGCACACCACTTGGAACTCTTTAAGGTTGAGATGTGGATACTCATTAGCTAGCCCGTGGAAATGTGGGAGAAGATGAATCAAACCCGATTTGAGTTCGAATATAGATTCTATGTTTAGATATTGAATACCATGAGGTTGGTAATTCATATCAGGGGCACCAAGTTCTTTTAGTGTATTTTCTTTAGGATTGGCCGTTTCTAATTCAACTGGTTGGACAAGGACTTGTTCTTGATTTATTTGACTATCCATAATGTTCATCCTAAGTTGGAGAATATTTCACTCAATTTTAGGGTCAAACAAATCTAATGGAGTGTTTGGGAGGCTATGAGGAATTTTGTGAGTTGTTGGAAAAATGAAAAAGGCATGTTTTTTCTTCTTTTCAGTTTATGATTTTTATAATAAGGTGAGTATTTATTTGTGTTTTTTTAGATTTTTTAAATTTTGTTTTTTTTTGTTTTTTACAATAACTTGAAACTAATGACTATATAAAGAACCGCCCCTATAAATGATTCCATTTTAAAGTGCAGATGATTGTCGCCTATCGACCATTCAAGGTTCTGGTGCTCTGTTAATGTGTATAGCAGAACTCGAGTCAAATTCTCAGGGATGATAGAATTTAATAGTCGATCGTTTTTAGTTGATTATATTCTGATTGGGGGGGTTATAGATCTTATAAAATGATTGATTGATTAAAATTTATTTATCAAATTTATAAATATCGAGGTGAGTTTATCAATAGGTAGTTAATCTTGTTACATCCTTGAGCCATGCTTTATATTGAATTAAATTAACATCCATGTCACATGTTGATGTTTATTGGAAGTACTAAGTGTTAGGGTTTTAATCTATGCATTAAATTAACTAGGATTCTAATATAAATTAGTCCTTGATTGTGGTAGTTTATTTATGGTTCCAATAATAAATGGAATCCATACATTAAAAAAATATGTCATTAATCCATGACAAGTTAAGTCCAACATAAAAAATGTTAAATTAAAGAAACTTCATCGAGAAAAAGATCAGTATAACTTAACATAATTAAATTATAACTCACCCAAATGAGATATTTACTGATCCATTGAAACCATTAGTATTCTTGTTATAATTATTATGATGATAAATTTAGAATATAGGAAAAACAAAGGGATAAGAAAATATTTGTGCGATGAACACACATAAACGATGATGTTAATAAAAAATGAACTTTAGAATGAATGAGAAAGAAAAAGAAGGGAAGGGGATTCAACTGTATTTAAAATATTTTAAGAAACTTAATATTAACCTATATAAGGTGGATGTTAATAAGAGATAATTAAGAAGTAACTTTCACTAAAACTTAATTACAAAGTAAAAACTTACAAGATTACAATAATGAAGAACACAAAAGTAAAAGGAAACAAAGAGGGGAGATATGGCATCTCAAGTAAAAAATTTAGTATAGAAGGTCCTCCCATGCTGATGGAAAGGCTTTTTTCATGCCAATATGTTCCCATATCTTCTAAAATTCCAACCCTTTTGAAGGAGAGTAGGGGGATTTATTTATACCCCAAGGAAGTGGACTGTTTGCATTGTCAATTGTTCCATTCACTTTCATCGACATTTTGATAATTCACAAACCCTAATATCAAGATAAATCGTTTTTCAAATTTTTAGATAAAAATTTTTTCTGACTAATCACAATATTTGGAGTCATTTGGACTTCTGGAGACAAAGTTATTCCCATTTGAATAAATAATGTTAATTTGCCCATTTCAATACAGACTTTTTAGTAGTCTAAAATGTGAATGGGTTTATAAATAAGAAGATGCATTCAAATCTGAATGATTTATTCAACAATGTCATCCGACTATATATCCTCTTTGACACTGAAAAATATAATCCATATTTGATTAATATATTAGGAGACATGTCATTAATATTGCACTAATTTTAATTCCCATCCCGAATGGTGGGCCGAGATTAAATGAATTTGGTTGCCCCATGACGTTGGATTTGGGTCTTGAATGTTTTATTCAATACTCCCTACATTTTCACCCAAGTATTGTAGAATAATAAAATAATTTGGAATTCTGGATGGAGCCCAGTAATGCAATATTTATATCTGGTCTAGTTTCTTCACAGTTTCTTTGGGTCTTCTTGTGGGGACCACATGGCCCATAAAATGGATGATTTGGCCCATGATTCCTTATAATGAAATGTTTTATATTGAAAGGGGAATCCTAAAAAAGAGTAATTTAATTTTGATAAGTAGGGTGATAGTTATTATTAAAACATTATATACAATTGAATATGGATGAATTCAAATAGTGATCAAAAATTATATTTAATATTTATACATTAATATTTCACACAAATTATGGTAATTTCCTATAAAATCAGTAAAGAGAGTATATAAAAATCAATTAAAATATTAATATTATCACATGTGAGCCTTCTCCTCATTAATATGTGGGGCCTATGTTCCAAAGTTTTTTTAATGTAAAACTACCTTTTACCCCTCACCTACACATGATTTAAAAAACAGGCATATGTAATGGATGGATCTCTCAAGGTAGTGGAGGAAGTTCGTACTGGAACCAAGACGAAACCAATCCCAGAAGATACAGAGTTGGATAGGTGGAAGATGTAAACTCGAACCCAAAAGGTTTAAGGTGTTTCTCCCCTAGGCCTGGGTTAGTTTATCAACTGCTAGATAAACTAACCATTAGAAATGCTCATGATCATGCCATTTACATTATTTTATTTCTATCATTTTCATTGTTTATCATTATGGATGTGTTATTATGATCACATAAATAATTAATTAAACAAGCATGCAAGATGGAACTAATATAAATTAGACTTATGCATAAATATTAGCAAGACATGGTTAAAAACATAAGTAAGTTTCACTTAATATTAAGACGCATGTGATAATAAGAAATTCACATGTAAGAGATAATAATTCCTCAAATTCAATATTAAGTCAGAACATGAATTCTGTTACGTGATTAAGGGAAAAACACAATAAATCTATGTGTTTGACCAACCCTTGTTGGGACACTTACATTTATACAGGGAGACACTAAGAAAGGATTCGGGTTGACATAACAATATTACATCAAGAGTATTATCACTTTCTAGACTTGGAGTAATAATTGAGGCAATATTTGAGGAAATACAAAGTCATGATTTCATGATTGGGGAGTCCACTCAAAAGATTAAGGAGCTGCAAGCCCACAATTGGAAAAGGCCTGCATACATAAATAACTTCTAATTTCTTGACCAGCCCTTGTTGGGGTTATGCAAAGGGGAATGTGGATCCTTTCCACAAGAATGTCATGAAACTGGACATTCTGAGTTCAATGGTGAGGGCCATTAAGACCTGATAAAATAGTGGGGGACTTAATAAAATTTATTATTTCTCATAAAATGTAATCAAGAATGTACTAATGATATGATATTTTAATTATAGAATAAAAATGACAAGCTCATCAACCAAACAATCCCTACAATCAATTCTACATAAAGACAACATCCTCACCAACAGTTACTTCCAGGAATGGTTTAGAAGCCTTCAGTTTATCCTAGGCCATGAACGAAAGTCTTATATGATGGAGTCAACATTACATGATATGCCTTCCAAGGAGGAGAGTGATGAGGATTTCCTAGTCTATGAGAAACATATGAATGACATGGTTGACATTCAATGTTTGATTTTATAGTCATTGTCTAGTGAGCTCAGGAAGTATTATGAAAACATGGATGATTTTAGGATTCTCGAGCACCTGAGTGGTCTTTATAAGGATTGATCAAGTCAAGAATGGTTTGAGATATCTAATTCATTATTTCAATGTATGCTTGGAGAAGGTGCTCCATTTTTGACTCATGTAGTCAAGATCATTGGCTACATTGAGTTCCTGGAGGTTTTAGGGTTTAAACTCCCCTGAAGAATTGGGCACTGATCTCATTTTCTCATAAGTCCCTCTGATCATATCTTACATTTTTGTTAATTTCCATATGAACAACATTGATAAGTCTCTATCAGATATTTATATCCTCATTTTCCAAGTGGAAAAAGATATGATGTGCGAAAATCCTTCTGTACTAATTGTGAATAAGAGGAAAGGGAAGGTGAAGTGCTTTAATCCCGAAGCTTCTTCACTACCTTCCATGAAATGGAAGATAAATTGGGAGGAAAGGGAACATAAAGATATTTGTTTTGCATGTGGAAGGAAGGGCCACTGGAAGAAGAACCACACCTAGCCTAAGAAGCAAGAGGAAGCTTCAAGTGCATTTTTTATTGAATGTAATTTATCAGTTTCTAAAAATTGGGTATTAGATATAGCTTTTGGTGCTCACATATGTATCCAATTACAAGAAGCAAGTAGATTCAGGAAGATTGATCAAGGGGAGGTAGATCTATGAGTAGACAATAGAGCCAGACTTGTTTCTGTAGCTGTTGGGGACTACCACCACACATTGACAATTGGGATGATCTCGGTGTTAAAGGGTTGTTTTTATGTTCCCTATGTAAACAAAAACAAAATTTCTGTCTCAATACCAGATATATATGGATTTGTTTTCATGTTTGGAAATGAATGTTGCTTCTTTTATAAAGATATCATCTGTTTTGGTATGGAAAATTTATACAACAGTCTTATGTGTTGGATTACAAAAACCAAGTAATGGAAATCAATGACAAAGATAAATCCCATGACTCATACCACACCCAAATTTGGCATCACCGGATAGGTCATGTAAATGAGAAACAATTGAAAAATTTACATAAAGATGGATATTTAGTTTCTTTGAACTAAAACCACATGGCATATTCCATGCATGTCTATAAGGAAAAGTGACCAAAGCCCCATGTAACACCCGAGAATTTTATTAGAAATATTTTGTTTTTATGTTATATAAATCATCAAAGTAATCTTTCGCTACACGCAATCACGACCTTCCTCGATAGTGTGTGTGGTACACAATACCGAGTTCCACTAAACAACGATAAATTGTTATAATATTATAAACTGATAGTTATGAATAGTATTAACTGAATTTTAAATTTTGCAACATTATTATTCATCTTACACATTTTCTAGAACATGGTAGGAGTACAAAATAAATTTTTTTGGGTAAAATAAGTTTTTATCAAAAAATGTAGTTTTGCCGCCTTTTGATTGGGCACCCACATTAAATCTAGTTTTTAACACGTTTATAAGTTCAATTTGACAAAATAAAATTATTCTTTTGAATCAGGATATAACAATTTACTATGGATAAATTTTTGATATTTTTCTGATAACTTTCATATTTTGATTAATAGTAAAAATACGCTAATTTTTAATTAAAAACAACTTTTTTCATTGAGATAATTTATAAGGTTAAATTATAATATTGAATGGTTTTAAAGTATAGATTGAATATATTTTTACAATTTAATATAATGTATGTCATTGTCATTAATTTCACATTGAATTCATAGGTAAAAACATTTCAATCTTTGGCAATGTTTTAACTTCTAAAACCCGTTTTCATAACAACGGGATTTATTTTAAATTAATTAATAAAACTTATATGTTTTGAAGTTTTAAAAATGGATTCCATATTCAGAATCATTGGGTCAAAAATATGTTAATATGCTACTTTTTATTTTTTGGGCATTATGAATAGTAACCACGGTAAATTTTATTCACCATAGTTAAAGGTAAATCGGGTAATTAAGGGTAAATATAAGATTATAAAATTACCCTAAGACCTAAAAAATCCTATTGGATGACTAAAAGTCGACCCATATCACCTAAGGGTCGGATTAGATTCATTTAATAGACTTTTTCCATGAAAAGAATTTAATTATTATTAAAACCAAAGAATGTGACAACTTGTCACTTTCTTAAATCTTATAAGTATAATAATTTTAATTTTGTGATAAAATTAATGAAACTTCAAACATGAATAGTCTCCAGAATGCTAATACAATTATCGACATCATAGGAATTTATTTAGAATTTTTAGGGATAAAATATTTTCATTAATTATGACACAATTGTGATGTTGAAATTATTTTATTATTTAAAGTATCAAATAAATGGTTTTAAAAATATTAAAATAATTATTATACGCACTATTTAATATTCTCCACTAATTTTATAGATACATATGACATTTTATTAATCTATTAAATCTTTTAGTTCGAACATAAACTCTGTATATATTTTATTTAAATTCAAATAAATGAATAGTGTCAAAATTGACACTATTGTTATTTTATAAAAATAACATATTATAAAATTGATTAAAAATCACAAAAATATTAAAAAATTATAAATTAAATTTTATATGGTCTAAATTGTCATAAAGTGTCACATTATGGAAAATTCACAACACATATGTAATTAATAATAATAATTTAAAATTTAGAATATTATTACCACAAATAAAAATAAATTGATAAATAAGGATAAATTAAGTTGAAAATGTTTAAATTAAATTCCTAACATGTCTAAATTTTATTGGTTGATGATATTACAACCCTATATCATCTAATCTTCGGATATGAGTCATTTTTGGAGGTTTTTATGTGGGATTAGATTTATTATAAGTTAATAATTTTAAGATTTCCAAAGGTGCCCCTCTCCTCCCTTATAAAAGGGCACCTCCTCCCTCTCTTCCTCACACCACTTTGAGACTTCATGATCGGCCAAAACCTACAAATATCTCCTCTAAACTTCCCTAGAATTATCCTAGATGTTCTGGTCTTCTTCAAAGACCAACCCTAGTGCCCTAATAGGAGGTTAAGAAGAGGCGCGTCAAAAAGAGGTAATATCCATTACCGATCCTTTCCAAATTATTTCTTCTTCAACTTCTTCTTCTTTAGTTGTTTAATTATGAAGTAATAACATCAGTATCACTCATATACAGACATGTTATTATAAGTATGAAACAACCCTATTTCAACATCTATCCATCCTACGGAAGATGAAATCACCGCGCGTGCGTACGTACAGAATACCGTCTCCACGCCGTGGTGTAAACTATTATCCACCACCTACATACTTGGATGGGTATAATGGTGTAAATAATTACTATATATGATTATTATAAAGTGATATTGATTATGAAATAATATACATACACTCCAATTCAATTCCACGATCATGGGAACGATATCATCGCTCGTGCGTACGTACGGAATACCGTCTCCACGATGTGATGTGATTCATTCTACATGATCTTCATTGCATAATGATTATATAAATGAATTTTATGAAGAAATATGATATATAGTACATAAATACAATTCTGTAAATGATGTATCTATAACCTAAAGAGAAGAATAAGAATTTATTCGCCAAAACATGCATAAGAACAAAAAGTTATAAACACCCGAATAACAAGTAGCAATGAAATATTACTACTAAGAAGATAAGAATATGACCATATATGATATCATAACAATAATTTTGATTCTGGAATAAGTAAATAACATTATTTAAATCATTATATAGGAGGTTCGGACACTTACGAGGCAAATCAGACCTAAGGTAAGGGAAATATCACAATCTCATTTTTATCCAAGATTGTTTATACTTTGGAATTTACTGGGGTGTATTTTATCATCCACATCCATGTTTCCTCAATATGTAATATTTACATCCTTATACAATATTTTATATCCAATTTTACCCTTCGGTGAGTTTTTAGTAAAGGATATGAAAGGAATGTTTTGTCGTTTTTCGTACGAGGTACTTTTTGACTTTTCCGACAAAAGTACGAAGAATGTTTTTTTAACTTATACGGCATGAATGGATTTTTAAAAAAGTATTTCCATGAATATTTCTTTAAAAGTTTTCAAGCTTATTTTTAATCAACTTCTTTTAGTTTAAAATTGTATGACATGTTAATAAAGGAAAAAAAATTTGAAGTGGAAAAGATGTTTTCCTCAAGAATGGAGATCAAGTGTTTAATCAAAATTATTTTCCATCTAAGATAATATAGGATTTTGTTTCTATCACTATTATTACAGTGATTTGATTATGTTGTGATGGAAATATTTTTATTAATTCCTTTATCTTATATGAATTGTTTTATGAAGTCATGATGTTTAAGATTCCCATTTTTATTACATGGGTTATGCTATGATGTATGGTTTATGATTTTGTGTCACACATAAGAATGGTATCATTATGAGATGGGTGGGACCTGTATCTCCCTCCATTGCATTGGGTAAAGATTTTATATCTCATGAGACAGACACGGCTGGAACGGCAGGTTAAATCGGTTCAGTGAAAAAGGACTGAAACGAGGAGTGAACTCAGTTAAGAAATGGACTTTGTCCACTAAGATAGTCTTGGAAATGAGTGTTGACTAACAAGAAATGATTCTCTATGATTATGTGTGTATGCCACAAATTTTAATGTTTAAAGTTATGAATATTGGGATTATATTTCACTACTATGATTTATCCCATGTTATGAAATTATGCTCTCTTTTGCAGGTTAAGATTTCCAAAATGTTATGTTCTTATGAATATGATGTGATTGATATTTATTTTACCCTTAATGAGCATTTGAGCTCACCCTTTCGTATTTTTTCTTTCCCCAGGTCAGGAAGAAGCTTATTAAGTATGATATGCCAAAAGGGACTATAGATATGATGAAATAAATGGGAGACATTGTAGACAATTTATGAACCAGTTGTTTATGTTTCCCAGTTTCTAAAGACACTATACCTATACTGTCTTTTCCAGGTTTTGTTATATGTTGTAATAAGTGTGCTTCAATTTTGAAGTAATAACTATGTATGTAAAGTATGGGTCTTTATAGTTGGTATCAGAGGAAAGGTATAGTCATCCTTTGCAAACTATGATGTGAAAGCCTTAGTAAGAATCCTAAGGATAAGTCTAAGCATAGAACACAATCATAGTGTTTTAGAAATGGCCATGAACAACCTATGATAAGACCTTAAGTGTGAAATTTTATTCTTGATTATGTGGTTTTCATATTACAATTAGTGTTTCTCACACTATTATTCTTGGTTTTAGTCAATGGCTGGAACCCGAAAGAACTGTGTTAATACGGAATGCGATGGGCAATGCAATGATTGTCCCCCTGAGCAACCAAACATTATGGGAGCTGGAATGCAAAATATTGTAGCCATGCTCACACAACTTTCTCAAGCTATGAATCATGCAGGACATCCAAACGAGCAAAGGAAGGAGAAACATTCTGTTGAATCCATCATGAGGCAGCGTCCACCTTCATTCAGCGGGTCTACTGATCCATTAATTGCTGAAAAATGGATTAGTACTACTGAAACGATATTTTCAGTTCTTCAATGTTCTGAACATGATAAAGTCATCCTAGCAGTGTGTCGTTTGGATGGAGATGCTGATCAATGGTGGAATATTATTAAGAATATGAGGCAAAGGGATGAAATTGATTCCATGGAATGGGAAGAGTTCAATAACTTATTTTTCAATAAGTACTTCCCTCGTATTCTCCGAACAAAGATGGAGAAAGAGTTTCTTGAACTGAAGCAAATGGATGATGAATCTGTTGGTACCTATGAAGCAAATTTTACAAGACATGCAATGTACGCTTCTGGTATTATTATCCAACCTAAGAGTAAGATCGATCGATTCTTTAGGGGCGTAAAACCAAGTCTTCGAAGGGCGTTATCCATAAGGGACTTCAATAGCTACGAGGAAATCGTTCGATGTGCTCTCAATTTCGAGATGGAGATTGGAGTAACCCATAAGTCATATGGGTTTGGTAAGAAGAGGAAAATTTAATTCAAAGGAAAATCTAAAGAGCAAACTGAAATGAAGATGAGCTTTCCCTTATGCTCAAAGTGTGGAAAGAAACATGGAGGGAGTTTTCTTAAAGGGACAAGTAAATGTTTTAAATGTTGAAAGGAAGGTCATCGGGCATTTGAATGCCGCAATGATGGGAAGAAGATGTATAATGATGAAAACAAAGGAAGGTACACACAGAAAGAACCTACTACACTTCAATGTTTCAACTGCAAGGATATGGGTCATTATGCCAATCAATGCCCAAATCCAAGGGTCGATGATGATGGTCGACGTCAACAAACTCTTAAGGCCAATGACAAAGGAAAGTCACATGCAATTTCTATCAGCGATGTGGAGTACGATAACGATGGGCTGAAAGGTACACTTACCATCCACACTAAAGTTGTAAATGTTTTATTTGATTCTAGATCCACCCACTCCTTTATTTCTGAAGAATTATCTAAGGATATCACCGTATTACAT
Source organism: Viscum album (assembly GCA_963277665.1). Lineage (NCBI taxonomy): Eukaryota > Viridiplantae > Streptophyta > Magnoliopsida > Santalales > Viscaceae > Viscum > Viscum album. The sequence goes on along the minus strand of CAUJRU010000082.1, from coordinate 1,128,089 downwards.
CAAAAATTAGATGTTGATTAATCTGTGACAACCCCTAATGGCACAACAGTCGCATCAAAAGTTTAAAAATCTTCTCCGATTGAAGTTTGTGGGAAAGTGCTTCCTGCAAATCTTTTGATCCTTCCTATAGTGGAATTTCATGTGATTCTTGGCATGGATTGGATTTCTTTATATGGAGCTCATATCAATTGCCAAATAAGGGAAGTCACATTTCATATTCCAGATCAATCTATGATCGTCTATCGATGCAAGGATGAACATATTCAATTCCCTGGCGCAGTTTACTCCAAATCATGAGTTGGGTAATTTTGCTCATGGATTGTTAACTGTCGTGAGGCATAAGCTATCACCATATGGTTGGAGCTAATTAAGGATTACGACAGCTCAATTCATTACAACCCTGGGAATGAAAACAAAGTGGCAGATGCATTAAGTCGACAAGACCAAGCCAGTTTATCCGTGATGAGGATCACAAAAGATCCAATATTTATGGATTTAGAAAGGATGAATCTTGGAATTATAATGGAAGGGGGAAAATCGTATCTTTCTCAAATGAATGTTCAACCGTCTCTACATGTGAAGATTAAAGGGGCACAGAAAGAAGATGCCGAGTTACAAAAGAAGGTGAGAAATGATCCTGAATTCAACCTTGATTGTGATGGGATAATAAAGTTCAGGAATCGGGTTTGTGTTCCTCCCATCCCCGAATTAAAGAAGAAGCTTCTAGATGAGGCTCATAGTTCTTCATTCTCTATTCATCCTAGAAGCACGGAGATGTATAGGAACCTAAAAGAGTACTTTTTGTGGGATGGCATGAAAAGAGATGTTGCTGAATATGTCTCTCGATGCTTGGTTTGTCAGCATGTTAAAGCTTAGAGACAGAAGTCTAAGGGAATGTTGCAACCATTACCCATACCCGAATGGAAATGGGAAAACATCACTATGGACTTTTTCACAGGACTTCCTAAAACATCCAAAGGCAATAATGCTATCTGGGTCATAGTTGATCGTCTTACAATTCTGCACACTTCATCGCTATTAGAGAGGATTTCTCTCTAGATCAGCTTGCCAGGATATATGTAAAGGAAGTGGTAAGATTTCATGGAGTACCACTTTCTATTATATCTGATCGGGATCCGAGGTTTACCTCAAAGTTTTGGAGAAGTCATCAGCATACTCTGGATACAGAGTTGAGTTTCACACTGCTTATTATCCTCAGACAGATGGGCAGTCTGAGAGAACAATTCAAACTCTAGAAGATATGTTGAGAGCTTGCTCTATGGATTTGAAAGGTGGTTGGGATCAACACCTACCTTTGGTGGAATTTTCTTATAATAATATCTTTCACTCCAGTATTCAGATGGCTCCTTATGAAGCTCTCTATGGAAAGAAATACAGAACTCCACCTTGCTGGGATGAAGTTGGGGAAAGAAATCTATTAGGACCTGATATTGTTGATGATATGGCAGAAAAGGTCCGATCTATTCAACAACACATAAGAGCATCTTAGAGTCGACAGAAAAGTTATGCTGACAACCGAATAAAAGACCTAGAGTTTGAAGTGGGTGATAAAGTGTTCTTACGAATATCTCCCTGGAAGAGGGTCATGAGATTTGGAAAGAATGGAAAGTTGATCCCTAGATATATCGGCCCTTTCTAAATACTGGATCATGTTGGGAAGGTATCTTACCGATTGGCGCTTCCACCGAATCTCTCTTAAGTTCACGATGTGTTCCATGTATCGCTCCTGAGAAAGTACATACCTGATCCTTCACATGTACTCAGCTCAGAAGTTATACTGCTGGAGCAAGATCTTTCTTATGAAGAAAAACCGATAGAGATTCTGGATTGTAGTGAAAAAGTCCAATGAAACAAGACCACTCTCTTGGTGAATGTTTTATGGAGGAACCACCAATTAGAAGAATCTACATGGGAGCTTGAGGATATGATGAGGGAGAGGTATCCTCATCTGTTTGTTACAAAGTGACTAATTTTGAGGGCGAAATTAATTTTAAGGGGGGGGGGGGGTATAATGTAACACCCGAGACTATTATGAAAAATATTTTGTTTTTATGTTATATAAATCATCAAAGGAATCTTTCGCTACACGCAATCACGACCTTCCTCGATAGCGTGTGTGGTACGCAATACCGAGTTCCACTAAACAACGATAAATTGTTATAATATTATAAACTGACCGTTATGTATAGTATTAACTGAATTTTAAATTTAAATACATTATTATTCATCTTACACATTTTCTAGAACATGGTAGGAGAACAAAATAATTTTTTTTGGGTAAAATAAGTATTTATCTAAAAATGCAGTTTTGCCGCCTTTTGATGGCGTACCCACATTAAATATAGTTTTTAACACATTTATAAGTTCAATTTGAAAAAATAAAATTCTTCTTTTGAATCAGGATATAATAATTTACTTTGGATAAATTTTTGATATTTTTCTAATAACATTCATCTTTTGATGATTAGTAAAAATACGATAATTTTTAATGAAAAACAACTTTTTTCATTGAGAAAATTTATATGGTTAAATTATAATATTGAATGGTTTTAAAGTATAGATAGAATATATATTTACCATTTAACATAATGTATTTCATTAGCATTAATTTCACATTGAATTCATAGGTAAAAACATTTCAATCTTTGGCAATGTTTTAACTTCTAATACCCGTTTTCTTAACAACGGGATTTATTTTAAATTAATTACTGCAACTTATATTTTTTGAATTTTGAAAAATGTATTCCATATTCAGATTAATTGGGTCTAAATTATGTTAATCGGATACTTTTTATTTTTTGGGCATTATGAATAGAAACCACGGTAAACTTTATTTACCATCGTTAAAGGTAAATCGGGTAATTAAGGGTAAATATAAGATTATAAAATTACCCTAACACCTGCCAAAATTTTATTTGATGACTAAAAGTCGACCGATATCACCTAAGGGTCGGATTAGATTCATTTAATAGACTTTTGTCCATGAAAATAATTTAATTATTATTAAAACCAAAGAATGTGACAACATGTCACTTTCTTAAATCTTATAAGTATAATAATTTTAATTTTGTTATAAACTTAATGAAACTTAGAACATGAATAATCTCCAGAAATATAATACAATTATCGACATCATAGGAATTTATTTAGAATTTTAAGGGATTAAATAATTATCATTAATTATGGCACAATAGTGATGTTGAAATTATTTTATTAATTAAAGTATCAAATAAAAGGTTTTAAATATATTAAAATGATTATTATATTAACTATTTAATGTTCTCCATTAATTTTCTAGATACATATGACATTTTATTAATCTATAAAATCTTTTATTTCGAAAATATCCTCTTTATATAGTTTATTTAAATTCAAATAAATAATAGTGTCAAAATTGACAGTATTGTTATTCTATAAAAATAACATATTATAAAATTGTTTAAAAATTACAAAAATATTTAAAAATTATAAATTAAATTTTATATGGTCTAAAATTTCATAAAGTGTCAAATTATGGAAGTTTCACAACACATATGTAATTATTAATAATAATTTAAAATTTAGAATATTATTACCACAAATAAAATTAAATTGATAAATAAGGATAAATCAAGTTGATAATGTTTAAAATAAATTCCTAGAATGTCTAAATTTTATTGGTTGATGATATTACAACCCTATATCATCTTAAATTCGGATATTAGTCATTTTTGGAGGTTTTTAAGTGGTGTTAGATTTATTATAAATTAATATTTTTAAGATTTCCAAAGGTGCCCCTTTCCTCCCTTATAAAAGGGCACCTCCTCCCTCTCTTCCTCACACCACATTGAGCCTCCAATCTAGGAACAACCCTACCAATATCTCTTCTCCACTTCCCTGGATTCATCCTAGAGGTTCTGGTCTTCTTCAAAGACCAACCCTAGTGCCCTAAGAGGAGGTTAAGAAGATGTGCGTCAAAAAGAGGTAATAACCATTACCGATCCTTTCCAAAAACATTCTTCTTCAACTTCTTCATCTTTAGTTCATTCATTATGAAGTAATAACATCAGTATCACTCATATACTGATATGTTATTATAAGTATTAAACAACCCTATTTCAACATCTATCCATCCTACGGAAAATGAAATCACCGCGCATGCGTACGTACTGAATACTGTCTCCACGCCGTGGTGTAATCTATTTTTCCACCACCACCATAAATGGATGGGTATAATGGTGTAAATAATTACTATATATGATTATTATAAAGTGATATTGATTCATAAATAGTATACATACACTACAATACAATTCCACGATCATGGGAACGATGTCATCGCTCGTGCGTACGTACGGAATACCGTCTCCACGATGTGATGTGATTCGTTCTACATGATCTTCATTGCATAATGATTATATAAATGAATTGAATTAATAAATATGATATATAGTACATTAATACCATTCTGGAAATGATGTATCTATAACCTAAAGAGAAGAATAAGAATTTATTCGACAAAACACGCATTAGAACAAAAAGTTATAAACACCCGAATAACTAGTAGCACTGAAATATTACTACTAAGAAGCTAAGAATATGACCATATATGATATCATAACAATAACTATGACACTGGAATAAGTCAATAACATTATTTAAATCATTATACAAAAGGTTCGGACACTTACGAGGCTAATGGGACCTAAGGTAAGGGAAATATCACAATCTCATTTTTATCCGAGATTTTTTATACTTTGGAATTTACTGGGGTGAATTTTATCATACACATCCATGTTTCCACAATATGTAATATTTACATCCTTCTACAATAGTTTATATCCAATTTTACCCTTTGGTGAGTTTTTAGTAACGGATATGAAAGGAATCTTTTATCGTTTTTCGTATGAGGTACTTTTTGACTTTTCCGACAAAAGTATGAAGAATGTTTTTTTAACTTATACGGCATGAATGGATTTTTAAAACATTATTTCCTAGAAGCGTCCTTTACAAGTTCTCAAGATTATTTTTAATCAAATTATTTTGTTTAAAATTATATGACATGTTAAGAAAGGAAAATGTTTTTGAAGTAGAAAGGATATTTTCCTCAAGATTGGAGATCATGTGTTTTATAAAAATTATTTTCCATATAAGATAATATAGGGTTCTGTTTCTATCACTATAATTATAGTGATTTCATTATGTTGTTATGGAAATATTTTTATGAATTCCTTTTTCTTATATGAATTGTTTTATGAAGTCATGATGTTTAAGATTCCCATTTTTATTACATGGGTTATGCTATGATGTATAGTTTTTGATTTTGTGGCACACATAAGAATGGTATCATTATGAGATGGGTGGTACCTATATCTCCCTCCAATTCTTTGGGTAAAGAATTTATATCTAATGAGATAGACATGGCTGGAACAGTAGGTTAAACCGGTTCAGTGAAACAGGACTGAAACGAGGAGTGAACTCGGTTCAGAAATGGACTTTGTCCACTAAGATAGTCTTGGCAATGAGTCTTGAATAACAATATGTGATTCTATATGATTATGTGTTTATGCCAAAAAGTTTCATGTTTTATGTTATGATTATTGGGATTACATTTCACTACTATGATTTATCCCATGTTATGAAATTATGCCCTTTTTTGTAGGTTAATATTTCCAAAATGTTATGTTCTTATAAATATGATGTGATTGATATTTTTTTACCCTTACTGATCATTTGAGCTCACCCTTTCATATGTTTTCTTTCCCCAGGCTAGGAAGAATCTTATTAAGTAAGATACGCCAAAAGGGAATATAGATATGATGAAATAAATGGGAGACAGTGTAGACGATTTATGAACCAGTTTTTTATGTTTCCCAGTTTCTAAAGACACTATACCTATACGGTCCTTTCCTGGTTTTATTATATGTTGTAATAAGTGTGCTTAAATTTTGAAGAAATAACAATGTATGTAAAGTATGGGTCGTTATACCCCATATGGAGGGAAAGGTTAAAGGGCTAAAGAGGTTCTTGAATTGGTTCATACCATTTTGTATGGACAATTTATAGTCGAAGAAAGGGGTGGGTAATCATATATCATAACTTTTACTGATTATTTTAGTATATATGGAAATATCTACATAATGAGTTATAAGTCAGATTCATTTGATAAGTTCAATGAATAAAAGAATGAAGTTGAGAACCATCTTGGTAAGAATATTAAAAAACTATGTTCAGAATGAGGTGGGGAATTTCAGAATTTGTACTTCATTGATTACATACCAGAGTTTGGGATCCTATCCCAACTCACTCATCCTTACAAACCTCAATGGAATGGTGTAACCGAAAGGTGGAACCACACATTGTTGAACATGGAGTGATCAATGATGAGTCATGCATGTCTTCCATTATCCTTTTGGGGGTATGCGTTACAAACAACGGAACACATAATAAACCAAGTACAAACTAAATCGATAAATGGTATTTGATACGAGTTCTGGAGTTGAATAAAATCCATGTTATAGAATTTACATGTGTGGTTTAGTGAAGCATTTTTAAGGCCTCTATAGTTAGAAAACTCACACCCTGAGGTACAAAGTGTACCTTTATAGGATACCCCAAAGAAACAAGGGGATATTATCTGTAAAACCCCTAAGACAAAGAGGTTATAGTGGAAAGACATTTCATATTCCATGAGAGGGTGAAAATATACAAAAGAGATAGTGGGATCAAGAAATACTTCTATGAAGTCGAGGCTCAAGGTATATAAGAGTTGGTACAAGAATAGATTCCACAAATCCCCAGGGAATAAGAATCTATTCCAGACACACGTGTATTACGTAGGAGTAAACGAGTGGTTAGAGAATCAAAATGATATGGTTTTATTGTTACTCAGGATGTTCAGTCTTTATTAGTTGATAATAATAGTCCTCTAACCTACAATGAAACAGTAAGTGGCACAAATTTTTCCAAGTGAAAAGAAGTAATGAATTCTGAAATGGATTCCATGTACCAAAACCAAGTCTATGTTTTGGTAGATCCTCCAGTTGATGTAAAACTAGTTGGTTGGAAATGGGTATTAAAAAATAAACTAGACTTGTAAGGAAATACAATACCTATAAGTCACGATTGGTTGCAAAAGGGTTTAAATAGCGTCAAGGAATTGACTACGATCAAACCTTATCACCAATTACTGTACTGAAATCCATAATAATTCTAATTTCCATTTCAGCTTAAAATGATTATGAGATTTGGAAAATGGATGTAAAAAAAAAATTCCTTAATATAAACCTTCAATCAATATTCTACATGACACAACTGGTAGGGTTTGTGACTCCAAAGGATTACAATAAGGTATTCATGTTGTAGAAATCCATTTATTTATTAAAGAAAGAATCCATGTCATGGAACGTTCATTTTGATGAAGCCATAAAAGAATTTATTTTTATCAAGAATGAATGTGAGCCTTATGTCTACAAACGGTTTAGTGGGAGTGTAGTCTTTTTCTTAATAGTATATATTGATGACATATTACTTAATTGAAATGAGATACCAGTCTTATAGTTTGTTAAGGAATGGTTGAATCAATGATTCTCCATGAAGGACTTGGGTGATTATTCATGGGATCAAGATCCATCATGATAGATCCAAGAGATTGACGGGCATGCGTCAATGTAAATATATTGATATGATACTGAAGAGATTTGGTATGGAACAATCCAAGAGGGGATTGTTTCAAGCATTACTGGGTATTCATATTTATATGTAAATGTTTCATCAGACACACGAGGAAATAATGAAAATTGAAAAGACTTCTTGTGCCTCAGAGATTGGGGAATTCATGTATGCCATGTAATGTAATAGGATGGATGTCACATACGCATTTAGTGCAGTATGCAGATATCATGTTGACCCAGGTGACCGCCATTGGATGGCAGTAAAGACTATCCCAAAGTATCTGAGGTGTACTAAGGATATGTTCCTGGTATATGGAGGGGATGAGGAACTATTTATTATAGGATATGAGGACGCTTGTTTCTAGACTGATCAAGATGACATGAAGTCACAAGAAGGATACATCTTCATATTGAATGGAGGTACAGTGAGCTGGAAGAGCTCAAATCAGAGTGTAGTCGTAGATTCTACAGCAGAATCCAAGTATATCACAGCTTCTGAGGAAACTAAAGAAGAATATTTGATGCAAAGTTTCATTTAGGATCAAGATGTGATACATAGATATAATGATCCCATCACACTGTATTGTGATTATACTGCAGTTTCGACTCTCACAAAAGAGCCAAGGTCACATCAGCAGACGAATACGATACATAAGATGTATCATCTCTTGATATATTTTTCTCAAAGAGGTGAAGTTGTAATGAGAAGTACATCCATAGAAGGCAATGTGGAAGACCCCTTGACTAAATCCTTGACTCAGTAGAAACATGATCATCATGTGAGGTCTAGCAGACTAAAATTTGTAAAAAGTTAGATCTAGTCTAAGTGGGAGTTTGTAAGATATTGTGTCCTCGAACCAACTGGTTTTACATTGATTATAAGGATATATAATTCATTATTACATAGTGTTCATTTCTCTACATGACTATGATGTAATAATGTCCTAGATTATTTGTTTCCTTGATAACATCATGGATGTTACCCACTATGATGATAACATAGAAATTCTATAACAATATTCTTAAATATAGTTCTATAGTTGGATGACATACTGTTATGGGAAACATAACATGCATTACCTCAGGTGCGAGTAGTCATATGCAAATGATACTTCCTCTCATGAAGTTTGCACTTGGTAATCTTCATGATATAAGATTATGAGAACAAACCCGCTAGTAATAATTCCACATGTTTTAGTGTCATCAGATATTTCAATATGCGAGCATGTGTAATGATCCTTAGAATTTAATATTATCATTAATACATGTTATGACTCGAGCACATTGATTTAATGACTAAAACTATCACGTAGGTGGTTGAAAGGAAGTTGGGTATGTTGGGTGTGTCTTGAGTGGCATTTTATTAAATTATAAATCAAGGAGAGATTTTCCCTTCCATTTATGGAAGTTTAAATATCTTCCCTTTGATGGAAATAGAACCGTCACACGAAATAAAATGGCCATTGTGTAACGATGAGTTTATTTCAAATATTAAAAAATGACTTATCAAGCATAAAAGTTGATGACCCTATCATGAAATCTACTTGATGAGATATTACGAAAAATGTATTATATTGTATAGAGAGCGTTCGTATGTGGATGTCGTTTTTGTGACTTTATGATCTTTCTCTTGGGTTCCTTGACCCGTTGCAAGACAATACTCTTGGACTTTACGCAGGACCTCCGAATGCCAATGAGAATTAATCCTAGAGGGACACACACAATGTGTTGTTGATTATCTCGGTTAAATTCTATTTTTATTTCATTAATGAAATAAAAATTATTCTCAATACCATGGAATAAATTTTTTCAAGTTAAAATGATATCATAAATTAAATTAAATATATTTATTTATTTTATTGAACATTCAATAAAAATTTATTTACTAATTTGTGAATAAAATATTTATTTAAGAGATTAAATTATTTATTTATTAATTTGGGGGTTCAATAAATGTCTTGGAGTTCAAGCAGACCAAGTTCGGCCCGGTAGTAAAATAATTATTTACAGGATGGTTAATAGTTATTTAACTAGTTTACACAAGTTAAAATAATAATGACAATGCTATTATTTTGTAACGCATATTTTTTTATAATTTAGTTTTGCGCAAGTTGGCACTCCATGAATAATGATGTGATATTATTATTATGAGCATGGTTTTTCTCTATGTTCATGAATTTAGTTAATTTTTGCTATGAAATTAAATATTTTAACTAATATTCCATGTATATAATTAGACAAGTAGGCCTATTGTGCCATACAACACACCACACGGCTGGTGAATTGATAATTGTTGAGGAAAAAAATTTCTATCTAAAATCATATTCTCTCCCCTCTCAATAACGAGAGACATTCTTCATGGATGAAAAACAAGCGATCAAGAAGGACCGACATAAGACACTCACTTCACCGCGCTATCTCCCAGAGAACGAGCAAAATAGATTGGAGGCCAGCAGAGCACATGTGGATCATAGATAGATGTATTCTAGTTTGGATCCAAAAAAGTGCAATGAGATAATCCTAAAGGGTCATTTCGGGCAATCAACATCATCAATGAAAAAAACATTCCAAAGATCCAGGAATTATTTTTCTTTATAAAATTAATTTAATTAATTATAAATGTAATGTGAAAGATCTTCTATAAATGTTTTAGGACTATTTATTCATTATCTAAATATTTGAGTATATTTCATGGAGACTGGAATTCATCATTGAATTGATTCTGGAATAATCAATGATCATGGTAAAATATCAAATTTGGGTGCCATCCCAACCACACTTCCACTGCACCCAGAACCTTCAATGATTACGTAATATAATTGAATATAGTGGGTTAAATATTTAAATTATAATTATTCTAATTTGGAAAGGTTTAAATTTTTTTGATATAATTGAATTATAACCCCTCTGACTATATTTGGTTCAATGATGTTATTTTTATGTTATAAATAGGATATCATTAAAATGTCCGATGTGAACTTAACCATTTTAGATACCAAATATAACATGTTAACAAATTAAATGAAGGGAATGATGATAATGGAATGAATATTGAAAAACATATTTTGAATTATTAAAACTAATATAAATTTTTTTATTCTAGATTTAATGAACACAAAATTCAATATGAGAATTATAGTATATTTTACTTCCTTAAAACATTATTTTAATGTATTCCATTCATATACTTTACCTCAATATCCATGTTCATCAAAGTGTTCCAAGAATGATATTAATTATAAGTTAATGATTATTAATATTTATTTTAAACTAAATATTAATTTATTTTAATGGGTTTTAAATGAATACTTTTATCATTTAACATATCAGTAATTTTTAGGTTTTATTTACCAAAGTGAAAAATAATTTTTTATTAATGCATATAGATTAACCACCATTTTATGCCATCATATCCATAATTATGTATTTGGATTATTTTAAAAGATAACATGGTGTTTAAATGTACACCATATATAGTGTTTTTTGGAAATTTATTTTATTTTTTATAGTTCTGACCATAAAAGGATATTTCTTATTTTTATTTTAGAAACACAGAAATTATTTATCATATTGGTTCAAATGATTTTTTTCACAGGTTTTACAATGAAAATGGGAAATCCTAGAACCCTTATGTTTGTGATATAATACATGATCATGGTTGATTTTGATGGGTGCTCCTTATATATCTCATGATAAAGTCTAGTTATGATACAATTCTCTAATTCAATGTACAATGATCATGTTTTTGAAGGCATAAGTGTTGGAGATAAAAGGGATGGTTACTTCGTTTGAATTAACTGAGAATATGTTTCTCTAAAGCTGGTTAAAAATTAGTGAACATTGTTTGTGAATATTCTTCTCTAAGATTAAGATATTATTCTAAAAAATTGGTTTATGGAAAATAATTAATTTCAGGTGGTATGAAAACTTTTTGAACATATAAATATAAATTGTCTGTTTTTAAAAGAAATGATTTCATGATTTCAAACATGCCTTAGGATCCCTTCAAACATTTATATTGTTTATAAATTGTTCCAATAATTTATTATAGGGACCATTTTGTTTTCACATGTGGAAAATATTTATTTATGTGTTCAATGTTTTATTTTGATAAAGGTAAATATATTCTAATGTTTAATATTTCCACTATACTGAGATGCTTTCATTATTTTTATTTCCTGAAATAATATTTTTGTTCTCATATCATATTTTTATTTTTTAAAAATATTTAAGTATGAATATAAGTTTTTGATGTTTTAGAACTTCTATAAGGGTGGATCATTTTCATTTAATCTGAAGTGTTATGATAGAACGATATGTGAAAACATAAAGCTATATTTTTGTAAAAAAATATGAAAACTATTTGGAATATTTCTCCTTTTTTAATGTTTTTCCTAATTAATAAAAATTGTAAATAATAATTATAATGAGACTATAAACTTGCTAAATCCTTGATATTAAAATCATATTTACGTGGTGTTAATGTTGTTTTTTTTCACAATGATTATTGTATAAATATTAATTTTTTACCATATCATAACTGTATCCTGATAGAAATGAGAATAGTTTAAAATAAAATGTATTTTTTTAAATATTAAATGATCTATCTATGTTAAAAGTATATTATAGAACTAAAGGAAATTTGTTACAATCTAAAGATGTCACAAACTGGACTGGAGTTATATCCAACATGAAATCTGACCCGGTCTAAGCATGGACCAAATGGCATTCTTAATCCCCATAGGTTGGAAAATTGTTTCAGAGATTAATGTAATCACTATGTGAATGATTACTTCCAATAAACCTAGAAAAATTGAATAAGATAAATGTGAAATAAAACTAACAACAACGGAATCACAAATAAATAAATATAATCTAATTACGATAAAATTACTGAAAAAAAGAAGAAATAAATAAAAACTGATAATGAACACACCAACATGATCTCCATCTAAGCTTCTGGCTACCTCCTTCCACAAAATAACTCACCACATGACTTACCTACTCCAGCCACAACCACATGAACAAGAAAATAAAAACCTAATAATGATCTCGGGTCTAATGAAACCGAATTGTATAAGTAGGGTGTGTGCCTTACAACACAGTAGGCAACCAAAAAAGAATCAAAAAATTTGATTTCTAAATGATAGTCAATAAACACAGGTTCGAAATACAATTATAAAAATAGGTTTTTCTCATTTCAAAAAAAACACATCATTTATTTTTTTAAATACTACACACCATACCACTAGTTTTCAATGTCGATTACCATTTTAAAATAAAAATACAAACAAAGTTAATACCATGATATATTGAAAATGAAAAGGTAGTATAAATAGAAAAACCATGAAGTAGAATATAAATTAAATAAAATAGATATTAATCATTGGTGTTTCCAAAATTCCACTAGAGAAATACATGATGGTACATGGGTTAGACTCAACTACTGAAATATAGTACAACTCTAATGTCTATAAACAACCAGCCACACTAAATTGACCAATTTAACGGCACATTCCACCAAGATCTATCATGTAAAAGGGGTATCAACCCAAATAATAGAGGTCAATAAAAAACCATCACTCAACCCTCTAAAAGAATCCTTGAAAACCCATAATAATAGTATATTGTGTATATTGGAGGACCTAATACACGTGACTCACCTTATCAGCCTTCACCACACATGCCTATCCAAACACTAATTCCACCCACAAGATTACCCATAAGGGGAAATCATACATTGGAGGACCCATCATATAATAAACAATTCACAAGTTTCAACCAGGACATCACATCACATGATCATTCAAACCATTTTCTCAAGAAAAAATCATGGTGCAAAACAAGCATTTATACTTTGGAAACCACAATTCAGTTTCCAGATAACTTTAATATGCCAACCTGAAATTTAAAACTATAAATTCCAATATATTATAAATGTTTCCAATCCATTTCCAAAACAAAATGTGACACCACATTCATGTGCATAATTCCAAAAGTCCCATTAAGATTTAGAAATCCTAAAATATTTAAAAACAAATTCCAAACAAGAGTAAATAATGAACCTTTTAAAATGATCCAAACATGAATTTATGCTTAAAATTTCCCAAAATTTGTCTTAATTTTGTAATTGGACAAGATTTGAATAATACATTTGCCACCACATTGAAAATCACAATGGAAACAAAAACACCATTTAAAAACCAATTTGTCATTTTAATAAAAGATGGGGATCACTCGTAAGTGTAATCATCATTTTTTCCCTTACATGTGTGCACCCAGAGCACCCATGGATGTACCAACATCCAATGACACACATATGGTGTCTATTAAGTCATCCAAGTACCATATTTAAGAAACACCTCTTTTTTCAACCATCATGAAATCCATATTGAATTAGAAAATCAACAATAAGAATTTAGGAATAGAAAGACCACTTTTAAGGATTTTATCATATTTCAAAAAGATGTATGGAGTCTCCCAAATAACCAACAATACCCTGAACATAATTAATACCATTAAAAAAAATTATTCAAGGCTAAAAATCTTCATATTTTTTTAATTTAAATTTTATAAACTAATAAATGTTTTATCAAACACCTATTGAGAATAATTATATAAATTCCATAGAAATACCCCTTTAAAACCACTTCTACTCATTTTTTACAACACCCAAACACCATAATAAGCTACTAAAACATGTAAAAAGAATGTGAAATACATTTAAATATAACTTAAAAATACCAAAGTATAAAATGGATTGAATTATAAAATAAATGGATAGAATCACCCACCTCAATGATGTATGTATGCAACAAAACTCTCATAGAAGGAAGAATATTCCCCAAATTATAATCTTCATTCCCTAGATCCAAAGAAACACCAGAAAAACATCAACTCTATATTCTAGTGTTTGTCTAAGAGAGAAACACCCTCTAAGAGAGACCAAGATCTAAATAGGGATACAAGAGTAGTTGTTGAAGTGGATAAAAATTGAAAAAACCTGAAAAAAATTTCTTAAAACTTTGAAGATGCATCCATAGTGGAGTAGGATCCATGGAGTCAAGGATTTTGTGACCCCTTCATGTGAAAAAAATGTTCCAATGGAATGGGGGTTGATTTAAGATATATTGTGGAGAATGTAGATTAGGGAATTCTGATATTTATATAATATGTTAACGTTACATGATTTAAAAAAACATGTACCAATCATACATGAGATACTTGAATGGAGGGGAACACCAAATTAACTTGTCACACTATTTAAAACTGTTCACCAACCATGAAAAACACCACTTATCAACTACAATACTAAACCAATTTTCTACCACACGGTTTCCCCATCCATACACCGGTCATGAACTGTTCCTGAGACCCCAAACCATGATCTCCATGGTTACCTAGGTGAAGCCACATAGTTTCCCCTAACCATGAACTGACCATGAGATAGAAAAAAACCCACCTAGAATTCCAAAATTCAAAAAATTTAATTTTGTCTCAACCCTAACCTCATCCAAAAAAAATCCAAATCCATTAAAATAATAAAATAAATTAATTTTCATGGTCGGGGTGTGAAAATTTTCCCCACAAAAAACACATTCATCCCCTAGAAATTTACACAAAAGAAATATAATCAAATCCCAAAATCATTCCTCATCAAAGATGATAGAATCGAAGAACATCTTGGTGACCTCTCACTACACAAGTCACACATGATCCCTCTTGAGGAAACCACGAAATAAGAATAATAGGGGAGGGTTATCCCCACCATGAGAAACCATCTAACATGATCAAAATGATAGAATGAATTATAACCGGCCCAAAAATAGAACCCATAATAGAAAAAAAAGAATCCCCAACACAAGGGGAACCCACAGAAGACACCCAATCCCAACAAAAAACTAAAACAAAATCAATTGATTCGACAAGCATGAAAATATCCATAAAAATAAACCGGAAACTAAAACTGAGATAGGCCCATGAAAGGACTGAACATCCTCAAAGGTGAACAAATGATTCAAATATCCACATTCAGATAAACACAAATACTTGGATTACTATAAATCAAGTCCATCATACTTTTACAATAAAATTATGAACATAAAACAACAACTAAAAAACAAATACAAGGGAAATTTTAACATCTCCACCTTGACACGGGAGATAAGAACTGGGCCAAGGTTTCCCAAAACCGTATAAATTTTTAAATATGTGAAAGCTTCACTCTGAGGCCAATGGGTAATGCCCTTTTGACTGGAGAATCAACTGATTCATAGTGAGTCACTATAATAATTCAAATAAGACTTATTCTTCAAGGAACACTTCCTAAAAAACTTTTCCAGAGGACCAAAATGGACATAATTATGACAACTCATTAGAGGACTGTGATAATATGACATTGAATTACTGAACAGGACACACTCATGGAACCCACGAAAATAATCTAATGAACTAGAGACTCAAACCAATAAAGGAGACTACTCAAAGACTGGTTCCTCCAATAAACAATTCTCGCCAGATTGGAAATATTCATGAGTAACATTAGACACATGGTTTGCAAGTACCTGTTCTCTTGAAATCAACTCATCTAAAACCAATTCATCCACCATATTCTCAAAATGAATATACTTGGTGGAGATGTATTTATCTTTGATCTCGATATGATGACCCCTAATGAAAAGAGAATCCTTCAAAAGATCTTGTGACACAACCGTCAGAGAAAAGGAAATGATCTCCACAAATGAGACATCATAGGCCTTCACTACCTTCTGGCCTTGATGAGCACATAAGAGCTCTTCCCTTTTCATCATCTTCACTTATTTTGGTATAAACCATCTGATAAAAATGGACACAAACACTTCCCATGTCATCCAAACTTTCATTGATGGTTCGGTATACATCTCCCATTCGTCCAATGTTAGACCCTCAAAACACCCTAGAACCTCACAGAATCTGACATCATGAGGAGATCCTAATGATCATAGGATAATCCCAAATTCCTTAATCCACTCCACTGCCTCTAACATACCTCAATCACCTTGATAAACAGAAAACACTTTGGAAAAACCATAAAATAGGAATGATTCATTTGAATCTATTAGGACTTTTTTGGGAATCAAATTCTAATCATCATGTGAAAAAAAATTACCATCCCACCAAATCAAAACCAAAATAACACCCCAATCCAATGATAAAAATATCTCAATCCAAACACATACATGCACAACTAAACAATATATTTTCAAAAACCACCCTTTTATTTAAATTTCCATACATCATTCTTCTGTGGAACCTACCTGAAAACAAGAATCCATTTTTCAAAATAATAGACCACTCTTTAAATGAAAATCAATCCTAATATCATTTTTCCCCAGCAAATACATTGAAAATAAATTTGGTTAAGCCTATGATTTCAGACATTCGCATAGGAAATCCCATGGACTATCACATATGTTTCCATTTACTTCCACTAACATTTTCCACACACAAGTTAACCCATGTGATTTCCATATACACCCAAAAATATGTGAACATTCATATAGAGTACTAAGGGTCACTATTATCAATTAATTTTTAAAACATAAGAATTACTCAAATTTTGAATCCAAAACATTTTACATTAAAACACATTTTTTCTATCCAAAATCATTTGAAAGAAATACTTTCAATTTCAAAAAATATTTTCATTTTTAATGTTTACTCATACCAACTGTGACCAATACAATATATAAATCATGCCAAACTAACAGAATAAGGAACCAGTAGTCATGCCTACCCATATGACATGGCAGTGAGAAATTCCCCTTGTAACCATTTTTAACAAGGATAGTCTTGAACTGTGTACATGGACTCCACCAAAATCAAAAATCTAAATGAGATCATGAAATTACACCAGCTGACCTCTATTTTCAACCCTAAATCCAAAAAAGGAAAAAGGCTTAAATCATTGACAACCCCTAGTAACTCATAAATCAGAATGAGAAAGAGTTTATTATGCTCTTCCTGTACCAACATCCCAAGTCCCAATAGTCCTAATAACCAATATACCTAACACCACAAATAACAATATCATACTCTAATAACAGTTTTTAGAAAACTAAACTGAAGTGACATCAAACCCTGTATTTGACCAGATCATAGATAATGCCCGAAGGGAATTTCTAATCCCCATAGTCTGGAAAATGGTGTAGTGAATCAATTTAATCACTATGGGAATAAGTTTTCCCAATAAACTAAGATCAAATTAATAAAAATAAATTTGATACAAAACTAACATAAACTAAATCACAAATAAATATTATAAATTTATTCATATACAATAGTTGAACAAATGAAAAAATAAATACAAGATAAGACAAAAAAGTCCAGCATGATTTCCATGTAACCTTAGGGTAACCACCATCCTGAAAATAACCAGACACAATAACAACCTTCTCCAACCAAGAGAACAACAACTGGAAAACCTAAACCTGGGAAATAACTCGTGTCTACCGACATCGAATGGTATAAGCAGGGTTTGATCTTAACACCTCAGTAATAAACACAAAATAATCGATACATTTCCTTTCCACTATACACTCCATAAACTATGGTATGAAATAATGATATCCAAATTGGGTTTTCTCATTTAAATAAATAAACATGTATTTCCTTTTTTAAAAACTACATAAAATATAACTAGTCTTTAAAGGGGATTACCATTTTAAAATCAAAACTGAAACCAATTCAATAATAAAATATATTAAAAATGAAAATGTAGTATAGATAAAAAACCAAGTGGAGAAAAATTTAAATTAGATAATATAGATTGTAACCATGGAAATTTTCCTAAACATCCCTAGATTGATCCATGGGTGTACTCAGGTCAGACTCACTTCCCCTCGTATGGTGATACTTCTGAGACTATAACCAACTTGCCTCCCTAAATTAACCAATCCAATAGAATGTCTCAACAAGACTTATCATGGAAAGGTGGTATCAACCCATATAATTTGGGTCAACAAGAAACCTTCACTCGACACTCTAAAAGACACCTAGGAAACCCATGGTAATAGTATACTTTGTAAGTAGAAGGCCCTCACAGAGTTGACTCACTTTACCCACCATCATTGCACTTTCCTATCATAAACATTGAAACTGCCCATGATATAACCCACATCATGAAATCTTCTATAAGAGTTACTATTATATAAAAAACTTTTCATAAGTGAATACTGCAATGTCACATCACAAGATCAATGAAACTGTTTTCTCGAAAAAAATCACAGTTCCAACCTTGCATTGATACTTCCTAAACCAGAATTCATTTTCCGAAACATTATATGGTACCAACTAGGAATTTAACAATATAATTTCCAATATATTATAAAAAAATTCAACCTTTCCCAAAACAACATGGGACACCACTTTCATGATCACAATTCAACTCAATCCTTTATGATTTCAAAATCCAAACACATTTACAAAACCATTTCCAAAGTAGATTAAATCAAGAAACCATATGAAATGTGACAAATGGGCCTTGATGATGAAAATTCACCAATAAATTTCTCAATTTACAACTGATACATGCTTTGAAGTATATATTTTAATCCACATTAAAAATTACAAAATAAAATGACAAACCATTTAAAAACCAACATGATTATTTAAGGAAAGTGGGTGATCAATCTTATGTGACATCGTTATTTGTAGTCCCATCCATTTGTGAACCACATGAAACTATAGATATTACTACATAAAATAAAACACTTTGAGTTTACATGAATTAATCCATAAACTATCTCCAAGAAACACGAAATTATTTTAAAACAACATGCAAGTCACATCCATTTCCTAAAACATGAATAAGCATTAAAGAACATAATGAACCTTTTAATAATTTACCATAATTAAAAAAATTGTAATGTGGATCCCAAATCACTAAATATACACAAAAAATTACTCATACCATGCCACAAAACATAAACAAGTATTAACATCATCCCAATTTCTCAATTTCAAATTTTGAAACTAAAATTCATTTTATCAAACACCTTATGTTAATAATTATATAAATTTCATAGAAAATACTTAAAAAAATACAATAATATTTTCCATCACAAAAATAAAATAATAAAACAATAAAATACACTAAAATAATGTGAAATACATTTATATTTAATTTTAAAATACATTGAAATCATAAATAAATAGGTGGAAAAACCATCTGTAATGATGTAAGGATACAATGAAACTCTTAGAGAAGGATGAATATGTTCAAAAGAACAATTTTCATTCCTTAGATCCAATTAAACACTAATAAAACATCAACCCTACATTCTATCATTCAAACCAAGGAGAAAACCCGATAAATAATGTCCATGATATCAAGAGTTGGAGAAGAGAATTAGAATAAGAGAATAAAATTGGAAAAAAAACCATAAAAACATACCTTATAACATTGAAGATGCATCCAAGGAGGAGGATGTTCCAAAGATAAGGTCCTTTTGGGACCCCTTCGTGCACCAAAATCAATCCATTGTAATGATCGTGATTTGAGTTAAAAAGAGGGGAGTGTATATTAGGGAATTCAATCATTTTAATGTCCAGGTAAGATCGCATTTTTTGGCCCCATGGTTTACAAAATCATGAGCCAACCATGTGTGTGATACTGGAAATGAAGGGAACTATTCATGTGATGATCAAATAGTTTCAAAATTGTGATGCAACTATTCTAAACTCCATTGACCTACTTCATATCAAACCCCACACTTTCCAAATGATTTCCCCTAATGATGAGATGACTGCACGTAGAACAAAAACCCACTAGGGACATCCAAAATTAAAAAACATTAAATCAAGTATCCATCCAAACCTCAAAACAAATATCCAAATACATGTTAATAACAAAATAAATTAATTTCTATGTTTAGGGTGTGGTAGGAGATGCTATAATTAATTACTATATGAGTAAAAAATGTTACAAAAATTTATGGAACATAAGTCCTGGATATCATGGAAAATAGAATATGGAGATATTAATTAGTGATGTATCTATGAGAAATATTATATTCACGAAATTGAAAACCATTAATCTATGTAACAAATTATATAAGGTTAATAGGGTGAGTAAAAGAATATACAAATTTTATATCTAGACTAGAAGGCTATTAGAGTTAGTTCACTCTAAAATTTATAGACATATACCACACAGTAAATAAGTAGAGATAAGTGTTTCAAAGAATTAATTGATTAATTTACTATGATTTCATGTATTGTGTTTATATCTCCAAAGTCTCTATATACAATCATGGTTAAATGTTCCAAGAGGATAGATTAGAAAAAATAGGTCTTCTTTGAAGAGGATGATATCATAAAATAGAAGTGAGTATTTCTAAATTGAATTTATATAATATTATGAAAAATATGACATAAGGACATATTTTAGTGAACCTTATAAACCATAATAAAAATATATGGTTGAAAAGAAAAATAAGGATCCCGTACATATGTCTACAACTATTCTAACTAAACCTAAAATATTAAGATACATATTTTTCCATGCTATGACTACATGTAGATTCAGAAAAAACGTACTCTTTATATAGTAAAATTCATAAATGATGGATTATGAAATGAAATTAAAAGATAAAACTGATCTAAAACACATTAAATTTTTTTGGAGTCCACACATAATTTAAAAATGTTGGAGATTAAATAATTGGATGGGATATTTGAAGAGATAATATTTTGTAAATATACATTAAATGGAAGCTCATATAGATTATAGAGTAACAAATATGATGGTATAATTTATTAGGATAATGTCAAAACATTTGGAAATAAGGAATATAAAAAATTAGCAATGTACATTGATGATAATGATGTCGTTACCTATGAACATACTACTAATCCAAAAAGAGAATAAAAATATCATAATAATTTTACAAATTCATATTCATCAAGTTAATAATATTTGAATATAAGAAATAGAGTGAATAACTAAATTTTAATGATTCATTTTATTTTTGGATATATTATTTGAGATCGTACTGAAGGTGATGAAAATTTATAACATGAATTAATAGCTTTTCACCATATTTTTCATTAATATTAGTGCCTTAATCTACATATTAAGATCTTCAACACAAATAAGGGATTCAATCTATGAATGATGCATAAAATCTAGTTAAAAATAGTGTAATATCATAACATATCACTGGGAAATTTTCAAAATACATGGATGTGATGAAATGGGATTAAAAGAAAAATGAAATTGTGTAAAGTGGAGAAATAATAATAAAATAGACAATTTTTTAAAAGTTGCACAAAATAATTAAGCGCATTGACATTGATGAAAAATTTACCAATGATTCCATGATTAAGACAGTTATATATATTTTTTAAATTGTATCATAAATAAACTTTATATATTTTCTTGTTGATATTTATTATACATTATGAATAGTGAGATAATTAAAGTGGTATATATAGGTAATATTGAGGGTTTTATTGTGGATGATGATCATAATGTGGTGGATAAAAAACTATTTATATAGAAGACCAAAACCAAATCACTCATTAAGGTTATTTATATTCAAGTCATTATGATTTATCCCAATGTGGGGAGTTTTGGGGAATCAATTTCCACACATATAAAAAATAAATATTATATTTCATATCTTGGTGTAGTGAAACATTTCAACCGATTGAAAGTTATGAAGGATTTATGTCATATAAATATATCTAATGAAATATTTTAGGGAATTCTAATTGGAAAAAAATTTATATAGAGAAATTAATATGATTGTATAAATCAATTCATGTTTGAAAAATTTTATCATGTATACTAAAGGGAAACTCATTAATGATAAATAATCTAAAATGATGATTAGTGGTATTTTGAATTTTATTTCCTCCCAAAAAGATATTGTGCCATACTTATATTTTTATGGTATGTATCAATCCAATCAAGAAGAATAACATTCCATGCAATAAAATAGGAAATTATGATATTTCTAAATTAATTATAATTATGGAAGTATTTATTTGGATAATGGTTATTTATATCTTTATAGATTAAAAAATAATGGATATGGTTATTTTTAAGATGTTAAAAAATCAATTGAAGGTAGAGTATACATTATTTGGGGAATATCTATGACATAAAATTATAATAATGAATCATCGGCCACATTGAGTTCCACTAAAGCATTGTATATTGTCTTGTAACAAGAATGTTCACATATTATATGCATGAGAACTCAATATGAGGTTATGAATGTTTTTATAGAATATTTATTGTTTGTTGGTTGTTATAAAAATAATTCTATGAATATATCTAAGATTGAAATGAAACATAAATTATCAATGGGAATTTATATCATGTACCCGATTCTAGAGGGTAATTTTGTTGATGTCGCATTTAGTATAGAAGTTTTTCCGTCCAAGGATATAATCCTTGATTTTACAAAAATCCATATCCCACTATGTAAAATAAGAATATATAGATGAAAATGGATATACATACCATCACCCAACATCACTGATTATTATTTATATGTTTTAACCTAATATAAATTGTGTTGTCTTTACGATAAATTGATTTTTTTAAACATTAAGGGAAAAAAATTTGTGGAATAAGTGTATTAATTTTTTTAGATAAGTTTTAAAAGATAATTTAATTATTTCATGAATATAACCTATTATGATTCAATTTGATGTGTTTTTTTATTAATAGAATTGATAAGTGAATTAAAATATAGTGTTCTTTTAACTAAAAAAGATCTAGTAGACTTATATATGATTAATTAATAGAATATTTAGTTTATAATGATTATATAACACCTGTCCATATAATATTTGTCATTATTTTCAATATCTAGGAGAATATAATATTTCACTACACATGATTTATGAAGAGAAACATACATGATTTAGGGGGAGAAATTTTATAAGGCTCATTATTATTTAATCCATTGCAAATAAATCCAATGGATGAGACTGTTGAACGAAATATGACATTTTTATAATTTTTTCAAAATATGTCAATGGGGTTTGATAAATTTTAGGTGAGGTAATTATGGTAGATATTATTTAAGAAGATCTTGTAATTTTTTAATCTATGTGGGATACATTTTATTATTCTAATTTGGATTTGAGGTTTTAAAAATGGAATATTTTTTATGTTAATGATACTGAACAAGAATGGGAAATGAATTCACAATGTACATGATATTTTTGTTTTTGAAGAAAATTTGATCAATATGTGTATTCTAATTCTTGGATATATATAATATCCTATAATATTATAATATTATGATTAATTAAACACTTCCAAAAGGGTACTCAATATTTTTCGAATGATACAAAAGACATTACATTTGATAGAACATATTTTCTAATGCATATGTGTGATAATTCAGTGTGTTTGGAAGATATGACTTTAGGATGAAATTGAAATTTTGTGAAGTAATCAGTTCACTAGGATATGAAAAATATTTTAGTGTATAAATAAGATATACATAATGATTAATAAAATATTTTCATTCACAATTGTAGAATAAAATATTTGAAATTTTATACATAAGTCATGTTATAGTGAAAATTTATAGAATTTAGGATATTTAATTATAATGATGTGATATTAATCAAATTTAAAATATAAATATAATTATTGATGTTTTAATATTAATCAGGATGAAAACATTTGATAATTTAATGTGTAATAATGTGTAGATAGTTTAATATTTATGTTCTAATATTATATTACTATTAATAATAAAAAAAACTATGGGATTTATTATGAAAATTCATTACAGATTGAAATGAGAAGATATTGGGTAATTATTAAATATCAATTAAGTATCATGGGAGGTGGGTCCATGATATGAATTGAGTGTTTTTTTGGTATTGAAGAATAATAAATGTAAAATCACATTTTTTGTTGATGAATAGAGGATTCCATGAATGCGATTTCTAGGATTTTTTTCCCATAATTTTATTATGTGAATTTGTTATGATTAGAGCCTATGAAATTAAAAGTTACTTTAAGAAGAGGAATAATGAATTTTATTGTTATAAAAATTATGAAAAATAATTTCTGAGAAGATAATACCTCTTGGGTTTGATAGACATAGAGAGGAAGAAGAATCAAAAGTTTATATGGTATATTAGTGGTTCATAGTTATATTTTTAATATTTTAGGAATGAAGGTTTAAGTTATTTAATTGTGTAACTTGTTGGTAATAGTAGTTATAGAAGGTTCTAGGATATTACATTTACTATAATATATTCTTCATAATAAAATGAATGATGTGCGTGGGTAGGATTAAAACCACTATACACTAGAAACATAGTCGTAAAAAATGAAGGTTAACCTAGTTAATAATTCAGTAATATCATATTTTAGTTTTCTACATGTTTGTGAGTTTGAGTGGTAACTAAAGACTAAAATAGAGTGTTTTGGATTATAAAAAATTATCCACTCTTATTCACACCCATATCAATGTTGATTAAATATCAATGTTAGCTTCACATAAAGACTATAATTGTAGCATAAAAGTGTTAATATATTTAATAGACACACTAAAAAATGAATTTATGAAACATACTACACTATATAGAAATATTTCATGGTTACCAAATCATGCACCAATAATGAGGTCTTTTCTTGAATGGAATTCGATATTCCTAGTAGGACAACATAGCTTACCAAACCATGCACTAGTTTTGTATTCGGCACTGAAATGAGATTCATGGTTCTGTGAAACATAGGGAATACATTGAAAATTTTTAAGGGAAAAATCATGTATTGAAAAAACTGAGTTACATTATACTTTTCATAATTATGAACCAAAATATTCACAAGAAGCCTTTGATATTAAAATTTAATGGGGATCCTAATGGATAACATTTATTAGAATACAACATAACAACATTAAACAAAAACAAAAAATGATTTAATTTTTTATAACCATTTTGTTGAATTAAATAATAATGAATGAATTTTGTTCCTTTTTCAAATAAAATATATGTTTTAAACATGAGATTCACATTTATCAATAATATTATTCTAAAATAATCTTTACACATAGGGTTTAGGAAAGCTTCATGAATCTCCTAATGTTCATAAAGTATCATCTACAATCAATGGTTTCCTACAAACATGATATTAAATGATTTAATAGAATGATATCTAGAAGGATATATGGTTTTTAATGATTTTATTAGTTTCACATCTTAATATAATTTTATTGATTCTATAAGTAATATAATCCGCTACATAGATATTAAAGGTAAATGAATACTTATCCAATTTATAATATATTTCAAAAAAAGAACCAAAATTTAATCTCATTAAAAATTCAACTAAAATCATCAAAATTATCAATTATCACTTAGATGATTATGATATACAATAAAATTCAGCATAATCATCATCTACTGATAGATAAACAATTATTATAGAGATTTAAATAGGGAAATAAATGAATATATATATGTTTTCATTTATCATGAATTCTCATCCAGGATTCAACATGGTGTAGTGTTATAAACAATTCCTATAAATATAAATTTTTTATGAAATTCCATTTAAAAAAATATGCAGTGTCAAATAATTATTAGTAAAAAAATACTAAACTAATATGAAAAAGTCAATATACAATTATGCTATAACATTATAATAAAATAAACATTTAAAAATAGTGAAATGGTATAAAATTATGAAAATATAAATAGTTATAAAACAAAAATTAAATGAAAAATAATAATATTGAAATATTCATCATCACATTATACCTTTAAGATCATACATCTTATAATTACTATGGGGTGAAAATAAATAATTAAAAAAACAATGAACATATTTAATGAATAATAGAGAGAATGAGATAAATTATTTCTTGGAAGTGTGTGATGTTATGTGTTGTAATGTAGTATGATCAATGGTTATATGAGGGGTTTTATATTTTCATTGGATATATTTTCATTGACTATAAAGTTATTATTTAGTCATATTATATATATTGTAATTGTAATTTAAAATCATAAAATTTGATAGAAATTTTCACACTCCATCATATAACATTAGTTTGATGGAGAGTGCTATGTAAACTCAATAATTCTTCATCAAATGTTATAGCTCTAAACAAGAAGGGAGGAAAAATTCATAAAATGGGGATACTATTCCATTAAATTAGTGTCATGCATTATATAAAACAACCTCACATCCATATGATAATGGTAGTTTTCATAATCAAATATAAAATAGTGAAATATCAAAATATAGAACATACATATAAACCCATGATCATACAAACACAAATTGTTCTCCCTCTAGGTTGATCGTGCCTACAATTTTTTTTGAAAAGAAATACATACATCAACTATACTTCTATGTCTTGGATTCCAAAACCCTCTCTATGAGAAACATTCAAGATTCTCTATCCTGATCCAATACAAAAATTATACATAACATTAATGAAACAAAAGGTCTCACTGGGAACCAAATTTCCCATATAGATTATGTGAAATTTATATTATTTATTTATCACCAAGAACCAATAGAATACACTATTTTTTTAATTCATTCATAAAGAAAAACAATGTCTCATATGCTCTATTGGAATTATGTAGTAACTACAATAGCTTGAATCCTTGTGTGTTTGGTTACCACATGCTGACTATTTCACATAAAAAACTAACCAAAGAAAATTTGTTTCCAAGAGCATATCGACCCGATTACCACCTTTCCTTCCCCAAAAATTCCTTCTTTCAAATAATTACTCATTGTTGGGTCTTTTCCTAATTCTAACATCTACAAAATGGGGAAATATTGGGTCCTATTCCAATTCTCTAGACTTTGTATATCAATTAAAGTGGGTTTACACCAAGTACACAACCCTTACCATATTTCTCATTGTAGGATCCATCCATATTCAACAAAACATTCCATTATATTCCCCATTTCACTCATTGTGTTCCCATTATCTTATTTTGTAATATAGAACATCCCAAAATTGATATCCCTCATGATTGTACTATCATCTGATCTCACCACGTCCCAACGAGGACCTCATCTGAATCATGGTGTCTTGGAGACTACTATGTTACTCAAGGTACGGGCCTAATATCACATCGTGTTTATAAAGATTCCAATTTTTCTAAATTTCCACAATCTCATTCATGGTCGATATAGAAATCATGAACAATAATTAATCTATCTCACATAGGGTTTTCAATCCTATGTTATTTCACTAAAAGCCAGAAAATGCCTAGTGAAAGATCAAAAAAAAAAATATGTCTTCTCATATCATTGGAGAAAAAAAATAATAATTAAAAAAAATCTATCATCCTATCAGATAGTTCTCTAGCTCATCGCAGTGTCAGTTACCTACTTACTACAGTAGACATTTCCCCTCATCCCCGTACCATGTCAACAATCCTATCAAATTATTCCCTAGTTTACCCTAGACATATCAGTGTATATTTTCAATGATAATAACTCATCTCTATCACCTCATGGTGAAATCACAATCCAATGGGTTATCAAGACCATAGACATATGCGGTGAAGTATAATCATTGTCTATAACAACATCCGAATCGATCTTAATGCCCATGAAAGTTTCATAAATCATCATGATGAAAATAAATTTAAATCATCATTCAATGTCTATAGATAAAACCAATGACCAACACTCTATTATCATCTCATGTACCCTATATGAGTTCTCTTAACTGATCACCTAGATAAACCACTACTCTATAACATATATCCAGCCTCATAAGGATCATATAACTCCCATATCTTGATAACAATCAATCCACACTCAAGAGGATGTATGTCATCATAGATGAAATATATGGCCAAAAAAACTTTCACCAATAGAAATTACACTCTCAGACATTATTTACTAGAACTTGTGAAAACTAGTTAAATCTACCAACTTCAAATATCTGAAATTGAGACTTTCCCAACACCTCATGAAAATTTAGATGACATCCACACACCTTTTCAGAATCATTTCTAGAGGATCAGAATTAATAATTTTCTAAATTTATATCATATAAATAATGAGAGTCCCAATGACAACGTATTTATATCTATAGACATTTTTCAGTCCCCATCCACACCCCCGATCTATTTTAATAAATTCTAAAAAGAACCATATTTCATAAAAAAGATTTTATATTAATATTCAAGGGACCAACTACCACTAAAATAGAGTTAGAGACATATGAAGTACCCGTAAAGAATATGCCAATCTCTTATATGTATCTTCTAATCTCATACCACCTCCATAAATCATTTTTCACTCCATAAATAAAAATTAATTAATTGAAAAATTATAATTAATTATTTAAAAGAAAAATAAATTCTAATTTATTAGGAACCACCCAGAACACTTATATTACTCAAAATCCTTGACCAACATCCCACAAAACACCCCTGGAAACATATTTTGGAAAAAATATCCTATGTCACCTGACACATCAATAATTTCACCAAAAAAATAAAAAATAATAGGTAAATGTTTTATTTCTAATGAAATGATGAAAGACTTTATGAAATCATCTCCCCATTAATACCTCTTGAAACTACCCCTGAACACCTCATCTTCATCAGATAATTCTACAATTATATAGTATAATAGACAATAATACCTAGAATGGTTCACAAAAAATTAGTGATAAACATAGTGGATTAAATATAAATGGTAGTAAATGAAGGAAATACATCTAACCAATACTAAAATTTATAATAAATCATTGCCACATATTGTGGATTGAAGAGGGGAGATTGGAGTGGTGAATTCATAAGAAATGGATTATCCAAATCTCCACTATCCATCAAATAATAAAAAATATACCCTAGAGTATTATCAGTTTCCCTTATAAAGAAATGGAAATGAGTTCCATTCAAATGGTAACAAGAGGTTTATAGAATGAATTCATGGCCTATTAAAAATTTATTTTCTTGAACATTTTTAATGGCCTTACATATTTTATGTATAGATACAATTCCCTCTACCAAAACCATTCATGGAGTGATCCATGGATCATAACATAATATGGATCACTGTAAATGTTATATTTTATTGATCTTAAATGCAAAAAACTCATTCATGGGGTTAGACCCACATGTCATTCAGTGAGGCATATCTACAGTTAGTAGTAGAATGACTATCTATCCACTTATCTGAAATCCACATAGACATAATAGTCATTTAATGGTCGTCAAAAAACTTCTCAAAACATCACCTATAAACTTATTATCTCTCTAAATCCAAATATATTTCCTATTTATTAAAATTAACTCCTCACCACATAAAAATTAAAATTTTCAATCATGATAATGACTCAAAAGTTTATGTGTTATTAAAAATAAAACACCATATAGCTTCTCATTTTTGAGAAGTGACCAATAACCCTATAGTTGGAACTCAGACTCACCGCTTTCATCAATTAACCTTTAATAAAACACATTCTTCTACAAATTATAAATAATATTCAACTATTTGGCTATACAAAAAACCCACATATGATCATCCTCATACAATTTCCACATCATTGAATCCCAGTACACAAACAATCCCTAGTTAATCCTTTTAATGTTTAGTTTCCCAAAAAAACCTTGTTCACACTCACTGATGAATCACCAATAAAATTTTAATGATAACTTGGTATTTTATAGAATCAAGATATTCTCCAATGCTCCACATTTAAGACATAAATTTAATCCTAGTATAATTTCATGTTTAGATGACCAACCAATAATACTAGCAATCATGATTTCACACTAAGAACCAACGTGAATCCAATATGTCTCACTTGAGGATCACAAAAAAATCTTTTCCAATACTATTAAAATGATGTAACACCATCCAAAAACTAATCCTAGTTATAAAAACATATATTATTCAATTTTCATGACCTGATTTTATATTCAAACACACTAATATATTGGTGTCACTTCGATAATACAGTAAATGATATCATCACATCAATTATCTTTCTAATATAATGGTTGTATTCCCATAATTTATATAGATATCCCAAATATATGGGTATTTTTGGTAACATAAGAATTAAATACATAAATATGACATCATTTAAGTTGAATTTTTGATAAATACCACAATAATACATGCCCAAGAATTCTAATGGTTTGATAAATTCGAGGAAGAGATAAATAAAATATTATTTTTATAAAATATCATCAATATCTATCATATAAAACATCATAATGATAATCCTTCAGGGATTCTCATACTAAATACCCATATTTATAACTTAGGTAAAGTGGAAATATAATTTTGGTTAGATGAGATTCTATGTAAGGGTAAACTTGGGTGATCACAATTGGTGATATTATATGAGTAAAATATAAGAATAAGAATGGAAGAACATGATCCTAACTTGCTAAAATCATACTAAACTATTAACTATAATATATCAGGTTTCATAAAAAAATTATTTTTTCCTAAAAAGGACTTCTTTATAATCATGTGGAAAAAATCATGAACCATGGGGAATAACATGGTCATATAATATTTGAATGAGTAACAAGTATAATTAGAGGAAGTATTCTCATTGTGATAATATATAAAGAAATATAAGTCAAATAATAATATTATGTACTTGAAACTAGGTCAACATTTAAAATTATGGATATTAAACAATGTCAACTTTTTAACTTGTGTATCTGTCAAAACATGAACAATTCTATGAATAATGGTGGGAATATAAACTTTTCTTCACACAAAAAATAGTTATCTCATGATATATAAATTATTAATAATGTTATTAGAATTATCTATAAATATAGACCCACCTATAGCCTAATAATTTTTTTATAATTGTGTCACTTGATCAAAAGATGATTCAAAATTTCATTATTGAATATTTATCATGTAGAAAAGAAATCCAATCCAAGAAATCATTCTAAAAATAGAATACAACAAATTCATCCAGATAAGGAATGTGGAAGGTATCTTGTGAGTATATCCATAGAAATGTATAACAATATTTAAAGGATGTTGACATAGTTTAAAAATCACTATTATAAAATTAGAAAAAATATTCTTTAAAAACATTAGAGAAAAATTATTTCATTTAGTGAATTTTACAAACATAAAATAATAGATAAATTATAATATGGTTTTATTTTTAAATCCTTTGAATCTTATAATAAAATATTTATGAATACTAGAGGAAATAATAATTTAAAATCTATTGATTTTGTATATGTTAAAAATATCTTTTCATATTTTTATAAAAATTAATAATTTAGTTATAAAAAATCAGGAAAAATATTTTAGAACATTTACATTGAGGAGAAATATTTTAGGCCCCAAAATATAAAATAATCTCATATTTTCATTAAAGCACGATTTCAATCATTATAACTACAATGGAAAGGAAAATACAAGGAATAATTAAAAAACATATAAATAAAAATATGAGAAGAAAATATATGGTATTGAAACTATAAAAATAATAAATAAAATTTAAAGAAATTTTAACAAAAATCATAAAATTGAATGAAATTGTAACATAAATTCTTACCTTAGGTCCTGACAATCATTGAATACACTTATGGCATCATGCATTAAAAATTTATATTCATTGAAAATCCAATTACATAACCATATTATTTATTTTATTTAAATATACCATTATATTATAATTTATAATTACCCATACACATAAAATTCTTCATTAAAATAATTATTTTGGTGATTGCATGTACATTTTCCATGCATGTTTTTGTTTTATGGTTCGGGTCCCTACACCTTGGTCAGGGTTACATCTTCTCTAGAATATTATTAATGACAAAAATATCATATTTATTGATTATATCAACTTTTATATCTATCCATATAGGGTGGGGATAAAAAATTAATTACATTAATTTGTGGGGATGGTAGTCTATACGTGCACACGACTAATGCTTCCAAATTTATATTTTTGGAATAAAAGAAATTAAATAATAATTCACCAATATATAATACTAATAATAATAATATCATAAATATAAATTATATTAACTTAATTTATCATTATGATCATAAATGTAATGTATAAATTCAAAATGAATCACATCGCTTCATTAAGGTGGTAATCAATACCTATGCATGATTGACATAATCATTATCATTCAAAATATTTTATAAGAAGGTAGATAATATTTTTACATAACAATTAATAAATATGATTTTAAAATAATATATATATAAATTATATACATATATATAACAATTAATGAATGAGGGTGATGAAAAATAAAATACATCTATTTATGGATTTGACAGTCAATACCTACACATGTTTATTGTTTTTATATTCTGTTATATATAAAGGTTATATAAAATGGTTTTAACATTAATTTTTTTTTTAAATTTTAAAAATACATATTTCGTCATGTTTATATGTTAATATGGGATCTTGAGAATGGTATATAATAAATATCCTCAATTTAGATCAGCAAATACAATTAACTGTTATTTGGGTTTTTTTCTTTAAAAGCACATTCAGTATTTTTGGATGGGTGTTTTTGGAACAAAAGAAACTCAATGTTAAGGATAATGATTTTTGATGGGTATTTGAGTAGATATTTGTTGAACTAACGGGATAATATGGTTTAGATAAGGTATAATATCAGGATCCCTATTATAAGTGTGGTGGGTGGAAAATTTTAAATTAGTGTGAAATTACTTTAAAAAACAGTTCTCCCTAAGGTAATGTGGATCAAAATTTCCATATATTAATTAAAATTTGTTTATGTTAGATATACCATGAATTAGTCAAATTTAAGAATGCGTCTTTTGATAATTTAAACCCAATATCATATCATAACCTCCTCATTATTACTTTTTAATGATAATTTATTACCATGGTTCTTATTCAAATTGACCAAAAATAAAAATTATTATATAATAAAATTCATGCATGATAATTAAAATTAAGGAATTTATATTAACATATTGAATTCGTATAAGTATAAGAAAATAATTATATGGTAATAAAACAATATTTGTCAAAAAAAATTGAAAAATTATTTTTGTACTCACAACCTGAATTTCATTTTATTCTATTCTTATTAACAACTATTAGATGAACCATAATTTATTTAATTGAATAAATGATATATAAAATATATAAAATATATAACTATCAATAATTATTTATTATTATCATGTTCTTCTATGATAAAAATACATTGTCCTCAGATTAAAAATTTGTAAAAATAACACATTTTACTTGTAACGATTTCCCCCCCACTTTTAACCATTTGATAATCAATAAATGAATGATTTTAATTTTTTTTAAAATTTAATAAAAATATATTGCAGAACATTCCTCTATTTATTGGTGATCAATATACATAATATATAAGAAAATGAAATATTCCAAAATTATATTTTTAAATTAAATTATTTTATACCCAACGACCCAACTACTACATGGTAACTATCACATTTAATAAAACAAGTTTTACTATTATATTGCGGTTTTTTTAAGTTAAAGGTATAAAATAAAAAAATATACCAAATGCATCGAATTTATTTAATAGGTAAATATATTCTAAAATATCATGGTCTTATATTCTACTCCCCTTTTAATAAATTTCTATTAGATTTTTATTACTTCAATATAAATAAGTTAAGATATTTTTGATTCATCACATCCTTATGTTCCCATGTAAATTCATCAAATATCCGTTTTAATAAGAAACCCACGACAGGGGGAGTGTTCTTTTTTAGTTCCACATTACCTCATTGATTAATATTCTCTACTAGTTATACCTCATAAAAAATCCATGTCCTATTAGTATAGACTATTAGTTTAGTACATGTGAAGGATTAAGTATGAATATTATAAAAAGTGATACATAAAACACGTCTTGAACTTGAGAGAGGTTCAGTAAATGTGGTCAGTTTCATGATACCAACCCAATGTGATTAATAATATCATAGGGCATGTTATATCTAGGATAAAACTTTACATTATTTCCAAAAATCATTACCATGTTCTCTAAATATATTCAAAAAAATTGTATCATGAACATCAAACTCTAGATCTAACTAATGATAAAAATAAAAACACTTTTATCTTCTCTAGGATATCATAATGAAATTTCTAATGTCTCTAACCTTATGTAAAATTTAAATTGGTATCTTAGGTTTCAATATCATTCATTAATCAACTTCATTCCATAATGATAGGGTTATTACTACCTCTTATATAGGGATTCATCAGGAGCATTAAAAATTGTTGAGTGAAATCTATTAACAATCCAAAATTTATTATAAATATAGTCTGGATCCCAACAAACTTTTAAATGAATATAAAAAATATCACCATATCATTTAGGGATTTACTGGTCCTTTTACACAAACCATCATTCTATGGATGATATACAGTGATATTTTTCAACTTTATATTCAATGCTTACTGAATACTTATACAAAATATCATTGAAATAATAGGATCATTATTAGAAGAAAGATTATTTATTACTATATGAAACCTTGTAATATATATGATATATATCCTTCAAATGTGACCAACTTATTGAATCTACATATATATCCATAAATTGTTCTGACAACATATGATGATCAATTACAAACTAATTAAAATTATTTCCTATATATTTCTTTTGGATTCCTAAGATAAAATTTGATGATTTCCTTTATATAATGAATAATAGTTGTAACACCCCTTAGTCTTATTAAATTTATCCCCAACTTTTTTGTTTACTATGAATTTAGATATATACAAGACAATATCCCTATTCTTGTTTTTATAAAAAAAATACTCTTGAAGATCACTTAACATCTTCATGCATCACTAATGATTAGAGAATGATGATAAGTATGTATCTTCCAATAACACATTCATCATTTTTTGTTATTAAATTTTCCCATTATAGTTTCTTGAATACTATAATTTCATCACTATCATAGTTGAACATAGGAATATTCCATACCGTTTTTATAGCTCCACATATTCCTTATATACCTCTTTAATCATCTCATGAATGGATGGTTGAACAATAACATTATAAAAACAATATATTTATCTTTACATTATTATTTTAATTTCCATCAACTACAAAACCATCAATATTGAACTTCTTCCAATACCCATCATTAAATAAAAAGTATGGAATTGTTTAGTCATAGTATCATCCACCATGTTCTCTAATCCAGGTTGATAATGTATTGAGAAGTCATAACCTTTAATCCATTATAACTATCTATTTTGGAATGCATTTAACTCTTTATATGTTAATTTATACTTTAATAATATATTATATGAATAAATATACTCCATGATTCACGATATATATAACACCTCTATATTTTTAATAAAAAATTACCACTTTCATATCTAAGTCATGATTTGGGTAATTTTTATCAGAAATCTAAAAATTTCATGATGAATATTCTACCAACATGTCATTCTAAATAAGAACACATCTCATGCCCTTATTTGATGAATAAATGTATATTAAAAATCCTTATTCGGTAAAGGGTAGTGTATGAATTGGTGAACTAAAAACCCATATCTTCATGTCCATAATTTTATTAATATTTTTATATATAAATGTATAAATACCCCTTTATCCTCAAAATTTTTATTGGATTTGAAATTCATATGAAATATCTCAAGATATATTGAATTTTTCTAATCTTTCTAATAAATTGAAATATTCCAGTCACCATGGTTAGATTGGGTAATTTCATAATAAATTCTAATTTTAATGGATACACTAATATACCCTCTTTTATTATTACTTGACATGTGATTGAAACATTCTATATATAAAATTTTAACATGGTAAATTTTGAAAACAACTTCTCCTTCCACATGGTCTTAAAAAAGTATATAATGTAACCTAAATCACTACTATTATCATTGAATATATAAAAATTATTTCTATAAATACTACCGTAAAATAATAGTAGTAAGCTCAGAAGTCTCTATATATTATATCCATAATGTAATTAGGGGAATCTATATATTCAAATTGAATCGCTATAAATTCACAATGTTTATACCTTATTTGAAAGGTTTTCTTATGTATATCCTCCCTTTTTATATCGAACTGTGGATATCTAAATCAAATATTAACCAAACTTTTTATTTAAATCCACATAATTTATAAAGAACCATTTATATGGGGTATATGATTCTTTCACCGGATTATGGTCTTTTTATGATATCGATAATCATTTTAAGGACACATTGTTCCATCATTTTAATCATGAAAAAATATGTGCACCCGAAGATGATGGTATTGAGAATACGAATTAATTTTCTATATTTTCTATGAGTTTTTTATTTATTTATAGTAACTCATTAGGGTATATTATAAAATTATTCATTGAAATTGGTTTAAAACAATGTATGAGTTATATTGAAAATTATTATTCACAAATTTGGAGATCACTATGAAATTGTATAGTAAATAAATCATCATTTTATAAAATAATAAGAAAATATTAAATGTTGAGATTCATCATAAGCATTTGAGATAAATACCCCACATGAATTTTTAGTAATACCCCTATAATGGAATTAAATTTCATTAAAAATCAAGTTCATCCTCACACCTATATATGATCATTGGTTGATTTTGAATATATAACATAGTTGCCCATCCTTGTAAATTGATATGGTCTTGATATAAATAGATCAAATCACATAACCATATCACATCAAATTTAACATTAGGGAGAATAACATGGTTTTTAGAAATGAAATTTCCACAATCTTCTATTGGATATGAGTATTATATATGAGATTCAGTCATCATATTGTTAGGTTTTTTCACTACTAACTCAATATATAATCATTGAGTATATTAATTTACATCCTATATTATTTAAATTAAATAAATGAATTCATTTTATGAGTTATAAATAAGTTATTTTAATATTTCATCATACATTTTATCCCCTAAACATGATTTTTCTATCTTCAATAACATACTAATTTTTTTTTCAAAATTATCTAACACCATTAATAGTGTAATAAAACATATAATAAAATATATCATTGTAAATATTTTCAAAATTATGACACATTCTCATCAACCAATGTCACATTTTGTCCATACTTTCAAGCAATCAATTAATTTTAGGCTTCCTTTGGAATTATCCTAATTTCCCACCAAAAATATTCTTCTAAAAAATCTAAACCCCTCTCAAATACCAATTGAGAGGAACAAATAATTACATATATATTGATATTACATACCTTTAGATGAATAATAAATACATCACATAATAATTTATGTTAAAGAACAATAAATTTATTCTTTATTTTCAGAAAAGATACATAAAAAATATGTATTTGTAAACGATATTCAACATATCCCATAAAATTCACTACCTATAGTGTAATTGCACTCATATTATTTATAATAACATTATTCATAAATTCACTATAGTGGAAACCTAATATGGGGTGTTATTATATTACTAGTAAGGTTAAACAAGGTAAATATCAATTGATAATATTCTGTGAGCACATTAAACCCGCAATGTTATGAGAACATGATAATTACTTATAGAAATCATACCCCATTAGTCATGATTATAAGTCACAATTCATATCATAAGGCTATTAGCCTAAAAATATTCATGTGTATATTCATGAAAATAAAATATTGATCCATGGAAGATAACAATATTATATAATATTGGAACTAAAGACAATAATACCCAATGGATTTTAACTTATTGTGATCATGTATACACATCAATATTTCTACTCATTAAGTATAGGATATGAAATCATGTGATTGAATAAAATTTTTGACATGATAGTAAGTCCATGCATAATATTGTGAACATGTCACAATACAAACAAGTATATTTTTAATGTTGTAGACATCAAAAAGATTCATGCATAACATAATTATTTCCTGAGATATAACTATTTACCCAATGAATTTGATGGATATATATTTACTATAACACTAATCATATAATGGAAAAAATACATAAATTTTCCACATGAGAAAAAAAATTCATCATTTCAACATAGCATAACTAACCCATGGGAAATAAATTAGTTTCATGAAATCGACCATAAAACATCATAGACAAAAAAAATCAAGAAAAAATAATTGGAATTAATTATACAAGTATATATTTAGTGGTTTATAGAAATCTATGAAGGGTAATTACATAGATGAAAAATATATTTTATGAATGTATTTAATTTTTTCTTAGTAAACATCATAAATAATCCTATTTTTTGGATTTTAATACTTAAATACTAGGGATATTGTGGACATATATTTACTTATAAAACTATTGAAACATGTACAAAATTTTTTATAGATAATGAAGTGTGTTATGGTGTGATACGATGATTGTGTTGTATAAATTAATCTAGAAAATGATTTTCACACTTATGTAAAAAGTCAAAAGTGATTCATAAAAGAGAAATAGGGAAAATTTATTTTTAATCATTTGTAACTAAATTCATCTTTAGAAAAAATCACTTATTGGGAGAAAAAATATCCATGAAAAATTTTTATGAGCATGGAAATGGTGGGGAATGATTTAGGATGGAAATTAATATTTAATATCTTCTATTATTAAAAACATTATCTTATAATCATTAAGTACCAATGTGAATAAAATTCACTGAAAAAATTAAAACCCCATTAGTAATAGTATTAAAATATAATATAGGTGGTTTAAATTGTATTTATTATTAAATTTCCATAAATAGAAATTTAACATAGACAAGCCCAAAAATAAATGAGATTTTTATATAAACTCTTACCACAAGTCCAAACAATTTTCTTATACAATATTATCCTAAGATATAATATGTTTTGATTTATTATTCTTATATAAAAATATATATTTTTATTTATTATACTATGTATCATTCTATTAACATTTATATTTTCTAATCCAATATGATTTCTTTATTGAAATCATAATTCCAGTGAAAACTGGACAATTTTCTAGGAATGTTT
Source organism: Viscum album (assembly GCA_963277665.1). NCBI lineage: Eukaryota > Viridiplantae > Streptophyta > Magnoliopsida > Santalales > Viscaceae > Viscum > Viscum album. The sequence continues at coordinate 1,088,418 of CAUJRU010000082.1, read as the reverse complement.
ACGTTTGATAGTTCCTATACATAAACCATATTCAGGTTTTTTCATTGACATAATCACTATAATTTCATTAATATAATATTTATTAATTATTTAATATTCTATAACCATCCGCATAGGGTAGTGATGATAAAATAATTTCATTACTACATAAAGATAGTAGTAAATATATAAATTTATTTAATATATTAAATTTTTTATGGTTGGAATGATAGAATGTTAAATAATTATTCAACATTAAATTTTTTAAATTATAACATAAATATAATATAATTTCATTAAATAATCATTGGGATATCCATGTAAAGGTGAAATAAAAAATGAATTAGGTTGCTTGAGAGATGCGATATTCTATACTTATGCACAAGTGACATTATGATTTTGTACTGAATGTAAGGGTAAGAAAGTAGAAAAAAATTTATCTTTAAATAATAAAAAACATGTTATAAACACATAAAAATCCAAAAAATCCATTTATATTACTAACCATGAGATATGGTGATGAAAAATGAAATGCATCGCTTTATGGAGATGATAGTCTATAGATACAAATGAGAGATGTTTTTATTTTACACTAGACATAAATGTTAGATAAAATAGACTTAAAATTTACATAAATCATTTAATAATATTAATAAAACTAGTTTTATTTTTGTAATATCATAAATTAATATTTGTAGGATGTTAAGGAGAAAATAAACTCAAAATACACCAGTAAAGACAATTATATCTTCTCTGAGTATCTTCCATTAAAATGAAAATTATGAATTCCGGGATATGAATATTGGGAAAAAATTATTTAACATGGATATTCATTTTAGGAGGATATTTTGGATGATTATATTTTAGATTAATGGATCATGTTATGTGTATAATTTATAATAGGAGGATACCATTTAAAAGCGACGTGGGTTTCAAACATAAAAGGACATGAATTATTATTATATTATAAATTCATAAATCTTGTTTAGGTAATAAAAAGTTAATATTTTTTTATGAAAATAAGACTAGGGTTGTAATAAAAATATCCAATTAAATTTTAGAAAGTTATTGGTGATAATTTAAATCTTATCACATAATTTTACCCCTTTTATCCCTCTTTAAACCTTAGAATCATTATTTTTATTACATTGGTCAGTATTCAAAATGAATATGTATGAAATTGAACATATAAAAAATCATATATTATTATTTAATATACAAAAGAAATTTTATGAAATTAAATTATGAAATATTAAAAAAATAAATTATAATGTAAACATTCCAAATATGATAAAATATTTCAAAGGAAAAAAATGAATTTATCAATTATAAAGTGAATTTATTTTTATATTATGCATAATATCCACCATTATAATAATTTAAATTTATTTAATTGAAAATAGTATCTACAAAATATATTCAAATACTTTAACAATAGTTATTACATTAATATTCTATGATTAAAATAATTAATGATTATAAAACATGTTTTTCCAAAAATATAGTTTTTAAAATGTGTTGATTTTTAAATCACTACTAACCAATTAATAACGATGGTATGAATGATTACTTATTTTTTTAAAATTTATTAAAATTATATTTCATAAAAATACATATTTGTTAATGATCAAGATACATAATATAATTAATAATGCAATACATTGAAAAATTGATCTTCTAACATGAAATTATTTTTTTACTATTTAAAATCGAGTACTTAGTTCCTTGGAATAAATCAATTTATTAAGGGTAACATTTATACATATTTTTTAAAATATAACTGGATAAATTTATGACCATTAACCTAATAGCTATGAAATAAGAAACACATTTAATAATATTATTTCAACAATATATTATTGTTTGTTTATGTTCATGGTTGTTTATAAATAAGTTTATAATGTTTTTTGATTTTAATTAAATGCGATGTATACTATAAAATATTTTCACGTTACTGTATCATTATCATCATATAGAGAACCCAAAAAATAGTATATACAGCCAACACACCATCCATTACAACACATAATGACTATATGTTTCTATACAAATCATAGTCATATACTATGAAACAACACCAACCAGTACCTATTTTCTCCCCACCCAGAATGTCATCATAAAAATCCAATGGTTCACCTCCCATAATATATATTCCCTTATACCACTACTCATGAAATAATCCAAATAGGGTCACATATTTAGGTCTCTTGTGAAATACCATTTTCAAGCACTAAAATACTAGATAGACCTACCATAATAAGTCTATCCACTACATTATTTATAGCTGTAGTTAATTATCGGTCCCTATCCACCTCCCTGATCTATTGTAATTTATTTTGAAAAGAACCCTCTTGTATTAAAAAATGTTGAATTAATATTAAAGGGACCAAATACTACTAAAATTTATTTAGATAACTTATAAATCCATATAAAAAATCTACCATGCTATTATATACCTCTTCTAATGTCATACCACAATAATATCCCTTATTTCACACCATACACAATAAATAATTAATTATAAAAAATTATTATTAGTTTTTTAAAACAAAACTAAATTATTGTTCATCAAAAAACTTCTCAGACACTTTGGATACTCCAAAAAAATGACTGATATCCCTTAAAACATCCATGGAAACATGTTGGGAAAAAATATATCATTTTTCACTTGACTAGTATATCATTTCCCCAAAACATAGAGATATAACAGTGAAATGTTTAAAATATAATGAAAGGATGAAAAAAAAATTCTGAAATTGTCTCTCCATGAAAACCTTTAAATACTACCCCTGAAGGCCTCATATTTCACAGTTAATTGTATGATGATATATTGTAATTGAAAATAAAACCTAGAATGGTTCACACAAAATTAATAATAAAATTAGTGGGGTAAATTGAAAGGGGAATAAATTAAGAACTTACATATACCCACTTCTCAAATTAATATGTAACCATCACTACAGATGGTGGATGGAAGGGGGACATGGGAGGAGAGAATACATAAAAAATGGATTATCCTAATATCCCCTCTCCTTCAAATCATGAAAAATATTCCCTAGAAAATTTAGTTTTTCCTTTAAAAAATAAATAGGAATGATGTTCCATTAAAATTGGGAATTTGTGTTCATATAGTGAATTCATGGCCTCTTGATAATATATTTTCATGAACCTGCTTTATGGTAATAAATATTTTAGGTAGAGAGACCCTTCCTTCCACCAAACCCATTCATGGTGTGATCCATGGATCACAACATAATAATGAACTCATAAACATCATATTATATTGAAATGAATTGAAAAACAATTATTCATGGAGTGACTTCCACCTGTCATTTATTGAGGCATACTTCTACCATTTGTAGTAACACTACTATCCATCCACTAATATAACATTCACCCAAACACCTTAGTCATTTAATGGTATTTAAAGAATTTCTAAAAACATATGTTACTAACTTCTTATCTCTCTAAATCCCAATATATTCCTTGTTTAATAAAATACACTCCTCACTACACAATTTTTTTTCCCAATCATGATAATGATGCTAAAATCAATGTGTTATTAAATATACAATATCATGGGGCTTATCATCTTTGAGGAGTGACCGAAAACCATATATATAGAACTAAAACCCACCACATTCAACAATTAACCTTAAATAAAACACATTATTCTCCAAATTCAAAATAAAATTCAACTATTAGTCTCTATAAAAAATTCGCCATAAACGGCTCCTCATACAATTTCCACATCATTATATCCCATTTAAAACAAAAATCACTAGTTATAACTTCTCAAGAATTTTTTCCTTTTTTTACACTAAAAAATGCATCAGCAACCACATTTAAATGATTACATTTTCTTTCAAAGAATAATTATATTATTCACTACTCTACATTGAATACCTAACATTAATCATAGTGTACTTTCATGTTTAGATCACAAAAAAACAACACCAATAATCATGATTTTACACCAAGAACCAATGTAAATCAAATATGAATCACTCGAGGATAAAAAAATATCTCCAAATCCTATTAAAATCAATTAACAACATCCAAAAATGAATCTAGATATCAAAGAAAATATTATTCAATCTACTATATCTAATAAAATATTCAAACACCTAGATATATCAGTGTCACCACAACAATACAGTGAACATTATCATCATATCAATTACCCTTTTGAAGCAATGGTTATATTCCCATGATAAATATGGTTCTACACATTATAAGGGTATTTTTTGGTAACAAAATCATTAAATACAAAAATATGACAACATTTTAGATGATGTTTTGATAAATACCAAAATAATACATGCCCAAGGATTCTAATGGTTCAATGACTTTAGGGAAAAGATATATAAACTAAAATTTTTATAAGTTATCTTCAATATCTCCCACATAAAACATATTCAATAGTAACCTTAATGGATTATCATACTTAATACCCCTATTTATAACTTGGGTATAGTGGAAACATATTTAATGGTGAGATCAGATTCTTTGTAAGGGTAAAACTTGGTGATAACAATTGATGATATTAAGTGAGTAAAAGATAAGAATAAGGGTATTGAACATGATCCTAAATTAATAAAATCATACTCAATTATTCTATATAACATATCATGGTTCATAACATAAATATTTTCCCTAAAAATGACATTTGTATAATTGTGTGCACAAAATCCTAAACCATAGAAAATAACATGATCATATTATATTTCAATTTGAAAAAATTACAATTTTAGGAAATCATATCATTAGGATAATCTTGAAACACATTCAAGTCAAATAATAATATTATAGACTTGATACTAGGTCATAATTTAAAATTAATGATATTAAACCATGTACACTTTTCAAATTGTGAACATGACCTAAAATTAACAAGTCTGGGCATAATGTTGTGAACTTTTTATTCATGAATTAAATTGTTATCTCATGAGACATAAATAATTAGTCAATACAATATAGGTATCCATAACTCTATACCAACATATAACCTAATTAATAAATTTTATAATTGTGTCACTTGATCAAAAAAGGATTCATCATTTCATCATTGAATATTTTACCCGTGGGAAAGAAAAGAGTTCCCTAAAATCACCCTAAAAATAGAATCCCACAATATCATCCAGAGAAAGAATGTGGAAGGCATCATATGAGTATATCCAAAAAGATGTATGAAAATAAATAATGTATGTTAAAATAGTTTAAAATAACTATTATTAAAGTAAAAAAAATATATTTTCAAAAAAATTAGAAAAAATTTAATTCTTTTAGTGAATTTTAAAACAAAAAATCATAGAGAAATTAGAATAGGGGTTTTCAAATCATTTTATTCTTGTAATGGAATCTATATGTATATGGGAGGAAATAATAGTGAAAAATCCATTAATTTCATATATGTTAGAAAATGTCTTTTTACATTTTTATAAAAAATCATAATTCAGTCATAAACATTTTTTAAAAGGTTCTTTATATTCATTTTCAAATATTGTAATTAGTAGTAAAAAAAGTTTTAAATTTTTTAAGAGATAAAAAAATTTGTAAAATCGATTTTAGAAAATTTAAATTGAGGAGACATATTTTGGCCCCCAAAATATGAAATAATTTCATATTTTTATTAAAGCATGATTTTAGTAATTATAACTACAATGGATACAAAAATGGAAGGAAAAATTAAAAACCATATAAATAACAGTATTATAAGAAAATATATATTTTGAAACTATAAGAATAATAATATTTCATGAATGTAATTTTAATATAAGAAATCACGAAATAGAATTAAATTGTTATATAAACCCTTACCTTAAGTCCTGAAACTCATTGTATACAGTCATGGAGTCATGCATAAAAAAATTTATATTTATTAAAAAATTATTCCTTAACTATTTTCTTTATTATATAAAAATATATCACTAATATATAATTTGTATTTTCCCATCCACTTTTAATTATTCATTAAAATCATTATTTGGATGATTACATGTAAATTTCTCATGCATGTTTTGGTTTTATCGTTCTAGTCCATATACCTTGGTCTTGATTTTATCTTCTCTATAATATTATTTAAGCCAGAAATATCACATTTATTAATTATACACACTTTTATATCTATCAATATAGGGTGGGGATGGAAAATTTATTAAATTAATTCATGGGGATTATAGATAGTACATATTCATGAACAATGCTTCCATATTTATATGGTTGGAATAAAATAATGTTAAATAATATTTCACCTCTATATAATAATAATTAAACCATAGATATCACTTATATTAAATTAATTTGACCTTATGATCATAAATGTTTAGTATAAATTCAAAATGAATTTCATCACTTCATGGAGGCGGTAATCCATACCTACACATGAGTGACATCGTCATTATTCATCAGAATATTATGTAAGAAGGAAGATGATATTTTATCTTGAAAATTAATAAATACGGAATGAAGATAATATATATGTACATTAAATACATCTATATTACCATTAATGAAAGAGGGTGATTTAGAATAATATACATCTATTTATGTTGATGCTTGTCCATACCTACATATGAGGGATATTTTTATATTATATTATAAATAAAGGATATATTATATAGTATTAAAATTAACAAAAAAATATATTTTTTTTTATTTTTAAAATACATATTTCATCATGTTAATATGGTTATATATGATCTTGAGAATGGTAAAAAAGAAATATATTCAAAATAGATCACTAAATATAATTAAATTTTATTTCGTTTTCTTCCATTGAAAGCACATTTAGGATTTTTGCATTGGTGTTTTGGGAAGAAAAGAAACTCAGCATCAAGGATAATGATTTTTGGTGGGTATTTGAGTAGATTTGTTTTGAACTAAAGGTATCTGATGGTTTAGATAAAGAATAAAAGTAGGCTCCCTTTTATATGTGGCTTAGGTGGAAAATTGTTTATATGAGTGACATTACTATATAATAAATTTATCAATCAAGTCATGTGGATTAAAATTTCCAATGATTTGATGATTATTTGATCTCATTAAATATCCCATGAACTATTAAATATTTTGAATGCATCTTGTGATAATTAAAACCTTATCTCATATCATGACCCCCTCAATAAAACATTGTAATGATAATTTATTAACATTTATCCCATTAAAAATGACCGTAAATAAAAATGATCATATAATAAAATTCATGTATGAGAATTAAAAACAAAAAATATATATTATCATATTTAATTTCCATTTGTATAATTAATGAATTCTAGGGTAATTATAAAATATTTGAAAAAATAGACTTTTTTGAAAAATTAATTTTATAGTTATAACATGACTTTCATTTCATTTTATTCTTATTAACCACTATTATATGGATATCAATTATTTAATTAAATAAATGACGTTTAAAATATATAATTATCATTCATCAGTTGTGCTTATTTATGAAGATCACATTTTCATATATTTTATAAGGTAAATCATTTTTTATAATCCCACAAAAGTGTTATTGGATGGGTAATTGTCATGTTTTTAGGTTTTAGTGTTATTTTGAGCCTAAATGTGAAAAGCGACTAATTCTTGATTTTTGACAGATTTTTACATCAGGGGTATTTAGGTAATTTATGGAAATATAAAATTCCAAATTTTCTGGTTGAAATTTTTTTAGAATCGTTATTTTATTTCCTCCATTTTTGTCTTCTGGACCAGGATCTTATTCGATCATCTAAAGGGTCTAAAAATTAATTGAACTTGGGACTTTTTCCGGGCGGGCAGCATGGAGCCACCCAACGTAACAGACATCAAAGTCGGCCTAAACATATCTAAATGACATGTTTCCACCTGAGATAACACGAGGACAGATAGGTCCGTCCCTCAAATAAATTTTAGGGATTTTAAAGGTCATTAAGGAGGCTATTGAACGACATACTTTTGGAGGAACCATCCTGGAAGTTTCCTCCAGAAACAGAAACCGTGAATGAAAAATTCATAACTCCTTCATCCGGTTTTCAAATTAGCTGAACTTTTAAGGATAGACGGAAAAGATAATTATGAAAAACAATCATGAAGGGTTGAATGCATGAAAAAGTCAATAATGGGGGCTAAAACGCGTCGACTTTCGGGGTTCGAATTCTGCCTATAAAAGGAGGCCATCACCTCCTCCTCAATGTATCTCATTCTCCATCCATTCCTTCAAGGCACCAAGGAGGAGATCTCCACTGAGGGAGGCTGGCCACAAATCTTCCCCATATCATTTATTTTCTTTATTTTAGTTTTAGTTTTCATTTGTAATTTAGATTTCTAATAAAATTCATGCATTGTTTTTATTTTTGTGTCCACCCATCCACCTTTTTTTCTTCTTCATCTTTTCTCCTTCTTTTCTTATTTTATTCTTCTCATATTATCCACCATGAACTCTTAACCTCAAATATTAGGGGTTAACCTGAGACTTGGCTCGGGGGTGGTATGTGGAAATTCCATTTATTCTGTGCTTAAATTCCATTTTTTATTAAGTTTGTGATGAGCAAGAGTGATGTGCACGGGTGTGGCGATCATCCACCACGACACTGATCTCAAACTCATTTATATTCTTTTACTAAATATTTTCCCTCCCTTATACTGGATACAATCTCTTCATACGATGGAGTTGAGCCATTCAGTGGTTGAAATGGCATATGATGGAGCCAGGTCTTGGAAGATGACACACTCTCGATCGAGGTGTGCCATCAACCATGATTATAGGAGGCGGTGAAGTTAAGATTGCAAAATGCATTCATGATTTCACACTAATAAATAAAAGAATAGTAATTCATGAATGAGATCTCATAATTGAATTATCAAACTTAATTTAAATCTGAATTTAATCACAGAATAAATGAAATTTCCACATACCACCCCCGAGCCAAGTCTCAAGTTAACCCCTCATATTTGAGTGTAAGAGCTCACGGTGGATAATAATGGTCAGAAAAGTGGAAAGAGGCATAGAAACATGGATCTCATTGGAAGATTTGATGGGCATGGTCGATGAACTCCAAGCTGACTTAAAAAGATTCAAGGCCAATAAGGAAGTGCCACTAGTCTTTCCTGATTTCACTGAAGACATCCATGAAGTTGAATCCAAACCTGAGGTGGAGGAGCCTGACTACCTTCCTCCATCCAGTGAAGATCGACTCCAAGAGGCACATTCAATTGAAGATGATACTAAGGTCGAACTGACTCAGGGAGATGATACAATCTTAAACTCAAACTCATTTAATTTTATTGAAAATGATTTGAGTATCACCCATAATAGTTTTGAATTTTCAGATTCGGTCATCTCACATTATGCCTTGGAGGATGATGAAGGAAAAGAAATTGCACCTGTTGAGGAACATTTAAAGCTCCCTGAAGACACTGAATATTTTCTAAGCGGAGCACAACAAGGGAAAGGGATTTTTGCACAAGTAGCAACAAATGAAGAGTAGGTTCCCTACTTCATCCAACCCCCTCTATGCAAGCTGTACCAAATTGAAAAGGAGGATGATCTGGTATACTCTGTCTATGGAGTCCTCCTCTACAAGAATAAAGATGAAGCACAAGATAGTAAGAGCCACATGTGGTGGTTCAAATCAAAGAATCTTCATCCACCGACAGATTATGGATAAAAGCTGGTACTTCCCTTTGGAGGCAGTAAAAGATGTCAGGGCCCACTTGGGGGATCATACCAAGATTTATCTTTACATGCTTTTTAGAATTTCAAATTCTGTATTAGAAATTAGTCTATCATGTGGCCCCTCCCTCTTTTAATTTTAAGCTTAAATTAAATGATCCTTGTGATTAATTGAGTAATATTTCTTGTGTAGGATCATGAATGAAAAAGGAAGCCCCGAGAATTAGAGGAAGAGGACCGAATCATTATTTCAAAAGGGAGTTAACTTTTTACGATTATCATTTACACTCCTTTACTTTTTTTGGGTCGAAAACATATTTTTGAGCATTAATGAATATTTTTATCACTTTTCACACATCAATTTATTTTTAAAGAGTTGAAATGATTTTTGAAATAATTGATTTTAAATGATTGTTGATATGAATTATTTTCCCTTGAAATGGATTTTCAAGAATTTTAATGAGTTTGACTGATTTTTGAAATCCATGCCCATGAAACACTGAATAAAAATATTTTTCTAATCCTGTGAGGCATTCTAAACCACTTTTACATATTCTTCCCAATACCCACACTTTCTTGAGGGAAACTTGAATTTTGTGTGAGAACAAGAATTTGTGAATATTCTCTTTCGAAGCTTTGGATTTCATGGAATGTATTTAAAATGATTGAGGCATCTCATTCTCTATCCACATTTTATCTTGAGACTCAACATTACATTTATCTTTTGTAATCCCTTAGATGCCATGAATTGCCTTATAGGTTTAAGCCACTTTACAAGACAACTTTTCCTCACCTACCCGCACTTTTAGTATTTTTTGCATGGTTATTTCAAGTTTGAGTGTGGGGGAAGGGCATTTAGTGTGCGTTCCTTGGGATTTGTATCATTTATGGGTTGTGTGAAGTGTGTGTCAATATTTTGGGCTGTGGATAACAAGATAATTGGTCATGTGACATCATTTCATTGTGCATTATTTGTTTTATCCATTTCTCCTAAAAAAAGAAAATAAATGGAGATGAGATTGAATTCCTCATTTTACATTATTTTTTGACTCATGTCCCTCCGAAAAAAATCAAGGGCATGAATTGTCATTCATTCATTGTATTCAATTTTCAGCTCATCCTCCATAAATAAAAAGAAAAAAAACAAAATAAAGTTGTGCCTTTCTGGTTCTTTGAAAAAAGGGAGGAGAACTTAGATGATATCATTCATTATAATCACATATTGGCTCATTTACCATGTCATAAATAGGGGTGGGTTTTTTAACATATATAAGCGGTATTGAGTGAGTAATTTCCTGTGTTTTAACTTGATTTAATCATGCATTGTACTAAAAAGCTCAACCTCCTCTTTCTAGCCTGGAATATTTTTTAAATAATTTTTCCACCAACCCTAAGCCACAGAATCATTTGAACCATTAATTAAATACCTCATGATTAAATTAATTTTCATGTTTCACACTGTGGAGAAATGAGAATTTTCACAAACCTATGGTGATACATGCGATTTTCAAGTATGAGTACAACTATAGATTCAATTTCTCTTGAGTGAAGAGTGCCATAAAATTCAATGTGAGGTAGGTTGTGATTGGGACGTGGATTGATTTAGGAGGTTGAACAAATTTTAGTGATTGAAATGAAAATAATAGTGAATTATTATTCATATATGAGACATGATGGAATCCTATTTTGATAAAATCATTGATACTTTCTCATTTTTTATTGCTGTGTGGATTTTGATTTGGATGTAACATGATTGCCCAGGAATGCAAGGTTTAAGTGTGGGGGAGTGATGAAGCTCACATTTTCATATATTTTATATGGTAAATCATTGTTTATAATCCCACAAAAGTGTTATTGGATGGGTAATTGTCATGTTTTTAGGTTTTAGTGTTATTTTGAGCCCAAATGTGAAAAGCGACTAATTCTGGATTTCTGACAGATTTTTTTACGTCAGGGGTATTTTGGTCATTTCTTGAAAAACAAAATTCCGAAATTTCTGCTTCAAATTTTTTTAGAATAATTATTTGATTTCCTTCATTTTTGTCTTCTGTACTAGGAGTTGATTCGATCATCTAAAGGGTCTAAAAATTCATTGAAGTTGGGACTTTTTCCGGGCAGATAACATTGACCCACCCAGCGTAATGGAAATAAAAGTCGGCCTACACATATCTAAATGACATATATCCACCTGGGATACCACTAGGACAGATAGGGACGTCCCTAAAATAAATTTGAGAGATTTTTAAGGTCATTAAGGTGGCTATTGAATGACATAAATTTTGAGGAACCATCCTGGAAGCTTCGTCCAGAAACAGAAACCGAGAATGAAAAATTCATAAATCCATCATCATGTTTGAAAATTAGCTGAACGTTTGAGTATAGACGGAAAAGATAATTATGAACAACATTCATGAAGGGTGGAACGCATGAAAAATTCATTAATGGGGGATAAAATGCGTCGACTTTCGGGGGTCAAATTCTGCCTATAAAAGGTGGCTATCACCTTCTCCTCATAGTATCACATTTTTTCATCCATTCTTTCAAAGCAACAAAGAGGAGATCCCCACCAAGGGAGGGCGGCCACAAATCTTCCCCATTTCATTTCTTTTCATTATTTTTTTTAGTTTTCAGTTGTAATTTAGATTTCTAATAAAATTGATGCATTATTTTTGTGTCCACCCATCCACCCTATTTTCTTCTTCATCTTTTCTCCTCCTTTTCTTTTTTTATTCTTCTCATATTATACATCGTGACCTATTACCCTAAAATATGAGGGGTTAACCCGAGACTTGGCCCTGGGGAGGTATGTGTAAATTTAATTTATTTGTGCTTAAATTCCGATTTTTATTAAGTTTGTGATGAGAAAGAGTGATGTGCACGGGTATGGCGATCGTCCACCACAACACTGATCTCAAAATCATATCTATTATTTTATTAAATATATTCCCTACCTTCTACTGGATACAGGCTCTTCATACGATGGAGTTGAGACATTCAGTGGTTGAAATTCCATACGATGGAGCCAGGTGTTGGAAGTTGACACACTCTCGATCGAGGTGTGTCATCAACCTTGATTATAGGAGGAGGTGAAGTTTAGATTGAAAAATGCATTCAATATTTCACACTAATAAATAAAAGAATAGTAATTAATGAATGAGATCTCATAATTGAATTATCAAACTTAATTTAAATACCAACAAGGAGAATGGTGAAACCCACAAACCAACCCATAAAGGGTATAAAAATGTTGTGTTTTTGAAATGAAATTTGAAATTAAAATGATTGAAATAATACGATATTTAAAAGGGTGATTAGGTCGGGGTCAGTTTCCTAATTATAATTCTATCCTTGTTCAATTTAATTCAAACCTCTTCTGCTTAGTTTCTTAAAGTGATTTTCCACAATCATTTCCTCTCACTTCCTTGGTGAAATTATTATTGTGAGAGAAAACCTTACCAAGATCTTGGTTTGGTCATCTCTCCTTCCATGTGTAAAATAGTTGTATTGAATATACTTAATTTAAATGGGAAATACCCGATCGGGTTTTGTTTATCCCAAACAATCAAGAACATTCACTACACCTTTTACACGTACTGACGATCATCGAGTACTTCACCACTAATTCCTGGTTTATTCCATCGTATATGAACCAGAAATTAGTGGAGGGAGATATTGATTATTTCACCATGGAAAAAAATAAATAACGGAATTAATATTCATGATTGATCAAACCTGAAAATAAAATCCACTATAAGAAATTGAAAACAACTTTGAAGAAGAAAAAAATGTATTCAATTGCATCCATGAACTCAAGCATTATAATGTAGAAAACCAACCTTTCCCCAATCACTCCAAAAGTTTAACCCACCATCGTAAGGGTAATCGAGTTGAATGGGGAATATTAAGGCATTGAAAAACTATGAAAAAGAAAATAAATAAAAAATTTTTGAAAAGTTCTCCTTCTTGGTGTCCTAGAAGGAATGGGGTGGAGAATTGATGCCCTGAGAGGGTGGAGCTCTCCTCCTTTTATAGCCAGAATCCTTCCCCCGAATTTCAACGCGTTTTAGCCCCATTAAATGACATATTCACGCATTGATACCTTCTTGAATGTTGTTCATAATTTCCTTGGACGTGTCTCCTTAAAATCTCAGCTGAGTTGGAGTTGTATTCTGATAGTTATTGTCGTTTTACTATGAGCATTTATTCTGTCCAGTCAGACTCTCCAAAAAGAAATGCTCCGGATTAATGTGATTTAATGACCCCATAAACGGCCAATTCACTCGGTTCTTCCTTCATAAATGATGCTCCAATTCTCTGTACGCGTCTACCCACCGAATTTCACAAGCTTTGGGCCCACAGTGGATGAGTTATGGATCCCACATCAAAACTAGGCAGAACTGAAAACAGTTTTCTTGAGCCAAATTGTGATCTTCTTTTGAGCACCCATATGGCCGATTCAGATTTTAGTCGAAAAATAGTAAATGAAGCCCTGTATGTGTAGAATATGGAAAAAAAGACTTTTTCAATTTGGAACAGTGTAGAAAATGTTATGGCCAAATGAACGAAATAAGTTAAAACTATTAAAAATCCAAAATGGCCAATTTTTACTATTCAGCTCCAAATAACACAATTATCATAAAAATGAAACAATTCATCTTAGAGGAACAATTTTGTGGGTTTAGAAAAATGATATTAAATATAAATTAATTGAAAATATTTTCTCTATCAATTCCCCCACACATAGCACTTGGACTCCTGGACAAGTAAAAATCAAATCGAATCAAATCCAAAACCCATATCAATGAGATCAATCAAATCAATTTCAAGAAACAAAAAGATATAATGCCTCATCAAAAACAATTATTTAAAGTTCTCCATTTTATATTTTAATATATTTCCACTTCATTTCTTATCCCATGCACACAAAACACCTACCTCACATGAATTTTCTCTCATCTCACAAATGTAAATGCTGAACATGTCTTTTCTCATCCTAACTCACACAAGAGTCACCATAGGCTTGATAAATTCCTAATTCTCCACCTGATGTGAGTCAACGACATTTGTTTCTCATGAGGACTTTTCAGGTTTGTTCTCTGGCTTCTAGTTGGTAGGATTTAGATGTTAAAAGTTCTGAGGCCGAAAAAGGAATGCTTGTCTTTTATTGAAGCAAAATTGAAAGATTCTAATTTTCACTCAAATATGGTCTCCTTCACTTCCCCTTTGTTGAAAATAGGCTCCATCATCATTCAATCAGCTCAGCAGAAAACATTTCAATCTTTTCAAACATGATTTTTTTAAAGCTCCAGATAGGCACAAATTTCTTTTTACATTTGAAGCTCCAAAAAGGCACAACTTCTCTTGACATAAATACTCCAGAAAAGGCACAGCTATCAATAGAATAATTTTACAGCATCAAACACATCTCTTCCACAATTTATTTTCCACCCAAATTATAACCAAATGAGGTAGTACACCACAAGACATTTTCCCCCACAGTTAAGTTCAACTAGATCATGCAATTTTACTTCAAGAGCAGGTATGATTGGGAAAATTGGCTTGTAATGTGGCTAACCTAACAGGAAATTCATGGAAACTAGGGGCTACAATGAAGGATAAATGTAAAGGTGAGCCATAATGAAAACGATTATTTTGAAAAGTGGGATCCAAACAAAATAAATGCCTCAATCATTTAAAACACACGTACCCCAACCCTCAAGTTTTGAAATGAATAAATCAAATTCTGGTTAAAGCAGGCATGGTCTGGTTCTCTTAAGAAATGAGGTGAATGAAAAGAATATGAAAAAAATTGTTCAGAAGCCTCACAGAAATGTTATTTCAAAGATATAGACAGTGAAATATGGCATGGGATTCAAAAATCAGTGTACTTTTCATGAAATTCCAAAAAAATTGAACTTGAAACAAATTCTTTTCAACATTCATTTAAGCTCGGTTTCATGAAATACATTGGTTCACTCATTGGCATGTGTTTCAAAAATGGTATTGATAATCATTTCAGCTCAAAAGTTTCAAAAACATACCAAAAATTGAAAAATAAACACACCAAAATTTAAACACACACATTTTTTTTATTTTTGAAAACAAACATCAAATAAAAATCATATACTACAAAGGTTCCCTCCCCCACACTAATGTGATGCAGTGTACTCAATGAATTCAAGTTGATTTAACATGTAATACAATTTTAAATTGAATCACAACATCAAGAAAGTGTGAAGGAGTGTTGTAACCTGATTTTTTCGCAGTGCATCATTGATTTAACTTCCTAAGTGTTGCACTCTGAAAAACTACAAATAAAAGTACAAATGTAAACATAATATATTTATTGAAATAAATGAAAATATATATATGATGATAATATAAGGATAAAACTTGGTTTAATCCCCCAAGTGGGCCCTGGGTTTTGATTGCCTCCAGAGGGGTAATTCTAATTGGTTATCCCCAATATGATGGTGGATGAGGTTTTTTTTATTTGAACCACCACATGTGGCTCTTCCCAGCTTTAATTTCATTTTTCATGTTCAGGAGGACTCTATAGATAGAGTACAATAGATCCAGCCTCATTGTAATGAGATAAAACATGCAGGGTGGGGTTAGGACAATGAAGGAGTCCTCCTCTTTCTTGGGTTCTGCATGAACAACATCTTCTTTATTATCCAGTGGTTGCCTATGGTATGATAAATATGTGGAAAAATCAAAGGGAATGTCAGAGTTTAATTCTATTTGAAAAAAAATTAAAGCATGAAGAATCAATATCAAATTCTTCCCTTTCAAAGTAAGTATCATGTGTCTCATTTTCCTCCATAAAGTTCACTTTGATCTTCTCATGTTCTCCCTCCATTATTTTTTCAACAGGTTTGGGGAGCTCTAGATGTTCCTCCATGGATGACCTTTCTTTTTTATCTTCTTCCTACAAGGAAATACATGTGTTGGCTGATTCTGAAAAATTAAAAGAAGGGTAGGTAATACTCAATTTAGTTTCAAAAAATTCAAAAGATAATGAGTTTATGAAAAGATAGACTCCTTGATCTTGTTTGGCTTCAATTGGTTCTTCAATGGGAGGTACTTCTTGAAGTTGAATTTCCCTAGATAGAGGTAGGTAGTCAGACTCCTCTATCTTCTCTTCAAATTTCACTAATTTGATGGTTTCTTCCTTCAATTTTGTTGAATCATATACATTATGTGGAATAGTTGGCTCAAGAAGCTCCTCACACTCATTCCAGAAGTTATCCAGATCTTTTTGATCTATCATATGTTTTTCTATTGCTAAATCTTCTTCATCAATCTCATCCAACATTGATTGAGATGGGTTCAATGGGTCTTCTTTTAAATTCATCAATGCTTCCATGGGTTCTTCAACTTGAAGGATTTGTGGGGATACTTCTTCCATCAATTTTCTAGTTCTGGTTCTTGTTCAGGATCCATTTGTTGTTGATCCTGGGATGCATGTACTTGTTCCGCAATCCACTGTATTGAGGTCTCTAGTTTTTGAAATGTTGGACTAATTCTTTCAAATTGGGATTCAATATCCTTGTGAACTTCTTCTTCTTGGTGTTGTACATTGATTATGTCCTGATAAAATTACAGAAAATACTCATGAAGTTCAATTAATTCTCAGGACAATCCCTCCAACACTGGGTATTCGAGGTTCTTTTTAAGGTTTTCAATGAGATCCTTGAATTTATCCTCTGTGATGATTTGGATTCGAGCTCCCCGAATTTTTTTAGCCAAGAAAGAAACTTTATAATCAATAGACCAAGGTGATTCAATAATTGGTTCTCTCACTGGTGGGTAATTGTTCCATGAATTAAAGAAATAATCATTTGAAAACAACATGGCAAAAGATTTTTTTTTAAATTGAAAAAGTCAAATATTTACAATTAGTTTGTGGCACTACCTCCTCGGCAACAGCGCCAGTTTTGACGCACGCCTGTCAAAGGGTGTGCTAAAAGAAATATTATTTTTCATAGTGCAGTATAGAGGCTGACAAGGGTCATCTCACTTGAGGAGCTTTTTCAATCGTTTACTTACTTAATTTAATTTTACTAAACTACTTATTTTTGGAGTTTTTATATTATCTAGTAATGGAAAACAATTAAATTAAAATAAATGATAAAACTAACTTACAAAGACAAAATGCAATTAATTGAGAAAGAACGTGACCTTTATGGGTTGGTTTGTGGATTTCATCATTCTCCTTGTTGATATTTAAATTAAGTTTGATAATTCAATTAGGATATCTCATTCATGAATTACTATTATTTTATTTATTAGTGTGAAATCTTGAATGCATTTTGCAATCTTAACTTCACCGCCTCTTATAATCAAGGTTGATGGCACACCTCGATCGAGAGTGTGTCATCATCCAAGACCTGGCTCCATCGTATGCCATTTCAACAACTGAATGGCTCAACTCCATCGTATGAAGAGATTTTATCCAGTAGGAGGGAGGGAATATATTTAATAAAAGAATAGAAATGAGTTTGAGATCAGTGTCGTGGTGGACGATCGCCACACCCGTGCACATCACTCTTGCTCATCACAAACTTAATAAAAATCGAAATTTAAGCACAGAATAAATGAAATTTCCCCATACCACCCCTGATCCAAGTCTCAGATTAACCCCTCATATTTGAGGGTAAGCGGTCACGGTGGATAATATGAGAAGAATAAAAAAAGAAAATAAGGAGAAAAGATGAAGAATAAAACCGGGTGGATGGGTGAACACAAAAATAAAAACAATGCATGAATTTTATTAGAAATCTAAATTACAAATGAAAATTAAACCTAAAATAAATAAAATAAATGAAATGTGGAAGATTTATGGCCGGACTCCCTCGGTGGAGATCTCCTCCTTGGTGACTTGAAGGAATGGATGGAGAATGAGATACTTTGAGGAGAAGGTCATGGCCTCCTTTTATGGGCACAATTCGACCCCCGAAAGTTGACGCGTTTTAGCCCCCATTAATGACCTTTTCATGCATTAAACCATTCATGAATTCTGTTCATAATTATCTTGTCCGTTTCTCCTCAAAAGTGCAGCTAATTTGAAAACCGGATGAAGGAGTTATGAATTTTTCATTCTCGGTTTCTGTTTCTGGACGAAGTTTCCAGGATGGTTTCGCCAAAAGTATGTCGTTCAATAGACTCCTTAATGAACTTAAAAATCACTCATATTTATATTAGGGACGCCCCTATCTGTCCTCGTGGTATCCCAGGTGGAAACACGTCATTTAGATATGTGTAGGCCGACTTTGATGTCCGTTACGTTGGGTGGGTCCATGCTATCCGCCTGAAAAAAGTCCCAACTTCAATGAATTTTTAGACCCCTTAGATTATCGAATCAGATCCTGGTCCAGAAGACAAAAATAAAGGAAATAAAATACGGATTCTAAAAAAATTTGATTCAGTATATTTGGAATTTTATATTTCCATAAATGACCTGAGTACCCCTGACGTAAAAATCTGTCAAAAATCCAGAATTAGTCGCTTTTCACATTTGAGCTCAAAATAAAAATAAAACCTAAAAACCTGACAATTACCAATCCAATAACACTTTTTTGGGATTATAAACAATGATTTACAGTATAAAATATATGAAAATGTGAGCTTCATCACTCCCCCACACTTAAAAATTGCACTCCTGGGCAATCAACTTACATCCAAATCAAAATCCACACAACAATAAAAAAATGAGAAAATATCAATGATTTTATCAAAATAGAATTCAATCATGTCTCATATATGAATAATAATTCACTATTATTTTCATTTGTATCAGTAAAATTTTTTCAACCTCATAAATCAATCCATGTCCCAATCACAACCTACCTCACATTGAATTTTATGTCACTCTTCACTCAAGAGAAATTGAATCTATAGTTATACTCATACTTAAAAAGCGAATGTATCACCATAGGTTTGTGAAAATTCTCATTTCTCCATAGAGTGAAACATAAAAATTAATTTAATCATGATGGATTTAATTAATGGTTCAAATGATTCTATGGCTTAGTGTTGGTGGGAAAATTATTAAAAAAATGTACCAGGCTAGAAAGAGGAGGTTGATCTTTTAAGTACAATGCCTGATTAAATCAAGTGAAAACACAGGAAATTACTCACTCAATACCGCTTATATATGTTAAAAACAAACCCACCCCTCTTTATGACATGGTACATGATCCAATAAGTGATTATAATGAATGATATCATCTATGTTCTCCTCCTTTTTTTTTCAAAGCTCCAGAAAGGCATAACTTTATTTTGTTTTTTTTATGGAGGATGAGCTGAAAATTGAATACAAGGAATGAATGAAAATTCATGCCCTTGATTTTTCTTCGAGGAACATGAGTCATAAAAGAATGTATAATGAGGAATTCAATCTCATCTCCATTTTTTTAGGAGAAATGGATAAAAATAATAACGCACAATGAAATGAAGACACATGACCAATTCTCTTATTATCCACATCCCAAAATATTGACACACACTTCACACTACCCATAAATGATACACATCCCATGGAACACACATGAAAGACCCTTCCCCCACAGTCAAACTTGAAATAACCATGAAAAAATACTAAAAGTGCGGTAGGTGACAAAAAATTGGCTTGTAATGTTGCTTAAACCTATAAGGCAATTCATGGAATCTAAGGGCTTACTAAGGATAAATGTAATGGTGGGTCTCAAGATAAAATGTGGCTAGCCAAAGAGATGACTCAATCATTTTAAATACATTCCATGAAATCCAAAGCATCGAAAGAGAATATTCACAAATTATAGTTCTCACACAAAATTCAAGTTTCCCTCAAGAAAGTGTGGGTATTAGGAAGATTATGTAAAATTGGTTTAGAATACCTCACAGGATTGGAAAAATATTTTTAGTCAGTGTTTCATGGGCATGGATTTCAAAAATCAGTCAAAATCATTAAAATGCTTGAAAATCCGTTTCAAGGGAATATAATTCATATCAACAATCATTTAAAATCAATTATTTCAAAAATCATTTCAACTCTTTAAAAATCAATTGATGTGTGAAAAGTAATAAGATTATTCATGAAAGCTCAAAAATATGTTTTCGACCAAAAAAAATTAAAGGAGTTTAAATGATAATCGTAAAAAGTTAACTCCCTTTTGAAATAATGATTCGGTCCTCTTCCTCTAATTCTCAGGGCTTCCTTTTGCATTCATGATCCTACACAAGAAAAATTACTCAATTAATCACAAGGATCATTTCATTTATGCTTAAACTGAAAAGAGTGAGGGTCCATATGATATACTAATTCCTAATACTGAATTTCAAATTCTAGAAAGCATGTATAGATAAATCTTGGTATGATCCCCCATGTGAGCCCTGGCATCTTTTACTGCCTCCAGAGGGCAGTAGCAGATTTTATCCATAATTTGTCAGTGGATGAAGCTTCTTTTATTTGAACCACCACAAGTGTCTCTTCCTATCTTGTGCTTCATCGTTGTTCTTTTTAAGGATGACTCCATAGACAGAGTATACCAGATCCCCCCCCTTCGCAATTTGGTACAACTTGCATAGTGGGGATTGGATAAAGTAGGGAACCTCCTCTTCATTTGTTGCTACTTGTGAAACATTACCTTTCCCTTGTTGTGCTCCACCTAGTAAATATTCAATGTATTCAGAGAGCTTTAAATGGTCCTCAACAGGTGCAATTTCTTTTCCTTCATCATCCTCCAAGGCATAATGTGAGATGGCCGAATCTGAAATTTCAAAACTATTAGGGGTGATACTCAAATCATTTTCAATAAAATTAAATGAATTTGAGTTTAAGATTGTATCATCTCCCTGAGTCGGTTCAACATTAATATCATCTTCAATTGAATTTGCCTCTTGGAGTCGATCTTCACTGGATGGTGGTAGGTAGTCGGGCTCCTCCACCTCTGGTTTGGATTCAACTTCATGGATGTCTTCAGTGAAATCAGGAATGACTAGTGGCAGTTCCTTCTTGGCCTTGAATATTTTTAAGTCATATTGGAGTTCATCGACCATGGCCATCAAATCTTCCAATGAGATCCATGTTGCTATGCCTCTTTCCACTAGCCTAACCATTATGATCAGTGCATCGGCTCTTCATTAGAGTGCCTCCTCAGTATAGTATTTTTCTTCCTCATCCACCTGTGAGTAATTGTTCCATGCAGAATAATTTGAATTTGAATGGATCATGAAAAAAAGTTTTTTTTCAGATTTTTTTTAAAAATAATAATAATGAAAGCTATCTAAAATTTAAAAATAGAAAAATTAATGTAAACAGCTGATTAGCTCCCCGGAAACGGCCCCAGTTTTAATGCATGCCTGTCGTAGGGCGTAGAAAAAGAAATTTAATTTTTATGTTAAAATGTAGTTAAGTGGTTGACCTAGGATGTCTCCTGAAGAGGAGTGCACACAAAACGAGTTGTCACTTTAAAACGAGGGTAAAAAAATGTTTTGTTTTTGAAATGAAATTTGAAATTAAAATGATTGAAAAACTATGATATTTAAAAGGGTGATTAGGTCGGGGTCGGTTTCCTAATTATAATGCTATCCTTGTTCAATTTAATTCAAACCTCTTATTCTTAGTTGATTAAAGTGAGTTTCCACAATCCTTTCCTCTCACTTCCTTGGTGAAATTATTATTGTAAGAGAAAACCTTACCAAGATCTTGGTTTGGTCAACTCTCCTTCCATGTGTAAAATAGTTGTATTGAATATCCTTAATTTAAATGGGCAATACCTGATCGGGTTATGTTTATCCCAAACAATCAAGAACATTCACTACACCTTTTACACGTGTAACAGCCCGAGATTTTATGAAAAATATTTTATTAATGTCTTGTACTCTACACCAAGAGGAGCTTTCACAATACACATCTCTGACCTGGCTTGAAATATACGCAATCGCGACCTTCCACGATAGCGTGTGTTGTACGCAACACCGAGTTTCGCTAAACAACGATATGCTATTAAGATATTATTAAAACTAGCTGTTATGAATAGTAATAACCACTTTTTGAAATTTTGTAAATTTTATTTTTCAAAATGGAATTCATTTTTGGATTCGTAATATCGAAATTAGCCTAGGGTGAAATTTTGGTATTTTTCTGAAAACTTTCAATTTTTGATGAATAGTGAAACCACTAAGTGGTAGGTTAAAAACTGAATTTTGCATAAAACTTAATTTTACCGCTTCTGTGAATGGAATTTCAAAAATCCGACAGACACAGTTAATATCAAGGACTAAAATGTGGTTCAATGAGATGAAAATAATTTTTGGTGAATAGTAACTTTTTACTTTTTTTTACCACGGTTAATAGTAAATAGGGTAACTAAGGGTAAATATGATATTACTATTACCCTAACACATGTCCTAATTCTATTGGATAAGTGTAATTCGACCAAAAACAACCTTATGAATATAATATGACCATTTAGGCCCACTTGGATTAGATTAGGACATTTATTATTATTTAATTCAAAGAAGAGTTAAAAGAGTTAAAATCAAAGTTTATTTACTAAAAGATTTTTAATATGGGGTTATACATAAGATAAATTCGACTATAAATATTCATTAGAAATCTAAAAAGATTTCCTACATAATGGTATTTTATTTGTATTTTTTAGACATTAAATAATTTAATTTATTTAGGACACAAGGATGATGCAGTAATTATCTTATTAATGAAATATTGACGTAATTGATGTTATAAACACCAAAATAAATGTAATTTGAGACTTTTTATGAATTACACTAATTTTATAGGTTACTATGATATATTATTGTTGATTTAATCAACTTGGTTCGAACATATAATTCTGTTATGACTTTCACAAAAATCATATATCAAATAGTGTCAAAATTGACACAAAATAGTTTTTAAATCAAATATTATATTATTAATTGTTATTTTATTCCTAAAAATCTAAGGTTCGGCCAAATGACTTAGATAAGGATATATTTATTAATAATATACAATTTGGGGTTCGTTTGGCATGTTATAGTAAGTGTATTAACCATATAGTGAAAGAAAACAAAAAGACACGGTAAAAGTTAAATTATTTAACTTAGAATTAAATCTAATTGATAAGGTTAAAATAATAACCTAAACTTGTCTAAATCCTATTGGTTGATAGGATTTCGACCCATCCCCACTTTATCTTCGAAATAAGACCATTTGGAACCATTATAAACCGATTTTGACATTAATATAAAATAATATTTTGAGGTATTCCTAAGGTGCCCCTCTCCTCCCTTATAAAAGGACACCTCCTCCCCCTCCTCCTCACACCAATTTGAGCACTCAAGCTCGGCCAACCCCTGCCAAAATCTCTTCTCCACTTCCCTAGAAACATCCTAGAGGTTCTGGTCTTCCTCAAAGACCAAGTTTAGTGCCCTAAGAGGAGGTCTCAAAGAGGCGCTTCAAAGAAGAGGAGGTTCGGACACTTACAAAGCAAGTTGGACATAAGGTAAGGGAAATATCATAATCTCATTTTTATCGGAGATTGTTTATTCGTAAGTATTTACTGGGGTGTATTTTATAATCCACATCCATGTTTACTCAATATGTAATATTATTTCCATCCACCTAAAATTGTTTAAATCCATTTTTACCCTTCGGTGAGTTTTTAGTAATACGTATGAAAGGAATCTTTTGTCGTTTTTCGTACGAGGTACTTTTTGACTTTTCCGACAAAAGTACGAAGAATGTTTTTTTTAACTTATACGGCACGAACGGATTTCTACTGTTTTATAAAGCCTTATTTTAATGAAGCTTCCTCTAAAATATTTCATGACTATTTTCAATAAAATCTCTTTCTTTTAAAATTGCATGATGTTTTGTGAAAATAAATTGATTTTGAAGAAGAAAGGATATTTTCCTCAAGAATTCAATTCAAGTGTTTTATCAAAATTATTTTCCATCTAAGATAATAAAGGGTTCTGTTTCTATCCATATTTTTTACATTGATTTGACTATGTTGTGATGGAATTATGTTTATGAATTCCTTTATCTTATATGAATTGATTTATGATGTCATGATATTTCAAGAATCCCATTTTTGTTACATGTGTTATGCGATGATGTATGTTTTATGATTATGTGGCACACATAAGAAAGGATTCATTATAAGATGGGTGGGACCTATATCTCCCTCCAATGCATTGGGTAATGATTTTATATCTCATGAGATAGACATGGCTGGAACGGAAGGTTATTTCGGTTCAGTGATACAGGACTGAAATGAGGAGTGAACTCGGTTCAGAAAGGGACTTTGTCCACTAAGATAGTCTTGGCAATGAGTCATGACTAACAAGAAATGATTTTCCATGATTATGTGTGCATGCCACAAAGTTTCAAGTTTTATGTTATGATTATGGGGATCTCATTCTCACTTCTATGATTTATTCCATGTTAAGATATTATGATCTCTTTTGCAGGTTATGATTTTCAAAAAGATATGATATGATTTTTAGTTCCTTTATTTGCCTTGCTGAGAATTTGAGCTCACCCTTTTATGTTTTCTTTTCCCTAGGATATAAAGAAAGGTTTTAGGTAAAAAAAAGGGGAAGATCTTTATGGGAGATATTGAAGATCTTTCACCACGATTAGAAGATTACGTTCCGAGTTTTCAAAGACACTAAACTATTACGATCCTTGTGTGTGTGTTTTTGTTATGTACTAAGTATTCTGCAAAAGTAATGTAATGTCCATGTACGTCAAGATACGGGTCTCTACAGTTGGTATCAGAGGAAAGGTTTAGTCAACCTTTGGAAACTAGGATGCGAAAACGTTAGTGATATCCCTAGAGATATTTCTACGGTATGTCTAGGGATGTCCCTAAGGTTAAGTAGACGTATAAGTTATAGTACTAGAACTACGCTAACGATCATAGAATTAAACCTAAGATGTTAGATATTGAAGGTACTCCCTCTTTATTATGTTGTTTTCCCTAGCATGATTTTTGCCTCTCACACTATTCATTTTGGGTTTTAGAAAATGGCTGGAAACAAGATGATTCACGATAACGGAGGATATGATGGACAATGGAATGACATTCTTCATGAGCAACCAAATGAAATGGGATTTGGAAGTCCAAAGATCATTATTATGCCGAATCAGCAATCTCATAATATGATCAATAAAGTAAAATTTGGTAAGTTTCCTGACTCAGCTAATAAGAGAAAGATGGAGTTTCATGATGATCATAGAGGAAAGAAAGTTCAATTTTCCCTATGTAAATCATGTGGGAAGAGGCATCAAGGAGAATGTTTCAAAGGAAATGGAAGATGCTTTGGGTGTGGAAAAGAAGGACACAAAGCCAGTAAGTGCAAAGGAAAAGGTTCAGTTAACACCAGGGATGAAGATAATGGTATTTCTATGACATCAAAAATGGTTAAGTGTTTTAAATGTGGAATGTATGGGCATTATGAAAACAAATGCCCTAAGGGAAAGACTCATGAAGAGAATAAGTATGGTCATATGGGTAGTATTTATGTGGATGATGATGAAGAGACTACAAATGATATGTGAGATGAAAGAATTGTTGAAGCTCGGTCAACGGTTTAAGAATGTAGTGGAATGATGACTTGTTTATCATGTGTAATGTTGTATAAGTAATCTCATGGTACTATGGAATAAAGAGACATCTAAGGATTATTACACTGTTGTCCTTCCTTGAGTTTTGAAAGTGTATGATTAATGGTACAAGTATCCATGAAAGGTTATTCAGATATTTTTGGAATGTAGATGATATGTGCATAATGAAGGGATAAGACGACAATGAGATGTTTGATTGTATTCATGAGCTCATGATTGATATAAGGACTAAGTGATATCATGGTTTGAGTATATAGAATTTTGAGGATTTTGGTATGTGGAAAGTGTTAACTTTTAACTGCATTCAAGTTTTCACTAAGGTTCAATGGGTATTCAAGAGAGTACAAGATTAAGGCCTTTGAATGTTTGGAATGTGTCCAACAAGATATATCTTATGATATATGGGGATCAACGACGGTATTAAATCTCTGGTAATCGTTTTCACTATGTTATGAGAATGGACTGCAGTATTATGGATAGGACTAAAGATTGGAATGGATTATGTTGGACATAAGTTAGTATTGTTTAAGGATAGAAGTTTTTTTCGATATTATGGGATGTTATAGTAATATAGTTTTAGAAAAAGGACAACCTGCAGGACGGGCGACAACCCATCGCTTCGGACAAGGCTGTGGGAATCGAACCCACAACCGAAGTGCGACTGGCCTTTATCACCTACCACTGGCCTACAGGAAGTCCCTGTTTAGTAGAAACTAGTTTTATTATATTAAGCAGTATGATATATGAAGTATAAGTCCATTTTAGGAACCATATGTGATTAATCTCACTATAGATCGACTTATGTATATAATTTTTTCTAACCTTTTGTTTGAGACAGATGGAATGACCCGTCATTCTATCACACGATCTGCTAACACTTCACGAATAACAAATTCAACTTCATTTATTTAAGAGATGAAGTGGAAATTGTTCAAGGCATGAACAATAGTGAGATTGTACCAAAATAAAGAAAGTATTTATTCTAATTCAAATTTTCAACTTTAGGGAAATGATCTTGAAAACCAAAAATGTTGTCCTAGTGATCTTATACCTGATGAATTGGATGGTACCTTAGATCGTCACGAATTTATGGATTTGTGATTGTTGCCTTTTCCATAGCCATGTTCTCTACCACTCTCCATCAGAACATGATGGTTAGATTTCTCTTCCATATCCATATTTTCACCTATGTGGAAACCCAGTGATTAGTTTATTTGGGTAATCGTTACATTTCATACTTTAGTTTTTAAAGCCATGTTTTGGTATTTCTTTTTTACGATGTGGGTTTCTATTAAAGAAACTTTCGAATAGTAAACCATTTATAACCCCGACGAATTTCGAGGGCGAAATTCATTTTAAGGGGGGTAGAATGTAACAGCCCGAGATTTTATGAAAAATATTTTATAAATGTCTTGTACGCTACACCAAGAGGAGCTTTCACAATACACATCTCTGACCTGGCTTGAATTATACGCAATCGCGACCTTCCACGATAGCGTGTGTTGTACGCAACACCGAGTTTCGCTAAACAACGATATGCTATTAAGATATTATTAAAACTAGCTGTTATGAATAGTAATAACCACTTTTTGAAATTTTGTAAATTTTATTTTTCAAAATGGAATTCATTTTTGGATTCGTAATATCGAAATTAGCCTAGGGTGAAATTTTGGTATTTTTCTGAAAACATTCAATTTTTGATGAATAGTGAAACCACTAAGTGGTAGGTTAAAAACAGAATTTTTCATAAAACTTAATTTTACCGCTTCTGTGAATGGAATTTCAAAAATCCGACAGACACGGTTAATATCAAGGACTAAAATGTGGTTCAATGAGATGAAAATAATTTTTGGTGAATAGTAACTTTTTACTTTTTTTACCACGGTTAATAGTAAATAGGGTAACTAAGGGTAAATATGATATTACTATTACCCTAACACATGTCCTAATTCTATTGGATAAGTGTAATTCGACCAAAAACAACCTTATGAATATAATATGACCATTTAGGCCCACTTGGATTAGATTAGGACATTTATTATTATTTAATTCAAAGAAGAGTTAAAAGAGTTAAAATCAAAGTTTATTTACTAAACGATTTTTAATATGGGGTTATACATAAGATAAATTCGACTATAAATATTCATTAGAAATCTAAAAAGATTTCCTACATAATGGTATTTTATTTGTAATTTTTAGACATTAAATAATTTAATTTATTTAGGACACAAGTATGATGCAGTAATTAACTTATTAATGAAATATTGACATAATTGATGTTATAAACACCAAAATAAATGTAATTTGAGACTTTTTATGAATTCCACTAATTTTCAAGGTTACTATGATATATTAGTGTTGATTTAATCAACTTGGTTCGAATATATAATTCTGTTATGACTTTCACAAAAATCATATATCAAAGAGTGTCAAAATTGACACAAAATAGTTTTTAAATCAAATATTATATTATTAATTGTTATTTTATTCCTAAAAATCTAAGGTTCGGCCAAATGACTTAGATAAGGATATATTTATTAATAATATACAATTTGGGGTTCGTTTGGCATGTTATAGTAAGTGTATTAACCATATAGTGAAAGAAAACAAAAAGACACGGTAAAAGTTAAATTATTTAACTTAGAGTTAAATCTAATTGATAAGGTTAAAATAATAACCTAAACTTGTCTAAATCCTATTGGTTGATAGGATTTCGACCCATCCCCACTTTAGCTTCGAAATAAGACCATTTGGAACCATTATAAACCGATTTTGACATTAATATAAAATAATATTTTGAGTTATTCCAAAGGTGCCCCTCTCCTCCCTTATAAAAGGACACCTCCTCCCCCTCCTCCTCACACCAATTTGAGCACTCAAGATCGGCCAACCCCTGCCAAAATCTCTTATCCACTTCCCTAGAAACATCCTAGAGGTTCTGGTCTTCCTCAAAGACCAAGTTTAGTGCCCTAAGAGGAGGTCTCAAAGAGGCGCTTCAAAGAAGAGGAGGTTCGGACACTTACAAAGCAAGTTGGACATAAGGTAAGGGAAATATCACAATCTCATTTTTATCCGAGATTGTTTATTCGTAAGTATTTACTGGGGTGTATTTTATCATCCACATCCATGTTTACTCAATATGTAATATTATTTCCATCCACCTAAAATTGTTTAAATCCATTTTTACCCTTCGGTGAGTTTTTAGTAATACGTATGAAATGAATCTTTTGTCGTTTTTCGTACGAGGTACTTTTTGACTTTTCCGACAAAAGTACGAAGAATGTTTTTTTAACTTATACGGCACGAACGGATTTCTACTGTTTTATAAAGACTTATTTTAATGAAGCTTCCTCTAAAAGATTTCATGACTATTTTCAATAAAATCTCTTTCTTTTAAAATTGCATGATGTTTTGTGAAAAGAAATTGATTTTGAAGAAGAAAGGATATTTTCCTCAAGAATTCAATTCAAGTGTTTTATCAAAATTATTTTCCATCTAAGATAATAAAGGGTTCTGTTTCTATCCATATGTTTTACATTGATTTGACTATGTTGTGATGGAATTATGTTTATGAATTCCTTTATCTTATATGAATTGATTTATGATGTCATGATGTTTCAAGAATCCCATTTTTGTTACATGTGTTATGCGATGATGTATGTTTTATGATTATGTGGCACACATAAGAAAGGATTCATTATAAGATGGGTGGGACCTATATCTCCCTCCAATGCATTGGGTAATGATTTTATATCTCATGAGATAGACATGGCTGGAACGGAAGGTTATTTCGGTTCAGTGATACAGGACTGAAACGAGGAGTGAACTCGGTTCAGAAAGGGACTTTGTCCACTAAGATAGTCTTGGCAATGAGTCATGACTAACAAGAAATGATTTTCCATGATTATGTGTGCATGCCACAAAGTTTCAAGTTTTATGTTATGATTATGGGGATCTCATTCTCACTTCTATGATTTATTCCATGTTAAGATATTATGATCTCTTTTGCAGGTTATGATTTTCAAAAAGATATGATATGATTTTTAGTTCCTTTATTTGCCTTGCTGAGCATTTGAGTTCACCCTTTTATGTTTTCTTTTCCCCAGGATATAAAGAAAGGTTTTAGTTAAAAAAAAGGGGAAGATCTTTATGGGAGATATTGAAGATCTTTCACCACGATTAGAAGATTACGTTCCGAGTTTCCAAAGACACTAAACTATTACGATCCTTGTGTGTGTGTTTTTGTTATGTACTAAGTATTCTGCAAAAGTAATGTAATGTCCATGTACGTCAAGATACGGGTCTCTACAACACGTGCTGACGATCGTCGAGTACTTCACCACTAATTCATAGTTTATTCCATCGTCTATAAACCAGAAATTAGTAGAGGGAGATATTGATTATTTTACCAAGGTAAAAATAAATAACGGAATTAATATTCAAGAATGATCGAACTTGATAATAATATCCTCTATAAGAAATTGAAAACAACATTGAAGAAAGAAGAAATTTATTCAATTGTGTCCATGAACTCAAGCATTACAATGTAGAAAACCAACCCTTCCCCAATCACTCCAAAAGTTTACCCCACCATGGTAAGGGTAATTGATTTGAATGGGGAAGAAGAAGGCATTACAAAACTATGAAAAAGATAATAAATAAAAGAGAATGATGAAAAGTTATCCTTCTTGGTGTCCCAAAAGGAATGGGGTGGAGAATGGATGTCATGAGAGGGTGGAGCTCTCCTCCTTTTATAGCCAGAATGCTTCCCCCGAATGTCGACGCGTTGTAGCCCCATTAAATGACATATTCACACGTTGAGACCTTCTTGAATGTTGTTCATAATTCCCATGTCCGTGTCTCCTCAAAATATCATCGGATTTGGACATGTATTTCGAGTGTTATGGCCGTTTTACTATGATCATTTATTCTGTCCTGTCAGACTCTCCAAAAAGAAATCCTCCGGATTAGTGTGATTTAATGACCCCATAAACGTCCAATTCACTCGGTGCGTCCTTCATAAATGATTCTTCAAAACTCCTTACGCGTCTACCCACTGAATTTCACAAGCTTTGGGCCCAGAGTGGATGTGTTATGGATCCCACATCAAAACTAGGCAGAACTAAAAACAGTTTTCTTGAGCCAACTTGTGAGCTTCTTTTGAGCTTCCATATGGCCGATTCAGATTTTAGTCCAAAAATAGTAAATGAAGCCCTGGATGTGCAGAATCTGGAAAATAAATGCATTTTGAAATTTGGATCAGTGTAGAAAATGTTATGGCCAAACTACCAAAATACGTTAAAACTATTAAAAATCCAAAATGGCCAATTTTTACTATTCAGCTCAAAATAACACCATTATCATTAAAATGAAACAATTCATCTTAGAGGAACAATTTTGTGGGTTTAATAAATTGATATTAAATATAAATTAATTGAAAATATTTTCTCTATCACTTATCATAATATACTATAATAAAAATACATTGTTCTCATAAAAACAATTAGGAAAATATCTCATTCTACATTAAAATAATTTTATCCTCACTTTTAACCATTTCATAATCAATAAATGAATGATTATAGTTTCTTAAAATTTAAAAATTTATATTGCAAAACATTCTTGTGTTCATATTTGATGATCATTCATAATCTATAGAAACAAAAAAATTTCTAAAAAATAATCTTTAAATTAAATTATTTTATACCAATCGTCCCAACGACTACATAGTAACTATCACATTTAAAAATAAATTGTACTAGTATATTGTAGTTTGTTTATGTTAAAGGTTTCAAATAAAAAAATATATCCAACTAATTGAATTTATTTAATAGGTAAATAGTTTTTAAAATTTCATTGTCTTATATTCTTGTCCCCTTATAATATTTTCCTCGGAAAATTTTGTTACTTTAATATAATGAAATTAATATTTTTTTGATTCATCACATCCTCTTGTTACCATGTAGATTCATCAAATTTATGTTTTAATATGTAACCCATTACTTGGGGAATATTATTATATACTATCACATTCCATCATTGATTCTTATTCTCTACTAGTTATTCATCATAGAAAAATCATTCCCAATTAGTATAACCTACGAGTTTAGTACCTAAAAAGGATTAAATATGTACATTATCAAAATTGATACATATAACACATCATGAACTAGAGAGAGGTTTATTGAAAGAGGTGTGTGTCAATAAACCAACCGAATGTGATTGATAATCTGAAAGGGCCTGATATATCTATCTTACAACATTCCATTATTTTGAAATCTGAAAACATTATTCTCCAAATATATTCAAATGAAAAATGTATCACAAACATCAAACTATAGATCTCACTAATGATAGATATAACAACCCTTTTTTCAAATCCAAGATATTTTAAATTAATTTTTAATGTCTCTAACATTATGTAACATTTACATAGAAATCATATGTTAATATATCTTTCATTCTTCAACTTCATTCAATAATATTTGGGTTCCCATGACCTCCAATATAGGTATTTAATCCAGATATTTAAGAATGGTCAAATGAAATATAATGTGCTAAAGTTCGTCTTCAGATTCAATGCCTATTGAATTATAATCTAGAATATCATGTTAATACAAGAATAATTATTAGAAGAATACTTATTTGGTACCATATGATACCTTATAATATCTTTAATATATATCATTGAAATATGCCCAGAAGAATAAATCGTTGTTGATATACATAAAATTTTCTAACAAGATATGATGATCAATTACAACATAATTAAAATAATTTCCTATAAATGTTTTAGTGATTCCTAAGATTAAATCTATCCAATTCCTTTCTAAAATATATAATGTTAGTAACATTCCCTTATTTTTAATAAATTCATCCCCACTATTCTGATTTATTTGGAATTTAGATATATACTCGACAATATCCTTAATCATGTTTTTATACCAAAAATACTCTTTAAGAACACTATACATCTTCACTCTTCCCTGATGAATAGAGAATGATGATATATATTTCTCATAAAATAACATTTTCTTCATTTTTTGTTATTAATTTAACCCATAATAGGTTTTATGAACCCTATAATTTATTCACAATCAAAGTTGAACTAATGAACATTCCACATCTTCATTTAAATATCCACGTCATTATTATATTCCTCTTTAATCATCACATGATTGTATGGTTGAACATTCAAATTATAACAATAAGATGTTTATCTTTACATTATTATTTCAAGGTCTAACTACTACAAATCCATTATATTTGTACTTATTTCAATGCAATTATTGAAAAAATAACATGGTATTTTATAGTAAAAAATACCATCCACCTTGTTATCCATTCTTGATTGATAATGAATTGAGAAGTAGTAATGATTAATCCATTATAACTTTCTATTTGGGCATATATAGAACTATTTATGTGTTAATTTATACTTTTAAACTCTATGATATTTATATATATACTCCACCATTCACTTTATAAATAACTCATCTATATTTTTAATGAGAAACTATCAATTTCTTATTTAAATCATGATTTTGGTAAATTTCATCATAAATCAAATAATTTCATGATTCATATTCTAACAACATGTCATAAATAAATAAGAACAATTATAATTCCATTATTCAAAGAATAAGTGTTTATTAAAAATCATTCTTCTTTATATGGTAGTGTATGAATTGGTGAACAAAAAATAACCTCTTACAGTCCATTTTTTTTAATATTCTTATATACAAAGGTAAATTTCCCCATTCCACATCATCATTTTTATTGTATTTGAGAGTCATATGAAATATCTAATTATTTTTTGAAGAAGTATAGTCATTTTAATAAAAATAAATAATTTAGAAACCATGGTTGGTTTGGGGAATTGCATAATAATTTATATATTTAAATGTTCCACTAATATACCATTGATTTAGATTACATGAATCATGATTGAATTATTATATAGATAATTTTTTTACATGGTAAACTTTGAAAAAAAAATTCTCCTTCCATATGATCTTGCCGTAGTAAATAATTTAACCTGATTCTCTTTAATTATCATTGAATATATGAAAATTACTTCATTAAAGGCATCCCTAAAATAATTAGATTAATCAAAAAAGGCTCTATATATTGTATCCATGGATAAATTAAGTGAATATGTATATCCATATTGAATCATAGTAAATTCATAGAGTTTTCCTTATTTTAAAGGTTATCATAGGTATATTCTCTCTTTTTACATCAATATAGGAATATATATATAATATAAATCATAAAAAATTAATTAAATCCTTGAATTATATCCTACAAATCGTTTATATGGGGTATTTGATACTTTCAGTTGATAATGGTCATTTTATATTCCTGATAATCAATAAAAAAATACATTGTCAACTAATTTTAAAATTGATAAAATTGGTGCACCTAAAGATGATGTTATAGTGAATATGAATTTATTGTTTAGGTCCTCTTGGAATTATTTATTTATTTCTAGTAACTCATTAGGGTTCATATTGTAGTTATTAATTGAAATTGGTATAAAACCATGTTTGATTTCCAATTGAAAAATCTTATTCACAATTTGGTAGATCACTATGAAATTGAATAAGAAATACATCATCATTTTCTAAAATACTAATAACATCTTCAATGTTTTAATTATAATCATTTTACATAATTACCCCACATGAGTATGTATAAAGACACATATAATGGAAGTAAATTACATTGAAAACACATGGTCATCCTCACACCTATATACAATCATAAGTTGATTTTGGTAATAAAATATGGCTTCCCATCCTTGGAAATTGACATGTGATCGATATAAATATATAAAATACAGTACCCATATCACATAAAATTTAACTTAAGGGAGAATAATAAGGATTATATAAAAAATATTACCACAAACTTATACTAGATAAGAGCACTAAATATGAGGCGCAATCATCATATTATAATTAATTTTAAATACTAAATCAATATATAATCTTTTAGTATATGAAATAATATCCTACATTAATTTTGTTATATAATGGAATTAAGTTTACAAGTTAATAATAAGAAATTTTTACATTTCATCATACATTTCACCACCTCAACCAGATTGTTCTATAATCAATAAATTACTAAATCCAAATTGTTAGTGAAAGTATAAAACACCATTACTAGTGTAATAAATCTTATAATCATAAATATCATTGTAAATATTTGATAAATTATGACACATTATTATCAACCTATGTGACATTTATTCCATCATTTTATGTATTCAGTAAATTTTAGGTTTTCATTGGTATTATCATAATTTCCCCCCAAACCTATTCACCCGAAAAAAATAAATCCTTCTATGATACCAATTGAGATGACCCAATAATTACATATAAATAAATATTACATACCTTTTGATGATTAATAAATACATCACATAATAATATATGTCAGGGAACCATAATTTTATTGTGTATTTTTAGAATAGACCCATAAACCATATGTATTGGTAAACGACATTCAAAAAATACCACAAATTTAATTACCTATAGTACACTTAATGACTTAATATTATTAATAACATTATTTATAAATTTAAGATATTAGAAACATAAGATAAAGACTGATTAGATTACCAATAATGCTAAACATGGAAAATATCAATTGATAAACTTATGTGAGCACATGGAAATATTAAATTTATGAGAACACGATAATTAATTATAGATATCATATCAAATTAGTCATCATTATAAATCACATTTCATATCATAAGGATATTATCCTAAAACAATTCATGTGTATATTCATGAATATACAATCATGGTTCATGTAATATAACCTGATCATATAATAATGGAATGAAACACAAGCCTAAAACAAGGAATTTAATGTATTGTGATCATTTATACACATCAATATTTCTAGTCATTATCTATAGTATATGAAATCAGGTGACTGAATAAATTTTTTTACATGAATCCATTTCCATTCATAAAATTGTGAAACTATCAAAAAATGAACATGTTCATTTTTGATGTTGTGGACATGACATGTTTCATGAATAAGATAGTTATATCATGAGAGATAATTATTTACCCAATGAATTTGAGGGATATATGGTTATCATAACACCCTCCATATAATGAAAAAATAAAAAAACCACATGATCATAAAAAGAGTCATCATTTCAACATATCATAACTATGTAATGGGAAGGAAATGAGTTTCATGAAAACATCCTTAAAAAATCATCATCATAAAAAATCTTTAAAAATTAATTTGAATTAATCATATGTGTATATCCTTAGTGGTGTATAAAAAAATATGAAGGATGATGACGTGGGTGATAAATATATTTTATAAAATCATTTAATTTTTTCTTAGAAAACATCCTAAATAATCATTTTTATTTTATTGGATATTAATAATGAAATACTAGGAATTTTTTGAACATATTTTAATTTCTAAAACCCTTAAAAAATATATGCTCAGATTTATAGAGAAAGAATTGTGTGATGGTGGGATAATTTTTCCATGTTGTATTATTTAATATAGAACATTATTTTTACACATTTGTAAAATGCTAAAAGTGATTCATAAGAGAAAAATTGGAAAAAAAATATTTTTAGTCATTTGAAATGAAATATAAATTTTTAAAAATCACTTATTTTGTGAAGAGAACTTTTACAGAACATTTCTATGGTCATGGAAGTAGTTCAGAAAGATTCCTAATGAAATACATAGTTTTAATATATGTTGTTATTAAAATCATTATCTCAATAAAATTAAGTACTAATGTGGAGATAATTTAGTGAAAACATTAAAAACCCATTAATAATAAGAATAAAATATAATATAGGGGGTTTAAATGGAATTTATTAATAATGTCCCCTAAATAGAAATTTAACATAAACAAGACCAAAAATAAATGAAATTTTTATATATACTCATACCACAAGTCCTAACATTATTCGTACATAATAATAGTCTATGATATAATATGTTTGGATTTATTATACATATATATAAAAAATATATTTTTAATTATCATACTATATATAATTCTATTGAAATTTATAATTTCTCATCCAATATCATTTCATTATTGAAATCATTATTCATGTGAAAACTGGAATTTTTTTAGGGATGTATTAGTTTGATAGTTCTAGTACATAAACCATATTCAGGTTTTTTTCATTTAAATAATCTCAATAATTTCATAAAAATCATATTTATTAAGAATTTAATATTGTATGACCATACAAATAGGGTGGTGATAAAAACTTAATTTTAGCACTTCATGGAGATGTTAGTTAATACATAAACTTATGTAATATATTAAATTTCCTATGGTTGGATGGAGAGAATATAAAATAATAATTCAACATTAAAAAATTATAATTATAACATCAATATGATATATTTTCATTAAATAATCATTGGAATAACCATGTAAATGGGAAATAAAAAATAAATTTTGTGGCTTCATAGATGTGGTGTTATATATATATACACAAAATACATTGTGATTTTGTACCAGATGTAAGGGTAAGAAAATAGAAAATATTTTTTCATTTTATAATCAAAAACATGTTATAAACACTTATATACCCATAAAATTATTCTATATTACAGACTATGAGATATAGTGATGAAAAATGAAATACATGTCTTCATAGAGATGATAGTCTATAGATAAAAATGTGAGAAATTTTCATTTCCAATAAGACATAAATGAGAGGTAAATAGATGTAAAATTAACATACATAATTTAAGAATATTAATGAAACTGGTTTTATTTTATTAATATGGTTAATGAATATTTATTGGATGTTAAGGAACAAATAAACTCAAAATAAAGCGGTAAAGATAATGACCTCTTCTCTGTGTATATTTCATTAAAATGAACATTAAGACTTCTTGGATGTGAATTCATGGATGAAAAACCCAATTAGACATGGAAAATAATTTTAGGTCGATATTTATTAGGATAAGTTTTTAGATAAACAATCATGTGATGTTTATAATTGAGAATAAGTTGTTACCTTTTAAATGTGAGTTGGGTTCTAAACATGAAAAGACATGAATCATTATTACATTCTAAATGAATACCTCAAGTCAAGGTGATACAAATTCAAAAAATAATTGAATAAAATAAGTATAGGATTGAAATAAAAATATCAAATCAAATTTAAAAATGTTATTGGTCATAATTTAAAACTTATCACTAAATTTGACCCCTTTTTATCAGTTTTTAAACCTTATCATAGTGAATTATTTTTTGCATTGGTCTCTATTTAGAATGAATAAATATGAAATTAAACATATAAAAAAAGAAATTATTATTTAATATAGGGAAAAAAATTATGAAATTAAATTATGAAAATTTATAGAAATAAATTATAATGAAATCATTCCATATAAGATAAAATATTTTTAAAGAAAACTAATGAATTTTTAAATTATATAGTGAATTTTCTTTTATATTATGCATAGTACCCACAATTATAAAAATGTTAATTTATATAATTAGAACAGTTATATAAAAATTACATTTAAATCATCTAAAAATAGTTATTACATTAATTCTATAATATCAAAATAAACCACAAACATAAAATCAGTTTTTCAAAAAGTATTGTTTTTAAAATGAGTTGTTTTTTCCTCACTACTAAAAAATTTATAACAAATGTATGATTTATTATCTATTTTTTATAAAATTTCATAAAAGTATATTTCATCAAAATCCATATTTATTAGTGATCATGATTCATAATATAAAAAATAATGAAATACTTTGAAAAAATTATCTTCTAACATGAAATGAATTTTTTTACTTTTCAAAATCGAGTAAATAGTTCTTTAGAATAATCAACTGATTAACAGAAACATTTATACATATTTTTTGAAATTTAATTATTGAAATTTACACACATTAATATATCATCTATAAAATAAGTATCATATTTAATAATAATATTTCAATGGTATATTATGGGTTTTTATGCTCAAGTTGTGTATAAATAAATCTATCAAAATATTTGAATTTAATTAAATGGTAAGTATAATATAATATTTTTCTAATTTACTGGATCATTATCATCACATGGAGAACCCAAATAATAGTATTTACATCCCACAAACAATCTATTACAATACATAATGACTAGATCTATCCTTCCAAATCATAATCATATATAAGGAAACAACATCAAACACTACATATTTTCACCTCACCAAAATGTAATCCCAAATATCAGATGGTTCACTTCCCATAATATAGATTCCCATATACCACTACTCAAGAAATGATCCAAATGGATCTAATATTTAGGTCTCCTGTGAAATACCATTTTAAAGCACTAAAACCATAGATAATTCTATCAACATAAGTTTCACCACTACTCTATTTACATGTAATCACTTAAGATCATCTAGAACCCAACCATACTTAATTTAAACACACATTTAATGGCACACCCACAAAAAAATACACCTAGTAGAACACATATCCATCATGAATCATCCCATACACACAAGAAAATTTCCAAAAAATCCAATATAATGCTAAATCTCCTCTATCAATTTATTTTGATTTTCTGAAAACCCTACTCACAATTTTTCCCTTAATATTTTACTGATTGTCTCTTAAACGCATTTGAATAATCTCCCATGAAATTAGATCACACCACCCAACTCACAACCCCTTAAGTAACATATTATTAGTCATAGGATCTAGTGGCTAACCCACTCACCATGTTCATAAATAATTATAATCATAAATATTTTCACCAGGAAGCACACTCATTCTAAGGCTAACCACATGATCACCTACCACAAAAGAATCGTCTAGAAACCAATAGTTTCTACCAATTATCTCACCACACCTTAACCTGTTGGAAAGGAACCCTGTCAATCCCCCTTAGAAATAGTCTTGATTCCAAGAGAACCCCTCATGTTCTATGTGGGATATTAAGCCTTATAATTCTTTCATCTTCCATAACCCATTATTTTTTCCACATACATTGAGAAATTAATATTCTTTCTTAGTTTATATAATTGGAATTCCATTCCATAATCGATCCAACACTAAGTAATAAAATATATTCACCCATTCCTTGAGGGACTTAGTAAATAACGTGATGATGGGACTATATTTCTGTCACCATAGATTGTCTTAAACCAGGATACACATGACATGAAATTAGAAGAAACATTTATGATTTTGTTTAGTAATGTTAAAAAATTAGAAGAAAATGAATTATTTGTGTTGTAGTTGACACTTTTAAAAAATAAATCATGTCAAAAATAAATCCAATCCACATATGAAGGAGTATCTAATGGGACTAATATTTTTCAAATATGATACTGGTTCATATGCCTTATTTTAAAGGTGGAATATACAAAATAATTAACAACCTCTAATGATAAATCGTATATAATATTCTGTCAATATAATATCAGAAACATTAAATAGAAATACTGAAAACCTATTAACTATAAATTTATTTCCAAAAATTTTCATATAAAAAATATCCAAGGTACCTGAAAATAATCAATACATATTGGATACAAAAATCCCTAATCTTCCAAATTTTTGAAACAATTTTTTTTTGTAACTTTGTGATGCCCTATCCTAGAATATAGGACTTAGTTAGAGTTCTATGTAACCTCAAACATAGATCCCAACACACATGGGGATACTTACCAGCATTGAGGGACAAAGCCAATACAATTGGGAAACTATTACTTGGAATTAAAAAATATAATAACAAAACATTCATTTCATAATTACTGTAAATGTAATAAAATAATTCAATGTGTTATATTAGAATGTAATAATGTCATAAAAACCCACTTTCATAAAAAACACACTAAAATCATACTAGTATTATACTATATATATATATATTAAAAAAATATAAATACAAAATACACATTCCATACATCCATCCCCAAGCCTCCAACACCCTATCATTAAGAAACTACAAAGCTCCCCATGTACGATCAAATCCCTAACCTATGCTAAACATGTATGTAAAAAAGGGTTTTCATGAACAACAGTATTTCCCTGTAGGGTGAGTGAAATACATCTCAGTCATGTCTTACAAATTGACTCTACTATATTCAATCATAGTAATGTATATACATGGTATACAAAACATGTCACACAAGCTCCTTGGGTGTAATCTTCTTAACTTATCACCACAGCTCCTTATACATTGGTTTACATTGTGATAACCAAGAAATAATGAGACAAATATATTTCCACTTCATTTCCATTACTGAAACCTGTTAATTGCCTCATTTAATCTTTTCCTTAACCTAGATGACACCCACTAAATCATGGTTGGGAATTCTCCTTTTCGTAAATACTACTTGAAGTTGAATGGTTAGGGCCTTTATATTATAGTCATTCTCACCTTCTCAACCAATATAGACCCATGTCTTATACTTGACCTCTAAGATATTTACCTTAGTAGTGTCTATACATATTTCACATTTCCTACAATTTTTAAACCCATCTCACTAATAGAACACCCATTATTAACTATGGAATCACTAGATGAACCACACTCTATCACACGAATGAACAT
This sequence comes from Viscum album, assembly GCA_963277665.1. Lineage (NCBI taxonomy): Eukaryota > Viridiplantae > Streptophyta > Magnoliopsida > Santalales > Viscaceae > Viscum > Viscum album. Next base: position 1,046,570 of record CAUJRU010000082.1, on the reverse strand, counting down.
ATCATAATATGATCTCAAAATGTCATAACATGGACACTATTTCACTTATGGTAATTTTACCACTATCACTTTACACATCATATTTCTCAGCCCTTAAAAAACATCCATATATATTCCAATAGATCTCAAGCTATTACATCTACGTAATGGTTTGATTATAAATCATATATAATTAGGAATATATCCTACCCATAGAATTCCAACCAGTATTATCCCCCTCATAATGATACAATATATCAATATCCATAAAAAATTGTATTTCACCCCTATTATATGAATAATCCCATGAAAGAATTATCAAATTAGTTTTGTATCCCATCCCATAACTCACCAAAACATCATAGTGATAGGATATAACTTTCCATACTAGACATGTTCCCTAACACCAATCACATCTCAAAATTCTTATAATGGAGTCCTTTATGGTCTCGCAGACCCATCATGAACCCATCCCTTGAATACTAAGTCATCTTTGTCACCCCATAGTGACAAAATTTCCCATAGTCTACTCTTGAACCTCACCTTAGTAGGAACAATCCTTTCATTTTCGATAGAACAGTCCAAACAAGATCTCAATACCTAAGGAACCCCATATTAATCTTTAAATGGACCCTTTGGAAACCCTGTTTCATTTCAAAAAAACATAACACATGACTCATAATAAGGTACCATCACATGTTACCTAGTTTATAAATCTTAGAACAACACCTAGATGAGTAACCTTCATGTATTACACATCCATCTTTAGAGGGAGTTTCCGAATCATAACACTTTCCATCCATCAATCCCCACTCAAGAGGGTGTCACTGATCACCTCTGATGTGCACAAAAATTTCATCTTTCATCACCATGCCTAATCCAATTTCACATACCTAACTAGACCTTGGTAAAATAATAATATTATACATATATGTTATATTATACAACAGTCAATTTGTATTCCCTTATGTAAATAAAATAAAAATCCAATCCATTTGGCCAGGTCATCATTGGGTGATCCCAATTATGAAAAATTTACAAAGAACTCATTCTAAGAATAAGAGACTGAAAATCATCATTTTTCTACCTGTAGACAACTATTTATCCCCACTCATAATCCTAAACGCATGAAATATTTTTAGGCATGAGTAATAATTCATTAAAAGAATATGAAATTATATTAAAGTGAACACCAACCATGGTAACAATGTCACCATATGTTCCATGATCACTTGACACTCAACTAAGCTCATATATGCCTCGTCCAAGCCTGTATCATCACATAATCCTATTTCATTGGATATGAACCCTAAATAATTAATTATAAACATTTATATTTAGTCATTTAAAGAAAAAATAATGGAATATTATCCATAAAACCTTGTAGGAACTACCATCACATCCAAATATTGACAAACTACACATAAAAAATACAAGACACATCCTGGGGACTATATTAAGAAAAAATCATATCACCTCACACTCATTCAATCATCAATTTCATCCAATTTCATGAAGACACCTATATAAAACTATTCTTAGGCTGAAATATTATGAAACAATGAAATATAGGGTTTAGTAATCTCTTGAAGAACTCCTATACCCCCCTCCCATGACATATACATCATTGTTTTTTATTCCACAATGCTCTAGTGTATTAAACACCAAAACCTATCTATGATTAAATAATATTTGTGAGAAATAAATGGAATAAAAATTAAAATGAGAGGAAAGATGTAAATTTCTTAGAATTACATCCAAAACAACCCAAGAACTTACCCACATAATTAGGGATCATAGGTGGCATGTGGGATGTAATAATTGATTTAAAATAAACTATATTGAGCTTGCCTCTCCATTAAATTGTGAAAAAACTCCCCGAGAAGATGTTAGGTATCCCCAGCTCATGAAATATCCACTTACAAGAAATTTACACCATGAGAATGGGTATTAGAGTGTGAATATATTATTGTTAGCATATTAAACAATCATAATATTTTTCATGACCTGAAATATCCAAGGAATAAGGACCCTTCCCTTAGGACACCCCATTCTTGGTGTGAACCATGGTGCATAAAATGAATGGATCTATAAAAATATCATTCACTAAAAAAATAAAATATCATGAAAGACTTTCATGGAATGTATACTATCATTATTTCTTTTAATTGTCTTCTGAAACAATTTTCTGTAGCCCAACTAACCTACCGTTACTTTGACTTCCACTGGAACCCCATAGGCATACACTAAGCCTTAAACCATGTGGAAAAGTATTATTTATGGACCTAAACCCATTCTAAATCCCAATCTGAGTCCCAATTCTAAAAAACCCCGACCAAACAAAAAAACTATAATTACATATGAATATAAAACCCCTGAAATCTTCAGTTCATTGAATAAATATTATTTATTCTATTTAATTGAAATAAATTATAATATTTATTTTTTGAAAATTATTTCAAAATATTTGTTCACTTATATTTATTGAACTCATTAAAATAATTTTTTATAAATAAAAAATTGTATTTTTATATATTTTAAATTTAATTAATATTAAATTAAACTGAAGTGAAATATTTTAATGTAACAAGATATATTTTTTAAAAAAATTTATTTATATATTTTTAATTTAATAAACAAAACTATTAATTAATAAATTATATTTATAATGAAATTTTTATTTAAAATAAAATTATATTTAATCCATTTAAATATTATTTATTAGTAAATATAATAGATAAATCTAATTTTTATGTTTAAAAATATTTTTAAAAATTAGTTTTTTCATTAAACGTTTTTATATAAGAAAAAAATTATATTTTGGTTAACAAATATTTTTAATAAAATATTTCAATTTTATGTATAAATAACTTGTCAATAATTTTATGATTACTATTTGTTATGAAATATTTTAATAACACATAATGTGTAAAATATTAATTTAAAAAAAATCCAACGAATTAAATTTATTGATTTTGAAGTTAAATTATAATTGATTATAATTATAATCTGATTAAATGGTGTAAAAGTTCATAATAATCCTCTTAAAATTTTATGATAGTGGTGGTAATTTATATTTGGTTAAAATAATAATTTCTATGGTATAAAATTATAATTGTAATGAAGAGGTAAAATGTGGTAAAATAACATGTTTTGATTTATTAATTATAAATTTTTTCTAAAATATTTCTAGAAGATACATGATTATAATAAGATTCAATACAAAAATTTCCCCAGTCATTTCATTTCTTAATTGAAAAAAATTCCATGTGATTCTATCTTTACCATTAACTTAACTCATGTATCCAAGAAAATGTTCTCTTTTTTCAATTATGATTGGATCTCTCCAATGCCCCTAAAAAACATGTTAAATAATTCTTTTTTTCTCTCTAATTATAACCCAAACTTCTTCTCCCAAATTCTTCCTGCACATTGTATAACATTTTTTCAAAATAATAAGATATAATTCTTCATTATATGAGAAGACTTAGCATTAAAGTATGATTATATAAAAAACACTTTTTTATTCATATTTTTCATTTATGATCACATAATTTGTATAAAAAATATCAAGAAAAAACCATTTCATTAATTAAAATAATTATAATTCATTAAAATTTGTTTTTCACCAATATAAATTTTTATTATTATGATATAATTTGTAATAACACATTTTTATGTTTTTCTATTTTACTCTATATATGAATGATTTTATAACCCTATACCATAAATGATCTGAAAAAATGAAGTTATATTAATATTTTTTCTTAAATATTAATATAATTTATAAATTCAATTAAAACTTCTAATTTATTTATTTAATTTTTTTCTAAAAACAAATTCATATAATTAGTTCATTTTTCCAAAAAAATAGTTTTTTTCAAATAATTCATTATAAAATATCACTATATATTCCATAAAATAATTTAAATATATTAAATTATATGAAAAACATTTATTTCATATTGATTAATATTCTTTATATTATCAACACATGATCAAGCGGAAAATACCAAAACCACTTAAATTAATTTCTCACGGAACAAACAAAACATTTAACATTTAAATATTTATTTCATCATTTAATGAATAATAAATTGTTATATATTGTAAAAAATTAATATTCAAAATTAAATAAGTACATCTAATGTGATGGTATATAATAATAATCATATATTTATTATATAGAAGGTTTGATCACGTTTGACCTTGTGGGAATCCAATTTAAGGGTTCATTCTTTCAATTTTGATTCCATGAGATATATTTGTATTATTAATTTATTTTTATTTATAATGTGTACTTAATAAACCATTCATTTATTTTAACTATAAATTATATTTTATACATTTTATTTACAACTCAATTATATATCTTCACCAGTAATTTGTTGGATTCATTCATTGTCGCTATTGTAAGGGCTTTATCTTTTCTCAATCGCCTCTGAATTGGGTTTTCTCAAATCTTATTAGACTATGAACATATATTTTAGATATCATATACTATTCTATATATGAAATATTATTTTTTATTTTCACTCGGTAAATTACATTTATATGTAAATATATTCTTCTTTGATTAATATTTTACATTATACAAATGTGATAATTTTAAGAATAGTTATCATCATTGATGTTGGATATTTTTATTCAATTTACATGTTCATTATTACCAAAAATTATATATTTTTTATTTTGAATGAAAAATATGTGTTTTATTCTTACACTTTTATACTTTTCAATCTATTTATTCAAATAAAATCTTATAATTCTATTATCAAATGGGTTTTCTTAAAATAAATTATATAGCACAAAATGTAATTTGAACCATCATCCATATATTGTGTATCCTCTAAACCATGTTTATTATATTTATCTTTTTCAATCTATTAAAAGTTCCATTATGAGGCATTATTCTAATGAAAATTAATTAATGATTATTCTTGTGACATTTTTTTGAAAATGATTTTTAATTTCACTAATTAGTTTGTTTTTATGGAAAGGTTACAATAGATTTAAAAAAACTAATTTGTGTATTTACCCTGTTTTTTTCTATATCACTAAATGATCTATCTCAATATGCCAATGATATATCTCCTTAATGTGATGGTATTTTTTCTATCAACTGGTATAATTTATGATTTCTTTAAGTGTTAAAATTTCCAAGTGTTATGTAACCCTTTTCATTCCACGAGTTAATCAATTTTTTATATAGGATTGATTCATGTTGCATAGACACACACACACAAATTCATTATTCAATTGATGTGTCGAATATATCCCACTAAATCATTGGGTAATTAATTATATCTCATTATACAATGATGTTATGGTTGGATAAGATTATAATTATATATGTTCACAATATTTGTATGGGTGTGATTGCAGTAAGATATTTTAAAAAATTTAGTAATGAAAAGTATTGTAATTAGTTATGTTAAAAACCTATTTCATTGAAATTATTATTATTATCTGGGTTCATAACATTATACATGGAAAAATAATTTTTAGCTATGTTTATAAAGATATAGTTCAACAATTATTTTATCCCATATTACATTGATTTCATAAATCATTGTGGTAGAATTATATTCCCATATCTCAATGACATAGTGTATGATATGATCATTGGATAACTTTTTTAGTGATTTAATGTTCATATTCTATAATCTATGTTATTTTATCCAATATTATTACTGGATCTTATGATTAAATGGTTTTTTAATTATTTATTTTCTCCATGATCATATTTACTAAAATGATTACTATATAATATTCTCATAGACACTATTGTATAATAAGTCCCTTATTGGTAATTTTATCTCAATCCTTTCTTTTGGTCCAAATTAATATAAGATCTTATTTTTAGAAACATTTGTAGAATTTTATCATGTATAATTATTTTTTTGGGATATGATGAACAATATTTATATAAAACATTAATTCAATAATTAATCTATAATGACAACAAACCAATGTGTTCTATGATTTTATTTATTTATTTTATGTAAGGAATAATTATAGGAAATGATGCAAGATCCATATATATTATGATGGGTTCTTTTAAATTGATAACATAGTGGGATTTTATTATTTTTTTGGGAATAGGTTAATAAGTATAAGATTATCCAACTCCAATCAACAAAGGTTTAAAAAATAAAAATATTTTTAGTTGAAGGTGGATTGTAGTATAAGATCATAGGTTTCATTTTATATATTCATATAACTATTTATTTTGATTTTATTATGAAACTAATCCAATAATCATTTACTAATGGATCAACAGGATATAAAATATTTATTTTTTACATTAGTGATTGGAATGTGAATCCATAATACTATTTATTTAATGTTTGGTGAGTGAATTGGAATATTTGTGAAATATGATCAACCGCGCATGGATAATTAATGAAATTAAAAATATTTAATGAGAATAGTTTTTGAAAAAGAGTTCCACATCACTCCATGAATGGTGGATTATCAAAAATCAAAAAAAATTAAGGCCATCAGGCCATTGGAGGAGAAGGGTTTTGGAAAACCTTATTCAACAAATATTTTCCCTAAACACTTTTCATTATAATGGATTGAAAATTAATTGATATTAATCAATGTTTTGGTGAATTTTATCATAAAAATTAAGAAAAATTAATGATCCTTGATTTGTACACCACTAAATTTTTATTGATCCAAAAAGGAAAATAACATATTAAATTATATATTAACACTAGGAATTATTTAATAATTATCTATATGGGACATTAAAGGCTATATTAAATTTCATTAACGTGTTTTTAAGGAGATATTGAAAAATAGATGCTCTCATTATTCTCATGTGTTTGAGTATAGGAATTAAAAAAAGATCATGTGGGAAGTTAAATTAATCACGATTATATTGATATGGAAATTGAACAACCATAATGTCAATTATTCTAGTAAAAGAAACATTGATGTTACATCAAAGGAATAATGAAAAAATTTATGTGTGGGAGAGTAAGAAATTGATATCACCATGTTTGGACATAGATGAGATGACTTGTAAATGAAATAGAGGGAAAATTTTAACAGAATATGCTAACAACACTTTAATGATTACAATTTAATTATTAGAAACTTTATGAAAACTAATTCCCCAATAAACGGGATATCGATTAATTTCAATGTTAGAGGAGTAAAAAAACAAAGAAACAAGAATGATACTACACATTAACTATTCCTAAAGTGGATCACAATAACAATATAGTGAATGTTATTATTACTATCCACTTAAGAACTGTGATTCCATTATATAGTAATTTTTCGTCATACTTATTCATATCCTGTACATATATCTTGAGATCATTGTTACACATATTTAAACATTTCATTTTTAATTTAAATGAAATCACATAATAGTATTATTATATTATTAAGAATATCCTTCCAAGAAATCCTTTCCTTAATCCATTAGTGGAATTAAATTATAAATTTAGAATGTAATATATCCATATTTATAGATCTCATATCAATTTTTGGGATAAGGAAAAATTATTTTATATCTAAAATATCCCATGATAAAATATAAATTAAAATATAAATATAAACACTATATAAAAAGTAAATCAATAATATAAAGATTGATACCCTATACTATATGATACATGGATCAAATGGTTTTGGAGGAACTCACTATTCTATATATATATATTCATATTTTTTTTGTAATATATTTATGCGTTTCTAAATGTGTTTCTTATTATCCACCTTGAACTTGAGTTTTTGTTTTAAAAGGATATAATTACAAGTTATTTTCCTATATAGACGAGACCTTGTATAATTTATTTTACTAAATTTGAATAATTTATGATGAAACTATTATATAAAATTAAAAATGTTTTTATATGCCTAAATTATATGACTTATGTCGTATCATCCCTTTGTGTTAGAAAAAAAGATGGATCAATACATATTTCCATTTATTATCATAAACATAACAATATCATGCTCACAAAAAAGTTTCATTTACAATTTTTTATGGTACCTTTTATCAACATAGTAGAGATCAAGGCATAATGGTTGTGTATCATTGAATGTATTATTATCCATTTTTTTGAAAGAAAATATATAACCAAGATAACCATATTTACATAATATATATTTGGTGAAATCAAAACTATTCCTATTGAAATTAAAAATTCTACTACAATCATCATGTGTTTGATTAATAGTGTGTTTATAGATGACCTATATGATTTTATCATATCCATTATTTATGATATTTTATTTATTTAATCAAAATTTTGGAACATGAAGATAATTTGAGGATTTTCTTACTATCCTTACAAAAGGGGAAATTATTTATAATATAATAAAATAGTTTATTTTTTAGGAAACAAGCTTGATCCATTAGCCTTGTAATCATATGAAATGGTATATCAGTGTATCCTTGAATGATAAATGTAAATTAATAATATCTTAGAATAATAAGTATTATAGAAAAAAATTGTTTTTGTGAATATTATAGGCACTTACAATTATTTTTGAAACATTTATTAGGGTTAACCAATAAAATAACTATGTTAAAATGTAATATATAATGAATTTCTTATATTTGTGATTGTATAAACTTCTTCATGGAGATTATGATATGGTTAGTAACTATTCCTGTAATCAAACTACCAACTATTGGGGAAGGAATTGGGTTTTATAGTGATAAATAATTGATGTGATTGTAATATTTTCTCATTAAAAATTATATGGTTATATATTTTAATAAATATACATTATCTTCGCATGAATAAATTACCTTAAACAAAAACTATAGTTATTAGTTATTTTTTTAGATTAATTATTTGGACGATAATAATTATATTGAGAAGTGTCATATATATATAATAATCATAATATAATAAATTATACATTCATATAGAAGGATTTGAAGCAACAAAAAATGAGATGGTAAAATCTGATCAATTATTATGACTAAAAATTAAATTTCAATCCTTGAAAGGAAAATAATTTGGATAATTCTCTACTGAAGAATGATCGTGTAACCATATCAATGATATAGATGTAAATGGACCTAGTTTTCGTGTATGTAGAATAGATGGAAAATGGAATAATAACGTAAGTGATGAAATGCTATAATTCCCAAATTATTTCTCAAACATAATTCTATTTTAATATCAAGGATACAAAAGAATAAAATATTGATCCATATAGGAATGTAGAATATATTTTAGATATAAAACCTAAAAATGATAAAACAATAAGATTTAGAGCCCAAATATTTGTTATAGTCATGAAAGAAAAATATAAGTGTCTTTTTTATGATGAAAATAACTTATCAATATCTAATACACTATGAAACACAATGATATATATAGATATTAATAAGCACTTATATAAGGAAAACATAATAAGGGAAATTCCAAACTAGATAAATTGATTATTTGTCTGTCAGGAATCCAAGGAAAAAATTATTATGTCTATGTTTATGTTTTAACCATTACCTATATCCACATAGAAACGTGATACAAATTCCAATATTTCATCATAGGTCTTCCTCATACAATTGAATAAAAAATGAATCTATGAAGTTGTGGAAAAGTATACAATGTGGATTTAATTCACTACAATTTGAGAGGATTCCCCACTAGATAAACATGTTATTATATACATAATAGAAGTGGAAATTAATTATAGTGTACTACTTGAAATTCTAAATTATTGAGATCTATATATTACACCAATGTTCTATATTATTTATTTAATATATTCTATTTACAATCAATTAAATTTATATTTTTAGTTATTTAATGAAATTAAATTTAAATAAATTCATTAAAAAAACAAATTATTATAATTAACTCTTTATTAGAAAATATAATTTTCAGAACATCATTATAAACACTTAATCTATCCTCATTTATATAATCTAGGAAAACTAATATAATATAACCGAAAAATATTAAATCCTGATGAAAATATAATGACCTAGAATTTTTCATTTCAAAATCTTGTTAATTCATCTAGATTACAATTATTAAATTCCCACAAATCCTTGTAGTTTATATTTTTAGAGAATTGGTTAATAAATAATATATAAAAACCAACAAAAATAATAAGTGGATACTACAAAAATAGTCTTAATTTCTCCCACAGTACAAAAGTTTTTAACAAAAATGATTTTTTTAAATTAGTCACAATAATTAGCTGGGATTATAATTTTATATTTCCAATAATTAAACCCTATTATTTTTTTAAACATGGGATATGAAAAAATATATTAGTATCTGATATATAAATACTAAAATAAAACCATTAGTCGATAAATATTTTCCAAAACATGAATGACTGACTACTCACCCTTAAAAGTAACATCTACTTACTTTGTGAAAACACGTGGTTTCCATAAAACATAGAAAGAATAATAAAGACATTTAGCTAAATTAGAGATTCAATTTAATTCCATACATGATTATTATTTCAACCCTATTGGCTACCATATTAGTTGTAACCCTAATAAATACCATATATTGAAACCGTCATGTATACCTTATGATGTAACTATCACATTAACACTTAGAATAACTATTACAGTCCACTTCAAAAATACCAAATGAATTGAAGGTCTATAATTCACACACCATTATATAGTTTATAAAAGAACCACCCATCATTATAAAAAATTCCCATTAACAACAAAATAAACTTAAAACATTATTACTTTCTTCATGTAAATTAATTCCTTGGAGGAAAGCACTTATTTTTAAAGAATAATGAACACATGCAGGGAAATATATTTGATTTTAAAATAACAATTATATATTTTAAATAAGACTTAAGAAATAATTATTCATGAAATATATATATGTATCTCATGATGTATAATAGAAAAAACAATATTTTTAAATTTTATAAAAAGATACATTAAATTTGTTTTTAATGGAAAGACCCTTACCTCGAGTTGTAATTTTTTTAACATGTCAAAACCTCGTGTATAATGATTTAAAGAGTGTTATTAAAATTTTATAGAACTATTTTAATAATTATATTACCTTAAATGATCATTCTATAACATCTTTACAACCATTAATTAATAATATTCTATTATTTTATTTGTTTGAGGTGTATTTATTTCATGGTTTCAATGATAGGTTTAGTTTGTGTTTTCTTGTTAAATGGAAGAAATACTACATATCCAGAATGAAATGGTATTAATATATTTACATAATTATAAATGATACCATATATACGTTTTTTCATATATTTCGGCAATTTATTTGATTAAACATTAATGAAAATGAATTTTATTATTTTTGTTGGTTTTTATGACCATCTTGAAATTATATCATTTTATTTATTATTATATTTAAATATTGGTTACATAAAATTTTATATATTATAATATCTATAATAAAATATTATTTAACCACAAACAGTTGTTTTATTAACTTCCTTGAAAGTGGTAAAAATAAATGAAATTTTTTCATTCACGATGGTGGTAAATCGACACATCACTTACGATACATTCATTTTATATAATAATAGGAGAATATTAGAATTTTGATGATTGTTATTACATTCCAAAAAAACAATACATTATATGTAATATACATTAGTTTTCATGTTACATTTATGAGGGGAGGAGAGGATAGAAGAAGAAAAGAAAAAATTGAAATGAAAATAATGGAAAATAAAAGTGGATTTTACCACCTGACTTCTCTTTCATAAAATCCTTAGAGAAATTGAATTTGTTTTTTTAAAAAGTATCCAATATGTGTTATAGGTTATTTTAAAGATTATTGGGTATAATTTGGACAAGATTCAAATATTTATAGGTGTGAAGAGAAGGGGTGGCGAGGGGTGGTATTTATAGTGGTAGATAGGGGTGTTTTTTTTTATTTCATTCATTACATAGTTATTTTGGATCAATAATAAGAATTTTTTGAACATTATATATATATATAAAATAATTAATGGGGTACGATATTATGGAGATTACATCAGAAAAGACTCAATTAATAGTGTATTTAACTTATAATGTATATATACCAAAATTTAAGGTATTTTACTAATCATCAAAAGTTCAATTATTTTAGAAAAATCCCAAAAATCCACTCGAAATATTTATTTAACATGTATAGTTTAAAAATAAACTCAATATTATGAAAATAATTTTGAAAATATGGTAAATTTAATTTTTAATTAGAATTATAATTTATTTGAAATATAATAATTTTAAAATTTTAACTTATTTGATGCTACTTTGAAAAAATAATTAAGGTACCATAAAATTATATTATGATCATCATATAACAATATATTAATTTATGAATATATTTTATGAAGGTGAATTTTAATTTAAATAATTATATTAATTTTAAAATTGATAATAAACACTTATATTTCAAAAAAAATACCAACACTTAATTTATCATTTTCAAAACAATTATTTACTTATTTATTGATATAAATTTATGAAAGTTTTAATTATAATAATCATAAATTTTATTCACAATATCATATGTGAGGTTACTAATCTATTAATATATATTATTTAATCACTTTAAATAAAAACTATTTCATTATACATTAATAATGAATTTACACATTTAATTCTAGAAATCTATAAATCATTTTAAAAGTATCTTGGTTTTTACAATATACCACCTGCTAAAAATTAAATCATTGAACTTTTTATTAACATAATAATATAGTCAGCATACCTTTACCTTATAATATTTCTAGATTCCCATGTTGCTTCTTCAACAATGTAGTTTCTCCTCAAAACATTAACATGGTGGATTAACTTCTTCCATGACACATGCTCTCTACCATTAAAAATCTGAAATGGTTTCTCTTCAGGAGAAATGTTCACTTTTATATAAACTACATGTGGCCTCATAACATGACATGAATCTAGAACACACTTTATTTACATCGACACATGAAAATATATGGGATGCCTAAGATAAAATTGGAGGTAATTCCACTCGGTAGGAAACTGGTCCAACATTCTCCAAGAGTTCAAATGGTCTATTAAATCATGGAATCATCTATCCATTCTTATAAAAAGGCATCACACTTTTACATAGAGAAAATTTGAGAATTAAATAATCAAAAACCTGGATATCAAGATACATCCTCTAGTTATCTGCATAACTTTTCTGCTTGCCCTGAGTTGTCATCATACGTTACTTGGTCTACATTATTCTCCCAACCACCTCCACTACTAAATCTAGTCCCATTAACATTCTTTCCCTAAAATTATCCCTAAATTTTGGAGTTTTAAACTGATTTATATATAATTCCTAAAAAGTTTTTATCTGTATATATTAATGAGATCTATTATTATAAAAAAAAAATCATGAGAATGTTGTTGGTCCCAATATAACTATTATTCGACTGAACATGGACATGACATGACTTCCATGGTATGAATTGTTATCTCAGTCTATTATTCAGTTTTGAGATGAATGGTTGTGCGGAAATTTAATTCTATTTCCAATAAATTCTAATGTTTGTTTAATAAATTATAAGTATAACTGGGATCAAAATCAGATATAATGGAGAGAAGAACTCCTTGTAACCTAAATATCTCATTGAGATACAATCGAGAAAGCTGATCTAAATATATAGTATCTCGAATATGAAAACAAATGTGTAGATCTAGTCACTCAATCAATAATAACCCAAATCACAATGTTACCTCGATGTGTCATTGGTAGTGTGTTAATATAATACATGGATATATTTTTCCATTTTCTCTATATAACTATTTTTGATATTGAAAAAGTACCCACTATGGGGCTCATAACCACGACCAAAAGTATAATATATTTGCACTCTAACAATAGAGCTAGATAGGATATACTACTCGGTTAGTGGAAAATGGATGAAGTATCCCCTTTGGAAATTTTCATCCTTTATTAACTAGTTTTAAAATAAAAAATTTTCTTCAAATATTAGAAATATCTGTTGTAATTTCATACCTTCAATAATACAGATGATGGTCTCCTTAAATCATAGTTATTCCAAGATGAACTGAAAACAGAGATCTATGAGCTTTAGATAATAATTATTTCTTAAACTATGATTCACCAGGCACACATAATCATTCCCAAATTTTCAAAAAAAATTATTATCAATATTAAATTCTATAAACATATCATTTCAAACAATTCTACAATTTTATGTAACTCATTTTCATCCTTCCACACTTAATTAATTTTCTCAGATAGAGATTATGTCACTGACACCTGAAACAAAACATCAAAATTTTCTACACCAACGTCTTCCAATCCAAAATTCATCAAATCATTTACCATGGGGTCATGTTACAAATGAAACATGGTTAATAGAGAATTTTCTATTATACTCATCTTGTATGTCACTTTGCATTCTTTTCTAGTATGAATATTTATCATGAAATCATAATACTTTATTAGATCATGTCATATTCTTTCCCACATGTCCATTCCTTTTAAGTGAATATATACTCTGAGCACTTATGGTCAGTATATATTTCACATTTGGATCAATATAAATCAATTTTACATATTTTTAAAGAGAAATCCACATCTCCTAATTCCAAATCTGGTGGATGATAATATAACTCATGAGATTTCAGATATCATGAAGCATAATAAATTACCTAATCATTATGTATCATAATTAAATCAATTCCCATCAATAAATAATCACTATAGATAAAAATATCCTTATTTCATGAAAGTATATCTAAATTATACCATTCACCAATCTTTTTTTTAGTTCCTGAAAAAACATCACAAAATACTCTCCAAAAAAATTTAACCTTATTTATTTTGATATGCTTACTATGAAATATAACTATTATTTTTATTCACAAAATGTTAGTAATATCCATATAATCAAATAAAATTATAAGCTTTAGTGGAATTTATAGGTCTTCGGCATTAATCAAACATTTTTTTTATTTTTAGGATCAATAATTATTCCATACTTATTTACAATGTGCTCAAAAATTAAATTGGTTGCAACCAATAATCAAAATTTCTAAATTTCCCATATAACTTATTTTCTTTATGGGGTTGTATATTAATTCTTAGATTTTTTCTTGAATTATACAAAATATCGTCAATAAAAATGATAACAAAAATAACTAAATATACATGGGAAACTCAATTCACAATATCTAAAAATATATTATGGATATTTGAAAAACTAAATGGCTCAAAAGAAAAATCATAATGATCATATCTATTTTGAAACACTATTTTTGGAATGTCTTCCTCCTTCACCTTCATCATACGATACTCATATCTCAATTCAATCTTGGAAAAATACTTAGCTCCATAGAGTTAATCAAACAAGTCATCAATATGTGGAAATGGAAACTAATTTTTATCAGTAATGTAACTCAATGCTCTTTAATAATGAAAATCTACATGGAATCATATTTCATTTTAATGAAAAAATGATAACCCCATTGTGATGTGATAGAAACAATTAATCCTTTATTAAGAATATACTATTTCTTCCCATTCAATTATTGAAGATCTAAATAAGACATTTGATAAGGGGGTTTTGAAATTGGTTTTGTTCCAGGAACTTATTTAATAGTAAATTCAACTTCTCAGTCAGGTATAACACTGGGAAACTAAATAGGAATGACATTTAAAAATTCATTTACCATAGGTACTTCCTTTATATGTGAAGTTCCCCTATTTTCACAATTATGTGCAACATAAATTTCATTTCCATATTTTAATAGTTTCTCTCTCTAAAGATATATTATCAATGTTAGTGGTTCAATAATGTATAAAAACTCAAACTCTTTTAAAATAAGACTTCTTTATCTCAATAATAAATCATAAAATTATTAACGTAATTCCAATCCATACCCAAAATAACATAGAACTATATTAAGGTAAAAAATTAGGTTTTTTATATAATATAATTCACAAAAAAATACATGAATATTCTTATAATGTCATTTTACCTTAATATTTACCATTGATTTTTTACCATAATCTGTTGCATCATTTCTTGAGGATAAATTTAAAATTTAATAAAAAACTTATCAGAAATAAAAGAATTTGTATACACTCTATCAAAAAAGACTTTCGTAAATTTGGAGAAAACAAAAAAAATATACCTAATACCAATTCAATGGATAGCCCCAAAATAGATATAGTAGTCAAAAATTATTTCACTGCACTTTTATTCTTAAAGTATGAGTGCTTCTAATCATTCAAATCCATCTTCATGAAGGAATGTTCATAATACCCCATCTCACAATATTTAAAAAATATAGATTTCTTATCATAATTAATCATTAAAATAAAATAATATATTTCATTGTACTCTCGGGCCATGTTCCGAATCATTAAACTTCCTAAAAACTTCCCAAATTTGTTAAGGGATTCCCAAAGGTGATTTTTACCACACATTCCAAAAATTAGAAATTTGATTTTATTACATTCAGATTTATTTGATTGATTCAAACCAGTTTCTTTTCATCAGGACTACTTCTTTTGTTTGTAATCAAAGTACACAGTATCATATGAAAAATAAATTTATACTCTCTCAACACATCAAAAATTATTATCATAAATTTTTAATTCATGGGATTCCAATTCCCTTTTATATAATTGCTTCAATTTTGAGAAAAAATGATTTATTTTACTATCATGATCCTATGTATGATTTGGAGATTACCATTCTAATCAAGTGAAGCTTGTTTCATAAATACCCACAAAATATTTCTCATTTTATTTCAATTTAAAAAATCTCTTTTCCATTCTAAATATAACCACATTAAGAAAATATTATTCAAGGAAAATATTTATAAACACATCTAATTATAAGGCATCATTATCTTATCTTTCCATGATATATTAGAACAATGACCACCACTAGCTAGCTTGGACTTCAAAATAGTAAAAGGCAAGTATAATTTTTTTTATATGAACACCCCATGACCTAAAATATTTATTAAAGGGATTTAATCCTACCTTATGTTACCACTGGGTTAGAAGATACACTAAAAGCTAGAGGGTGTTACCTGATAAAATGTTCCACTATTTTCATGTTTCATTATGGAATATAATTATGTTCTCTTGTATAGATTCCACCCCCATTTATGTCTTATATAAAATGATACATTACTATCACATACTTCTTAGTTCATATTCCCACCATTCGAGGTTACAGATTCAGAATGATATCATCCTCTCAGTTATTTCCTACTATTTCTTCCCTGTTTCTTCAGACAAAAAAAATCTGAACATACATATCATAGATGAAGAAACATGGTAATATTTAGATTCAATATCGTTTGAGGTTAACCATAAAGAAAAAAATCATGTATGGTTGTCTACTAGAATCACCCTAATAACTAATGTTTTCTAAATCATGATTTGATTCCAACTATAAGGAACTGACCATATACATTAAATAATATAGTGAATTCAACTATAATACACATATTAAATTCAAAAATATCCTTTCAGTATAGAGTTTTCATGAATTATATCTTAACTCATATTAAAACCCCATAATAAAAAAATATGATATTTCTAAATTAGTGTCCATTTCTTCCATAATATGAATTCTATTGATAAAATGTAAATTATTTTCGTTAAAATTCATCAAAATATTCATCTTGGATTCTTATTTTCTCTTAAAAATCATTAAATTATATGAAAAAAATTTAAAACGTGTGATGTGAACAAAAATATTAGTATGGGTCAAAAAATATGTAAATAAAAATACTAATTCAAAAATACTTACAAAAACTTGAATGCTAATTTTCTCCTTATTTAGATTAACATATAGTTACTTTGTGAAGACATGACATTTCCATAAAATATAAAAGGAAAATACCAATTATCTAACATGGAGAATAGTTTTATTACCATACTTATTATTGTAACCTCTGTAGCTATCATATGAGGTGAAACCCTTATGAATACCTTTCAATGTAACTATCATACCCACCTTATGATGTAACTATTATAGTTACACTTAGAAGAACCATTAGAATCAACTTCTAACATACCTAATGCATTGGAGGGATATCATAGAGCAACCTATATTTTGTTTATTATTGAACTATCCATAATCATAATAAATTCCAAGGAATAAGAGCATAATTAATAAACATGAATACATTCTTTATAAAAACAATTCTTTGAGGAAAAGAACTTATTTTAAAATAATTCTACACACTTGTAAGGGAAAACATTTTTATCAAAAATAACCATGTAATATTATAAATTTGAGATCAAAACTATAAGGAATGATGAAAATGGAAAAAATTTACTCATTACTTGTAACTAAAAACCATTCTTATTAAATTTTGTAAAAAGGTCAATTAAAAGTGATTTTTAAAGGAAATCTGGTAACCATAGGTTAGGATTCAATAAAACTTGTTTAATCTTCATGTTTAATGGTTTAAATTGTGTTATTAATTTATTATTGAATTATATTAATATTTATAATACCTTATAGTATCATTTTATAATTTCCTTACACCCATTAATCAAAAATATTTTTTTATTTTCATTGTTTCAGCTGCGTTTATTTCATAGTTTTCAATGTTTGTTCATTTTGGATATTCATATAAAATGGAAGAAAAACTCCATAAGTGGAATGAAAGGGTATTAATATGGTTAGATATTTTTAATTGATACAATATTTTTTCTAATATAAGGATGATTAATTTGATAAACCATTAATGAAAATGTTTTAATTTATGTTTTACGGTTTTTATGACCATCATGAAATTATATCATTTTATATTATATCATGACTATATATTTGTTTCAAAACATTATATAAGTTATAATATGTATAAATATATCTTATTTAACCATAATAGTTTTTTTATTACTAGCCTTTGAGTTCACTAATGAAAAATGAAAATTCGCTATCTATGATGGTGGTGTATCGACAGATCACAAACAATGCTTTCATTTTCTAGAATAAGAGAAGAAGAGGAGAGGTTTGATGATGAATATTTCATTAAATAAATAAAATTAAAATATCTTCAAGATAATGGAATTATAATTCTATCTAGATTAAGAAAGGGGATGATATAATAGAAAAAAATTTAATATTAAATAAAAGTAAATAAAATGGATTTTACCTCTTCAATTATTTTCGATCAGAATTTCCATAGGTAAATTGAATTTAGTATTTTTTTGAGACCAAAGGATACAAGAATTAGGGGATGTTCATTGGAAGTTTATTACATAGAATTTGGAAATGCATAATTTATTTGGATGTGTGAGGAGATGAGGTGGTGAGAGGTGGTATTTGTAGTACATGAGAGTGGTTTTTTATTATTTTATTCATTAGTTTATTTTTTTCGATCAAGAATTTTTATTGTTTTAAAATTATTAATAAATATATTATATAATTAATGGTATTTATAGATTATGGTTGTTACATCTGTAATGAATCAAGGAATTGTGAATTTATCTTATAATGTATATAACCGCAAATTTATGTATTTCAAAAATCACTGAAAATTCAACTATTTCAGAAAAATCCAAAAAACTCATTATTAACCATTTTTCAATGTGTATAATTAATAAATGAACTCAATTTAATTAATATAATTTTATAAATAAAAGAAATTAAATTTTTAGTGTAAATCATCATTTATTCGAAAATTGACGATTTTAAAATTATAACTCAAATTACCACACATTGAAAAATTAATTGATGTCTCCTGAAATTATATTATAATAATAACATATAATAATATTAATTTATGAATCTATTTTTTCATATAAATATCTTTCAATTGATAATATTTATTTAAAATTGTAAATAAACATTTATGTTAAACAAAATTACCAACACGTAATTTATCAATTTCAAAACATATAGTTACTAATACCATGATATATATATATATATATTATTTCCTCTTATAAGATGTATTATTTTTTATACTATAATAGGTTATGTTAAGATTCTATTAGTACAAATTCCATAATTTCTATAAATACCACTTATTTCAGTATACAATAATATTGAATTTAACTATTTGATTCCAGAACCAAAAAAATAATTTAATAAGTACGAAGGTTGATATAGAAATTTATAGGCTGGATAAACACATGATAAATGGGAATACACAAGAACCTCTATACCAAATCATGCATTGATAAAATAAAAAAAATCGATAATAATATTTTTATTTTAAAATATAACGATTAATAAAAGGGTAATAAAACGTTGTAAATTAATGGTAATTATATATATTTATTATTTATTATTTATTATAAATAAACCAAAATTAATAATATATATATGGTGAGAGTGTAGAACCCTGATGTTTTAATATAACAGTGAGTTTGACTGTTTGTACAACACATAACACCGAGCTTATCTAATTATTTAATGAATTTTATAATTTATTCACTTAATTTTTTGGTATTATTAAATATAAATTAATTATTAATTATTTATAATTTTCATAATAAATTAAAATTTATTAATATTTCATTAGGAAAAAAGAGGCCACAATTTAGTAATGTTTTTTAACCTTTAAAATATGTTTTATTCCAAAATGGATTTTATTTCTTTCTCTGAGTGAATATTAAATTTAGTTTTGTGAACATTTTGAATTTTTTTAATAAAAATATATAATTTTTAAGATTATCATACTAAAATTCAGTTATGGATAATTTTTTTGAATTTTCTTGAATAGATTAATTTTCATAAAAATAGTGTTGAATGATTTTTTTATTAAAAACTGTATTTCTTATTTCAAGAATTTAAAATGATCCATTTTTTAAAAATATTTTCAAATTAAATTTAGTTCTCTCAAATTCATAATAATAATTTTATTATTATAGTAATCTATTTCATTGTTGAATTTGTTATAAAATTTTATTAAACATAAGGAGTGAAATTCTTAAAAACATGCTTTCTAACATTTTTAGTTTTTTTCACAAATCAATTTCATTCAATTTTAGATATTTATTCATAAAAAATTAATTCTATAATTCGATTTAGGAGGCCCAAATATTTTAAATAGGCTCATTATATTTTTAGCCATTATGAATAGTAACCTTCGTATATTTTTATTAACCTCATAAAGGTAAAATGAGATATTTAGAGTTAAAAATTATGTCATATGGTATAAAAATAATTAATCATTTTGAATTTATTTCATTGGTTGAGTCATTTTTAACCTTAATCATATATTCTAAAACAACATTACCTTATTAATTAAAATTTTATATTTATGTATTTATTATTTTCATAAGAAATATTGTAAAAATTCCACTTTATATATTTTATTATCTATATTATCTTGTGATAGAGATAAAAAACTTATCTATATATATAATATTTTATTTGAAAAATAAATATATTTATTTATGATGGTAATATATTATTTATGAAATTATTACATTAAATGCTTATTCAACCATGGCTTAGTGCTCATGAATGAATTGTAAATAATAATTTAAGTTATTTATCAAATAAAAAATTATAATATTTTGGTGAGTTATAATTCCAAAATAATTTTATATATCAGTATAAAATCTTTGAAATTATAGAAAATATTATATTTGAGTTAACATTAAATCATGATGATATAAAATTCAAATTAGTTGAATTTTTCCAAAAATGGAATTAATGATATTTCATGTTAAAAAATATGTTATTATGTTATCTTGAAATTTTTAAATTCATAAATTTGGACATTTATTTAGTTAATTCGTATAATATTTCATAATTTGTCCACTTATTGTCTAATTGTTACCGTAAAAGTGAAATTGCAACTCATTAATAATGAAAAATTCATTTCAAATATTAAGGTTAAAATATGATAACCAAGGGAATAATCCAAAAGGTAAGGATTTAAATTTTATATAAACATGTAAAAATATGATTTGATGATTATATTGAGAACATATATTATTTATTTTTAATGAAATTTCATTTTCAAACAGTTTTACATGAGTAAGATATATATTATATTAAAATATTTCATATAATACAAAAAATTACAATAATAATATTTTATAGAAAAAATATATAATTTAATGATTTTAAATTTAAAAAAAATCATTTATGAAATAAAATATATAATGTTTGAAATATTATAAATTGTCAATTTATGGGAATATATTCAATTTATAGTAACTTTCATGACCCCAAAGTAGTATAAATCTTCGATATCATGGTAATTGTAAAAATGTTTAATATGGGGCAATCAAATAGATAAGGGATACAAAATTACAATATAATTTTAAAATTTTATTGCATGAAATTATTTATAATCATTCAAAAACAATCTTCAAAATATCTCAATTTTTATCCACATGAACATGAAAATGAATGTTTATTTGTTTAATACTTAATGAAATTTAAACAGTTCCCCTCTCATCACTCATAAAGTGAAAAACATATATTAAGTTTGTAACAAATATTAATACATATAGATAGAAACACACAGAATGAGTCACTTATAAACATACACATTCAGGAAGTGTGGGTTTGTTCTTCGGAGAAGACCATTCTAAGGGTCCTTATAAAGGGCTCTAATGGCAACCTACCAAAGAAGTGGTAATATTGTTAATTGTTCACTTTTTATTTATTAATTACCAAACTTCTATAAATTCATGTTATCATTTATAAAATAATAACTTTAGTATCTTAAATAATCTAAATTATTATTATGATGATGTAAAAACCCTAATTCACCTTATTCCCAACCATTGGAAAAAAGGCATGGTTGTTCTTGCGTACGTGTAGACTAAACCCTCTTTGAAGCGATGTGAATAATTATTAATTAATAAGCCACATTGAAGTGAATTAAGATATATTTATTTATTACAATATATATATATATATGACATAAAATTAATATTTAATAGATCATTTATTTTATATCTTTTTATATTTAAAAAAATTAGAACAATGTTCATGTGAACGAACGACCTACCATCTCCATGGATGGGGTAATTCATTTTTCTATCTCAAAATTATATTTATGACTATAAATATTATGAATATGTAAGAAATTTATATCATGGTCAAATTTATTTAGATTATTTAACCCTGATTAATGTAAAAGGACCAAAACTAAAGACTAAAACTTATGTGAAAAATGAAACGAATAACACATTGAAACTATGATGTTAATAAATAATTTGTAATAAATGGTTGTAAAAATATTATAAATATATAATATATGATATTATAATTAGTAATATGATTATATTTTTAATTATAATAGATATAAATTTATTATATAATTGGATAGAGTAACTTTAAATCAGTTGGTAGTTGTGGTATGGTATTTTCATATATCATTTATTTCAATGAGAAACATTCCATATTCAACCCATATTTATATTATGTTGTGTATATAACACCCCTTAATATATTATATGATCATTATCATGAAAATTATGATTATATTGGTATATCCTTACAAGGTTACTTATTTCATATTGAATTTTATTTAAATGTTATCAAAGCGGTAATTGTTTAGTGTTAAAATCTCAATGTTTTTCAAGATTGTTTATGATTATGTTTTCAATGATGAAATTTCATGATATAAATATCATAAACATAGAGAATTTTATTCCACTATGAATTTTCCTATAATTTTCCTCACATCGAGTACATATGGTATTGAATGAATTTTTTCAGAAAATATTTAATTTTTTACTCTTCAGTCGAGAATATATTTATTCAATATAGGTATTTTCATAAAACGATTTTCGGAAAATGTTTTAATTTTATCTATTGATTGTTTGAAGTCTATTTTATCATTTTTCTAATATTTAAAAATATATATATAAGTAATTTTTATCTATTATTATTAATGAATTACTTCTATGTTTTTTTTAAAAATACGAATGAAATGTTTTTTTAATATATATGTCATGACCAGAATTCTGGGATTTTATGACAATTAAATTATTTGAAGCTTCCATTCAATTTTTATATGGTTATTTTAACATAAAAAAATTTCTATAAAATTTTAAAATATATATGATTTTATATAATTGAATTGAAATTGAAATGAGAATCTTCCTCATGAAATGGTTGAGTGTTTTTAAGGCATTTTTTATATATGATAACATCCATTCATGTTACATTTGATTTTCCAGCGTAATAATCCAATTATACAATTTATTTTAGTTTTTTCTATTTATTATGTTTATGATTATTGTGGGATGATTCTAGGAAACCTAATTTTTTCAAATAGGTAATTATGTTATGATTACAACTTTATAAAACCATTTTATTTTCAATTGTTAATGTTATGATCAAATAGTTGAATTTTTATAACACCCAATTTAATTATACATGATATGGTATTATGAATTTTGTATGATATTATGGAAAATATATGTTTTAATTTCTTTATGTTATGTTTAGGTTTAGAATTATATATCACTACAATACATTAGGTAAATATAGATATCACTTGGGATAATAAGGAGCGGAATGGGGAGTAAACCCAGTTGATTAAGGATATTTATCCACTATGACAGTCTTGGTAGCGAACCTTGAATATGTATAATATAGAATTTGTAGTGAAATCAAGAAAATAATATTTTCATGGAAATAAACCTCGACTATATAAATGATTTATTATGCTTATGTGTATTCTTGAAACAAATGTCTTATGGAACATTTCTTCTCTTGTGCTTAATTTTCGTTGATTTCTTAATGATTCATGTCTTATTAACTGCCATTCAATATTCTATGAGACATTATTTTGATCAATGATATTATATTTATGGATTTTCAAATTTTAAGACAATATTTTTATTATATTATTATAATGTTATATTCAATAAATATTTGAATTCTCCCTTGTTTACCCATTTTAAAAATTTGAGCTCACCATTAATAATGTTTCCCATCCCCAGGTTATGAATAATGGTTTTACGTAGTCTATTTATAAGAAATTTAAAATATGGGAAGATATTTATTGAATATTTTTAAAATGTTTTAAGAAATAAGATGATTGTTTATATAGTCTCCAAATAAACTATACCATTATGATACAACATTGAAAATATTTTTATGCATCGAATATTCAATAATTAAGATGTAATAATTATGTATGAAAATATTGGGTCTCTATAGATGGTATCAATGTGAGGTTTAGATATTAATTATAGGTTAGTAATAGAGAACATTGGTGAAATAATTAGGATAAATATTTTCCTATTATAAAATATAAA
Source organism: Viscum album (assembly GCA_963277665.1). Lineage (NCBI taxonomy): Eukaryota > Viridiplantae > Streptophyta > Magnoliopsida > Santalales > Viscaceae > Viscum > Viscum album. Next base: position 1,021,392 of record CAUJRU010000082.1, on the reverse strand, counting down.
ATCTATTGTAGTATAAATATTATTCGGTTTTTTTGTAAAACAACTATTATAATAAGTTTGTTTTTTATTTCATTTAATGAAAGGAAATAGGAGAAATATTTTTAACATTGATTGCGATGAATAATTGAATTATTTTTAATTATGACAATCAAATTAAATGGTTGTTGTAAGGTAGACAAATTATGATTATGCCTAATAATCTGTCCGGTTAAATTATTAACACCATCAACATGGATGAGTTTTCAAACAAACATAATTAGATTAATATTGATTTTCAATAAAACTATGGAGGAAAGAAAATTATTTTTTCTATATATTAAGAATGCGGGATGAAGAAATTTGGTTAATGTATCAGAGTAATGAGAATATTTTTTATGTGAGTAATGATAAGGGAGTAAATTAAGTAAATTACAAGGAAATGTGAATGGTTTTATGGGGGATATAATGTTACTTATAAGGAAACATTTATAGTTCATATCTTATGTCTCAAAAATATTGTAATTATCAAATCCAATTACCAAATCCAAGAGTTATTTCCTAGACTATTGAAGAACTTATGATATTATAATCATTTATGTGAATAGCTTTAAGTGTTTATGTTTTTGGATTTTGGAATAATGTTATAGAAGAGTAATATAAATTATATTTTACTTATAATAACATAACATATTATACTAGATGCTATATGTCAGTGCCCCAATCTGATTTTATATGTGACCTCAAGTGAACCTCCCTTTATGCTAGAGTCTGCCGACTAGTATAAATTTTCTAATATATATATCATTAGAGGAATATTCAATTTTAATTAATCCAACACATCAAAAGAAATAATTAAGCAATAACAACATTATATTACTAATAACCATAGTAATACCATAACCAATAATGACCAACATCACATTATGAACCAAAATAATAAAACAATGTACAAAAATATTGTAGTAGATATGCCATTTCATATATATTTCATGTATGAAATGAAAAACCAATATAAAGAAACAATAACAATCCATGGGTTTCAAAAAACCAAGTCTAGTCCCCCATCCATGATCTATACCAACTCTTCTATATATTATATGTTTCTTGTACTTATTATCCTCTATAAAAATTAATTCTATTATGGTACCGATCAGGACACCCATGTAGGGTGTGACAACTACTCAGTAGGGTACTGCCAATGTCATCTAAAACTATATCATTTCAAAAAAAATTATGCAGTTATATATTGAAATGTGAAATAATAAAATAATAATTCCACATTTAATTATTATTTATTAACCACAAAAAATCCATAGGTTCACGATGACACTAAAATCATCAATACTTACTTGGGATTGTTCTGGAGTCTAAAATATTAATAAAGGGTCATCACATTTCATTACATCATGGTCTTTTATTATCTATTTAATTAAAACTTCATGTCATGAATACTTGGAACCAAAGTCAAATCCCATTTATTTGTCCTAGAACTTCATGTCTAGCACCCCATTTGTATTTTCAGCGTCATTCCTTGTCTCACACCTCATTTTTCATAAGGGAACTTGGAGAATCAATGTGTTTCCCACACTTTTTATCACATATGGGTATTTAGAGCATCATTCTTTGTCCCACACACTATCACCTATATATGAAAATATCACAAATATGGCATATTTCATTTAAATCAAGTGTATCCATCATTAAATAGTGTTCAAACATTATTAAAAAGGTTAAGAAATTCAATTTATCACAACAAAATTGGTTCTCCACTTTAATCACATAGAATTAGAAGAAGAATTCACCATTGACCCATTTATGAATATTTAATCATATAAAACATAATCCAATCATGGTTATGTCAAAAATACCTTAATTCCCACTATAAATCAAAATATAATCATATTAATTATAAATTTAATAGTACCAATATCCCACCAATTTCATAATCATAATTTCAACTAATTTTTTTACACAATGTTCATCCCATTTTATTATCTCATGGAAAGCTGATTAATAAATTCAAATTAGAATTAAATTTCTCAATATAGAAATTAGAATTTCACAAATAAATAAACATGATTTCAAAAAGGACATTGTGAATCGATCAAAAGTACACCTACATCAGGATCATTGACATGCGTTCTCCAAACAGATATCCCAAAATTGAAGTGGAACATTCAATAACACAACATCATGGAACATATAGGACCAATACCCAAGATCTTGGTCTGATCAATTAAAATAATTCAAAAAATAGATCTAAACCAACTCAAATAGATAATAAAACATTAAAATTAATCAAATAAGATATATGAGAAAGAGAGGACACCACCCGGTAATAGATTATAGACCGGGTGAGGTGAAGATCCTTCAATAAGATATTTGATTCATCAAGAAAAGAGTTCCATGAACATCACATTCCATCCAGTAGCTCTAAAAAAGAAAATTGAAAACATTAATGATTTCCTAGGTGGAATATGGGTTATTACATGAGGGTTTATGAACATTAAAATACTTTGTTGTGGTAATAAATTGTTCACGCATAGTCTCCTAAGAAGGGGTATGATTTTTTCCAAATCATGCACCTTAACAGTTTTCCTCGTCATAGGTGTTCATAATTTATACTAAAAGGGTGGATGGTTTATTAAACTATTCACATACTATAAAAACCCCTTCAACATTGGTTTTTAATCTATTCTTAGCTTGGTGTATGGTTTTTTGAAAACCATGCACCAACCCTGCACAAACAAAACACTGTAAAAAAACATAAAAAAATTACTTGAATGCATATAACACAATATTGAACCCATTTATAACCAATAAAAACAAAAATAGTTCATAAAAATTAGATCGATACACCTCCAAAAATGGTTTGGAACTGATTGTCTCCATATCTTGTAATAGTTCTTCCTCAAGATATACTCCCAAGTTTCTTTATGATTATGAGGTAAAAATATTTATCAAATGAGCCTAAATTTCTACTTTTCTCTCACATCTATCCACCTAAATATGAGCATGTTTCCACAAAACATGAGAAATCATCCCATTCCTTCAGTTCAACACTCTCTCGTTGTGATCCATAACAACTATGAGATTCTCTATAAAGGATAAATTGGTTTGAAGCTCATCGTCATCAACATTGATCACATGATAAGGGTTAAGATGATAACTCTAGAGTTATGACACATGAACGACATCATAAATAACCCTATACCTCTTCAGAAAAGACAATCAATATTCAACTTGACTTATTCAGTCCACAATCTCAAAAGGTCCAATAATCTATGTTCCAACTTAATATGCATCTGAATGAACTGTAGACCTAATATACGTAATAATAGAAGAAATAGAAGATCAACATCTACAAACTGTTGGGGTCATCGATGTCAACAGAAATATTGCTTTTGTCTACTCTAAGCTGTATCCACAGATTTCTGAATCAACTTGACCTTCTTAGAAATCTATTACATGATAATTTTTCCCAACAACTCTGACTCACCTACCTCTATCCAACATAGAGGTGATCTGCATAGCCTATAATAAATATCCCCATATAGTTCCATATGAATAGTCTCATGATAGATATTATTAAAGGAAACCTCACCAAGCACTAAAATATTCTCCCAAGACTGAACAAATTTAATAACAAAGAAACATAGAATATCCTCCAAAACCAATGTAGGAAGTTCTGAATATCTATCCTAATGTGGTAGGAATTCCATAATCAAAAATACTTATGTACCAAGTGACTATTTCTAGACTTATGAGAAGCATGAAGTGATACATGAATCACTATTTGAAACTATACTCCATGATATCCTGTACAAATAGACTCTCTCTTGAGCATATATGTATCCAAAATAATCACATGAGAAAGTATCCATTATAGGAAGGGAATGTTTTACTTTCTTCAATAGATCCCCAATTACCCAAATATAATCATTATTTCATTGCATACTCAAGATAACCACCAATGATTCCATGGTAATGCCTTCCCATATCCATTCCAAAATGGGTATCAATTGTAATAAATTACTAGGTCATTTATGCCCGACCTTCTCTTGTAGATACGTGTAGAATCATTTTTCAAAACCTTAAACCTCGTTTTCCATGACCGACCACCTATAATTTCAAAATTTGTTACATTTCATTTTTTTCAAACCAGGATGCATCACCCACATAGAGGAATGAAATTCACACATCAAATACTCTCTCATACAAGTGTGGAAAAAAACATGATTCTGAAAATAGATGATTTCATCTCCATTTCTTTTCCAATATAAAGGTGACTACCCATATTCATGGATATAACTCAAGGAAAGACATTCTAGATTCTCTTATTTAATTTTCATGAATCAAAGAAAAATTATATATTCCATTGATACTGATACGAGGGCCATCTGCTACTAGCCATCCTAAACCATAATATGCATCTCTGTAAGCAAGGTCAAAATCTTACAATCAGAACTAGACTCCTAAACTATCTATGTTTTGAATTTTCATTCTCAAAGAAAAAAAATGATTCCCTTGTAGAATTATATTCTAGATAAATTTTAATGACATCATATAGTCAACCCTTATCTGATGTTGGAAGTTAAAATCATGTTTTAAAAATATATATATTAAAATATTGTGATCTGTATATAATGTAATTTTTTTTCAAAATAGATAATGCTTCCAACACATTAAAAAATTAACTACTACCTCTAAATCGAGATCATTTTTAGGTTAATTTCATTCATGTGTACTCAAATGATGTGACCCCTAAACCATAACACGACCTTATTTCATCAATACCGGTCCAATTCCTATCTTAGACACATCAAAAAACAATGTTTACTCTTCACCTGTCTTTGGTAGGATCATGACCGGTGCATTAGTAAATAGATTTATCAACTCCTAGATGGAATTATCTTATGCAATAGACCATTAAAACATTAACCCCTTCTTAGTCTAGAACTAAAGAGTTCATAAAAATGGGAATTTTCTTATACAAACCTCTGATAATACCCTACTAACCCTAGAATGCTACGGATATCAAAACAATTCTTGGGAGGCTCCCAATAAACCACTACCCAAAAATTATTTGGGTCTATAGTAGACCTTTTTAAGAGATGATGTAACCCAAAAAAATTACCATGTTGATCTATAATATACACGTAGATAGCTAAAAATATTTCTAATTCTATCTCAGTATACCAAAGATGAAGTAAAGATATTTTGCATTATCATTATAATCCATGGACTACACAAAGATGTCATCCAAAACAAAAACCAAAAACTAATCTCAGTACGGATTGAAGATTTCATTCATAAAGTCCATGAAACTAACATGAGCCTTCATTAGCACACAAAAATTCATGATGAACTCAAATATACCATTAATTTATATAAATTAAGCCCATGGAAAATCAGAAGTAAAATATCCCAACTGATGATACCCAATCTCAATTCAATCTTGGGGAACATGCAAGCTCCTCTCAACTAGTTCGAGAGATCATAAATATATAGAAGTGGGATCTTCCTCTATTATATCATCTGGTTCAATTTTTGATGATAAACACAAAATCCTAATTTCCCTTTATCCTTCTTATAAAAAAATACAAGGGAACCCTAATGATACATACTCAGAAAGACAAATCCCTTCTCTATCGACTCTTCTAGTTGATTATTGACCCATGCATTCTCTTTTGGTTCCATCTGATAATGTGGAGTATAAATTGGCTCATCAACATGCATGAGATCAATCATAAACTCCACATCCCACTTAGATGGAATACCTGAGATTTCATTAGGAATCATTTCATAAAACTATCCCACTATGCGCAGAAATATATCATGCTTCACACCCCCATCATCCAAAAAAATAATTAAAACCTGAGTGCTTTTCTCCCCCATCTTCTGATAAATTAGAAATGCACAACCTATTTTGATATCCCAGTCCACATGATGAAATTATTTTTCACCCTTTGGAGATTTAACAGTGACACTCTCATGGTAACAATTATTGTGGGAATGTTATTCTACTAACCATTACATACCCAAAAATCAAGTCGAATACTATCATATCAGGATATAGAGATACCACTGATAAGAATACTACACTACATCGAGGGAACACAACTTTCACAATTAGATGTCTGCGACCATACTCCAAATGGTATATCGATTTTGAGAAATCCACTCATAAACTCTACGTACAGACTCAAACCATTTATATGTTTTGAATATATAATGGAATGGCGGTTTCATGTATCAAATACAGAACTATAATGTTTAGAAGCTGTAAGAATTTTACATATAATTTTTTATGGACCAAACTCACTATCCATAAGTGCATATTGAACTACATGTTACTATCCTAACCCACTTCTATATGCTACAGTCTGAATCCCTTGAGTTTTACCACTCTATAGATAAGATATCTATTACCCAAAAAATAATTTATACTTCTCTACTACCATATATTGTACACATCCAACTAGTAGACTATTATGGCGTGGAATACCCACTTCAACCCTATGATTATACTTATCTAATTCATAATTACAAACCTATCATGGATTCTAGTATAACTATTATTTCCATCCCATCATACTGCAAGCTCAGTACTCTATTGATAGTCGAGGTCACTGTCCATATAAGTGACCGACATAGTACAATTGCAGAAGAGAACATAGTTGTGGTCCTAAGTAACTGATCCTTCCCTCTAGAAAATATCCAATCCACTTCTATGGTTAACATTCTCAAAATGAATCTTCCTAAAATCGAAAGACATGCCTATTGGAGATCAAGTGGAAACAACATATCATCCACTACAATCCTCTTTCATGTTCCCCATAGAAATGAGAGATGGATACGCCACATCAGAAAACAACTTTAGCCTGAAAATTTCAACTTAGGAGTTAATCAAATATTCGATCCCCTATTGAAAATGTTTTCCACAGTCACATGATCTATTCCCAAATCTAGAATAAAGAGCTTTAATTTAGAAAACCGATCAGCATAGTTCATCATGTGCATACTCCCCTAGGTCAGCCTCATAAACTCTGCTACCCTCACATTCCTGATAATCTTAGGGTAAAATTATTCCAAGATAATTTATTGAATGTTATTACAATCCATGCTATCCATTTTTACATCTCGAGTCTGAATTTCATGCTAAAGATTTATTGGGAAACGTAACATATAAGCATCCACATTGACTCTCCTCTTATATAGGGTATATACTTTTCAATGGATCGTGTGGATAGACTCAATCTAAGACTCTATTTCCTGAGGCCAATCCTCTACATTAAATTTCGAAGAGCATTGCAACTAGAATTCTCATGTCATGTTAGAAATTCTCTTTACTACCTACTATGGGTCTCTTTCAATAAATTTTATAGAGTAAGAAATTTTCTCATCTAACTACTCCTAGAATCCTTTTCCCAAAACTATCTGATCCTATGGTTCCAATACTAGATAAAAAGTTTATCCATTTCCTCCTATAATCCCATCAGAAAACGTCATTATTGTGGTATAGCTCTAAGATTCCAAGAACATATTCTTGGAAACATTAAAAAAAGTATCTCATTTTCAACACATAGGATTTACACAAATCCATAGCAACCCCCCTTAACCCTCTACAGAGCCAAAAATGTGCCACTATCACTACCCTCAACCATGCCTCACCTTGGTGTGGTAAAAAATAGGGTAAAATACTTTCATAATTAATTTTTCTCATTAAAAACTATTTATTAAATACAATTCACAACATTTAGATTCATTTTTAATCAATTTATTTCAAAGGAACATTTCATTGATATTACAAAACAAATAAAACAACATATTTTCATACAGAATACCCAAAAAAAATATTTTATCTGAATACATAATATGATGCATATAACTATAAGTAATAAGTTCTTAAAATTTCTCTTGATTACTAATATCTACATCCATTCTAGGTGATTTTGAAAAAATATTTGAAAATAAAAGCATCTCATAGGAAGTTCATCGATTGAGGTGAAATAACATTCAACAATTACACCAAACATCAAAAACATAAATCCCACCCTAGGTACTTGGTTTTACCCTAGTACATGGGTATGATACTCTCATGAATGAGATCTTGACCAGTGAATAACTCATCCTAGTTTAATTTCTTCCTATCCTAAATAGAAATAAAAAATAAAATAAAATAAAACTTCCCTCTAATACCACTTTGATATGTCCTGAAACAGGTGTCACATGCCCGTACCCCGAGCTGGTTTACTATGTGAAATCATGTGTAACACCCCATATTCTAATGGATTCTAACTAACATCATGGTTCTAATATAGATATCAGGGGGATATTGTACCCTTTTTATTAAAGCATCAAAATAATATAAAAAACACAAAACAATTTATATAACCAATAACCAGAATAATACCACAACCAATATCGACTCGTATAAAAAGATAATCTAGAACCAAAAAACAATATCTAAAAATAAAGTAATAGATATTGTATGTCATATACATGTATATTATAAAATTAAAGCCAAAACTAGAGATAATCTGACAATCCCACGAAGCTCCCATTACCACATTTGGTTCCCTTATCTGATCTGTATCCCAACTCATCCAAAACATATAGGGAAGTTTCCCTTATCCTATCATATAAACAAGAATTCTATTTGTGTAACGATATGTAACCATGTTTACTGTGTGGGTATAACTTATTAGGCCACCATCGACGTCATCTAGAACAATATATTTTCTATAATACTATATAATGATGGATAAAAAATAATTTGAAATGAACATGTAAATAGACCCTCAATAAAATATTTTTTATTAACAAAATAAAAATCACTGGTTTATATAGACACCCAAACCATCAATACCTGCTTCTACCTGTGTCTGCATCTAAACTATAACTAATGGGATGTCAGATTTTATTTTATGTTGGGATTTCATTATACATTTAATTATAACTTCGTATCATATATACTTGGATCCTATATCCTATTCCAATGTTTTCGCTCGAATTTCATTTATAACACCCCAGGAGTATTTAGAACATTAATCATTGTCTCACACCCCATAGTTCATATGGGTATTTTGAGAATCTGTTTGTTTCCTACACTCATTATCACATATGGGAATTTGAAGTAATTATCTGTGTCCCACAATTTTTATCACATATATATCACAATATATAAAAATTCACATATTTCATATACATAAAGGTTAAGAATCATTAACCTTATAATGAAATATTATTGTTGAGGTTCATTATTTCAATTTTTCACAAAAAACATGGTCACTCACTTTAATCACATTTAATGGTCTAAATAATTCAAAATTAAACCATTTATCAGTATTTAATAATATAAACCATTAACGCTTAATGTAAAAGTCAACTATCCCTTAATTCTTATTACTTAAAAAAACATAATCATAGTAAACATCAATTTTATAATCCCAATATACATCAAATTTCAAAATCACATTGTCTTCAAATTTTATTTACCCCATATTCAACCCATTTCATTTTAACATGGAATCACTATTCATCAATTCAATATATAATGACATTTTATAATGTGGAAATTATTATTTATCAAATAATTACACCCAATATTGACCAGGACATTGAGAGTTTATGAATACACCACCTACATCAAAATCATTGATGGACGTTAGCCAAGTGGAAATCACCAAATTGAAGAGGAACAATAAAGAATACAATTTAATGGAACATCTAGGAACAATACCTTAGATCAAGATAAAATGGATTAAAATTAATAAAAACCTATATATTAACAAAATACAATGATAAATAAAACAGTTTTTATTGAACAAGAAAGAAGAGATAGATTGAGAGACGAAACTACACAGGACGAGATTACCTACTAAAAGAGGTAAAAACCTTAAATCAGATCATTTATTCATCTGGAACGGAGTTTAAGGAGCCTTGAAATATTTTAAGAATATTCCAAAAAACAAAGGAAAAATAGTAGTTTATATCCATAGTCAATTATTGTTAATACGTGGGGTTTGAAAATTTTAAAATAAATTTTCAGAGAAATATATATCACATTCATGGTTTATTGGAAAGGGGAACACATGTTTTCACAATGTGAACCCAAAATGATCACAATAGAATAGGGTTTAACAGTTTCAAGTAAGATATCACACGGTTTGACAAAACATTCACTTACCATGAAAATCCAATAATTCTGGGGTTTCTCGGTTTTCAATGATGGATTCATGGTTTATGGAAACAGTGAACCAACAATGCACTACCCAAACACCCTCTAAAAAATCCATAATTAACTCTAACACAATCCAGACAAGACATAACCAATTTGTAACCAAAAAAAGATAAAATATTTTCCGAAAATTATATTAAGACATATCTAGAAAATGTATGGATATTTTGAAAAATCATAAAAAAAATATATGAATGTTTTCACAATAGTTTTTCTATATGGATTTGAAAGCATATATAATGTCTATGATATTTTTAAGAGACACAAAATTGATTGAAAATTAACTAATAATAAATTAATACTGTTGAGATAATAATAATTGGATGGTATAAAGAGAAAATTAAGTAAACTGAATAGTATTAATGGCCTTGAAATTTGTTGGTCAATTGAGGAAAAAAATATATTAACACTGGTGATCATTACTAATTTTTGTTATTTAGAGATAATATTTAAATGTTTTTAAGAAATTATATTTTTATTGTGTTTTTATGTGATGGTATTTTAGGTGACCTATAATAGTTAATGGGTTTTAGGAAGAATACTCTATTTAGAATCAAATAACCCTATGGGTAAATAAATTATTTTATTATAAGTTGATTATGGTCTAATAGATAGATGTATTTAAATAATATTAATGGTTGGAGGTGATTATTTTAAATGGTGATAATTTTAATAGAAATTTATTGTATTGATAAGGATTACACTTTTGGATAGTATATTAATCTGATTCATGATATTTTTTATAATTTCAAAAACATATTTGATTATATAGTGATGTATCAGGGTGAGTAATGATATTTATTGGAGAGGTATCATAGGGTTGAGGTATATGTAACACTTAGGTTTTACATGACGTTTTCCAGGAAATATTATTTAGGGAGAGTATAATTGATATTTTTGTGATATAAGAAGAATTATATGAGATCACCTATAAGGTTAAAACAATATTTAATATTGATTTTATTATTGAAATTCAAGATGAAGGATTATTTATTTATGGAATGATATATGTTGAATTTTTTGTGTTATTATTGAAATTTTAGAATAAAATATATTTTTCATTACATAATGATTTATATATTTTGGATATTATCAAACATTGTGCTAACCATTTTTTCCTAATATTTAATTGTATAAATAATTCTTTGTTACCCTTTTATGAAATACGTCGTCCATTAGAAGTAATTTTTAGTAATTATAAAATAATGAAATTCATATTGAATACTCATCATTTAGTGTAAAATATGAGATTATAGAATAAATTGGTAATTGGATGAAGTTATAATTTTTATATTATTATTTTTCCTTATTTTTTAGTCCAAATTTTAATGGAGTCAATAACTCTTGGAAAGAGGTATTAAAAAAATGTATCCATGTTAAAATATTTTTTTAGGTGTTGATGATCTTTTTCACACTTAATTGATTTTTATTTTGTGGTCATTATTATTATCATTAACATTCACATTATTATGATCAATGTTTTCTGTCAATACCTATCATAATTGGGACATTAATTTTTTCCTCCATGAACAAATTCTCACTTTCCACTAATTATATATTATTTAAAATCCTAGTAATGTGTTATTCCAAATGAACTTCACGTTTCCATTTACCACTTTTAAAGAGGATTTTTTATTAATGATTTCTATGACGTGAGTCTTTGAAAAGGGATATTTCAAATATCAATCGATTCATTAGAATAAAAAAGTTAAAATTGGGATGATTCACTTTATTTGGGGGGATCATTACTCTATGGCGTTTAAAAACACTATTTTTTGATATTTGGAATTTAAATGTAACTTTTTTCCAAATAGGCCCCTTTTAGTAATTATGAATCGTAACTATAATAAATTTCTATTACCAAAGCTAAAGTAAAATTAGTTAATTAGTGTTAAAAATAATGAGATAAGGAATCAAAATCATTTCAAAAACTTTAAATTAATGAGTTTAATTTATCCATAGTATTCCAATGTTTTAAAATATAGAAATTTCTTTTGGTTTCATATTGATGATTAATTATATAATAATTACCTAAAAGATGATGTAAAAAATATCAATCACTTCTTTTTAATATCATTAATATTTTTGAGAAAGATTAAATGCCTAATTTTATAATATACATTATTTTTTCAACTATTGCATAGCTTTCTTATCATGATAAACTCTTAATAAATTTTAGTGATTAAATAATTACTTTAAATTCTGACACATTATTGTCACAATGCTGAGGCAAGTAGTAGATAAAAAGAATTAAATTATATTAAAAACAATAAAAGTGATATTTTTAGATGGGTTATAGTTTATAATGAATTATATAGATCAAAAAAACATATTATGGTTGAATTAGCGGGTTATATTCTAATCTAATTACAATCATGATGGATTTAATATCAAATTAACAGAATAGTATCAAAATGAAATTAACAATATTTTCTATTAATCAACAATTTATTAAATCATTAAAAAATATTATTAAAATAGGATAAATAGGTTAATAAATGGTATGATGTTTCATGCATTTCCCATTAATGATCAAATAATCACCAAATAAATAAAACTATATCCATTTAGTGTAGAAAAAATCATAAACAAGGTTAAGGGTAAGAAATTTAGACCAATGGGTTTTAAAAATGATAAGGCTCACATTGGTATCTAAATAGGTTAAAAGTAGATTTTATGATTATATTATGACCATATCTTCCCAATATTTTATGAAATATCTTTTTTGGAAAATTTGAAATAATTAAGACACACACAGTAGTAAAATAGTTAATGTATTTCAAAAAACATCATTAGTATTATTTTATAATAAAAATAATTTATAAAAGTATTAAAAATAGATAAAAAAAATATCCTTGTTAAATTGAATTATATATGGTAAAAACTATAACCCATGGTCTATTTATGAGTAAAATGTTATAAGGATAGATCCTTAAATATTACTTATTCATGTCTCTCTGATCTAGAATTCAAATTCTTATAATTCTAAGGATATTTTTGGTCTACATTTTACAGAATTAGGAAAAACTATAACATAGTAAAACCATATATTATATTTGGACACTTATACTCAGTATCCATTTTTTTCTACCAAAATGTTTTTTAAAACAAATCATTAATTCTATTTATGATAAATCTTAGAAAATTTGATGTTGATCTCATCATTGTACATAATAATTATAAAATATTTGTGGAAAATTTTTAAAACATATAATGAGAAAAAAATATCCCTGTAAGAGGCCAAAAATATAAAATCTATTTGACCAGTGAAAATCATGGAAAACAACTGAATACTTTTTATAAAAAAACATATATTTTCTACCGAAAGGTGAATCATTTTTCCATAAATAAAACATTTTTAGTCCATTTAAGACAGAAATATTTCCATGAAAAATAATTATTAGGAAAATAAAATTAATTTACGTTCCTTTGATAATAATTATCATAAAATCATTTTAAAACCATTACATGAAGTCTTAAAACAAGATTAAAAATTGGGGTAACTATACGACTTACTTCCAGTATAATTTTATGGAAAAATAATAATTACCAAACGCATTGGAGCACTAACGGGGAACAAAAAATCATATAATGAGATAACCCATGTGAAATAATGGGGATCAATAATTCACAAACAATTTCCAATGACCATGTCATTAATAAATCGCTTAAAACACTTTTCAAAACTAAAAATACCATTTTAATTAAAAATAAATTTTAAAACATAAGAACTAAAAATATAATAAAGAATCTATTTCCATTAAAAATTACCAAGTAAAACATGAAACCTCAAAATATAGATTCTGCATGATAGATTGAAAATCGTCCCTTTCCGTATAAGTTAAAAAAACATTCTTTCCATATTATTTCTGGAAAATTCGCAAAGTTACTCATTTGGAAAACAATAATATGATTTCATTAAAACATACTTGGAAAAAATAGATGTTAAAAAATGGATACTAAATATAATTGGATAATTGTAAAAATATTTTCGATAAATGTTTTGGAATAATCAAACTTTGGATAAATTTTTTTATTAAGGTAAACATTAAAAATATAATTTTTAAAGAGAAATCCTATAATGCTGAGACTGAATTGTCATATATTTCCTTTATTATATTAAATAATAAACATTTTTATAATAGTATTAATTATTTGGATCATTTTTTGAGTTCATTATTCATTATATATCACTTATTTTCCTGTTATATATAATTACATAATCATATAAATTCATTTTGGGAATTTTGATGATATTCGGTACTTATGTCTAAATTGACATTGGTATGTTGACTGTAGTCAAGGTTTACATTATTCTATCAACTATAAAATAATAGTATTTAAATAATTATAAATATTATTCATCAATTATTCTTTTATATCAACCCATTTAACATGGTTACAAAATATGAATTACGTTACAATCATGGAGATGTTAGGTCATATGTACACGTGAATAACTTTTCCATTTTCCAATGATCATTATAAAAACAAGTAAATTATCATTTATCATAAATTAATTATAATAATATCTTAAATATCATATAACTTCTTTATATAGACTTATATTTATCATTAATATGATGCGATGATGAGAATTGAATCACATCGCTTCGTGAAGGTGGTAATGCACACATACAAAAGAACGACATTATCATTTCAATGTTCCAAAAAGTGAAAAAATTTAAATGATGTATTATTATATGATAATGATCAATATATAATAAATATTATATATAAGAATTAATTAAGTTATTATATTAATTCTTGATAGACTGTTATGGAAAATGAATTACATCAGTTCGCGAGGTTGTACTCCCCCGTAAACATGAACGATGTTTTTTCCCGATTTAACGGTAGTGGGGATAGTTATTAGGCATGAAACTACCATAATAAAATAATGCTATATAGATAATACATTTAAATGTATTTTATAATTTTTAAGGAGGTTATTGATATTTTTAAGAAAAAAAAACAGAAACACTTGAATAAAAACTATACATCTTCTTCGGAAAATTTCCTTACATAACTTTTAAAATCCATCGTGTTGGGTGTTATTCCTAAAACATACAGTAAGATATTTTTAGGTATTATACAGTGTTTTTTGGAAAAAATTTACATTAAAAAAGGTTTTTATGTATGATTAAATGATAATAAAATGTTCACTTTTTAAATTGAGTGGAGGGGAACTCTTCTAATTACCTAAATATTAAATTATTATAAATTCACAATAAATTAAAAAGGAAAAAAACATTTTTATTTATAATGAAAAATGTTTATGAATAGAAATAACCTCATCTAATAAAATATATATAATTTTTTACTATATTTCTACAATCAACTTTTTGATTTTATCCTATATTTAACCCATCCACCTCTAACCTCTATAACTTGGATTTTTATTCTTGGAGGTTCATTATAGTTAATATAAAATTAAAATACACCCATAAATAGACCATTTTATATATTTTAACCCACATATAATATAGTTTTATAAATGGTTTTTTAATTTTTTTGTCATTTACTACAATAAAGTTTTGTATAAAATATCGATAATGTGATTTTATGGAACTATTTGTTACATTATATTTTAACAAGAACATAATATTTATTATTCAAAAACATATTTTATTATAACAATAAAATATAAATGTGATCTATCATATTCCGAGAAAATATTAATTATTTATAATTATATTTATTTGAACATTGTTAATATCATTTATTTGATTTCCCCATTATTTATATAATTACAACATTAAAATTAGTCAAGATTATTAGGTAATTAATTATTCACTAAAACATAATAAAAATAAACACAACGAATATATATCAAATAAAGTTAAAAGTGAAATTTTTAGTGAGAAATATCCCTAGATAATGAAATATTAAAAACATTACACTTATTAAAAACAATAGAGTGATATGTTTGACATTTCATTTAATAAAATACTATAAAGGTATCAATCGAATACAAGTGGTATATAAGGCCATAAATTATAGCATTGGATGGGTATGTAAGATACATAATAATAAAATATAATTTAATCATGTTTTAGTGTAATTTTAGAGTCCTTATCTTATTAACCTTTAATTACCATAGTTACCATTTACCATATTATGAGAAATTACTATTATTCTTATTCATATTGATAAAAAAAATAAAACAAGTCAAATTTAATAATTTTTGACCCATATACTCTGTATATGGAATCATTTTTTCAAAAAATAAAAAATAAAATATTTATAATTTAATTTTAAATTAAACCGAAAAAATACAACATAAATCAATTTTCTTGGAAATTATCCTTTTATGCATAAAATAATTTTATACTAAATAAAAGTATAAAATAAATTTAATAACTATAATTTGATTATATTAAAAATGGGAATAATTTAATATAATAAATAATTTAAAATATTATTTGAATTTCTAAATTCTTAAAAAAATATTATTTAAAAAAATTGTTATTTTTCACCATTAATTGAAAATTAAAACATCTAAAAGAAAATTATTAATTTTTATCATTATACTAAATTTGATTTCTTAATTTAAAAAATTGAGTTTATTTTATAAAAAATATATTCCTATTTTCTATTAAATAATTATATTACTTTTACATAAAAATAAATAAAAATATTTTTTTAATAAAATAATATGTTTTTGATGAATAAAATGACATTAAAAAAATTAATTGATTATTTTCTAGAAATTTTATAATAAAAATATATTGAGTAATAGATCTATATTTACTTCAATAATTAGATAATCATATTTATACACACAAATTTAATAGCTAGTTTACAATGGTCACATTTAAATAATAATATTTCAGTGATCATATGATATAGTGTTTCCTATTAAAATCAATGGATGTTACAATCTACCTCCACCTCTAATACAAATTTTCATCCTCAAAAATAGAACTCAGGTTTGGATATTAGGGTTTTATTTTAAAAATACCTTTCATAATGTCCCAAATCCTGAAAAGGATTAATAAAACATATTCTTGATAATGTTAAAAATAATGTACGAAGGTAACCGGAGGAAACACATAATTGGATTATACGTAGTAGAACTTATTTAGGATATGTAAACATGGATATGGATGAAAAAATTTATTCATAAAGACTGTTAGAGATTGATAGAGAACATGGTCATGATAATTTTAACCGTTCCAAAACTCTAAATATATGACGTGTTAAAAGGATATTGTTTTCTAGGTTAAATAATTAGAAAAATAATGTTTTTTTAATTAAATTTCATTTAACTAGAGTTAAGGAATTTTTTTATCATATATTCCAAAATCATATGTCAATATATTTACTTGAAACGAAACGATTCATCCTTTAGTCATTTTCCACCACACATTCATCTTTTACACGAGACAATATGTGTGAATATTTCAATCTTAAAGTCTTATAATGAAAATTTTTAAATAACAAAATCCATAAATGAAAAAACAATATATTCCACATATCTTTTGTAATTAACTAATGACATTTTTTGCATGGGGTAAGATAATTCCAAAAAATTAAAAAACTATTCAATGATGGAAACGAGTTAAATCTAAAAAATCAACATCAACACCAAATTTTTAGAAAACATCATTCAAAAAATAACTAACATTAAATTTCTCCAAAAATATTACATGCTATGATTAAATAGAAAAAATGAGAAGTATTTTTTCATAGATAAATCCAAGATAATTTAAATATTTATCACTAAATCAGATCATTGACTCTTAATGTCTTGTTTAAAAAATGATAATTCCCAAAACACAATTTCCACTATATGATAACCATTTATATAATTTACTTGAATCACCATAAAGACGCATTATGTTCATATATTATTCTAAAAGAAAAATAATCCATTATACCTAAAATTTAACACCATAGTATTCTATTTACCGTATCTATTTAGGGTTATGAAAATATTATATAAATTTGGATATATCACTATTCACTTTACACCAAATAAATTTCCAATTCCATAGTTTTCAATTCGATAAATTTTGTTCTAAAAATTAACATAACCACTATTTATAAGATAATTTAAATTAAGAAACACCATTACATACTAACTGGGATCTCATATTGGCTAATGTTATGTGATGCACCCTTATCACCCTTCAATTTAGGTATCAATCATTATAGAATTTTTACACATAATTGGTTACCAACCATCCAACATGTTGTAATTTTTATGAAACTATATTAATATAATCCTTAAAAAATTCATGAAATGAGATTTACATCATCAATAATAACCATAATATATGCAACACTAAATAAATATTTAACTACAACTTTTTTCTAATACCTTAAATTTTCTGTTACATAAATTTTTGAATCATAATTACCACAAAATCAAAATCATATAAACCATAAGGGTTCTCCATAACTTTATAATTATTTTTGAAAAATGATTAAATGTATTATTCTTCAAATAATACATCAAATTTAACACAAAGAGTAACTAAAACTAAACCCAAATAAATGTCTCCCAAAATCACAATAATAATATTAAATATTAATTATAAAAATAATCAAAAGTGTTGTGAAATATTTTGAAATTATGATCAGAAAAAAAGTTATCAAAACATGATTCATTCCATAAATCTTCATTTATCCTCAAATGAAAACATCCTAATAGCATATTTTATATAAAACTCACCTTGATAGTATATATAAGTACCCAAACATATGCATTAAATATTCTAATGTATTTAATAAACAATTCACTTTCTTAAAATCCCCAGGATATTCTTGGTTTATATTTTTAGTAAATTATGAAAAATAGTTACATAGTAAACCAATAAATTCCAAGTGGGAACATATTATTAGTATCAGTTTTTTCCACTATACGAAACATCTAATAATAAATATTTATTTATTCATGATAAATTATAATAAATTTGATCTTAGACTCATCCTTGTTCCAAATCATCATGAAATTCCTATGAAAAATATTTTGAAAAATGTAATGAAATTAATATTAGTAACTAACATAAAATAATAAATCTATTAGTCTATTAAAAACGTGTAAACCCATAAAAATAATTTATTAAAAACATACTTTCCTTCTGAAAAGAAAAATTGTTTTCATTGAAATGAATTATTATCATTCTTTTGAGTTCAAATGTTTTTTCCAGAAAATACATTAGAAACTATATAAAAGTAATGTATAGCCCTTGGGAAATTATTATCAAAGAACCCATACCAAAATGGTACAAGAACAATTTAGATCACCATTAAAAATTGGTATAACCATATTGATGACTTCCAATATAATTATTTGGAGAAAAAAATCATTACTGAATGATTTATAACTATATCACGGAAAACCCAATGATATAACGAGATCATTTATTCGAAAGAATACTGTTCAAATAATCTAAAAAAATTACAAAGAACATTCCATGAATAAAACGATTAAAAACCCTTTTAATCCATCATAAAATAAATTCAGTTGTCAAAATACAATTTTCATTGAAAATATATTTCAAATAAAAAAAAATCACTTAATAAAGAAATAGTATAAATTAATAATTACCATGAAAAAATATAATAGAAACAAAAAATAATTTAGGTGTCATGAAAGAAAGAAAATCCTCTCTTTACATATGATTTAAAAAAGCACTCCCTCAGTACTTTTTTATGAAATTTCACTAAGTACCATGTTTGGAAAAAAAATATAATAATCCATTCAAACTATTTTTAAAAAAATTATAAAATTGTAAAAAATCATTAAAAATCATTGGATAATATTAATAATTTTTAATTTTTTTTAAAAAATATGGACATGAGAGAAAATGATGGTGTTAAAGGGAACATTTAAAAAAAATTAAAATAAAGCCCCTTACATTGAGACCAATTTGACATGTATATTTTTTATATTCTGTAAAATAAACATTTCATAATTTTAAAATTTATTAATAAAACATTTAAGGTTCATTATTACTTTTATTTCATTTATTTTCTTATTAAATATATTTTTATTTAATAATTTAAATTCACATATTTCACTTTAATTATTTTTTGTACATAAGTCCAAAATAAAATTTGTATGGTGACTATAGTAAAAATGGAAACTATTAAATCATATCTATCAAAATTATCCTGAAATATTTTATATTTTATACATAAAATTTACCTTTAAATCCATTTATTAAACATGGTTATGAAAAATGAAATACGTTAAAATCAATGAGATGATAGGTCATATGTATGCGAGAGTCACATTACCATTTTCCAACAATCATTATGGAAAGAATTTATTTATAATATTATCTTTCTATAATCATAATAATATATTAAATATAATATTAATTCTTTAAATATAGTTATTAATTTTATTCATGTGATGTTGTAATAAAAATGAATCACATATCTTCGTGGAGGTGATAATCAACACGTATGCATGAATACCATTAAAAATTTTGTGAATAGAAAGGTAAAAATTTAAATGATTTATTATCATTTAATAATGATAAATATTTCATTGTTATCATATATAAATATTAAATATATTTATATTATGATCCTTGATATATGTTTATGGAAAACAAATTACATAGGTTTGCAAGGCTGTAGACCACCAAACACACAAACGATGTATTAATATATCATTTGTCAGAAGTGGAGATTGATATAGCACAAAAAATAAAATTATAATATATATGTAAATGTATAATATTTTAGTTAATAATTTAGAATATTTTATAGTTTTTTTAATGGTGTGAAAGAATAAACAATTCATAAACACTCAATTAAAAGTAATACCACTACTTTAGATAATATTCTATTCCTAACAACATATAACCATTAACGATAGTATTTTTCCAAAAAACAGACCCTTATAATGTGGTAAGGTATTTTATTAATGTTTTTTGGTATTTATTGCCTGAAACAAATGGTTATTTAGGTCCGAATAAATGATAATAAAGGTTCCATTTTATAAGAGAGGAGAGTGGATTTCCTTGAATATCATAAAATATAAACTAAATATAAATTAATTTCAAAATAAACATGGATAAAAAGTTTTTTATTTAAATGATAATATTATCAATGTTCTAAATACAATAATAAAATAAAAAGTGAATTCATTTTGTCACTATTTATAACCTTATCATTTGGTTTTCACCCCAATTTATCACCTTTAACTCATATGACGAAAACATGGATCTTTAGTGTTAAAGGGTCAATATTGTAAATATAAAATGAAAATATCCTCAAAAAAGGAATTTGATGATATTATAAACATTATCCCAAACACTTGGTATTATTTTATAATTTGAGGATTTTTATGTCTTTTAATAAAATATTATTTGATACCAAATAAACATAATATCAATTTGTATAAATATTAATTACATTATCTTTAATAAAATAATGATAATAAATATATTTTAAAAAATTATTATATTTTATCATAAATATGTTAAATTATTTATTAAAATTATTTTATTAAATTATTTGTCAAAAATATTATTTATTTTAATATTATTATGGCATATCTCTCATTTTTGCTTTAAATAAATAAATATTTTATCAGCATTATGAAAGAATTAAATGTAATTTTTTCCCTTTTTAAAAAAGAATAAAAAATCCTAAAGATAAATATATTATAATTAATAGGAATATTTATAGTGGAACATATCCTTTGTATAACACTATAAAAAAATATTACACATATTTAAAATTAACGTGTGACATGTTTGGCTTTTATTTAAATAAAATACTATAATGGACCTAGTGTCATCCAAGTGGAATTAAAATGTTATAAATTTGACCTTTGTATGATTATATATGAGATATGATCAAAAATTTAAATTTATTTATGTTTTAGGGAAATTTTATTGTCTGTATAATTTTATTTTTAACCATTAATTTCCAGAACTTCCATTTATTTTTGTAGCAATGATTTCTATGATTAATGTTAATATTTAAATATATATATATATATATATTCTTAATAAATTTTGACCCACTAATTATAAATATTTAATTAATTTTTATAAATTGAAAACACATAATCTATATAATATAATTCCAAATTAAAATGGTAAAATTCAATGACAAAATTTTTTTTAAAATATTTTCAAATTTAAATAGAAAATTTTTATAATAAAATCAACTAATAATTATATTTAAATAAAAATAATTTTATTATTTTAAATAAAAGTTTATAATTAAATTTAAACAATATTACAAAGATCAATTTGAATTTTAAAATAATTGAAAAATATATTTTTTAATAAAAATGTTAATTATTTCCTATTAATTAAAAAATTGAACATTTCGGAAAATTATTAATTTTTCACCATAATAAAATATTCATATTCTGATTTCAATAATTAATAATATTTCATCAAATTAATTTTTAAATTTTTACATAAAATATTAAAAAAAATTAGATACCAAAGTTCATAAGAATTATTTTTTGTGAAAAAAGGTTTTTTTGGGGAATTATATGGCTTTACAAAAAATCAAGCAGTTTTTTTCTCAAAAATTTGAATATATTTATATTGAATAATAAATTTATATTTATATAAAAAAATTAACCCTATTTATACCCCACCAATTTAATGGCAAGGTAACAATAGTTATATTTAAATAATAATATTTAGTTGATTGTACGCTTCAATGTTTCATTTCAAAATATGGGGATACAACATTATCAATATTTAAGAAATTATTTCATCTCAATTTGTACATAGGTTTGGTAATCATGGTATGAAATTTAAAAATAAGTTTTTTTAAATACCACATTAAAGTAAGTATTAAAAACATCAACTTGATACGAGAAAAAAGGAAGGTATGAAGGTCAACTAAGATAACATAAACTAGGTTTCCATATATGGGGACATAATTGAGAAATTAAAATTTTGATATATAAGAAAAAACAAAAAACCAAGAAAAAATTTATATTTCTAGACAACACAATCATGAAAAAAACTAACCCTAAAAAATCATACAATTATGATGGGTTAAAATGACATTATATTATTTTTTATAAAAATAGATGAATATCTTTATTTATTTAAAGATAATATCCCTTATTTTGAGGAATAATATTATCCCATATACTAAATTCATATGGAATTATAATTTCATGAAATGTAGAGTTTCAAACATTAATCATTTTTTTACCAAATAATCATATTTTTCTCCAAATGAAAAGAATAATTGTTTTATGCCTAGAGAACTAGAATCAAATTCTATAGATAAACAAATCTCTAAAGTGAAATAATATATTGCACATATATTTAGGATTTAACTAAAACTAATATACATAGCATGAGTGATGATAATTTCCAAAGAGAATATCTCTTTATATGAGGAAAAATAATTAGTCTTAGAAAATAAACATTAATATAAAACTATAACATAGAACATTAATCCAATAACTACTAATACATTTTTATAAAAATATTCTATAAAAGTATTAAAGCCAAAAAATGGGAAGGATTTGTTCATATAGTTTTCGAAGGAAATATTATCATTTATCTCCAAATCTTTTTAATGACTCTTAATGTATAATAACAATAAGTATACACCCTAAACATAATCTCCAAGGTATGAAAATAATTTCCACAAACCACATGAATCATAATAAATACAAATTATGTTCATATATGCTTCCAAAATATAATAAAACCATTATTAGTCATAAAATATCCCATATTCTTATGTTTACCCAAATCAAATAGTGTTCCCAAAATACTACACCTTTCGATATAAAATTTTTCACTTAAAAGAAAATAAATTTCCAATATCATGGTTATCGATATGAAAAATCATATATTCCCAAAATGAAACTAATCTCTATCTATCAAATATTTTAAAAAAAAGAAACACAATTTCTTACAAATCATTACATTGTATTGGCTACTGAAAGGAGATCCACCCTTTCCCCCATTCGTTTTGGGATCAATTACTATATCAATTCTAGATGTGATACTTTTTTAGCCATCTCGTAGGATGTTATTTTTATACAAATAAATTAATAAAATCCTTATATCATTTAGGAATATTGAGAAACAACCAAAAACCATTAATATATTCCCCATTAAATATTTTTATTAACATCAATGGTTTTCTTATAACTATAATTTTCAATAAATAAATATAACAACCCATAATTACAAAAAATTAAATAATCTTTTAAACCGTAATGTTTTTCCATAACATTAAACTATTTCCAAAAAATTTAAATATTTTTTCCCCAAATAACAATTCACATTAAACCAATGTATTACATATATTTAAACCCCAAAAAGTCTCCAAAAATTTCACTAATCACTTTAAAATTTTATTATATAAATTCTTAAAAAGGGTATCGATGATATTGAAATATATACAAAATCAAAAATATTAAAAAATTATTCAATCTATAACTCTTACGTCAATCTTAAAGGAGAAATCAAATGTTAACTAAAGATCTCTCTGGTATCAAATATAAGGATCATCATTAATCATTTTATATTCTAGTAATTTTGAGCAAGATATCAGTTTCATAAACTCTCAATGACATTTTGGATTTATAGATTTTTGGAACGTGAAAAAAATTTACATAGTAAAACAATACATTATATGTAAAAAATTATAGTTAGTATCAATTTATTTAATAAAAAAATGTTGAATTTTTTTCATTATAAATCATCACAACCTTATTCTTTCCCTCATATATATCCCTAATAACAATCATATCATTATGAAAAACATTTTAATTTTTAATTATATTTTTTCAATTATACATAATATAATAAATATGTTAGTCCGGTGAAAATAATTAGGTCTTTTTAAAACACTTTTCTTCAACACATACATTTTCTTATAAAGAAAGAATAATTCTTCCATAAAAATAACTGTTATCATTTATTTTTTAGATGCAAATATTTACATGAAAAAAATTATAAGACATATTAGAATAATTTATGATCCTTGGGATATAATCATAATAAATCTATTACCAAACCCTTACAAGAAACCTTATAAATACCTTAAAATTAAAAATAACCATATGATGAACCTCCAATATTCTTCTACTGAAAGTAAAATCATTACCCAATGCATTGGGAATGTATCTGGAAAACAAAATTAAATAAAATACAAAAACTTTTTCTATAATGGGTCTTAACCATCCATTAAAAAATTATGAGGTCCATATCAGGAATAAAAAACTTGAATAACTCATTTATACACATATGAAAAACACATTCTAATATTAATTAACACTTTTCTTTAAAAATTAATATTATAATATAGAAACATCACATATAAAAAACCCCTTTTATTTATAAATAAATATAGAAAATTATAATGTAAAAATAAATTTGTAAAGATTTACCAACAGATGGGAAACCCGCCCATTCCATATAAGGTAAAAAAACATTTTTTTCTTTATTTTTATTAGAAAAGTCTCAAAGTTATTCATTGGGAAAATAAAAATATGGTTCCCTCAAAAAATTTTGTAAAAATTCATAAATGGTTTATATTGAATTTAAATGATAATATGAGTATTATAAAAGAATTTTTTAATAATTTTATACAAAATAATGATATAGGTTAAATAGAGAGTTTAAAGGAAAACCTTAAAATGTGATTTTTTAAAAACATTCCCTTACATAGATTTTGATTTTTGATGTATGTACATTATCATATGGAATAAAAATACTTTCTTAATTTTATAATTTCATAATTAATGTTTTCAGTTTCTTTATCACTTTTATATCACTTATTTTCAGGTTATATACAATTACTTTATCATTTAAATTTTGGTTGGGTGTTTTGTATATATTCAATACTAATCTCAAAATTTACATTAGGATGTTGAATATGGTAAAATTGTTCATTATTCCATCATATATCGAATAATTATCCGAAAATTATTATCATTTATATTTATCAATTATAATTTTAAATCCAACTGTCAAATATGGTTATGAAAAATTAGAAATGCTATAATCATGGAGATGGTAGATGTCTATACACATAAGAAACATTTTCTATTTTACAAAGATAACTATGAAAAGAATATAATTATCATCTTATTTTTCAATAATTAAAACAATATATTAAATAAAATACTAATTATTTAAATATACAAATAATTTCATTCAACTAATGTGGTGATGAAAAATTAATTTCATCACTTTTTGGAGGTGGTAATCAATATATATGCATGGATAACTTTATTATTTTTTAGTTAATGGATATGTATGAAAATAAACGATATATTAACTATTAATAATGTAAAATATGTCATGAATATCATATATAAAAATTAATTCTATAATTATTACTAGTCATGATATATTGTGATCGAAAACTAATTATATCGGTTCCTGAGGAAGAAGTCCATATTACACATGAATGGTGAATTATTTTCCCATTCAATGGATTTTTATATAAATATAGGTTAATAAACTTTCATAATTACATATCAATATATGAAGGATACATCATTTAATATTTTACCATTATTGAAGTAGGTTTCAGGGATATGTATGAATAAAGAAATAAAATCTTCAGAATTAATCCATACCCCGTCTTCAAGAAATAACTTTTTGTTTAACACCTAATGATGACTAAAGTTGGTGTTATTCCTAAAATAAGAACTCTAAAATTTGTGGAGGTATTATATTAAGGAATTGGTTTAGGTATTATTCAATCAAAATGGGTTTTTATGTGTGAATAATTAAGAAGAAAAAACTCCTTTTTTAAGAGATGGAAGAGGAATTCTTGAAATTTATTAAAATATTAAATTCATATAAAATATTTTTAAATTATAATTTAACATCCCAAGTATAGATAAAATATTTTTTTTCATTCAAATTTTAAATTTTAAATTATTTATAAAAGTATAATGAAATAATTGGTATTTATAGATGATAAAGAATATTAACAAATAGAATAGTAACCCCACCTATTAATTTATAAATAAAATTTTTATATCTTATAACTTATAATATGATATATTTTTATCCAGAAATAAGAAAATAAATATTTTGAAAATGATAATGTTTGTTCTGAAAATTTTATGGCACATAAATTTTGTATTTAAAATTTTATAATTAATATAATGATATTGATGAAAATTTATCTTAATAAATTAGATTTAGAAATTAATATTATATTGTGTTATTATAATAAGATAATTTTAAGAGGCGTTAATTAACTTTTAATTTGTTATTAAATAAGTTGTAATTTTAAAATCGGTATCTCTATAATAAATGATGATTTTAATTGCAATTAAAATTTCTCATATTTATAAAAATACTTTCATGAAACAGAGTTTATTTTTAAATTATAATCATAAAAAAAAATTATTAGGGTGAATCATTGGGATTTTTCTAAAATTGTTGAATTTTTTATGAATAGTGAAATAGGTTAATTTAATGTACTTAACAAAATCATGAATTATTGATTCATAGATGATTTATGACCAATTTATGAAAAAAATATAAAACTATCCTTCATTAAGTTAATATATTAATGATAAGGTTTAACATATCTGGAATTTTGATCCGAAATAATAAACTACTGAATATAATAACAAAAAAACACCCCCTACTCTATAAATACCACCCCTCACCACCCATTATCCTCACATATAAAAAGATGAGTAGCGTTTTTAATTTCATTCCAATAATATTATCAGGCCTCTTACCCATTACTATGACTTACCAGTCTCACCAAAATGCCAATAAAAATTTCTTTAAGGTGGTTCTCTAGGAGAAAAAGGCATAAGAGGTAGAATCATATTTCATTTTCTTTTATATTTCATTTCAGTTAAATTTATTTTCTTATTACATAATCACATCCCCTAATCAATGTTACAAGAAATCTCCAGTATCTTACATATATTGTAAATTTAATTTTTTAATGTAATATCTATCATCAAACTTATCATATTCTCCTATTATTCTATAAAAAAATAACATTGTTAGTGATGTGTCAATTTACCATCATCATGGATGAAGTGTTTAAATTTTATTTTACAACCTTCAACCTAGGTAATAAAATAATTATTAAAGAAAAATAATATTTTATTATTCATATTATAAGTATATAATTTTCTGGAACAAATATATAGACATAATATTACATAAAATGATATATTTTTGTGATGGTCTTAAAGGCCGCCAACATAAATTAAATAATTTTAGACAATGTTTTATCGAACGGATAATCCAGCTATTAGAAATTTTTGTATATGGAATTAATTTAAAATATGTAAACATATTTATACCATTGGTTTCCACTTGTTATTTTTTACTTTTATTCGATAATAAAACCCATAATGAACCAACCTTGAAAACTCTGAAATAAACACACCAGAAATAATAAAAATAATAAAATAGTATCAATCAATGGGTGAATAGATGTTATAAAAAGATCATAAAATGTATTATTAATATGAAAAATTTATATAATAAATTAATAGCATTCTTTAGACCATTATACAAGAGGTTTGAACATGTTTTAAGGAAACCAAACTCAATGTAAGGGACTTTTCATTCTAAAATCCACCTTAATGTATCTTTTTACAAAAATAAAGAAATAAATTTTCTTCTTAATTTATAATATATGATAGGGTTTTCAGTATTTCATGACCCCTTAGTGTTTTTATATTTTCATTAAAATTTTAAATTTTTATTTACATAGAAAAGTATTCCCATTCTATTTTCACCGGATTCATTTAAATTAAATAATTTTCATCAAGAAATGTTTTCATGATGAAACTTTTCATTTATACTGATTATGTTTTGGTTCTTGGGAATTTATTTATGAATAATTTTGGTTCCTATATCATCATATAATACATTCAGTGTGTTTATGAGGTATATTTACCATAATGATTATTTTAATTATAACTACAATTTTTTCAACATAAGGTAGTCGTTAGGGTTATATTAAAAGGTATCTATGAGAGTTACATTATAATGTATTTGGGATGGGTAAAAATCCCATGTTATCCATGGGTATTAAATTTTTAAGTAATTAATTCTCCAAGTTAATTAAATGGTTTATTTATGTTTTATGTGTTTTAGGGAAGTGTCATGTTTTCAAAAATTAATTGTGTGATTCTTTAAGGCAGATAATTATTTCATCATGGAAATGATTTCAATTGATTATAAGTATTCATGGATTAATGGTTCCTTTATTTTATGTAACTTAATGAATTTTTATGATCATCCAACATTTTAAAATGTTTTTCATAGGTTTTATGTACGGTTAAGATAAAATAATTAGCCAAGATGAATGTTGTGAATATTTTTCATATTTTATTAAAGAATTTGTATTATGAAAGAAATAAAAATTGTTTCTGTAGTAACCTATTTGTATTCATGTTGATTGATATGTTTGAATTATTTCTTAATTATATAAAACATATAAACCAATAAGATCTTAGTGAATGTAAGATATAAAATTCTACAATAATATTCTAGATTTTGATATATTTATGACCAAGAACTTATAGTTGGAATCAAAGCACAGTTTAGATTAATCATGGGGTTAGGGTGATGTTAATTTGATAAAATAAATTACTTTTATCATATGGTTAAGTTCAAATTATATATTATTTAATGATTACAATGTTGCAGCATCTAATAAATAGATGTTCAAAATGGGTTTCATATAAGAAATAGGGAGTATAAAATAAGAAGGCACCCAATGGATGATATCTTTTTTAATCTACAAAATGGAATGGTTGGAATTGGGAACAAGAAATATTTGAGAATGATGGACCATTTGACAAAATCTATAAATGGAAATTCAATTGATGAAAGATAATAGCCCGAGCTACCACAATGAAACATGATGATGTTAGAACATTTTATGAGGTTACACCCTCCGTTATTTAGAGGATATTCTGACCTAGTGGTGCCTGAAGGGTGGATAAAATCCCTGGAAATGAAATTTTATGTCATTTGGTTTTTATATAATCAAAATTTTAATCTTTATATTTATAATTTTTAAGGTGAATCTTACTAGGGGTGGTTAATAGTCAATAATATCAAGGATATTGAGTATATTGATGGCTCCTAACGAGATGAATTTATGAATATGTCCTAGGAAAAATATTTTTCTAAGGTGGTTTGATTTTGGATGGAAATTAAATTCCATGAATTGGAACAATATGGAGGTGATATAGTGGCATTTCATAAATAAAACATTACTCTATTGGAAAGGTGTGCTCTAAATCTTAGTAGTGATTTTGAGAGAAAAATAAATCATTTTTTAATTAAAATTAAATCCAAGATATGGAAGTGAATTAGCCAAAAATGAATTCAAAAGATATGAGAAACCTCATTGAGGTGATGAGATGGTAGACATTGATGTTACTAATGATCATGTGTACTTTGGAAACATGAAAAAATTATTTATATATGTGGAAGGAAATGGGTTATAATCAATCAAATAAACATGATGATATGAAATTCCAATTTCTAATTTATGTGATGTGTGGTAAAAATTAACCAAGGGGAATGAATTACAAAAATCGAGGAAGTTTTTTTGATGTGGTAATTTTGAAAACATTGGCCAATATTGAAATGAAAATGATCATATGTTTAATTTAGATAAGAAAACATTAATGTTTTTTTAATGAGGTAATATCGGGCATTATGAAATAAAACCTTCTCTAATACAATTCTAAATGATGTAAAGAAGTCATATTATAAGAATAAAGGTGTAGTGAAATCATTTTTTATTACTTAATCAGATATTTGGATGTATAATGAAGTAGTATCAGGTAAATTGTTGGATTAATCATATTTTAAGAATGTGTTTGTATGATGTGGGGATTACACATTCCATTATATCTGAGAAATTTGATGGTAAATTGAAAATTTCCCCTCAAGAAATGAAACCAGGTTTTATAGTTAAAATACCAAGGGGAAATATTAAGGTAAAAATAAATTACAAAGATCTTCCTTTTAGTGAATGTGGAAAGAGATTACCTATAAACCATATTGTTTTTTCAATAAAAGATTTTTATGTTTTTCTGGGTGTGGTTTAGATTTCTATTTATTCTGATAAAATTTATTATATATATATAACGAAGTAATTTGTTATATTGACTTTCACTTTTTATACAATAATGAACCCATACCATTGATAACATATCCGGAAGAGGAGAAACTATTTAAATATAGAAATGAATGTTATCTCGTACATAATGTCGAAAATAAGGGAACTATTCTGATTATGTTGTGTTGGTGGTAAATGAATAACTATATGTATTTTCGGATGAGTTTCTCAGTGTTATACATGATCATTATATTGATATTAAAATTAAATTAGTTTATGATTCTATTATAATTTAAAAACCCCCTTACTGAATTCTTTATGAGGACCCTCTTGATTTGAAAAAGAAGTTGCACAAGTTATCAAAAAATGCTTCCTTAATCCTAGAACTTCATCCTGGGGTACTCATTTTTATTAAAAATAAAGATGGATACATCAGTATTTTATTTAATTATATAGATTTTATTTACAATACAATAAAAATAATTATCAATTTACTCATATTGATGACACATTTGATCAGCTCTAGGGAGCTTAAATTTTTTTCAAGATTAACATGATATATGGGAACCATCATCTGAAGGTGATTGTGGATGACATTCTAAAAGTATTGTTCCAAACTAGATATGAGTCTTTGAGTTTTCCATAACTTCTATTGTCTTTAAAAATTCCCTAGATGAATTTTTAGATAATATGAATACAAAATTCCTTAAATATTCTGATAATTTTGTTGTTGTTTTTATTAATGATTTTTTTGTTTATTCATAAATTTATGAGGATCATGAAAAAATATAAGGATTGTTTTAAAAATAATTAATGAAAATAATTTATATGGGAAATTTATTAAATGTTATTTTTGGTTTAAATATATTTATTTTTATAGGATCAATGTTAATAATTATGGAATAATAGTTGATCCCACCAAAAAAGTGGTTGATTTATGGACAATAACTAATAATGATATATTGAATCGGCTTTTTCATGGATTCGTAGGTTATTACTAATAGTTTGTTAAAAACATTTCATGATTATCTAACCCACTATCTATGTTAACAAAAATGGACTAAAATTTATTTGGATAGAATAATTTGATATTTGTATTTAGAAACATAAGAGAATATTGATGAATTATCTAGTTTTCGATATACATTTCAGAAATAGAAACTTTTTCATTTTCAATGATTCTTCATTTATGGGACATGGTTGTATTTTAATACAGTATGATCCGATAATTACCTCTGCTTTAATAAAACTGAAACCTCATGAGTTATATTTTACCACACATGATCTAGAATTAGTTATTATTATTTTTGAATTATAAATTTGGAGACATCATTTATATATATTCAAATGTAAAATATATATAGACCATAAAATATTGAAGTATATATTTACTCAGAAGGAACTGAAAATGAGGTTGAGAAGATTTTTGTAACTGATAAAATATTCTGATTTCACAATCAATTACCATACTGGAAAAGAAAACAAAGTGGGAGATATCTTGTGTCGAAAACATCATACATAGTTAATGATGTTACATTTAAAACATGACCCCTTGGTTTATGATTTTATGAATTTTTCCTTGAACGTTTTTTGAGGAGGAATTTATTTGTTTTTTAGGTGTTAGTGAAGTAATATCTCTTAGAAAAAATTATGCAATCATAGAAGAATGATTGAGAGTTATATAAAAAGGTATAATTTGTTAAGGAATGAAAGTTGACAAAATTAAATGTTGATAAAGATAGTTCCTGGATATTTGAATATATATTATTTTTTCCTTTTGATTCTTTTATAAAGAAATAAATTTTAATTAAATCCTATAGTTATCTATTTTTAGTTCATCATGGAAGTATTGTGATGTATAGGGACCTTCCAGAGTATTACAGGTGGGATAGAATTAAAAAAGATATTTTTGATTTTTCATTGAATTATTTGACTTGTAAAATGGTTAAAGAATAAAAAATGTTACCAAAGGAGATTCTATATAATTTTCCCGTGTTAGAGTGGAAGTGGAAAAATATAACCGTGTAATTCATGGTGGGAATACCAATGAATTCTCAAGGTAATAATGTGATTTGGTTTATTGGTGGTCGATTGAATAAGTCACTACATTTTCATCATATTTATTAAACTCTATATTTAATATAACATTCTCAGTTGTACCATAAAGCGATAGACAAGTTATACAATATTTCTCTCTCAAAATTATATCATCTTGAACCTAGGTTCACATAAATCATTTGGAAATGCCTTCCAAATTCATTGTGAACTGAATTAAATTTCATTAAATCCTTTCATCCTCAATATAATGGATAGACCAAGGGAACAATTCAGACATTGGAAGACATGTTATGTGTTTTTTAAATGGATTAACAAGGATTTTGTGACCAAATACATTGTTTAATTGAGTTTTCTTATAATAGTTGTTTTCATTCCAGTATATATATGACACATTTTTTTGTATTATATGTAAATAAGTGTTAATCTCTATTATATTTGGATGATGTTGAGGATTGGATATTTATGGGACTATAATTAGAAAAGAACATGGCTTAAAAAGTTAAAATGCTCTAATAAAACATGAGGAGAGCTTATACAAGGCTGAAAAATTATATAGATAATATGAGGAAATAAATTTCTTTCAACGTAAGTGATAATGTTTTCCTTAAAATATCTCCTTGGAAATGTGTTATGCATTTTGGAAAGAAAATAAAGCTATATACATATTTCATTAAACCTTATAAAATATAACATTAATTTGGACAAAATTTATACTGAGTAGTATTGCCTCAGTGTTTCTCAATGATACATAATGTTTTTCATGTTTTAATTTAAATAATTTTTGTGTCAGATTCATCTCATGTTTTGAGCCTAGAAGTAATTCATAGGGAAGAGAACCTCTATTATGAAACAATATTATTCATATTCATTATCATAGATTAATTTTATTGTAGAGTATGGTAATTCACCGAGTTAAATTTTTGTGGAGGAACCCCATAGTTGAAGAAGAAACATGGGAATCTGAAAATTATATGAGGGAAAGACATCCTCACTTAATTAATAGGTGAATAAAAATTGTGATTATGTAATTTCTATAAATATGGAAAATGTAACAACGTAGGTACTTATAAAATATATTTTTTTATTCTAGAATTTAATATTTCAATACATTAAAAATGTATAATAAATTATGTGGTATTTACAGAAAGTAAGGAATCTATAAAAAAATATAATAGTAAGAACACATATTATTATAGAAATAAAAATTATATCACTTATAATTGAAAATATGATATATTTATATCATGGAACTATTAAATAAATATTTTGAAAATTATAACATTATTATTGGTCTTATATGACACATAAACTTTTATTTCAAATTATATAATAATATAATTATTTAAAATTAAATTTATCCTCCTAAAATATATTCATAAATTAATATATTTTGTCTTATGATTATAATATATTTTTTATAACATTAAATAATTTTTTAGGGTGACATAAAATCAATTTTAATTTTTAAATCTGTATTATATGAATAAATGATTATTTTATTTAAAAAGTGAATTTTACATATTTAGAAAAATATTTCCATAAAATTGCGTTCATTTTTAAATTATACACATAAAAAAATTTGGCTGAATTTTTGATAATTTTCTAAAATCGTTTAACTTTTGGTGAATATTGAAATATGGTAATTTTCGGTTTCTAAATAATTCATTAATTATTAAATTATATAGTCTTTATAGATATTGTAATACAAAAATCACAATCTATCCTTCATTATATTAATCTATTTACTGATAATTTTCAAAATATTCATTTATATGAAGAAGAATTAAAAATATTAATATAATAATAAGAAAACACCCATATCCTCCCATATTAATACTACCCCTCACCCTCTCTTCTCCTCACAAATACAATGCCTTGTAGATTGTTTAATTTCTACCCAATAACATTCCCAATAACTTCCACATGACCAATATATAATCATCTCACCAAAATTCCAAAACCATGTTCCTTAAAAAGGTTCTTAATGAGTAGAAGTTATAGAGTTAAATTCTTCATTCGTTTTCTTTTATATTTATTTTAAATTTACTCCATTTCTTATTCTATAGTCACCTACCCACATACTAGTGACATGAACACTTCATTATATTAAATATACTATAATTTTATTGTTTCAGTGAAATATCCTTCATCAAAACTCTCCTCTTCTCCTCTAATTCCAAAAAATTAAAATATTCACTAGTGGAAAAAACGTTTAACACGTCGGAATTCTTCATGTCGGTTCAATATAACCAATTTGCAATGCTTTAAAAAGCGATGTATCACGTCGATTATGTTATAACTGATGTGATATATCGATTAGGTTCCATTTTTTAAGTCAGTAATTTTATAACAGAAGTAAAAAATATAGAGATTAGCTTTTTTTACGTCAGTTATTTTATAACCGACGTGATAAGGTAAAGCTCGACACTTTATCACATCTGTTATAAAAAACTAGTGTGATAAAGCTACATTTATAATGTTTTTTATAAAATAACTGACATTATAATTAATTTTGTACGTCATTTATTTAATAAATGACTTTATAAACATAGAAAAAAAATATTTTATCACGTCGGTAATTAAATAAGTGACGTGATAAGGATTTTAAATGATTTATCATTCCATGTATTCAATCTTTTTTTTGTCATTGATCGGGAGACCTGTGACTCGTCTCTCCCACGTGGAAAACCTAGAAAGTATTTTTCAATTTTGTCCCCTCCAGTCTTATTTTTACAACATCATTCATCATCTTTTTTGTCACCAGATCTACCAGGTCGACCCGCAACACTTAAGTAATCCTCACACATCTCGGTTTCAGTTATTATTTTTCACGATTCCCTAATCTAAATTTTTGAGATGTTATTTTTCTATCTATTTTCATGCTTTCATGGTAAGTTTCATAGTGTTCATTTATCTTATGCTAAATTCTTTTCTGGTGAAAGAAACCATGGAAGTTATATCATGAAAGTTTATGATTTTTGTTTATTTGTGTGTGTGCACGTACAGGGGGTGTTCAAGTGGGTGGGGGGCTATCCAAGTTAGTGGGTGGTGTCTAAGAGTGGTGGGGGGATGTCCAGGGGTGGGGGTATTTAGGGGGTGTCAAAGGGGGTGGGGTGGTGTCTAGGGTGTGTGGGGGAAGTCCAAGGGTGATGGGGTGACCAAGGGGGTGTGAGGGATGTCAATGGGGGTGGGGGTGGAGTGCAGGGGGTGTGGGGGTAGTCTAAGGGGGTTGGAGGTGTCCAAGGGAGGTGTATAGTGGGTGAGGGGGTTATCCAAGTGGATAGTGGTGTCCATGGGGTTGGGGGTGGTGTCTGGGGAGGTGACAGTGTTGTACAAGGGGGTAGGGGGTGTCCAGGGGGCGGTGGTTGTCCTGTGGGTGGAGGGTGTGGTGTCTAGGGAGGTGAGTGGTCTATCCAAGGTGTTAGGGGGTGTCCAAGGGGGTAGGGGTGTCTATTGTGGGTGGTGGGGACTGTCTAGAGGGGTGGGGGTTA
Source organism: Viscum album (assembly GCA_963277665.1). NCBI lineage: Eukaryota > Viridiplantae > Streptophyta > Magnoliopsida > Santalales > Viscaceae > Viscum > Viscum album. The sequence continues at coordinate 984,573 of CAUJRU010000082.1, read as the reverse complement.
TCCAAAGGTTTGGGGGGGTTGCCTAGAGGTTTGGGGGTTGTCCATGGTGTCCATGGGGGTGGGGGTGGTGGGGGGCAGTCTAGGGGTGGGGGGGAAGGGGGTGGTGTGTTGAAGGATGGGGGGTCTTTCCAGGGGGGGGGGGGGGCATTCCAAGGGGTTGGGGCCTGTCCAGAGGGTTTGGGGGGCTATCTAGGGGGGTTGTCCAGATGGTTGGGGGAATCTAGGGGGTAGGGGTGGGGTGGGGTCTAGGAGGGGTGGGGGTGTCCAAGGGGATGGGGGTGTCCAAGGGGGTGGGGTGGGGGGGGGGGGGTTCCAAGGGGTTGGTGGTGTCCATGGGGTGTACAAGGGGGTGGTGGTGGTGTACAGGGGGTGGGGGTTGTCCATGGGGGTGGTGGTTTTAAGGGGGTGTCCAATGGGATGGGGATATCTAGAGGGGTGGGGGCTATCCATATGTTTCAAATCGTTGGTATCTGTGTAATTTTCAGTAGTGAATGTATACATATTTAATAATTACACATCATATTTATTTTTTATGGAAGTGTGAATTTGGTATCCAGTTCCACCAAGATGTATTCTTTGTTAAACATAAGAATAAATGATCGAAGATGAATTTAAAACTATTATATCTAACTATATTTTATTTTTAAATTCATTTAAAAGCATATTTTTTTTAAATACGCAATGATTTGTTTTATTTTTCAAAATTGTTTTACATTAAAATAATGATATTTTACATTTAAAAATATATTTTTCTTATTTTAAAAATATTTATAATTTTGATATTTTTTATAGGTAACAATGAGTCGAAGTTGGATTACGGAAGATCGAATGAGTAATGCATATCAGGAAGGTGTTGATGCCTTTTTGGAATTTGTTAAACGAAAAGTTCCAAGCAGTGAAATTTTTTTCTATCCACGCCTGAAATGTTCAAATATGAAGAAGTAGAAAAGTAGATAGATAAAATATCATCTGATTTGTCATGGTTTTAATCAGTGTTACAGCCCTTGGAATTGGCTTGGTGAAACTGGACGGAATGTCAGATCTACTGATGATGATAATTCAGAAGATGGTAACTCTGATGGAATTGATGAAATGATTCGTGCTATTGTAGAATAACAAATTGAGCTAGATCTGATAGTTGCACGTCTATATGGTGATGCTGAAAAACAATTGTATCATAGTTGTGCAGATTTTACGGTTTTGTCGATGGTGTTATGATTGATTAACCTGAAGGCGAAGCATAGATGGAGTGATAGAAGTTTTACAGATCTGCTATAATTAATGAAATATATTATTCCAAAAGATAAGGATCTTCCATATAAACATTATAAGGCAAAGAAAATATTATGGAAGATGGGATTGGGATATAAGAAAATACATTCCTATCCGAATGTGAAACGCCCCAACCCCAGATGCCCAGAGTCAGTGCATTATTACATAACATTGGCATGATCACAAGAAAGATCACGTCTCGAAAGACCGATTAGTTTAGTAGCCTTGGAATAACTAGATACATTCAAAAAATTTACATTACATCATAATGTGAAAACTAATACAACAACATCTTGTCTTCATATCCCCTTATATTATCCATGCAGGTCATTCATAAATTACTTCTTCACATCCTGGGAAAAATAAAACATTGAAAGGTGTGAGCTCAGATGCTCATTAAGGATAAAAATATAGCGAAAAAATACATAAATAAGTATAAACATTTAAGTCAATGTATAGCTAAAACAAAAGCCTTTTAACCTTGAACTTCACCAAAATATGGAAAAGGTAAAATAAAATAATTCCATTTACTTAATCTCATTGATAATCTACTAGTCGAATAATCACATGCAATATCAATAACCACTTTCATAATGATGTAATGCATAATTCTAGACTATCATAACCACATAGCCAAGGCCTCGTGACAAGACGACAAAGAATATTTTTTCAAGGCCTCGTGCAAAGACACTAGTTTGTATTATGAGACCTACGCATGCATCGATGATCTATATTAAGCTTCACCCGTCACTTATTAATTCTAATGCATTCCTCATTAGATCAGGTATAAACATAACATACCATTCGTATTAAAACTAGCATACATAATGTTAATATATATTCTCCATAAACAATGAATGGTATAAAAATAACACATCCACAGTCAAACATATCAAAAAACCTTCAATACAATATGGAAGTATTGTATCATAATAAATCAACTTCAAATAAGCTTAAAATCAATCCAATGATATTGACATTGATGAAATAAAAAGTATTTGAGAGAAATATCTTTTTTTATATCATTTCAAAGTCACATAATTATAAAATAAAACATTTAGTTTGAAAATATTCTTATAATATTATAAGGGAAGCTTCTAAGATTTAATAATAGCGGAAAATAGTCGCACCCACCTTATATGTTAAAAAAAGACATTCTTACCTTAATTCTGTCAAAAAGGTTAAAAAGGACCTTGTTTGCAAAAAGACAGAAAGGTTCCTTTATAAACCTCTTATAAAAAGTCAAAAAGGGTATAAATGACTTTAACCCATATTCTTTAAAACAGCAAGAATTTTTTGAAATACTTTTTTAAGAAACATAGATGTGGATGATAAAGAGGTCCCAGTAGATAATTACGTATAAACAACATTGGATAACGAAGAGATTATGAAATAAAACTTACCATGTACTTTTCCATTGTTGAGGGTAGGTCATCCTCCTGTACAATGGTGAAATAATTGTTATTAAATTATAAAAAAATCATATACATTAATATGATATCATATATGATCTTTTATCATTGATTTGTTAACAATATCTCAGTATTATCGTTGTTTCAGGTGTTAACTTACTCATTTTATTTTATATGTTTTGTTACATAAGATGTGTTTGTTATGGATAGGTTGTATCTTATTCATATACAGAATGATATCAAGTCCTTAAAAATTATTTGTAATCATTAAATGAGAATTATTTTTGAATGGATATGATGGGGAATGAATCTTATCGCGTTCGTGGAGACAGTAGTCCATACGTATGCATGAGCGACAATATCATTCTTTTAATATTAAAATAATATATAATTCAATGATATATTATATATATAGAATCATTACCATGTTATATTTATTATTGACATTAATTACACATCATTATTATACGCATCCAAATAATAATGTTTTGAATAACAATTACACCATGACGTGGAGACGGTAAGCTCTACGTACGCACGTATGGTGACATGTCATTCAAAGGATGGATAGAATACTGAATATGGTTGTACAATGTTTATAATAACATCATAGTATATATAAGATAATGGAGACATTATTTTATAATGGTAAAAACAAATAAAGAAGAAGTTGAAGAAGAAATGAACTTCGAAAAGGGTGGTGAAAACATTACCTCTTTTCGGGTTCTTCCTTTTGATTTGATCAAAAGGGCTCCGTAGGTAGGCTTTCCGATCAAAATAAGGCATCTAGGTTGAATTTTGGGAAGTTGGGAGAGTATTTGGGTAAGGATTAGCCGAACCAAAAGTCTTTTAAAGTGTGAATAATTGGTTAGAATTGGTGTCTTTTTATAAGTGGGAGGAGGGGCACCTTAGAAAAATATACAAATATTATATTATAATAAATTCATATTAGGTTTCTAATGGCTCAAAAGTATATTATTTAATGTTTATGGTGGATATGGGTCGAAAACCACTCAACCAATAGAATATAGATAGGTTTGAGTCATTATATTAACCTTATCTTTTAGTTTTAACTCTTAGTTAATTAGTTTGACACTTACAATGTCACTTTGTATTTTTATATTATATAGTTAATAAACAAACTATATACCTCCAAGAGACCCCCAAGTGGTCCATTTATGATACACCTATCATGATATAAGTCTCTTGGACGATCCTTATATTTTTAGGAATTGAATATAAATTAATAATACAATATTTGTTTTAAAAAATCTTTTATGTCGATTTTGACACTATTGGATATTTTGTTTTTGATAAATTTATAACAGAATTATTACATCCAAAAAAAATATATATAAACAATCATAATATTTCATAGTAACCTAGACAATTATTGTAATTTATAAAAAGTCTCAAATTACATTTATTTGGTTATTTATAATATCAATTATCATAATCTTTCATTAATACAGTAATTACTGCATCATCATTTTGTTATAATTAAATTTAATTATTTAATGTCTAAAAATAATAAATAAAATTCAACTATATATTAAATCCTTTCAGCTTTCTAATATATATTTATAGTCAAAAATATAACATATATAACCCTATGTAAATTTTTTTTTACTAAAAGATATATGCTTATGTCATTTTTGTATTTACATTAACTTAATTAATATAAAGTCTCCCTATCACATAAAAGTGGCTCCATGGGGTCCCAAAATCGACCCAAATATTCCCATGGTCAGAAATTTATCCACCAATATGGATAGGACACGTTTTAGGATAATTTATTATTATAGTAATATTATTTTTTCCCTTACAAATCGGATTTACCCTTTAACCATGGTAAACAAAATACTTACCGAAATAATTATTCAAAATTTCTAAAATGAAGGTTACATATTTATAAAATTTGAACATCCTGATTCCATTTATGGAATCCATTTTTCCAAATTCAAAACACAGAAGTGGAAGAAATTAATTTAAAATTAATTCCCGTTGTCAAAACAAAAAGCGTGTTTTAAAGAAATAATAACTAACAAAAGATTGATACTTGTTTATGTCCGGTTTAATTGTGAAATAATTTCCAATGACCAACATTGTATTAAATAGTAAAAATATATTCTAAATATACTTTAAAACCACTCAAATTCATAATTTATCACTATTAATTATTTTGATTAAAAAAGATGTTTTTAATAAAAATAATAATTTTCACTATTCATCAAAATATAAAAGTTATCCGAAAAGTACAAAAAATTAATCCTAGGATCATTTTGATATTCCGAATCCAAAACTGAATTCCATTTTGAGAATTAAAATTTATAAATTTTCAAAAAGTGGGTATTACTATTCATAACGGCTACTTTGATTGGTCGTAGTGTGTTAGAATCTGGAAGTTGCGTACAACACATGATACTGTATTATTCTAAGAGAATCATACCATGGATGCTTTGCGTGTTACATTCTACCCTCCTTCAAATAATTTCATCCTCAAAATTTCTAGAATACTATTTCATTGAAAGACTCAGGTGGTTCTTCATCATAAGTTCCCCAGGTTCCCATGTTGCATCTTCCATCTTATGGTTCCTCCAAAGAACTTATACCAGACGAGTCGTCCGGTTTCTCAGCACTTGTTCCCTTGTATCAAGAATCTTAACGGGCTCTTCACAATAAGACAGATTGGGTTCTAGTTCTAATTCCTCGTAAGTGAGTACAAGCGTTGGGTCATGCATGTATTTTCCCAACAGTGATACGTGGAACACATCGTGAACATTGGAGAGACTTGGCGGAATTTCCAAACAGTAAGCTACAACCCCAAATCGTTCTATAATTTCTAAAGGCCCTATGTACCTGGGACTCAATTTACCGTTCTTGCTGAAACTTATAACTCCCTTCCATGGAGATACCTTCAAGAAAACATGATCTCCTACCTGAAATTCCAAATCCTTTCTTCGGTTGTCAGCATAGCTCTACTGCCTACATTGAGATGCTTTGATGTGGTTTTGGATTAACTTCACCTTCTCCATCATTTCCTCCACCAGTTCTAGGCCTACAAGTTTTTTTCACCGACGTCATCCCAACAGGTTGGTGTGTGACATCTCTTTCCATATAACGCTTCATATGGTTCCATTTGAATACTCGAATGGAAGCTATTGTTATAGGAAAATTCTACCAAAGGTAAATATTGATCCCACATACCCTGAAAGTCAAGTGAGAAGGATCTCAACATGTATTCTATGGTTTTAATAGTGCGTTCTGATTGTCCATCTGTTTGAAGGTGGTAGGCAGTGCTCAAATGAAGTTCAGTATCCAGGGATTTCTGAAGACTTTTCCAGAATCATGAAGTAAAATGGGGATCATGATATGAAACAATCTATAAGCGTACTCCTTGAAGTCTCAGAACTTCATTAAGATATTGTCTTTCTAAACATTCATGTGGTAAATCTTCTCTTATAGCCAGAAAATGTGCTGACTAGGTAAGACGATCAATAATGACCCATATTGCATCATTCCTTCTAGGAGTCTTTGGTATCCCCATGATGAAGTCCATCGTAATATTATCTCATTTCCACTCAGGTATGGGAATAGGTTGCAATACTTCACCAGGATGTTGCCTTCCAGCTTTCACTTGTTGACAATCCATACATCTTAACACAAAATCAGCAGTCTCCCTCTTCATGTTATCCCACCAAAAATGTTCCTTCAAATATCTATACATTTTGTTTCTCCCTTGGTGTATAGAGAAATTATAACTATGAGCATCGTCCAAAAATTCCCTTTTTAGATCAGGTATATCGGGAACACAAAGTCTCTTCCCAAATTTCAAAATTCCATCTTCATACACAATGTCTCTCAATCTCCCATCATTCATAGCATTAATCTTATTTTGAAATTCTTCATCATCGGTCTCAGAACTCATAATCCATTCTAGTAAAGATGGTTTGGCAACCCTTTTAAAAAGCATTGATGTTTCACCTACCATGGTTATTCCCATGTCCATCTTCACTAGATCCATGAAAATCGGATCCCTTTCAATTATCATATTGTTCAAAACTCCATGATCTTTTCTGCTCAAAGCATCTTCCACCTTATTTTCCTTCCCCGGGTGGTAGTGTATCATACAATCATAATCCTTTTGTAATTAAAGCCATCTCCATTTCCTCATGTTGAGTTCTTTTTGTGAGAAAAAATACTTCAAACTCTTGTGATCAGTATAAATTTCATAGTTTTCACCATAGAGGTAGTGTCTCCATATCTTCAAAGCAAATATCACAACTTCTAACTCGATATCATGAGCAGGATAGTTTTGCTCATGAATTTTCAACTGTCGTGATGCATAGGGAATAACCCTATCATTCTGTATAAGGACGCAACCAAGTCCTTTCTTCAATGAATCACTATAAATAACAAACCCATCATTCACCTATGGTAAATTCAATATAAGAGCATTGACTAATATTCTCTTCAGTTCTTCAAAACAATCTTCACAATATTTTTTCCGACCAAATATAACCCCTTTATGTGTGAGATTTGATAATGGGTTAGCCAATCAGGAAAAATTCTGGACAAAACATCTATAATAACCAGTTAAACCAATAAATCTCTGTAACTTAGTTATAATCATAGGCGTTGGCCATTCTTGGATTGCCTTGGTATTAGAAGGATCAACAGAGATTCTATATTTAGAGACAATATGTCCAATAAAAGAAATCTCCTGAAGCCAGAATTCACACTTTCTAAACATCCCATATAATTCATTTCTTCTCAGAGCCTTTAGGATAATGCACAAGTGATTTTCAATATCTAAGTAGCTTTTAGAGTATACCAAGATGTAATCAATAAATGACACCACAAAATCATCCAAATATTCCTTGAAAACTCTATTCATTTGATCCATGAATATAGAGGGTGAATTAGTTATCCCAAAAGGCATTACTGTAAACTTGTAATGCCCGCACCTAGTTCGAATTGCTGTTTTCGGAATGTCTTCCTTCTTCACACACAACTAATGGTATCCAAATAAAAGGCCAATCTTTTAAAAGTATTGAGCTACATGTACTTGGTCAAATAATTCATCAATGCGAGGTAGGGGATACATGTTCTTTATTGTTATAGCATTGATCTCCCTATAGTCGATACATAACCTCATGGATCCATCTTTCTTTTTAACAAAATGAACAGGGGATCCCCATGGAGAAACAAAAAGGAGAATAAATCCCTTATTAATCAATTCCTCTAGTAGTTTCTTTAGTTCAACTAATTCCATAGTGTCCATTCTATAAGGGGTCTTCGATATAGGCCTTGATCTATGAATTAAATCAATGGAAAACTCAACTTCTCGTTCTGGATGATGTCCAGGTAAATCTTCCGGAAACACATCTACATATTCTTTAACAATAGGTACATCCTCTATTTGAACATTACTTTCCTCACCCACAATAATTTCATTCTATTCCTCCCCAATAATTGAATTTAGTTGAGTTACTGGGGGTGGATCTAGATAAGAATTAGGTGGTGATGATTCTGCACTAAAAATAAGGTGTTCTTTATCATCATCATCAAAAATCGTAACCTCATTCTTCTTACAATAAATATTCACATCATGGTCTGAAATCCAATCCATACCTAGGATTATATAAAACTAAATCATAGTTATGACAATGAGATTATAGGATAAAGAACATTTATGTGCTCTAATGGGGACTGATTCACAAAACTTTATAGTAATGATACTTCCCTTTGGAGTTTTAACTTACAAATCATTTGTTAAATCAAATTGGAAATAACTAATTTTCATAGAAAACTACGAAGATATTAAACAATTGGATGATCCAAAATCAAATAAAACATTTTCTAAACTTGAAGAAACCATTAAATTTACTACCACCACGTCTTTCAGAGCTTCTACCTCAGTAGTAGTGATAGAATAAGCATGGCCATGATCCCTTGTCCTTTTCTGAATAAATTTCCCCTAACACGTAGGACATTCATTTGCATAATGTCTCGTCTATCTACAATTATAGCATTCCATGTTGGCAACAACTCTCTTTTCCTTGCAATCGTGAGCTTGGTGGCCTTTTTTCACCACACTTGTAACAAACTCTCATTACTATTTAGCAAGTACCGGGGTGTTTCATCCTATATTTACTATAGGATGGATTTTCAACTTTTCCCTTCTTCCCCTTATTTCCATTTCCATATTGATCATAAGATCTCTTCTTCTCTTTCTTTTCATTAAAGACATGAAACATAGAGAATTTCTTTTCTGTTTTGAAAGCACATGAGACAATGTCTTCGTACGATGAGAAGGATTGTGAGACTAATGCTCGATGAAGAAATGGTTTTAACCTCTCAAAGAAACAATCAATCTTACTTCTTGGGTTATGTATATAATCTCCAGCATACCTTTATAACCTTGTAATGTTAGCCTCATACTTTGTGACATTCTCATCCTCCTTTTGCCTCAGACTTAGAAATTGACTTTCCATATCTGCTCGATGGTCACGGGGAATGTATTTCTCTAAAAACATATCTTTGAACTCCCTCCATTCTATATTTGATACTTCATCATCTTCCTTCATGTTTTTGAATAAATTACCACCATTGATCAACATCTCCAGTGAGGTGGTTAACTGCCATGATAACTTTTTCCCTTTCAGTACTCCCCAAAGCCTGAAATATTTTCTCTAGGGAACTTATCCATTGCTCAGCTACAAATGGATTTTTACTCTCATTGAATGTTGGTGGTTGTTGGCTCATGAAGTGATCTAACATTGATCCTCCACACAGTGGTTCAGGGTCCTCCATACGGGTAATGTAATAATTTATAACCTGAGTGAGTTGTTCCAGTGAAGTGATAAGATGTTCAGCACTAGTTATATCACCAGCTCTACTATAATTATCTTGAGCAGGAGGTAAATACCTAAATGGAGTGCGTGCATAGATACGTTTTTCATTTCTTCCACTAGGCTCCATTTCTAAACAATGGAATAAACTAGATCAGTTTATGAAAAAAAAAATACATAATTCCATACTTGTAAAACACTTAACATAAATTGAACAGTTTATGGATATAATCCATAATCATAAAAAAAATTCTTTGAGGAAGTATATACTCATAAACCCTTCATAATAGTTCGTAATTAAAATGCGAATTATCCTAAGCATATCCCCTGGGAGTGTTGTAACCAAGAGTGCAACAAGGCCCGTTGTCTTGCACCAGTTCCCATTCGAGTCAAACTCAAAGCGGTGTTTTTGGGTTTTACCCCTAGGTACATTTGTGCTAGATCCACCTCTACCTTCTCGTATCTAGACAGGGATGTATTGCTCAGAAAACTCACAAAATCTCTACAATACCAAAATTCTAGGAAGTTATTCTATACTAATCCTCAAAGTCCATCTTAAGTCTATGTGCTCTAATCAGAGTTTATCTAAATCTAGCTCCCAAGGTTTGTACTAAACCTCCCTCTGATACCAACTGTAATGCACCGACCCTAGTAGCCTAGAGTTGGTGCATTATTACATAAAATTGGCATAATCACAAGAAAGATCATGTCTCGAATGACCGATTAGTTTCGTAGCCTCGGAATAACTAGATACATTCATAATGTTTACATTACATCATAAAGTGAAAACTACCACAACAACATCTTTTATTCATATCCCTTCATATTATTCCTACAGGTCATTCATATATTACTTCTTCACATCCTGGGAAAAATAAAACATTGAAAGGGGTGAGCTCAGATTCTCAGTAAGGATAACAATATAGAGGAAATAATCATAAATAAGTATAAACATTTAAGGAAATGTATAACTAAAACAAAAGACTTTTAAACTTGAACTTCAACATAATATGGAAAAGTTAAAATGAATTAATGCCATTTAACTATTCACATGGATATTCTACTAGTTGAATAATCGCATGAAATATCAATAACCACTTTCATAATGATGGAATGCATAATGACAGACTATCATAACCACATAGCAATGGCCTCATGCCAAGACTACATATAAGATTTTGTCAAGGCCTCGTGCCAAGACACTAGTTCGTCTTATGAGACCTAATGATGCATTGAGGGGCTATAGTGGGCCCCAACCATTACTTATTAAGTCCAATTCATTCCTCATATGATCATGTTTAAACATAACATAACATTTGTATTAAAACTAGCATACTAAATGTTAATACATACTCCATAAACCATGAATGGTATAAAAATAACACATCCACAATCCAACATATCACAAAACTTTCAATACAAAATGGATGTTTTGTATCATAATAAATCAACTTCAAATAAGCTTAAAATCAATCATAGGATATTGACATAGATGAAATCCAAACTATTTGAGAGAAATATCTTTTATTTATTGAAATCATTTAAAACTCACATAATTATAAAATAAAACATTTACTTTGAAAATATTTTTATAATCTTTTAAGGTAAGCTTCTAATATTTTATAATGGTGGAAAATAGAATCACCCACCGTATAAGTTAAAAAAAGGCATTCTTACATTAATTCTGTCGAAAATGTTAAAAAGGACCTTTTTTGGAAAAAGATGAAATGATTCCTTTATAAACCTCTTATAAAACTTCAATCAAGGGTATAAATGACTTTAACCCATATTCTGTAAAGTATAAATAATGTTTTGAATTAAATTTTTCTGAAACATGTATGTGGATGATAAACAAGTCCCGGTAGATAATTACGTATAAACAACCTCAGATAATGAAGAGATTGTGAAATAAGCCTTACCTTGTACTTTTCCTTGGTTGATTGTAGGTTAAACTCCTTTATAATGGTGAAATAATTGTTATTAAGTTATACAATAATCATATACATTAATATGATATCATATATGATCTTTTAACATTGATTGGTTAATAATTTCTTAGTAATATTGTTGTTTTGGTTGTTATCTTACTCGTTTTCTTTTATATGTTTTGTTACGTAAGCTGTGTTTATTATGGATAGGTTTTATATTATTAGTATCCATAATTATAACAAGTCCTTAAACATTTTTTTTAATCATTAAATGAGAATTAGTCTTGAATGGATACGATGGGGAATGGATTTCATCGCGTTCGTGGAGACGGTAGTCCGTACGTACGCACGTGCGAAAATATCATTCTATTGATATTGAAATAATATATAATTGCATGTTATATCATATATACAGAATAATTATCATGTTATATTTATTATTTACATGAATTACACAACATTATTATACGCATCCAAATAATAATGTTTTGAATAACAATTAAACCGTTACGTGGAGACGGTAAGTCGTACGTATGCACATATGGTGGCATGTCATTCAAAGGATGGATTGAATTCTGAATATGGTTGTAAAATGTTTATAATAACATCATAGTATATATAATATACTGGATTTATTATTTTAGAATGGTAAAAACAACGAAAGAAGAAGTTGAAGAAGATATGAACATGAAAAAAGGTGGTGAAAACATTACCTCTTCTTTAGGTTCTTCCATTTATTTGATCAAAAGGGCTCCGTAGGTTGGATTTATGATCCAAATAATGCCTCTAAGATGATGTGAGAGAAGTTAAGAGATTATTTGGGCAGGGTTTGGCTGAACCAAAAGGCTTTGAAAGTGTGAAGAATTGGTTAGATGTGGTGTCCTTTTATAAGGGGGAGGAGAGGCACCTTAATAAAATCTAGAAATATTATTTTATAATAAATTCATATTCGGTTACTAATAGCTCCAAAGTGGATTATTTAAAATTTCAGGAGTGGATGGGTCGAAAACCACTCAACCAATATAATTTATACAGGTTTGGGTCATTATATTAACCTTATCATTTAGTTTTAACTCTTAGTTAATTTGATTGACACTTACTATATCACTTTGTATTTTTATATTATATAGGTAATAAACCTACTATATAACTCCTAGAGACCCCCAAGTGGTCAATTAATGATACAACTATCATGATATAAGTATCTTGGCCGAACCTTAGATATTTAGGAATTGAATATAAATTCATAATATAATATTTGTTTTAAAAACTCTTTTATGTCAATTTTGACACTATTGGGTATCATTTTTTATAAATTCATAACAAAACTATTAGATCCAAAAGATTTTATTTAAACATTCATAATATTTCATAGTAACCCAGAAAATTATTGGAATTTATAAAATATCTCATATTAAATTTATTTGGTTATTTATAATATCAATTATCATAATCATTCATTAATACGGTAATTACAGCATTATCAATGTGACATTAATAAATAAAATTATTTACTGTATAAAAACTATAAATAAAATTCCATTATGTAGAAAATATTTTTGGCTTTTTAATTAATATTTATAGTCGAAAATATAACATATATAACCCTATTTAAAAATTGTTTTGCTAAAAGATATATGCTTATGTCATTTTTGTATTTACTTTAATTTAATTAATATAAAGTGTCCCTATAACCTAAAATTGGCTACATGAGGTCCCAAAATCGACCCAAATATGACCATGGTTGGACATGTTTCCACCAATAATGATAGGACACGTTTTAGGGTAATATAGTATTATTATAATATTATTTTTACCCTTATTTACTGGATTTACCCTTTAACCATGGTAAATAAAATGTTTACCGATGTAATTATTCAAATTTTCTAAAAATGATAGTTACCTATTTACACAATTTGGACATCCCAATTCCAATTATGGAATATATTTTTTCAAATTCAAAACACAGAAGTGGCAGAAATTAATTTATAATTAATTTCCGCTGTTAAAACAAAAAGCCTGTTTTTAAGAAATAATAACTACCAAAAGATTTATACTTTTTTATGTCCGTTTTAATTTTGAAATTAAGTCCAATGCCAAAAATTGTATTAAATGCAAAAAATATATTCTAAATATACTTTAAAACCTCAGAAATTCATAATTTATCACTATTAATTATTTCTAATAAAAATGTTCTTTTAATAAAAATTTAGTAATATTCACTATTCATCAAAATATAAAAGTTATCTGAAAAGTACCAAAATTTCATCCTAGGATAATTTCAATATTCAGAAACCAAAAATGAAGTCCATTTTGAGAGATAAAATTTATAAAATTTCAAAAAGTGGGTATTACTATTCGTAACATCTACTTTGATTGGCCGGAGTGTGTTAAAATCTCGAAGTTGCGTACAACACACGCTACTGTATTATTCTAAGAGAATCGTACCGTGGAAGTTTGGGGTGTTACAGAATGAATATATGAGTGCATATGTGATGAAAAAATACGTGATCTAGCTGGTTTTCAACAATAGAGGAAAATTGATGAGCAGTATCCTATATTTGGAAATGAAATTAGAAATCTCAGACTAGGGTTGTGCACAGACGGAATGAATCCATACCGAACCCTCAGCAGCACACATAGTTTATGGCCTATTGTATTGGTAATTTACTACCTCTCTCTTGATGTTTTTATGAAGCGAAAATATTTCATGTTGAGTATAATGATCTTTGGTCCGAAGCAACCCGAAAATGATATTGATGTTTTTTTGTCACCAATGATTGATGATTTGAAAATTTTATGTGAGGATGGTATTAGGGTGTATGATTCTTATAAAATGGAATATTTTCAACTGCATTTAGTGCTTATGTTCATATTAAATGACTTCCCAGCATATGGAAATTTGTCTGGATTCAATGTTAAAGGGCATAAAGCATGTCCAATTTCTGAATTAAAGACTTCATATATTCAATTGCATCATGGGAGAAAAATAGTGTACAAGGGCCATAGAACATTTTTTCGTATGGATCACTCTTATAGAAGACTGACAAAGGCAATCAATGGCTTATAAGAATTTTATATTGCCCCAAAATCTTTATCCCCTGATCTGTATATTGAGAGGGTGGAAAACCTTGATGTGACGTTGGGAAAGACAGAAAAATCTGGTAATGATAGATATATTTGTAAAAAAGGTCAATATTTTTTGAGGTACCATATTGGAGATATCATGAAGTTAAACATAATATTGATGTCATGCACGTGGAGAAGAATATTTGTGATAGTTTTATTGGAAAATTGATAGATATTAATGGAAAGACAACAGTTGGGTTGAATGCAATATTAGACTTAATATCAATGGGAATACGTTTGGAGTTAGCTCCCACTTCAAATGGAAGATGAAAATTTCTTCCCCCAGATTGTCATACATTATCCAAGAGGGATAATTTTTTTTAATGTATTTATGATATCAAAGTGCCTCAATGATATTCTTCAAATGTAAAAAATTCTGTCTCAATGAAGGGATTTTAGTTGATAGGTATGAAATATCATGATTTTCACATCATGATGCATCAACATCTACTAGTTTCATTGTTTGGAATATTTCCCATCTGTGTCAGAAATAATGTAATGAAGTTGTGTTATTTTTTAAATTCAATTTGTAATAACGTGGTTGATGTGAATGATTTGAACATCTTGGAAAAGTATGCAATTTGTATACTTTGTAAATTTGAAATGTATTTTCCTCCATATTTTTTTTATATAATGGTGTGTTTAGGGATTCATCTCGTTCTAGAAATAAAGTTTGTGGACCTGTATATCTTTATTGAATGTATCCTTTTCTAAAGCTATATAAATATATTGAATGTGTTTATTAAGAATCCATATCGACCTGAAGCATCAATTAATGAAAAGTATATTTCTGAGGAGGCTTCATAGTTTTGTATGAGCTACTTGGATGTGGCACAACACATAGGTTTGCCTCCATCTCTCCATAAACACATTAATAATGTGGGAAAGGGTATTTGTTGCTTGAAAGTCAAATCATTGTCAGCTGAACAGATGAAGAAGTTAGAATTATACATCTTGAATGACAAACATGATTCTCAATCATATATTAGACTGCATATTAATGAGTTGAAACAGTGTCATCCAAATAAGAAAGAAATGTGGATTTAGAATGAGCACAACATAATATTTTTTTCAGGGTTTAAAAAGACCTTTCTTGTTTGATCGGTTGTATCCGAGACATTAAAATGGGTATTGGGTGATCCATGTTTAAATGTGATAACATGGTCTAGTTATGACATTAATGGCTATACATTTCATACAAAATATCATGAGTACAGAAGTGCAGTTCGGAATAGTGTTGTATTGGTGTTTGCAGAAGCAATGCATTTTTTGAGTGCTAAAGGAAAAAACCCAATTTCTGTATCAAGTGCATATTGTGGAGTGATTGATGAAATATGGAAGGTTGATTACTTTAAAATTAATGTTCCTGTTTTTAACTGTAAATGGATTATCAGTAACAAAAGTTTCAGACATGATGACTTTGGAATGACAGTTGTTAATATGAATATAATGGAAGACAGAAATGATTCTTTTATAATGGAAACACATGAAAAATAAATTTTCTATGTAGTAGATCAATTATATATGTGGTGTACTATTGTTTTACAAGGGAAAAAACAATATGTTGGTGAGGATAAACTTGATGAAGATGCGGATTTATGTGAGATTCCTACTTTCATGGAAAGATTAAAATAACATAATTATAAGCATGTTGAAGACATGGTTTGTGCCGTATGAAACAATCACGATGAAGGAATTTGGGAAAAAATCCATTGTTCATTCCTGAAATTATAGGTAACATTTTCTTATTTCATGTATACATTTATGTTGTTTACCATTACATAAATTATATATATATTATTTTTTTCAATGAAAATTACTTTACCATGTTTACATTGTTTATCAAGTTTACCATATTTACCATCTTTACCATCTCTACCACCTTTACCATTGTTTAACATGCTTACCATATTAACCATGTTTACTATTACATAACTTTGTACAACAGTCTATTTTTTATTTACTTTAGTATTGTAATATTTGAATTTTTATATTTATGAACTAATATATGCTTTTTTTGATTTCAAGGATAATGACTGATCAATTAGTTAATCAACCACATGATTCTGAATATGAGCATATTGGTCATACCATTGGGGAGGAACATTCACATGCTTCTCTTGATGTTCCCCAGTCTTCCTCATATGCTCCCATTACGACAAAGAGTTCATGATTTGGTAAATGTGGGTGCACACTTTTACAAAAATTATCAGTTGCCCATACTTAGGCCTAGATAATACTAGTTGATTTTGAAAATTACAATATTCCTAGATGTACAAATTCAATAGATTTTAAGAGTTTTGTATCAAATCTGGGTAAGAGTAAAGTAATCATTTTGTATGATGACTGGAGATGTGTGGACAAAGATATAATCTCTCAGTTGTTGGAGACGATTTTGGAAAGATATTTTTCTATTGTTTTCCCATTAATTAAATTTTTCTTGTATATATAATATGTTTAACCTCCTCTTTATCATATGAAATTTGATATTCCTAACACTCGAGGATTCAGGAAAAAATTCTTATCAATGGATTCTAGGAGATGGAGGGATTCCAAATCAAACATATCATCTGATTTCATTTTTTTTCATAAGAGTCAGGAAAATCCATGACATATATATCCTTTCAAAGATGAAGACACATGTAAAGATTTTGTTGAGAGTACATGAAAAGATTAATTTTTGGTAAGGGCAATGTAAACTTTTATAATATTTCTTATATAAATGAGCATATTAATGTTTTTTTAATTATTTTTTATTCTTAATTTATAACAAATAAGGAAATATCATCAAGAGATCAAACATAAAAATTAATACCCTCATAGTTTATCTCGGGGGTGGGGGTATACATTATTGGAAGAACATATGATGGTGAAAAAATTACATAAAATATGAGCTGACTCTTCAAGATCTTGAGAGGTGTCCCCCCATCCCCTCAATCTAGACATGAAAAATAGAAGATAGCTTAGATGGGAAAAAGGGAAATATTATTCAGAAGAATCGAGAATCGTAACAGAGAGAACTGTAAGAAATATATATTTTTTATTTAAGTTAACTATATTCTTAATATAATTTCAATCATTACAAAAATGTTCAATTAATTAATATAGATTCTCTAGAGGAGTAGAGCTCACAGGGGGTATTTACAGTCATTGGGAGGCAAGATATTTTATCTGCAACATTTGGAAATCCCAAACATCCGGTGTGCGTACGAGGATATACGACAGGTGTATCGGTAAGAAAAGTGTTTCCATGTTCTTAAACTTCTTCTATTGAGGGTGATTTTAAGAAACGAAATAGAATCCTTGGAGGATGATGTTTATAATATTAATGTGATGGTAGAGGAAAATATTAAGGCATTGGTATCGTCTATGTTTACAGACATGCAAAGACAAATTTCATACTGCAACTCCCAATCCTCCACCTCCCCCTGCAGACCCCATTATTTATCCACCACCTCCGCCAGTAGCTCCCACTCCCCCACCTCAGCATGCGAACCGCATTTTTTATCCTACTCCTTCGCCAAAGCTTCCTACTTATTTCTATTTGTATGTTGATGATCCTCAATTTCATATAGTTGCATATGGTCTGGTATATTGTATAGGAGATACATTTCATCATCAACAATTAGAGGTACAGAATCATAGGGTCACTGTACAAGATATTATATATAGATCATCTCGAGTACCATTACCTACAAATGAGGTGATGACAGTAGGACATAGTATCGACCATTTTTTAATTTGTCCAATAAGATATCTGTGACTCATTACCATAGAGTTATGTATGTTATATATTCTATTTTCTTTGTTTTATTAATGTTTTTTTATCATTTGAAAAATAATATATTTTTCTATGTATTTTTACAGGAATACATCAATAGTAAAGAAAAACTATATATACAACTACAAACACAAATGTATATCACATCAGATACAAATTCTACTAGTCTTGATAGATTGTTAAGATATTTAAATTTTTTGGTGGATCATTATGAATTTCCAATGGAAGCTCATGTTTGTGGATGTGCAATAACTATGGGGATTGTGAAAACTGATATCACAGAGCTTGTTACTAGAGATAAGTTGGGCATCAACGTGGCACAAATGTTTTCCATGTATGTCTTAACACCTTTTCCCTGAATTATATTTATTAAAAATGTATACTAATGAATATTTTTTATTAGGTATCTTTATAAAATATGTGAGAATAATGAGAGGATAGATGTATATGAATTCATGGACCCGCATTTGATTTCCCCTGAAGCACATGCATTGGATGAGGAACAAATAATGCTTTACATTGCTGAAATATTTGAAAAGAATATAGTCACAAAATGATGGATGATGCATTTTTTTGAGAGGTATGAAACACATCTTTGGAAAAGAGTTCATTATCTTTTAATATAAAAAACAACTAACCGTAAATTTTCTATTATCAGTGAACATTGGATGTAAGGTGTTTTTTCCCAAGGGGGAAATCACATTATTGAATATGTTGGGACCATGGCGATGTACAGGAAAGTTTTAAGAAATTGCTGGAAAAGTATGTTTCAATTTATCAATAGATTTATATATTATAATGAATTTGAAATTTATCCCATTCATATTATTTTCTAATACGGGATGGGTCTAATTTTTAAAAAAACAACAAAAATGAGTTCGAAGATCAAATATTTAAATGTAAACGTAAATATCTATTTATAATTTATAATTTTTGATTTATTACATAAAAATAATATATTTAATTTGCCCTCATTCAAATAGAATTTTCATGAACAATAAGGTGTCATCGAATGCAGATATTATATGTTAAGATTCATGTATGAAATAATTACAACTGGAATAATTGTGAACTTTGACATGGTATGATTTTCTTTTAAACATTTCCATAAAATTTCATTTGATTTATTCATTATATACGTTAACTAAAATCCGGTTAATTTGTATCTATTTGATGACCCTCAACCCTATATTTCTCAAGACGTCAAACACATACAAGTGGAATTGTTAAATCATTTTACAAGTTTGATTGATTTTTAGTTGTTTGTAGTGTATAATGTAATTTCAAATATTGTCAATGTAATTCTTTATTTTGTAGTCTTTGTGGTTGGATTTAGTTTTTTTAAGTTGAAATTGTATGTTTTAAATGTTATATATGTGAATGTTTAATTTTTCTTTACTTATTGTTTTGGTTTACTTATTATAGTTTTTCTAGTATGGATTCTGGTCTGGGGGGAGGGGTTCTATGGGTTTGGGGGGGTATCTAGTGGGGTCAGGGTATCCATGGGTGTGGGAGGGATGTCCTGTGGGGTGGGGGTGTCCTGGGTGTCCATGAGAGTGGGGGGGGGGGGGGAAGTCCAGTGGGGTGGGAGCGTTTCCCGGAGGGTGGGAGGGATGTCAAGGGGAGTAGGGGGTTGTTCAGGGGCTGTCCAAGGGTGTGGGGGTGTCATGTGTGGTGAGGGGGTTTATAGGGGTGTGGGAGGGCTGTCTAGTGGGGTGGGGATGTACATGGTGTCCATGGGGATGGGGGAATTTCTATGAGGGTGGGAGGGATGTCCAGGGGAGTGGGGGCTGTCCAGGGGTGTGGGGGTGTCCAATGGGGTGAGTGGGCTGTCCAGGGGTGTGGGAGTGTTGTCCATGGGGGTGGAGTGTCCAGGAAGGAGGGGGTTGTCCAATGGTGTGGGGCTGTCCAGGGGGTGGGGGAAATCCATGGGAATGGGGGTGTCCAGGGGTGTGGTGAGCTATCTATTGGGGGGGTCTAGTCGGTTTGGGTCGGGTTTTAGTCTGTTTTATGTCTGGGGTGTCCAGGGGTGTGGTGGGGCAGTCCGGTGGGGTGGGTGTGGATTATGGTCTAGTTTTGTTCAGTTTTTGGTCTGTTGGGGGGTTCTGGTCTGGTTTTGGTCTGTTTATGGGTTTGGTCAGTGGGTGTCCAGTGTGGTGGGGGCTGTTCCGGGGTGTGGTGGGGCCTATCCAGTGGGGGGGGGGGGGTTCCAGTGGTGTGAGGGAGGGTTTCCATGGGGGTGGGGGCATTTCCAGGTGGGTGGGAGGGATGTCTAGGGGGTGGGGGTGGGGGCGTCCATGGGGTTTCTAGGGGGGGTGTGGTCGGGGGTGTCTTATGGGGTGCAGGAGGTTTCTGATGGGGTGTGGGAGGGATGTCAAGTGGGGTGGGGTTGTACAAGGTGTCCATGGGGGGGAGTCCAGGGGTGGGAGGGTGTCTAGGATGGTGGGAGGGTTGTCCAAGCAAGTGGGGGGATGTCCAGGGGTGTCCAGGGTTGTGGGGGGGTCCAGGGGGTGGGAGGGCTGTCTAAGGGTGTTGGGAGTGTCCATGGTGTCCATTATGGTGGGGGTGTCCTGTGGGGTGAGGGGGGTTTCCATTGGTGTGTGGGAGGCTTACCTAGTGTGGTGGGGGTGTCTTGGGTGTCTATGGTGGGTGGGGGTAGTCCAGGGGTGTGAGAGGGTGTCCAATAGGGTGGGAGGGTTTTCCAGGTGAGGAGGGGGGGGAGTCCATGGGGTCCAGGGGTGTGGGGGTGTCCATGGGAGGTCTAGGGGTGTGGGGGGGGGGGCTGTCTAGGGGTGTGGGAGTGTTGTCCAGGGTGTGGGGGTGTCTAGGAGGGTTGGGGTTCTAGGGGTGTGGGATGGTTGTCCAGGGGTGTGGGAGTGTTGTCTAGTAGGGTTGGGGGAGTTTTCATGGGGTGTCGAGGTAGTCAAGGGGGAGTGGGGTGTAGTCTAGGGGTGTGTTGGTGTCCAAGGGTGTGGTGGGGGTTGTCTAGTGTGGTGGGGTGGGGGTGTCTAGGGGTGTGGTGGGGATGCTCAGTGTAGTGGGGTGGGAGGTTGTGTAGGAGGGTGGGAGGGTTGTCCAGGAGAGTGGGGGGATGTCCAGTAGGTGTCCAGGGGTGTGGGGGGAGTCTAGTTGTGTGGGTGGGGGGGTTCTAGGGGTGTGGGAGGGCTGTACAGGGGTGTGGCAGTGCTGTCCAGGGGGTGGGGTGTCTATGAGGAATGGGAAGGGGGGGTTTCTAGGGGTGTGATAGGGTTGTCTTGGGGTGTGGGAGTGTTGTACAGGGGGTCGGGGTGTCCAGGAGGGGGGATGGGTTGTCCAGGGATGTGGTGACCTGTCCAGGGGGTGGGAGCAGTCCAGGGGTGTGGGGGTGTCCAGGGGGTGTGGTGGGGGCAGTCTAGTGTGGGGGGGGGGGGGGGGTTCTGGTCTGGTTTTGGTTGGGTTTGGGTCTGTTTTTGGCCTCGGGGTGTCCAGTGGGGTGGGGTGTCCAGAGGTGTGGTGGGGGCTATTCAGTGGGGTTGGGGGGGGGGGGGGGTCTAGTCTATTTTTGGTTGGATTTTGGTCTGTTTTTGGTATGTTTTTCGTCAGTTTCAGGCCTTTAGGTAGGGCATAATAGTGGGAGATTAGTTTTATTATAAAAGACAATTGTTTTTTATATCTTTTATTTTATAACTGACTTAAAAAATTCATTGTGATTAGTTTTAACATTTGTTATTTGAATAGTGACGTTATAAATTCATGAGAAATGGTTTTTAGGTCGGTTATCTCATAACATATGTAATAAATGGAAATGAATATTTTTTATATCGGTTATTTTATATCCAGCGTCATAGATATGTTTTCACCTCAGTTATTATTTAATCGACGTGGAAAACCGCTTGGAAGACATATTTATCACGTCGGTTATGAAAATAACCTACTTGATAAACTATTAGGAGGAGTGATTTTTGGCATATTTTATATAATAAGTGACATGAAATAGTATATACCAAGTCGCTTATTTAATAACCAATGTAATAAACTAGGACTCTAAAGTGTTTTCCATGTTGGTTTTTTAACCTACGTGAAAAACACTATGGATTTGTGTTTTTTATGTCGGTTTTAAAATAACTGACATAAAAAAGAAATGTTTATTACATATCCTTTAACAACATTGGCCAAAATACGATGTAAAAAATAAAAAATTACCATTGTAAAAAATGATTTTTGCACTACTGATTGTCCATGATGTGTCAATTTACCATTATCATGGACGATGAGATTTAAAATTATTTTACTACCTTAAGGGATAGTCATAAAGCCATTATTATTATTAAATATGTGTTTATTATAAATATTATAATATATAAAATGTTATTGTACCAATATATAAATCTTATATTATATAAAATGGTATAAGATCGTGATGGTCATAAAAACTATCAAAACATATTAAATAATTTTCATTAATGTTTTATCTAAAAAATAATCCTCATATAAGAAAAAAACATTACGTGGTATCATTTAAAAATCTAGAACCATATTAATAAAATTTATTTCCACTTCTAGTGTTTATCATCCATTCAAAAATAAAACCCATAATGAACCAACCCTAGAAACTATGAAATAAACGCACCGAAAACAATTCAAATCTATAAATATAATCTATAAATGGGTGGAAAAGTGTTATAAAAAATCATATAAGGAATTATAAATTATAATATAGTGATTTAATAAAGTAATAACACTCCTTAAAACATTATGGGGAGGTTTTAAACACGATTGAAGGAACACAATCCCACGTTAATGGACCTTCCTTTTGAAATCCTCTTTAATGTCTCTTTTTACAATATTCAAAAAGAATGTTCCTTCATAACAAGTACGACATGATAGGATTATCCAAATTTTATGACACATTAATTTTTTATATTTTAAATACCATATTAATATTATATTTACAAAGAAAATTATTTCTTTATATTTGCATACTATTCTATTAGATTAAGTGATTTTCCACAAGAAATGTTTATATAATGAAAGTTTTCATTTTTTATGATTTTTTCTAGTTATTAATAATTATTTGTGATAATGGGTGAGACCTAAATCTCCCTTTATTATATTTGAAATGTTTATGTTGAAAGATAACTGGAATGATTATTCCAAGTGTAATGGTAATGGTTATAATATAATGTAGTAGTGGGGGTTAAATAGCAATTTAGTCATGAGGGTTACATTGTAATGTAGTCATGAGGGTTATAAATCATATGGTATCCATGAAGGTTAAAATATTATGTTTCTAATTCTCTAATTTACCTAAATGGTTTATTTGTGTTTTATGGAAATATCATGTTTTAATCAGGTATGTATGTGATAATTTAAGGGTGAGAAGTTTGTCTTTGTGAAATTGTTGGATATGTTTATAAGTATTAATGGACAAATGTTTACATTATTTTATCTCCCTTAATTATATTTTTGCGTTCATCCCAATTTTTAAGGATTTATCATGGGGTTTAGGGATGTGTAAGATAGATGAAGAAGCCATGCCAAATACTGTGAATATTTTTTGTGAAAATATTTCTGGTTTTATTTTTAAAAATTGTATTATAGAAGAAATGGATAGTATTTTAGTAGTACCAAAGTAATATTCTTTTGGGTTTATTTTTATTAATTATTCTTTAATTTGCTAAAACTATAAACTGAAAAGATCTTTTGGAATAAATGAATGTGAATTCTAAAAGAATTTTATTGATTTGTAAATGGTTAAGTTCAGGGCCTTATATATAAATTGCTAAAAAGTGAGTTATTTTTAATTTTATATGATAATGGATCTAAATACCCTCGTCTAATAAGAAACAGAAAAGCTTTCACTATGTTTATACCTGTATTTTTTTGTTACACCCACTATTTAACCCCTTTAACTCTTATAATGACAACATGTATTTTTATTTTTTGAGGGTCAGTATAGTTACTATAAAATAACAAAATTTTGATAAATGGAAAATGGATTATATTTTCATAATTATAAAATATAGTTCTCTTATTGTTATATCAATTTAAAATCATTTAATTAATTATTATTTATTGGAAAATATCTAGAAATTTAATATATAGAACTATCTATTATATTGATTTTAAGAATTTGAAGATAACACTAAAAATTTAGAAAATATATAATATTTCTTACGTGGAAATTTAATATATAAAATTTATTTATTACATAAATAATATAAATTTATAGTTATTTAAATTTTTTAAATTTCAATTATTGGGTATTTTTATTAATTAAATAATTATAGCATCAACAATGTGAGAACATTTAATGTAACTTTTTCTTCAAAAAAAATATTTATTCTATATTATGAATATAAATATATTATATTTCAAAATAATATTTATACTCAAACTTATCCACTACATTAGACTATATGAAAAATATTAAAATTATTTAAAACAAGTGGCAGACATGTTTGACTTCTCTTTAAATAAAGTAAAATAACATATTAATCTCATTCAAGTGACATAAATAGGTTATCAATTCAACATAGAGATGATTATTGATGAAACCTAAACATACAATAAAAATCAACCATGTTTAGGGGTAATTTGATAGTAATTATAATTTTCTTTTTATCTTATAATTACCTCATTTACCCATTACCATATCAACAAAAAATTTATTGTTTACAAGTCATATTTGAAAAAAAGTAAAATGGAAATATTTACAAACATTAGGGCTAATTTTTCACAATATGGAATTAGTTTTCAAAAATTCAAACCACATAAGTTCACATAATTTATTTTAAAATGAAATCAACAAAACGTAATTTAAAATAATATTCAAATGAATGTCATTTTTAAATAGGAAATGTTTTTATACAATCATATAGCATAAAATCAATTTAAAAAACCAAAACTGGATTATTTTTAATAAAAAATATATAATAAAAATTTAAAACTAATCCAAAATTGAATATTAATTTTCAAATATTTTTAATATGAAATTTTCAACAAAAATATATATTTTTTACTACTCATTTAAAAATAATACATTTAAGAAAATTATTAAACTTATACCATAGAATATGTTTGATATGATTTTTTAAAATATGATGTTTTTTAATATAATAGATTTTTTAAAAGGTTAGGAAATTAATTATATTATTTGTAGTTAATATAAAATGAAATCATTTTTAAAGAAAATATCTTTTTGATGAATAAAATGAAATTAAGAAATATTAATTTATAATATTATAAAAAATTAAATACATTTAGACTGATTTATAAATTTATATTTATTTCATAAATTAGTTATTCATATTTATGCTGACTAATAAAATGGCTAGGATATAATTTTCACCTTTAAATAATAAAATTCAGTAGATTTTAATCTATTGTATTTACTTTTAAAATATGTTTTTTTTACCTTTTTACATTTATAGTAAATTTACAGACCCCTTAATAAAAAAGAATTTATTATCATAGTAATTTTGAAAGGGTTTAACAGGGATTATAACAAATAGGCAAGCAGAAACATCACTATTAATATTCCAAAATTTATTTTATGAAATAATTTTTTACTATTTCTGATCATATATTATAAATTTATCTTTTTATATCCACATGAACTGGAAAAATAATTTTCATAAATTTAATAATTTGTGTATTATCGTGAGATCCCTTTCTCTCACATTTAAAATGACATCTATTATCCTCTCATCCACACACATTTTGAACATTCCTAGTCAAATGTTTTTTGAAAAAATTATCTCATCAACTACAATATTCATGTATTATAGTATATAGTAATCTTAAATGAAAATTCAAAGCTTCTTTAAGAAGGATTATGAAGGGGGGATACTGAATAAAAGGTAATCGTCAAACTCGACCTCTTTCAATTTATTAATTATTTAACCTCCTATAAATACATGGTATGAATTATATAATAATTAATTAATTAAATTAAATAAATTTTATAATTATGATGCTGATGGTCCAAAAAAAATTAACCTTTCTTTATTCCATTGGATAATTATAACATCACTTGTCTGTACGTTTGGTCCACCACCTCTAAGAAGAAAAGTGATTATTTATCATTTTCACGTTACATGGATCCTAATAACGATATCTTTAATTAATATATAATATATATGTGATAAAAAATGGTCATGGTAAGGTGATATATTATTTACCTTCCATTCATTCCATCAATTAAAAATGAAGCTTTCTAAGTAATAATTTCTTGAGGTAAGGTATTTTCATCTCAAATTTATTTTTTTGAGACATATGCCATATTCACAATTTTTTTCTTTTATATGGTGAATATAATAGAGATGTATGTATTTGATTATTATTATAATAAATTTTATGGGGAAATATATATATATATATATGTCAATAGATGTACATTTTATTCATGGGTATATGGGTTCAAAAAATACCAAATGGGAATGGTTTTAATGATACAGTCTATTTTTTTCTTATAATGTTTATGATTATGTTTTCAATGATAACCTTTCATGATCTACCTCTCATAAATCTCATCAATTTTTTTATTGCCTTTTTATTTCATGAAAATACATCATTTCATATCATTTACCTCACTTTAATTACTAAAGAAACCAAATTATTATTTTTATGGAAGCAAGACTATGTTTTAGTATTCTATATGGGATATTTTTCATCAATTTCCCTTTTTTATAAAAATATTTTTAGTTTTATAACTATTATCAATTTTATAATTTAATTTTAAAATTTTATTTAATTTGAAAAAATGAAATGAAAATTCTTATCATTTTTCAAATGAGGTACTTTTTGTCTTCTTACAAGAAATGTGAAACGAGTCACTATTTTTAAACACCACGAAATGTGTGCCATGCACTTATCCAAAAAAATTCTTCAATCAGGGCTCCAAAAGATCACTGTGATACTATGAAATTATCACGGGGTTCATTGATGGGAGCGAAGGCACCATCCCGAAGGGCCGGGACCAGATCCCAACAGTGATCCGAAGCCAATGTGTGAGGGAACAACCCCCACAGTGTATAGAAATTATTTGGCTAAGTCTCTAAATGGGCACCCAAGGTACTTGCGTGCAATCACCTACATGCCACCATGATAGAGGAGAATGAAACTATCATTTTGGATAAGTCCTCAATGTGTCTCTCTAGTTAGGCCAAATCACCAGCTACACACAAGTCTATATGGGAGCAACCCGTCTAGTGCAAAACCACTTACACACCAAAAAATTGGTGCCCAAACCACTTGCGTGACCAATTTTTTTCCCCAGGGTCCTATTTTTCCTTATAAATAGACCTTTGGCGGCTTCATTTGTACAAAAAAATTCCTTGAATCCTAATTTCTACATTAGTTTCCCTAGTTCTTCACTCAGGTCCAAGAAAACATTCATGGTGGTTCTTTAACACCTAAAGAGGTGAACATTAAGGAGGATCGTATGACCTAAGTTCTTTTGGTGCTTGAAATCCATAACACTACAGCATCTAAAGTTTCCAACCTCCTGAAAATCTGAAACACGTTTCTGTCACCTATTCCAATAATAAGAACATGAGGACCCCACTTTTGGGATCACTTGTGAATACTCCCAGAGGCTTGAGCCAGGTCTCACTGATGTATTACCATACGGGTTGTTCGTCACTTAAGTGATTATCAGGTCTCCCAAGCCTATATTTATTCCTATACTAGCACACTCTTATCTACTTGTGCACCTCTCATTGATTCACATAGTTTCTTTAGTCCATAATCCATCATGCCCTCTTCAAATCCATCAATGAAAATAATTCTTCTTCGTTGGATCCCTTGTTTGAAAGGGATTATGTTTAGACCTCCACTGAAACCTCCTAACTTATCAAACCTTTAGGATAGTCACATCAGTGTGTCTCTTATATGGGTTTGTATATCTGTAGTCAGAGTTTTCTTAAAAAATTTCACAATGGGGTTAGGATTCATTGAGTGTTTTGGGTTTTTAAATCCGTAGTCATAGGGACCTTTCTCCCTGAAATAGGGCTGGAAAGTTCCTAGTTTTGAGGATTAGGATTTGGTGTAAACCTCTCCCTTCTCAAGGATCTGGAACCACAATTCACTAGTAGGGATGGTATGGTTCAGAATTTATTTTCCTTTAATGAAATTGAAAAGTCTCCCTCCCCTACAAAGAATAATTTTAGGGTAGTCATCCTAGTTTAATCCCCAAACCTTTATCCCTTATTCATTTTATTGTACCCTTGTCCAATGTAAGTTGAACAAAGGGAAGGCTCGTCACCTCTCCCTCATCCACTGTCGCTTCCATAGGTCCACCATTTTCCACCAATGGAAGAGGAAAAGTGTGGGTTCCATTATTGAATCTTTGACATCCTCTTTTTCCTCACACTGAGCATGACTCATGTGTGATTAGAGATTTTTCATGGCCACAATAGTATCACAACACTCATGATCTTCAAGAAATCTAATTCTTGTTCAAACTAGGATATGTAGGAAGCCTTAATCAGGGATCGAACTCATTGGATACCCTCTTGAAGAATCCAACATTAATTTCCTTAATCTACACATCCTCTTAAGAATAAGCCGCAAATTAAACCCCCAAATAATTAAGGAATCCTTTTTAGGAAGTAATCCCTTAATAATTTCTCTGAATGAACTATAAACTCTTAGGAGAATCATCTAACTATGGGGGATTTTATTCCCATCCACATGGTATATAAAGAAATCCTCCTTGAGGTTCAAACAAGACGCTTCAAATTAACCCTATTGATCATGTTCCATATTTTTAACAAGGTGTAATCTAACATTGGAACCCATATCATTTCCATGTTCCATGGGCTAGTTAGACATACGTACCACACCAAAATTTGACTAACCACCTTCTTATTAGATGACCTTACCACAAAACATTAAACTGTATGTCAAGGTACATGTAACATGACCTTAAAATGTATGATGTTTCCCATTAAGTGGAACTGAACTACAAGGGTTATGATACCTTTCATAAGGATACCTTAGTAGCCCATTTTATTTGTAAAATCCCAATATCAAAACAAACCTTTATATCCCTAGATGAAAATAAATTCAAGTGTTCCCCACTAAGTGGCTTAAAAATAAGTATCATCATAACGATGATTAAAAGAATCTCTGAATACTATATGATAGGATACCATTTATAGATAACCTAGAATACATTTATATATATCCATTAATGAATATCCTTTAATACATACTAATGATTCTAAAATTTACACATATTAATAAGTTATTGAAAATTCTAAGGGAAACATATGTAAGACTTGGATAATTAATAAGGGTTAATGAAAAGATCTTAAATTTATAGAGAGTCTCGGAGTAGACAATAATTCCCCCAATATGGAGTGATGAGTCCAAACTCCCATAATCTTGACCAATGAACATTTATAATTATTTTAAAGTGAAAACATAACAAATGCCTGCCTTTGGAAATAAGGTCTCTTTTGGACAAATAACTGTAGGATGTTTTTGGTTCGATGAATAAATCCAATGGAACCTATCTAGAAGCACGAATTCCTAAAATGAGAACACAAATTTCAAGGAAATACGAAACACTATTTTATAAATAACAGAATATAAAGAATTTTTCACTTCTATGACCACTCAATGATTTGAATATTCCTTTATAAGATTCATTTATTATTTGGAATAAAATTTTCTCCTAAATCCCTGATAAGATTTTATATATTAAATATGTTTTTGAAATTTGAAAATGTGTTTTCCACATAAAATATTTATGTGATATTTTAAATTAATTTTTCACTTATTAGAAAATTAAATGACATTACATATGATTTACTATAGTAATGAATCAATTATACCATAAAGTTTGAATTTTTGGATGGCCTATTTTGATGATGATTTATTATTGATTCCATGAAACTAATTTAAATTTTATGGATTAATTAAGTTGTAATGTAACTATTATTAAAAATATTTCTTTTAAAACACATTTGTTAAAATTTGGCAGTGAAATTTATTTGAAACCCATTTCATTTCAATTATATATTCTATGAAATTTTTTTTAGGATCATATGTTCCATATAAAATTAATTTTCATCATTTGACTTCTGTTATAAGAATTATATATCCCTCCAATGAACTGGTTATGGATGAATATATCATGATATAGTAATGATTATAATGGTTAGTGAACTCAATTTAGTAATGGACTATTTCCACATGGATTTACTTAGGATTGAACATTTAATAAATGTAATATTGAGTGGGGAGTGAACTAAATCAAATATGATAGTCTTGGTAGTGATCCTTGACAGAGGAAATGGTTTTATATGATTAGGTTTACTCGACAAAAGTTTTTATTATGAAATGTTATTTTCTCAGAGATGATGTTATTTGATTTAATTTTTATTTATATATTATAAACTTCCATGATTTATGAAATTATTCAATTTTATGATATGTGGTATACTTATTATTATTTTTCAAATATTAATCTCACATTCTCAATCCCTTATGCCCTTATAATTTTTAATTCATAATTTATATTTCCCACTTTTACCAGTAAATACCATATGATCTCAACATTACTTTTCTTAAAATTCCATGGGTTATTATGAATTTTCGTATATAGGGAATCTCTTATAATAAAAATAAGTGGGAATATCATTTTTTGAAACGTTTAGGATACTTCCTGAAATAAGAAGATTTTGTATCTAATGTCCGTAGTCACACAAAAGATATAGTTATTGAAAATATCACTCTATTATTTATTGAATATTCATATATTGTGACTTAATATTTATGTATGGATATATTGCGACAATGTATAGATAATTTCTCATGTAGGTGGAATATAAGACATGGGGTCTTTTTATCAATTTCAATTACTAGAAGAATTATTAATTTTACAAACTAATTTTATTTCATTTTTTGTATATTATACACCATTATATAATTATAATCATAAATCACTATTTATTTATGGAACAAAAAATTAAATTTTAATTATTTTCTGTTAATTGTTTTTGATACATTCATTACCAATGACTCAAGGGTTTCATCATGACTCAGAATCTTCATTATTACATGATTTTGTCCATTCGATATGTAATCTATTCTAAATAATTTATTTTCTAACCCTAAATAATTCATATTTTAATTCATATTTTATTTTTATAAAGAAAATTTTAATAATAAGACTTTTTACTCTGATTAATTTCATACATTAAATATGAGATATTATTAAAAGTAATTTACATCATATATATTAGAAATTTGATTTTTCTTCATTTTAATTGTTACTATTTTTTATTCTTTTATATTATAGGATACATATCTATTCTCGTTTATAACATTTTGGTTTATTTATAACTCAAATGAAAATTAATAATTAATTTTTTTAATAACATGGGTTTCATTAAAACTGGATGAAAATCTTAAAATGGTACTTATTCACATATTCAGATATTATATATCGTCCACTATATATTTCATAAATTTTACCATTAGGTAATTCTGAGTGGTACATTATTACATATTGTTTTTAAAAATAAAATTATTAAAATTATTCGTTTTTATTTAAAAAAAATTACTTTTAAATATAAAATATAACATTTTTTACAATAATAGTAAAAAACTACTATGACTGTTTTTTATGATTCCACCCAAAATATACAATCTATCACTAAATAATTTTACACTTTTAGAGTTATGTTTTATGTACCACCCCATAAATTATTTAATGATATAATTCTTTGAGTGATTTAATTTTTTTGATGATGCCATCAAAATTTTAATATCTTCTGATTTAATACCTTTAAAAAATGTTAGCTAACAAATTGTATAACCATGGGAAAAAAATAATTTTTTTTATATTTGATTCCATATAGAAGAAAATTATTTTTATCGTAATGTGATGGATGATTCCCATAGATATATAACTCATGAGATAAAAAACAATTTTTTTGGACATGTTTTTGGTTATATATGTTCTTAAATTTGTTTCTGAATAATATAACATCCAATTGTGTTAATTAATTTGTGCATAGAAAACATTTTGAATAGTTATGTTTAAATTTTTTTGTATAAACATGATTTCATTTTTTTATATTCAAATCCTTTTGAATGAAAATTATTGATGTTATATTTGTTATAAAATTATAGTTCAGTAATTCTTTTGTTTATTCCCCATTTATATAATACTATTACTCATTGTTGTTTTTAAAAATTCCTTCATTCCTATTTTATGTAATATTTTAGAATTTCATGGTAATTATTATATAGTTATAAATTTATTTGTAATTATATACACTCTTAGATTATTTAATTTTTGAAAATATTATAATTACTTGATTTTTAATCTTATATTTCTATCATTGTCTTATTTTAATTTAATTTTTTCTCTCACTAAATGATATGACATTTCATTAAAACAATTTACATCGACCATATAATGTATTTCTAACTACCTCATATATCTGGTGAAGGGATATATATAAATATAATATTATATAATGTATGGAGAATGATAAATGATATGTTGTATAATATTTTTGTAATAAATTTATTATGTAACTAATAACCAAAGACACTAAAATATTGGGACTGTGGGTATGGTTTATTTATGATAAATAATAAAGAATTGTGAATAATAAAGTAAGTTTTACGATTCTCATTCCATTCCCTATTAAATTTTGGGGTGAAAATAATCATATAACATGAAATATTTTAAAGCACCCTATAATTGTTCTTCTTAAGAGATAATTTACACTATTAGTTAACTTTTACTAAAACTATATTGACATAAATCACATTACCCTAATATCATAACCCATGTAAAAGATTCTGAATCCATATTCAAAACAATGTTATAAATATGTATCCAAAACTACTTTTGGAAATTATATTACTACTTTTCATCTTATGGAATATCATATCTAAAATATAAATAATATATTTCTAGAATTTCTACTAGTTATCCTCTAAAACACATTTGGGGTAGCTCTAAAAGTTTCATAAGAATTATCATTATTATGACAGTGAAAATGATTGACCCCATGTTCCTTTGTATCATTTTCAACAATTATTAAGTTCTAAATTTGTAAATGGATTACGAGAGTGTTCTCTAGAAATGTGTCAATTATATTAAATCCACATGGGGATTTATCTTGATCATAATTGAAAACACGTGTCTCTATAAAAAAACCAATTGGTTATGACATATAAAACATTGAATAACCTCATAATTCCTTTTTCTATGATATTTATTATCCAATATACATTATGTATTTAATTTCTATATATCCAACACCTACTGTAAAAATTAATTGTATAGATACTGAATATGTTAATGAATTCTTCACATGTCATTCAATTAATTTTATAAGCACATCACATATCCCTTGTACTAGTACATATGTAAATTACATATATATTATTTTATAATCCTCATATATATCCTCTGTCTCTCTCAATATAGGGCTCTAAAGTCAAGCACTCTATATAATAAGAAAAATGTATTCCTAGAGAACTGTTATCTATTTACCTAATCAAAAACACAGTCAACCAACCATTGACATGATAAAACAAAAGGATCATACAATAAAAGTATAAATTATGACGATTATCATGCGTAGTTTATTTCAAACCACATGAATGAGGATATAATATGAAATAAAAACAACTGTAATAATTAATACATAGTGTGTACTACCCCATTTATTATATTGTTTGGTAATCCATCATACAAATCTAAGTTTTCCCTTATGATTATAATCTATACCCAAAAAAATCATAACCATGAAAACATTTCATCACATCATATAAAAACTCTTGTAGAAAATCAATAGCGTTCATCTAAAATTTATACATTCATAGGTCACTCTTTATTACACATAATTTAAAATATACGTCTAATTTGGATGAATGATGTAATATAATCTTAAATTTATATAAAATTTTACATTTTATATTCTTAAACATCATTAAAAATAATAAAAACCCATAAAAAATATCCAGTATAATAATTTCTAATATAAAATAATAAATCACATTGTATTAAATTTGGATGGATCTTATTTTATGGTTTATCTATACCATAACTCAAAATATACATATGTTTTATATAATAGGATATTATATACCTATATCATTAAAGGACTATATATTTTGACATTATATTATATAAAATATGATATAAGATATCATAAAAAATGACTACTACCATAAATTCCTAATGGGTTACCTTTATTTGTTATTTATTTTGAAGTTTTGTGGATGGCTTGTTAAATGATAGATGATCTTTGATGTTTTAGACATACATTTAAAAAATAATTGAAAATATAAAATGTTCCATATATAACATATGAAATGATAAAATATGATAGTTGACCTATTTCACTGATTGAGGGATCACAATAATGTTGTATTCCCTATCTATTATATGGTTTAGTTGTTCCCTAATCAAATTAACTTTTTTATTCTTCTATATTCTTCAATTTTTTCTAATCAAAATTAGTGATCACACCTTTTGAGTATGAGGTATCCAGTCATAGAATATATAGTCTATCGTGTGTGATGAAATACCTTTAGAGGTATTAATTTATTTTCTATCAAAATGCGATCTTCATCAAAGGGAATCAATATATATTTTAATTCACTGAAATTATAGTGGATTTGTAGGTTCTGTAGTGTAAAAGATATTTAACACCAAGCATTAATGATCGTGTAATATAATGACTAATATAACCTATCCATTATATTGGGGAGTATGAATATGATTATCCAAAAATTATATATATATATATAATGTTACTACTAAATATAAATATATTGTTTGAGGATTATTAAATAAGAACAAAATTTTTACTATTCGTATTTTATACAGAAAAAATACATTTTCATTAAAATTGGTTCCTACTGTTTTTTTGGGAGTGAATATTATATTTAATTTTGATATATTTTAAAAAATTTATTTGATAAAATCAAAATTATTTTTGAAATGACTATATTAAAATTATATTAGGGTATATTTTGAAATTTTAATGAAAAAAAATTATTTTCCAATTAATAGATAAAAATACAGATTTTAAAGAAATGATATTTCATTTTAGAATTTTAAAAAGACCCATTTGGTTTTGAACTGGTTTTAAAAATTCCTTGTTTTATTTGAATGAAAATAATACAATTAATAACTTTATAAATGATATTATATTTAAATGATGTTTTGGGAAACAATATTTTATCACATTTTGTGGTTACAGTTTTCAATTTTATTTTATATATTCTATAAATTGGATATGATTATTTTCATTCCATATTTCAATTATGATTATTAATAATATGTAATATTTTCAAATTATTGTATTTTTTTATAAATTCTAACCATACATAATATTTTTTATGAGGGTAATTGTAAAATGAGTTAATTAGTGTTAAACCTAACATGAAAAATCAATACAATTTAGAAAAACATTAATTTATTTAATTATATGAGTATATATCTTCCATAATCATCTACACATTCAAAATATGTCCCATTTAATTTATTATTTCTTTTTCCAATTTATTATTTTATATATAGATTAAACAAAAAATGTCACATTGTTTACATTAATATCACTAATATGTTGTGATATGAGGAAAAACTATTTTTTTAAATTATATATTTTCATTCAAAATAGTAATTAATTATTTTTATGATGGAAATTTATATTTTATTTTTTGTTAATAAATAATTACATTATATTATTACACAACACCGACACTGCGCTTCTACGAGATATAGAAGAATCAAGTAAATCATTTTAAAAAAAATTAAATGTTAAATTAAATAGTTGAATTATTGAGATGTAAAAATAGTTTTAAATAAATATATCATATTTCTAGTCTGTAAAAATATAATATTATACTTCAATACCAATATTCACGCCTTTAAAATAAAATTAAATGAATCATGATAGAACTAAAATGAATGATATTTTCTAAAAACAATATTTTATTAAATTACTTAATAATCATATCAATATTAAAGGAGTAAATTTGAATTGTATGTGGTTTAAAATAACTTCACATATTATTTTTCAGGCAATTGTTATATTATAATCGTATTTTAATGACATAAAGATTGTAAATTTTGTTACAGATGATAAGGTTAAAAATATTTAATGAAGTGGTTAATCAAACAGGTTTAGTGTATAATTATATATAAACATATATAAAATTAATTGGATGATTATATTGAGAATAACTTTCTATTATATTCAAATTATGTGATTTTGGAACCATTTGGTATTTTTTATACACATATAATTTTATAACATTTTATATATTTCCTAAAAAATCACCAAATCCTATAAAAGTACACCCCTATGATCCACACTTCACATGAATAACAATATAGTTTAGATAATTTCATCCCAAATCCATTCCTAGAACTCTTAAACACATCGTAGAGATATCATTTTTCACATAATACCATCAATTCAGAGCTTAATGGGTATTGTAAAACCTGTTTCCTTAAGAAGAGGTATATAATTTAAAAGAGTATTCTCATTTTGTTTCTTCTTCTAATTATTTTAAATATTATTCATCAATGATTTGATAAAAATTTTAAAATTATTCCATATAATGATATGTTAGTATGTTAATAGACTAACCAACATCTATCTCCTTAATATAAGAAATAGGAAATGAAACCATTATTCATGTGCACGACAGTGCACTGCCTCATGAAACATTGTTATTTTTTCCCATCACCACTTATCAAGGAGTATTATAAGGATGGATTTTAATTTTATGTTTTATATTAAAGGAAAAAAATAAATTCAAATATGTTATGATATTATATATTTTCATACATCTTCATCACGTGAAAAAATCAAAACTATTTTGTGTGAATGTGCAGATTATCACCTACACAAAGTGATGTGATTTAATTTTCATCACATTATCACAAGGATAATATATATATAAGTCTATTTAAAGATATAATATAAAATTGATGTTATATTAAAGATTCATTAATTACTAAAGGAAAATTAAATTCTTTCCCTTATATTCTTTCAAAAATGGAAATGTTACTCATGATTAAGTATGACCTAATGGCTCTATGATGGTACTATAATAAATTTTTCATAACTATCATACATAGTGATGAAGGAATTAATTATTAAAAAAATAAAAATTATCTTGTGAATATTATTCTATAGTTTATTTAATAATTACTTCTTAACCACAATCAGCATACCTTATTCACATTGAATTTGTGAACTATATGACCTAAAAAAATTCAATGTGGATTTAGTCTATTATGTAATGAAAAAACTTCACTAAAATAAATTAATTAAATTTTTTGATGATAAGTGATTAAAAAGTGGATAATTTTGGTAAAAAATTTAGTAATTAATAATTTTTTATTAAATAGGATGTAATGAATATATTTTAAAAGTCTAAATAATGTTATGGAACCCATTACCTTAAAACCCTCATGTTATTTGTTTGAATGATATATTATTGAAATATTTTTCTACAAGAATATTCTTTAAAATTATTTCATAAAATCATTTATATTAACATCAATTAATTAAAAATGATCGTTTATGTATCTTTTGACACACATTAAAAGGATTTAAAATGGAATATTTTTACATATTTTACAAGGAATATTTTGTCAGAAGTCAAATATAATGTTCTATTTTAATGTTTATGATACTAATGGTTCATTGTAGTGTACTAAATATTATGTTCTTTAGAATCATTTAAAATATATCATGTTTTAATTAAAATAAAATATTATATTTTTTGGGTATTTACATAAAGGTTTTTAATTAAAAATGAAATTTATATATATATTATTTTTTTATTTTAGTTTCAAATAACATTTCAACATATGTGACGATGAATATTATTTCATTAATATGATATGATTATAATATCATTCATAGGAATATTTTATTATGATAGATGAATATGATATATCTCATGATGGAGGATGAGCTCGAAGTAGCTTCCCAATAACTTTGGAAAAGTGACATAGATTACATCATATTGATTTCTCCAAATATATTATTATAATTTACTATATATGTTATTAAAATATTAAGAGTTATTGTAAGTGTAATATAATTTTTTTTCATGTTACCTTCATGAATTTATAATATTTATGAATTTTTTTCATGAAATTCATTTCATTTCAAAACCTAAGGTAATTATATTTTTTAATGCTATGGTTATAAATTTTTGGAGAAAATCTATTTTTGTCAGAAAATATTTTTCAATAGTTATCATGTTTTATGAAGAACCAGTCATTATTATGAATTTCGGTATATGTTTTCAAGTAATGTGTTTTATGAAAAATATTATCTAATAGATCAATTTTCATGAGAATGTAAAAAATTATTTGAGCTTGTTATTTATTACGTTAAAGGAAAAAAACTCTAATGTGTCCTAATATTTTTTAAAAATACTAATGGGTTTATTTTCTTTTTTATATATCCCTTTCTCTGAATTTTTTATTATCCCATGTTTCTGAATGATTTTTTTATTGGTATTAAGGATGAGTGTAAAATTATTTAACATCAGCGTTCCTAATATATATGTTAACATGAGAAAAATAAGTATGTCTTCAAAAAGATATTGTTTTGTGGGAGAATTACATAATCTATGGAAATGTTCACAAAATAAGATATTTTCCAAATTATCTAAGAATATAGATGATAAAGTTATTTGGGTATGTAAGTGACCAAATATTTTCTAATGATTTTTTATAGTTTGGATGATTAAATTGGTTCAAAATTTTTACAGTCAAAACAATAAATTTAAAGATTACATTTTTATCATAAGATCTTGGAGTGTGGGTTCTATGTTTTTATAGTTCGTATTATAGTAGGTTTTTTATAACATTTATGATTAATATGTTTTCATGTGAGAATAACACAAGAGTTATTAACACAATCATGGGTTTATAAGTTTGAATTTGATCATACATTCAAAGGAATATACACCTATTTGTATGTTTTATTTTATGTCATTTAAACAAAATTAGGATTATTATGGGGATAAATTTTGATCCTACAACCCTATAGTTTAGTATGTGTTTTTGTGAAATTATTATTTTTAAAATAATATATTTTTATTTTTTGTAAATAACATTAATGGTATTGATAAAATTTAGATTTGAAATGAAAATTGATTTTGTGGTAATTATGGTTAATATTGAAAAATGGGTTATTACATGGTGGGAATATATGATTTATCTTCTAGATAACAATAGGATTGATATTTAATATTGTGGTAATGTGAAAAATTTCCATTTTTTGAAAAATTTTATATAATTATTAGATATAGTGTGATTAAGATAAATAAATATATGTTATAGTAATATGGGTTAATATTTGAGTAATAAAGGATTGTTTATAATATAAAATAACATATCATATTTTATTAAGTAATTATTTTTGAATAGGAATAGTTAATTTTTCAAAATAAATGAGAATCTCATATAATTTTTTTGTATGAGGTTTTAACAGTGGTTGATTTTATTTTGAGATAAATTATATGTTTTTCGTAGATGAATATGTGATAAAATAATTTTAATATTTACATTTAAATGTTAGTATGAAATATTTTAATGCATTTTAAAAAAAATTATTTTCTTTAATTGTTATTTTGTTCATTGGGTATTACAATAGAATTGTGATAATTATGGTTTTATTCATTCATTAGATGGTTTATTAATTGACAATATTTTCCTACCCTATGTAAAATAGGTCACAACCCGTCCTCAGGACCCATGCCGTGGCTATCCCAAGCCTGGCTTCCGTAGGCCAGGGGCTAGTAACAAGCACCAAAGGCATAAATCCCTAAGCTGGGAAGGAATTGTATTTATAAAAAGTAGCCACACACAATCAGAGTACACAACATGAAACAAAACACTATGTAAAATAGAATACAAAGGTAGTTTTGAAAGTATGTGGGCAAGTATACAAACCCAACTGAACTACAGGAACAAGTATAGGTAAAAAAAGGAAAACAGCTCCTGGATCATCCATCGCGGAATCCTACCTGAAGGGTAGGTACAGATCTCAAACAACTCATCCCTGCGATATGTCCTGTCTAGTCCAACTCTGGGAAACCTCTCATATATCACCCTCATCCTTGATCGCTACTGGTCGTCGTCTTCACAGAACACAACAAGGTGCGGGCGAAGCCCATTCAGGGGGGAGTATAACAATACTCAATAGGGGATCCCGAGACCCCCGAAGGTCTCCCAGAATCTACGAATAATAATCCACAGTTGTAAGATAAAATCATGATGTATCAACCATCCCTACATAGGTATATGCCCATACATATACCTATGTTACCAATCACAGACCGACTCCAACTCTTGAGACCAACACATTCCATTCCACAAGTGTAGAAACACTACTCAGAGAAATTTCAACACAATGTGTACTCCATAGGTACAGCTCATAGAAAAAAGACACATGGGCTTCTCATCCATGAAGAAACAATCACGAAGAAACATCAATAAAGAAACATCCACGAAGAAACATCCACGAAGAAACATCCACGAAGGAACATCCACAAAGAAACATCCATGAAGAAACATCCACCCTTACTTAGGTATATTCCAATACATATACCTAAGTCATCAAGAGTACACATGTCAAACATAAGGTAAACATGAATGTAATGGCTCTGCTCACACCAGGTATACACAACATAAAATATAGTATGAGATGATTAGTTGTAGCCATTGAATCATCTTTCACTATAGAACAACATATATCCGTAGAAAACTAAAACAAAAGTCTGTCGATGTAGTCGATTCTACGTGGGATCTCGGTATATAATTCATCTTTGTCGAACCCATGGAGGATCCAGGTATAGTCTTGTCACTATTGAACCCACATAAGATCCAGGTCTAGTCTCGTCACTGTCAAACTGACAGAGGATCCTGGTCCAGTCTTGTCACTATCGAACCAATGGAGGATCCGGGTCTAGTCCTTTCCTTGTCGAACCAATAGAGGATCCAGGTCCGGTCTCGTCACTGTGGATCCCACAGAGGATCCAAGTCCAGTCTCGTCACTGTCGAACCCACAGAGGATCCAGGTCCAATCTCATCACTGTTGAACCCACAGAAAATCCAGGTCTAGTCTCATCATTGTCGAACCCATGGAGGATCCAGGTCCAGTCTCATCACTGTCAAACCCCCGGATGATCTTGGTCCAGTCTTGGTCGCAACCAGCCATAGGGTTCCCGCACAAAGCGTGCTCGATTCTGGGAGGGTCCACTCCTCGAGTCAATTTTAGATGCATAAACTATCAAGAAGTATTGAGTTGATGTTTCATGTAGTTCCGTCTCATCATAAAGAACCCAACGTGAAAGAAAGCACGTCA
Source organism: Viscum album (assembly GCA_963277665.1). NCBI lineage: Eukaryota > Viridiplantae > Streptophyta > Magnoliopsida > Santalales > Viscaceae > Viscum > Viscum album. The sequence goes on along the minus strand of CAUJRU010000082.1, from coordinate 942,831 downwards.
AATAGACACTCGGTCTGTGAGTTATTGATATTTCTGTTCGATGGACCTGGTTAGTTTTTTGGCTCAAACCAACCCGATCGTATCCCAAATGTGTCCAAACCTCAATTAGGATATTCCAAAATAATCATCTTACTCCAATAATTAAATCACCGTAGGCGGTTCGTCAATCGGACACCGGTAGCCCAAGATATGGGCGGAAAGGTGAAGTTATCCATAGCGCGTCAGAACCGGGGTCTGACCCGGTCTGCAGGTCCGACCCGGTCAAAGGATGCAACCCTACCAGAGTGGTTGGCCTAGACCGAGTGGAAGGCCCGAACCAAGGGAGTGGCCCTGCCTAAAGGGTAGGCCCAACATGAAAGCGCAGCCCGGCCCATGGCAGCCCGGCCGGCTGGCCCGAGTGGCTGGATGGCCGGCTGGCCGCGAAAGGAATGGGGGGGATAGACCCCACCGGGATCCCAAAATGGCACACGCAAGGTACCATCCCTTGTAATCGCGGGACCCGTAAGGTCCCTCCAAGTGCTCACCGATGGCCAGCTTAGCCGACCATCCTCTCTTGTACGCTGCAGCCTAATGCTACGGTCCAGCTACACCGACGCGGCGTGATGGCGCCCTGCCCTAGCCGCGGCCTCCTGTAGCACCGGAAAAGTGCGACGGCGCCGCACCCCTTTTCCGCGGGTCGCCCTGGACACGGCCTCCTGCTACCCACCGCGTGGAGCGATGGTGCCGCACCTCCTTCCCCATGGCCCGACTTGGCCCTGGCCCGGCTTTTCTCCATGCGGCACGTCTGTGTCGTGCCTTTCCGGTGACCCGACGGTCTTGCACTACCGGTCTCCTCGTGGCCGGGCCGATGCTGGCCACCGTTGTACGCTCCTGTCATCAACCACAAACAAGATCAAAAAGGGAAAGAGTCGGTCGTGTTGGTGTGGTCTGAATTCCCCCATGTTACTTTGATATCATTTGGTTGTCAAAACCTAATTTCAACGACGTATAACAGGTAAAAAAATAATTCAAAACCCCTACCTCGATTTTGGTGATCAACTATGGAGTGGCAGAATAAGGACATATCTTCGTCGATGTCGAGAAAGAAGGTAACCGAGGATGGCATCATCAACGTTCTTTTTTAGGAATGGTTCTCCCTCCATTGTTCTGAAAGGAGATGGAATAAGACGTCTACGGAAGAAGTCAAAGAACAGAGGATGTTTTCGGCGTTCTTCATGTTCTTCGTTGGAAGGACGAGGTGTTCCTTGCGGGTGATGGTTCATTGTTGGAGAGGAAAATTCTCCAAGGATTCTCCCAAGATTCAGCCAAAGAAAACTAATCCAAAATAATATATGAAGTTCTCTATTATTTTTGTGGCACAACGACACAATAGTTTTTGTTAATTAAATGTGACAACTCATTTAATTTAATTATGGATGAATGGATTAAAAAATTAAAAATCAAAATAAGGGAGGTGGAGAGTTTCATTTAATTGAAGAGAGGTTTGGTACAATTATTTGGGTGGACCAAGAGTTACAAGAGTTACATGACCCTGTGGTCCCCACTGGAAAAATAACCTCCCAAGGGAGGTTATGTGCGGGGGGAGGCAACACCATAACCTCTCATGGGAGGTTATGGTGTGGTAGCCCCTACCACCAACCACCACATAGAGACTTTAAACACCAAAAATAAAAATAATCTATCACTTATTTTTATTTAACATTTTCCACGAAACCCATTAAACTAACTTCAAAAAAAATTAAAACTCAACTACGGTGAAGGTCTCACAATGCAATCACTAATGCCATGAGTTTAACAGTGCCCTCGGATTTCAATTCCAAGCACCAGATCAGAAGATATAAAATCCCACACGTATGTTTACTGAACGTACCTGAACAAATCTTATGAAATTGGATCCGGGCACACCGCGCCTCAGAATTAGGAGTCGTCAGAAACTGCGGACTCGTAAAATTCCCTTGTATTTACAAAAATAATATCCTCAGAATTTCAGGAACATTACATTCTCCTCATATCAGGGCATACGTCCGTGTAAGCTAAAACTCACACTAAGTAAATAAAGGGGGTAATGAGCACACATCTGAGTCTCCCACTCCCATGTGCTCTCCTGGAGGTTCCCGTTTTTCTAGAGAACGCGCACAAGAGATATCGACCATCGACACTGGACCCGCTCCTATCGATCTTTAATATCCACTAGAACCTCCGTGAAAGTCTCCCAGTCAACGATATCCATCTCCCCATGGTTGATGATATGGGACGGGTCGTGCATGTATCTCCTTAGCTGAGATACGTGGAAGACGTCATGCACATGATGCAACTGAGGTGGAAGGGCCAACAGGTAAGCCACCTCTCCTACTCTAGTGAGGACATGGAAAGGTCCAATTTATCGTGGAGATCACTTGCCGCCCTGGCCAAATCTCCATAGACCTTGTCGTGGTGAGACCCGTAAAAAGAAGTGGTCACTATCCTCGAACTCCAGTGGTCTCTATCTCCTATCAGCATAGGACTTATGCCTACTCTATGTTGTCTTCTTCCGCTCCTGGATGATCTACACCTTCTCCGCCGTAGCTCGTACCATCTCGGGTTAGTTGAATGTTGGCCGAATTGGTGAGTTGGTCGACGATCACCCAAATAGAGTCATGTCCCCTGGACGTACGTGGAAGACCCATCACAAAGTCCATGGATATCCCATCCCTCTTCTACTTTGGGAACCGTAAAGTTCATACCAAAACTACTGGTACTAGGTTCTCTAATTTCATTTTCTGATAAGTGAGGTATTGTGAGACAAACTCTACTACTGCCCTCTACATACCTGTCCACTTGTTTTGTCATCGATGGTCCTGATACATCTTCACCACTCCTAGATGTACCACAAGTGGGGAAGTGTGTAACTCTATAAACACTTCCTCCTAAAGTGAAACTGGTACCAAGGTATATCCTCTGAAGAGGATTATGTACTCCGCACCTTCGGAAAAACCATCAGGTGTCTGCCCTGTGGAAATCTGAGCACATTGTGTCTCGAAGTCAGTGTCTCCAAGTTGTGCCTCCCTGAATCACTGAATAAGTGGAGGAGTGAATGTATGAGAATATAGTTAGGATGCTCCTTCCCAATCCACAATGTATATCTATAACACGGCTAGGTGCTCTGTCACCTCTCCTAGCAGCTGAATGCCTAATCTACTTCTAAGAGCATATGCAAAAACGTTCCCCTTCCCATAAGTTTAGAATATCTTGATTTCATAATCCTAGAGAAACTATAGCCATAGCCATTGTCTCAAGTTCAAGTCCATCTAAGAGAAGATATACCTGAGACTCTTGTGATCATAGTAAACCATAAACTGTTTGCTCAACGAACTAATGGTGATACTCACCAATTTTAAAGAACTCGATTTCACCCTTCTTCACCTACAACCTACAAGAGCTGCTGAGATTTCTCCATTGCCGAAAGGGGAAATCCAGTCTCATCCCCTAAATAAACCACGTACTTTTCCTAATACAGTCACTCCTGACATGAATGATTCTGATTCATGCCATGGACAATGTCGTAAGGCCTCGACGCTACTACCAACAGGTCCACCCATTACTCTCGCCACCAAGGGTTGAGTCAAACTGTCGGCATCAGTGTGTGGTCACTGGGTCTCCTCTAGTTGTAATATCTAATGTGAGGGTCATGTCAACAGTTTTAACTGGAACATCTCAGTATCAACCACATAAAAAAGTCAGGAAAGAAAAAGTCACAAGGACAAGTGTCTTTTATTACTACATCCCAAAGTACAAATACACAAAGCAACCACAAACAATGAAATCAACGAATCTAGAAGCATCAAGAACAAATGTATATATTCTTGGAGCTAGTCCTGCTCTTGTCCACCAGCTCTTGGAGCTCAAGGTGAACTATATAGGGCTGGTGGTAGTAGTGCTCGATGACTCTGACCACAATCCGCAAAAGGAACTGCTCCACTGCCTCATCCACCGCTTGGCTGATGCTCAAGCTCTTACCGCTGCCTCTGTCTCAGTGGCTCCTCCAACGCCTGCTGATCAACTGTGCAGGGAGTTAGATATTCATGCTGTCATGACCCATCCCCCGGGGCATGTATTGTGACTACCCCAATCCCACCTTGCATAGGCTAGGGGCCAGTGACTAGCACCAAAGGCATATTTTCCTAAAACTGGGAAGGCATTGCCTTTATAAGTCATAAACACACACAACCAGGGTACAAGTGGAAGAAAACACTAATTAAATGCTGTAAATATAAGAAGTGTTGAAAGTAAAGGGGTCAGAAATACAATCCCAACAGTAAAGTACATGGAATAGACAAACAAGTACAACTAAAAAGGCACATAGCTGGAAGGTGTCTAGCATATCCTGGATCATCCACCATGGATCCTACCTGAAGGGTAGGTACAAATAGCCTCCTTAGTACTCCAAGTCCGTCCGTCTCCTCTGGGTACCGACTCGTCATGAGGTCCACGTCCGTGTACTATCTAGTCCTCGTACACTCCTCCTTAGTCAGCATTGTCTATCGTCTGTATCCAACTCAAGGAGGTGCGGGAATATCCCGTGTAGGGGTGAGTATAGAAATACTCAGTAGGTACCTCGAGACCCTAAAGGTCTCAAAAAGTCCACAAAGGATAAACCACAATGTATGATTTCAATGGATTACCATTGCTTAAGTATATGCCCATACATATAACTATGTTACGAAGTAACCCATCTCAATCATATGGAAAACAAAAAAGTCATTAACTCAGCTCAAAACAAGATTTTATTCATGATGTCGAAACCACAGCTATTGGAGAACTCTTCCTCGGTTGATCACAGTAGTCTTGTCATGACTCTGAGGTGCTACTCACTAACCTTAGACTGCTGAGGTACTCCTCCTATTGAGTACCGCGGGTCTGCCGCCTAACATAGTAGTGCTCCCCGCCATGGGTCTGCCACCTCACACAGTAGCACTCCCCCTGATAGCCTACATAGGGACTCCTCCTATCGAGTACCGTGGGTCTACCTCCTCACATAGTAGTGCTCCTCCACCATGGGTTTACAGCCTCACACAGTAGTGCTCCCCACTAGGCTAGTCAAGTCACTCCGAAATGAATCAGACAAACCGTCATCAGGTCTCAGCCAACTACTATGTCTATGTACTCCATATGCTCGTCTTTAGGAGGATCCAATCCATGATCCACTATTCGTTACTCCAAGTGTCACGAAGTCACATGTACAAGTATCACAAGGACCACCATGTCATAGGGGTGTCAACACAACAGACGGAGAGTCAATTGGACGCCCGGTCATTGAGTTATTTTTTTTGTCTCGGGGGCCCGGTTGCTTTCTTGTATGAACCAACCAGACCATATCTCAGAATTACCCCGAACTCTCATGGGGTATACTCAAAGAGATCGTTTCTCAACGAAATTACCAATACCATTTACGGTTTGTCAAATGGACATCTGGTCTAAGAGTTATTGCCTTTTCCGTTCCTGGGGGCCTGTTGGTTTTTACGATAAAACCATCCCAACCATATTCCAACTGTGTCCGATCCTCGAGTGGAGTATTAAAAATGAACCATCTCACCAAAAGGAAACCAACGTTGTTGACGGCACGTCAATCGGACATCCTTTCCTTATGTTGTAAGTGTTTCTGCTCCATGGCTCGGATGGTTTCGGTTTCGAACCAACCCGAACATTTTTCAAAAGTCTTCCAAAACTCACTAAGAGTATCGAAAAAGGACCACCTCGTCATGAGAATCCCACTTCCACAGACGACGCGCTAATCATACACACGGTCATGAAGTTATTCGCATTTAAGTGTAACGGGACCGGCCCGTTAAGCCTAGTGGGTCGGCGGGTCTGACTCGGCTAGTGTCGGACCGACCTGATGAAGTACGCAGCCTGGCCTGAGGGGTATGGCCCAGCCCAGCGCGGCGTGGTGGGGCCCGGCCTGGATGTCCGAGCACTGCGACAAGGGGGGTTGGGGGGGCATCCCCCCGGTTTCCCAAACTGGTGGCGCCGCCCTCCTACCCAATCGGCCGAATCCGTCCGGCTTCTCTAGCACAAGCGGCCCGGTTAGGCAGGCCGCTGTCCTCCGCATGTGGTACCAGGCGGCATTGCAGCCTCCTCTAACCCATCTAGATGACGAGTCGGCCGATCCACCCACAGAAGTGGCCCGCGAAGAATGGTTGGCAGTCCTCCGCAGTGCGGCGCCATGGGGCCCCACTATTCCCACCAGCCCAGCCAGCTACGGTTGGCCGGTTCATCATCAGACGAGCGGCCCGTGGTTGCGGGTCGCGGATCTTCCGCATGTGGCCATATCCTTTTTGCATCGCTTCCTCTTCAAACACGCTTCAATTGCAAATAAAAATAAGGACTAATGGAGGGTCATCGGGTCGTGTTCATTCGGGCCGTGTTCGTTCGGACGGAACCCTCCGCATTTGGCGGTAGTAGATGGCCAATGATAATCCAAGAAATTTAACAAAGAATGGGGTACAATTTATTCACTTAAAGAATATAAAAAACCATACCTCATAATTGACGTTTCACATCGACAAGTCACGGAAGATGAGTGTCGCGTTAGTCGGGCGTCACAGAAGATGGAGTCAACTCGTTGACATCATGGAAGAAGGGGATGAGGATGGCGCGTCGTCGGTGTTCCATACGGGTGGCTCCTTTTCCTTTGTCTTGGATGAAGATCTAAGGATATGATCATCGTTTTTTAGCGGTTCTTCATCAAAAGAAGAACTCTATTCTTCTATTACTCAAGAGCTCTCCAACAATTCCCTTAACACTACTAGTGCCCAAAATAAAATAATGGCTGAGGCTATTATTTTATTCACACATGAATTTTCAAAATTAATACACTTTAATTAATTAATTTTAGGGTTCAACTCATTAATCAAATGTGTTGTCAAAAATTAATGGGAGAGAGGGAAGTGAAGAGATCACAATTAAGGAGGGGAGTTAAATGGGGGGGGTTCAAGGGATTTGAGGGGAGGTGATAAGTTAGGGGGTTGTGTGGGCCCCACTACCCTTAGTTATATCCTTCCATGGGATGTTAGGTGGGGTGTGGGCCCCACCTCCAACTTCCCTTTAGAGGAAGTAACTTCCACTTAAAATAAAATTGTAACACAACAATATTATTTAATTCTTAATGAATCCCCAAATTTTAACTACCACATACGACAAAACACAACTGTGGTAAAGGCCCCCTTAAGTGAATATCGGTGCTCTGATTTCATCGGTGTCCTAGGATTTCAATTCCGAGCAGTATTTCAAGAGATTGAAAAACCTGTATGTATGTTTTCTGAATGTACCAGAACAAAACTTCAGAAATTGATTTCGGGAACACCGGGCCTCGGAATCATGCACCGTCAGAAATGGCGAACTCGTAAAATTCCAAAGTACTTGTGAAAAAAAAATTCCCTTGAAATTTCCAGGTCCTTCATTACCCTCACCTCATATATTTACGTCATATAAATCTAAAACACACACTATGAAACTAAAGAGGTACTGAGCACACATCTGAGCCTCCCGCTTCCATGAGCTCTTGTGGAGGTTCTCGTGCTACCAGGGAATGCGCACCAGAGGAATCGACCATCCACGCAGGACCTGCTTCTATCAATCATCAATCACTAATGGAACCTCCATGAAGGCTTCCCCATCATTGATGTCTAGCTCCCCGTGGTCTTTGATGTGGGATGGGTCGTGCACGTATCTCCTCAGCTGAGTTACGTGGAAGATGTCATGCACCCGGTGAAACTGAGGTGGAAGGGCTAGGCGGTAAGCCACCTCGCCTACTCTACGTAATAAGTGGAGGAGTGACAGTAAGAGATTGTAGATAGGCTAAACCATCTCTATTCACAAAGGATATATGTAAGGAAGCTAGCTTCTCTGTTGCCTCTCCTAGCAGCTGAATACCAGTCCTGGTGAGAGCATCCACAACTACGTTCCCCTTCCCATGAGTATAGACTATCTCGATCTCATAGTCATTGAGGAACTCAAGCCTTCACCGCTGTCTCAGGATCATGTCATTTTGAGAGAATACACACCTGATACTATGGAGATTGGTGTAATATGTTCTCTCAACAAATAATGGGTGAGAGTAGCCAATTATAAAAACTCGACTTCGCCCATCTTCGCCTATGTTCTACAAAAATTGTTGATATTTCTCCTTTTCCGAAAAGATAAATCTGGTCTCATCCCCTGTATAAACCAAGTCCTTTTACTAAGACAATAAATCCTAACATGAATGGTACTATTTCATGATATGGACGACATCGTAAGGCATCGACGCTACTACCCAGAGATCCTACCATAACTCTTACTCCAAGGGTTGTGTCACACTGTCAGCATCAGTGTGTGGTCACTGGGTCTCCTCTAGTAGGAATCTCAAATGTGAGGGTCAAGTCAATGGTTTTAATGGAACCTCTTGCTATTAACCACTTGAAGGGCATGAAAACTAATGTCACAAGGAAAAGTGTCTTTTATTAATGCATCTCAAAGTATAGGACACATAACAACCACAAACAACAACATCAAGGAAGCTAGAAGCACCAAGAAAAAAGGCATCCATGCCTGGAACTAGTCCTGCCCCTGCCCACTTGCTTCCAGAGCTCTATAGTCGTATGCTTCAGCTTCCAGAAGTTGTGCTCTCCACTGTCCACCCATTCCCTGCGGTCAGGGTGGACCTCCTGGTGGTGGTGGTGGCAACACCTTGAAGTGACGTCCACCACCAGCTGTATGGCCAAGACATCTGCCTCGGTCTCCTCCTCATTGCAGTCCACATTGATCGAACCTCTACATCTTCCTGGGAGGTCCTTCATCTATCCATTGATTTTCTGAGTGGAGGGTCGGACAGTCATGAGCTATGTGACCCTGTCTGCGGCATGAGTAACACTACCTGACATGTCTGGCTCTGTCTCCACCATGGGTGCCCCACCCTACCGACCCTAAGTCATGCAGTAGAGCACCTGTAGGTCTGGTCCACATGGACCTCTGCATCATCTGTATACTGCCAACTGTAGAAGACTCCGTTGCATGTCGGCTAGTGGTGGGTTTCACTGCTATAGACTGATCAGCAAGGAAAGTCTACACTAAGAGGGCTCGCTCCAATACCCCTGTCTGCATCAAGATGCAGTGAGAGATAACTGATGCTCTGATATCTCTCATAATTACCAACTCAAAGTTCTGGGCCTTGAAGAACGTGTCCCGTACCATATCAGTGGAGTAGCGTGAGAGGTCAGTGAAGTTCACTGAGTACTACGCCACCATCATGCTACCATGTCGTAGATGCAGTAGCTTCTGTATCTGCACCGCTCGAATGGTGGTTGGTACAAAATCTGCACGGAACAGGCTCTAAAAGTATACCCATAGAAGTGTCGCCTCATCATGAATCTGGAGCATCAGGCTCCACCATCTGGTTGCTACTCCCTGAAAGAGGCTGGCAGCAAGGATCACCATGAAGTCTGTTGGTGTCCCTACTATCCTGAAAACTCTCACCACAGCCTCCTTCCAATCCTCTACCGCCTGTGGGTCCATCTCTCCCCAGAACTTGGGTGGCCTCTTGTACTGGAACTCATGCAGCGCGCTCAAGCGGCGTGCATTGCCTACTACTGGGGCTAGTGGCATCGGTGGACCAACTAGTGGTAGTACAACTGGTTCCTCCGCTGGTGCCCCAACTGGAAGAGGGCCTTGTACTGAGGCCTCATCACTCGTTAGGCTGTCAGTACGTACAACTCTTGGGGCTATAGCTGGTCTTCCATGAGGAGGCATCGTTAAATTAACAGATGTGACACGGTCAAAAGACTATTCCTGGTGAGCTAACCTAGTTTGATATGACTTAATGGAAAAACATTCTAAAAGACACATGCAATTAGTGTTTTCATGCACTGAGTCGGAAATCAGAATTTAGGGTCCTGGTGTATGGATACGTCATCCACCCACACCAACAATGGACTCCCTGAACTGAAAACCACACTTAGTACACCTAACATTATTGCTTCACAGAAAAGAAATATCATAGTCTTATGTTTTGTGGTAGAACTGACGACCACTGATACCAATTTGACATGACCCGTCTCTCGGGGCACGTATCGTGACTACCCCAAGCCCACCTTCCACAGGCCAGGGGCTGGCGACTAGCACCAAAGGCATATTTCCCTAAAAATACTAAGGCTTTTCCTTTATAAATTGTAAACACACACAACCATAGTACAATTTGAAGCAAACACTAAGTAAATGCTGTAAACAGAAGAAGTGTTTAAAGTAAAGGTGACGGAAATACAAGCCCAACAGTAAGGTACATGGAAAAGACAAACAGGTACAACTAAAATGGAAAATAGCTGGAAGGTGTATATCAACTCCTGGATTGTCCACCATGGATCCTTCTTAAAGGGTTGGTACAAATAGCCTCCTTATTGCTCCACGTCCGTCTGTCTCCTCCGGGTACCGACTCGTCATGAGGTCCACCCCCTGGTACCATCCAGTCCTCATACACTCCTCCTCGGTCAGTTCTGTTAGTCGTCTGAATTCAACCCAATGAGGTACGTGCATAGCCATTGCAGTGGTGAGTATAAAAATACTCAGTAGGGTCCCAGAGAGCCTAAAGGTCTCACAAAAACCAAAATTAAGAATCCACATATTATGATTTTAACTGATAACCATTTCTTAGGTATATGCCCATACATATACCTAATTTATCAAGTAACCCATCTCAATCATGAGGAATACACAAAAGTCATTGACTCAGCTCAAACCAGGATTTTATTCATGATGTCGAAACCACGGCTGCTGGGTAACTCTTCCTCTGTCGAGCAAAATAGTCCTTTCTTGACTCTGAGGTGCTACTCAATAACCATAGAATGCTGAGGTACTCCTCCTGTCGAGTACCGCGGGTCTACCGCCTCACACAGTAGCGCTCCTCGCCATGGATCTACCGCTTCACATAGTAGCGCTCCCCCTGTAATCCTACAGAGGTACTCCTCCTGTCGAGTACCGCGGGTCTGCCGCCTCACATAGTAGCGCTCCTCTGCTATGGGTCTACCACCTTACATAGTAGTGCTCCCCGTTGGGCTAGTCAAGTCACTCCGAAATGAATCAGACATGCAGTTATCAGGACTCAGCCAGCTACTAGGTCTCCGTACACTGTATTCTCGTCTCCGGGAGGATCCGCTCCATGAGCTACTGGTCGATACTCCAAGTATCACAAAGTCTCACGTAGAAGTATCACAAGGACCTCCATGTCATAGGGGTCTCAACGCAACAGACGACACATCAATCGGACGCCCTGTCTGTGAGTTATTAGCCTTTTAGTCCCGGGGGCCCGGTTGGTTTCGTGTCCGAACCAACCCGTCCATATCTAAAGTGTACCCCGAACTCTCATGGGTTATACTCAAAGGGATTGTTTCACAATGAAATTAATATTGGAGCTAACGGTTCGTCAAATGGGCGTCTGGTCTGAGAGTTATTGGCTTTTCCGTTCCAGGGGTACTGTTGGTTTTCAAGCTAAAACCAACCCGACCATACTCCAACTATGTCCGAACCTCGAGTGGAGTATTACAAAATAATAGCCTCATAAAAAGGAAACCAACATAGTTGACATCACGTTAATCAGACGTCTAGTCCTTATGTTATAAGCGTTTCTGCTCCGTGGGCCCGGTTGGTTTCGGTTTCGAACCAACCAGTCCATTTTTTCAAAGTCGTCCAAATCTCACTAAGAGTATCGCAAAAGGATCGCCTCATCGCGAGTATCCTAGTACCACAGAATGCGTGTCGACCAGATGCATGGTCGTGAAGTTATTCGCATTTAAGTATAACGAGCCCGACCTGTTATGCCCAGTGGGCTGGTGGGTTGGGTTGACCCGGTTTTTGTGTGTCCGACCCGGCAAGTGTCAAACGGGCCCGGTGAAGCGCACGGCCTATCCCGGCAGAGCGTCGCGCTAGGGCGCTTCCCAGTCCCGCAGGCCTTGACTCGGCCAGGCAGGCCGCGCGCTGCGGGGGGGTTGGGGGGCTAGTTTCCCGAACAGGTGGCGTCACCCCCTTGCCTGGTCGGTTGAAGCCGGTCGGCTTCTACAGTGCTACAGTCCCGCTTGGGCGAGCCGCTGCCATCGCACGCGGCGCCGCAGCCTCCTCCAACCCGGCCGAATGAAAAGCCAGACGGTTCGCCCACCGAAGTGGCCCGCAGAGTTCGGGCCGCGGTCTTCCACAGCGCGACACGATGGGGCACCGTGGTTCCACCAGCCCGCCCGGCTACGGCAGGCCGGTTCTTCGTCTGCCGAGCGGCCTGCGGTTGCGGGGCGCACGGTCAGCGCACGACCGCCGCCTTTGCTCGTTTCCACCTCTTCTTTCACACTTCCATCGTGAATAAAAACAATTAATAACGGTGGGTTGTCGGGCCGTGTTCGTTCGTCACGCGCCCTCCGCGATAGGCAATAGTAGATAGCCGATGATAATACAATATATTTAACAAGGAATGAGGTAAAATTTATTCACTTTAAAAATATACAAAACCCCTACCTCGTATTTGACATCGCATGTTGACAAGCCATGGAACACGAGAGTCGCAGTAGTCAGGCATCGTGGAAGATGGCGTCAACTCGTTGACGTCTGGGAAGAAGGGGCCAAGGATGGCACGTCGTCAGTGTTTCTTACTTGTGGCTCCTTCTCCTTTTGCTTGGCCGAATATCGAAGGAGATGATCATTGTTTATCATCGAAAGAAGAACTCTGTTCTTCTATTACTCAATATATCTCCCAAAATTTTCTCAACACAACGAGTGCCCAAACTACAATAATTGATAAGGCTATTATTTTATTCACACATAAATATTCAAAATTCAAACACTTTAATTATTTAATTTTAGGGTTAAATTCATTAATCAAAATTGTTGGAAAAAATTAATGGGGGAGAGGGAGGTGAAGAGATCACAGCCAGTGGGTGTTCTAACTGTGTTAAAAACTCGTGCTACAAACTGCAGCCAGTACCCAGCCATCTGAAAATCTGTCTCGCCTTGAATCCTCCGAGGCCTTTGTCGTAGGAACACGTGAAATGAAATCAACTGGCGTGAACCCTCTACTGTAGGGGCTAGTGGCAACGGTAGACCAGTGAGTAGTGGTACCTCTGGTGTCTCCGCTTTGATGGGGCCATGCACTGAGGCCTCGTCGCTCAGTGGGCTACCATAGCGTTCTCCACTCATAAAGAACGCTATATGACTAAGTGAAGACATCCTAAAAAGAATCATGTGTTCCATGATCAAAAGTATACCAGATGAACTGACTCAAAATAATCACAAAGAATACTTTTCTAGAGAAACACACACGAAATCAGTGTTTTCGTGCACTGAGTTTGAAATCAGAAGTCAGAGTCCTAGTGTATGAATATGTCGGCCGCTGCACCAACACCGGTTTCCCTGATCTGATAACCACACCCAAAACAATTAACACTATTGCTGTTAAAAGAATCACAATCAAAGTTCTGCGGTATAACCGACTCCTCTGATACCAATTTGTCACGACCTATCCTCAGGACCCATGCCATGACTACCCCAAGCCTGCCTTCCATAGGGTAGGGGCTGGAGACTAGCACCAAAGGTTTAAATCTCTCAGCTAGGAAGGCATTGCCTTTATAAAAAGTAGTCACACACAATTAGAGTACACAACTAGAAGCAAAAAAACTAAGTATAACAGAATACAAAGGTAGTGCTGAAAGTAAGTGGGCTAGTATACAAACCCAATTAAACAACAAGAACATGTACAAGTAAATTGGGGAAAACTCTCCTGGATCTTCCACCAGGGAATCCTACCTTATGGGTAGGTAAATATGTTCAACAACTCATCCCTAAGGTACGTCATGTCTAGTCCAGATCTGAGTAGCCTCCCGTCCATCACCCTCATCCTCGATCACTGATGACTGTCGTCTCCACAGAACACAACAAGGTGTAGGAGAATCCCGTGCAGGGGTGAGTATAACAATACTCATAGGGGACCCCGATACCCACGAAGGTCTCCCGGAATCCACTAAGAAAAAACCACAATAGTACGATACAATCACGAAGTATCAACCATCCCTACGTAGGTATATTCCCATACATATACCTATGTTACCGATCAAAGACCGACTCCAACTCTTGATCCAAACACATTCCATTCCACAAATGTTGAAACACTCCTCAAAGAATGTTCATCACAACATGTACTCCATAGGTATAACTCATAGAAGGAAGCCACGTGGGCATCTCATCCACAAAGTCAAAATCACGAAGAAACATCCACAAGAAACATCCACCCTTACTTAGGTATATGCCCATACATATATCTAGGTCGTCAAGAGATCACATCTCAAAGATGAGGTAAACACAAAGGTAATCACTTATCTCACACTAGGTATACACAACTTAAAGGGGAGTAAGAGATGATTAGTTGTAGCCACTGAATAACCTTTCACTGTCGAATGGTAGATATCCATAGAAACCTAAAACAATAGTCTGCTGAAGTAGCCCATCCTACTTGGGATCTCAGTACAAATGTCATTGTTGTCGAACCCACGGAGGATCAAGGTCCAGTCTCATCACTGTCGAACCCACGGAGGATCCAGGTCTAGTCTCATCACTATCAAACCCACAGAGGATCCCGGTATAGTCTTCTCACTATCGAACCAACGAAGGATCCATGTCTAGTCTCATCCCTGACGAACCCATAGAGGATCCAGGTCAAGTCTCTTCACTATCAAACCCACAGAGGATTCAGGTCCAGTATCGTCACAGTCGAACCCAAGGAGGATCCATGTCTAGTCTTGTCGTTGTCGTACCCACAGAGGATCCATGACCAGTATCGTCACTGTCAAAACCATGGTGGATCCATATACAGTCTCATCACTGTCGAACCCATGGAGGATCAAGGTCCAATGTCAGTCGCAACCAGGCATAGGGTTCCCGCACACAGCATGCTCGATTATGGGAGGGTCTGCTCCTTGAGTCAATAGTCGATACATCAACTATTACAAAGCCTTGAGTTGATGTATCCTATAGTTCCACATCATCATAATGAAACCAATGTGACGGATGACACGTCAAATAGACGCCCAGTCTGTGAGTCATTTGCATTTTTGTTCTAGGTCCACGATTGTTTTTTAGGCTCAAACTGAACCGACTGTATCCCAACTATGTCCAAACTTAACTTAGGATTTGCCAAAATAATCGTCGTTCTCCATGAATTCCATCACCATAAGTGGTTCGTCAATCAGATACCCAAAGACCATGATATGGGCGGAAAGGTGAAGTTGGCCATAATAGGTCTGAACTGGAGTCTTTCCTGGTCCGTGGGTCCGACCCAGTCCAAGGAAGTGGCCCGACCCGAGTGGTCGGCCCAGCCTGAGTGGACGGCCCGATCCAAGGGAGCGGCCCGGCCCAATGTGGAAGCCCTGCCTGAAGGGGTGGCCCAGTCTGAAGGCGCGGCCCGGTCTTAAAGCGCAGTCAGGCCTATGGAGGCCCGACCCATGGTAGCCCGGCCGGCTGGAGGCTCTATCCATGGCAGCCCGGCTGGTGGGTTGGCCCGAGCAGTGGGTTGGCTGGTAGGGCGGGGTTGTCGGAGGATGCGAAAAGAAGGGGGGTTACACCCCCGGGATCCTAAAACTGTAGGCGCAAGGTGCCGACCCTTGTAACTGCGAGACACATAGGGTCTTGCCTGGGGCGCACCAGCGGCTGCCTCAGACAGATGCCCTCTCATATCCACCGTGGCTTAAGGACGCGCTCTTGCTCCACCGGTGCGGTGGGACGACACCACACCCCTCCGTCGCAGCCTTCCGTGGTCGTGTTCTCCTGTAGCACCAACATGGCGTGGCAGCGCAACACCTCTCCACCGCAACCCGCCCCAGACGGGGCCTCCTACTTCCATCCGCACAGTGCAATGGCACCGTTCCTCCTTCGCTACGACCTGAATTGGCTGTGGCATGGCTTTCCTCCACGCGGCACCACAGTGTCGCTCCTTCTGGTGACCCGACAATCTTGTATTGCCAGTCTCCTCACGGACGGCCTGACGCCAGCCGCCGTTGTCCACTCCCGTCCTCAACCACAAACAATATCAAAAAGGGAAAGATTCGGCCATGTTGGTGCGGTCCAAATTCCTCCTTGTTACGGTGATATCATTTTGTTGTCAAACCATAATTTCAACGACATCGAAAGGGTACAAAAATAAATCAAAACCCCTACATCGATTTCGGTGAACAATGATGGAGTCGTGGAAGACGGACGTCACTTCATCGATGTCGGGAAACAAGGTCACTAAGGATAGGGTCGTCGGTTTTCTTTATGTATGGCGCTTCGTACATTGTTCCATTAGGAGAAGGAAGAATACATACAAGGAAGAAGTCAAATAATGGAGGACGTCACCAGGGTTCTTCATGTTCTTCATTGGAAGGAAGAGGTGTTCTTCATGTGCAATGGTTCTTCATTTGAGAGGATAATTCTTCAAGGATTCTCCCTGGTTACCACCAAAGAAAACAAAGCCAAAATAATAGAGGAAGTTCTCTATTATTTTTATGGCACAATGAGACAAGAGTTGTCATTAAATAAATGTGACAACTCATTTAATTTAATTGTGGAGGAATGGATTCAAAAATTCAAATTCAAAATAAGGGAGGTGGAGAGATTCCATTAATTGAAGAGATATTTGGAACAATAATGAGGGTAGACCAAGAGTTACAATGGTTACATTCATGGGTGGTCCCCACCGGAAAAATATCCTCCCAAGGAAGGTTATGTGTGGCAGGGCCCCACCACCATAACCTCTCATGCGTGGTTATGGTGTGGTGGCCCCTGCCTCCAACCACCACTTAGAGACTTTAACCACCAAAAATAGAAATAAGCTATCAATTATTTTTATTTATATTTTTCCATGAAACAAAAAAAACTAACTTCAAAACACGCTAAAATGCAACTCTGGTGAAGGTCTCATTAAGAAATCACTGATGTCGCGAGTTCAATGGTAACCTCAGATTTCAATTCCGAGCTCCAGATCAGAAGATATAATATCCCGCATGTACTTTTAATGATCATACCTAAAAAACTTCATAAATTGATTCTGGCACACCGAGCCTTGGAATCAGGCACTGTTAGAAACTGGGGACTTTTAAAATTCCCATGTATTTAAGAAAACAATTTCCACAGAATTTCCAGGTCTTTAAAAAATATTTTAATTTTTGTTATTATATAATGATATGAAAAAATATCTTTTAATTATTAATATAAATCATGGTCAATTAGAGGTTAACTATACTGCACTTGGAATTAAATAGTCATATTCAACATTTGTAGTTAAATTTAGATAAAGGTGGAAATAGATTACCACACAAAACCAAAGAAAAAATATTCATTTATGGATTTCTTGAATATACTATAAGTATATTAACTTATGTTATTAATTTACATTGTATAATAAAAAAACAAATCTCATATAAGAATCTTAAAACAATTATTATATAATATTTCCTTTACTTTTAATGAATTTATGGTATATTTAATCCCTTATTGTTTTTTAGTTTTGAGGTAATTATCATTATCAAGACAACATTCTCTATCAATTTCCATAATTCAAAAATTACTTTTCTAAATTATACTATTTTTCAAAACCCACTAGTTTTCTTCCATTTTTTACCTTTTACTTATTATTCTAGGTGATATTTTTATTCCTCTTTTTCTATTTTCAAATGTAATCTTTATTACTCTTTTTTTATGTTAAAAAACTATTATTTTAAAATGTTAAAACTTTTATCACTAAGATCGGGATAATTTTGCAATGGAATAATTTTTATATTGTGGTGGGTTGAATATAAAACCATGAGATTTTAATAGACAATAATTCTTGATAACATTCATGATACAAAACATAGAGATTTAATAACCATGGAATATTTTGAATAATATAACATAATTGTTCAATTTGTAGATATGAATACATGAAATTAAAATAATATATATATATATATATATATATAATTTTCCAACATAAAAAGAATATCGATAAATTATTATGAAATAATAAATTAATTTTTTTGAACTTTTATGCATCAAAAATATGTTTTCTCCAAAATAATTTTTATTTATAATTGATATTTATTATTATAATTATTACATAAAATTTATAAATAGTGAATAAAAAATGATATAATTTTTCAAATAATCATATAAAAATCATCTTATGATGATATTTTTGTTATTTCAAAAATTTTATTTTTTTAGTGAATACTGAAGATATCAAATATTTTAAAAACAATATATTATTTTAAAGAACATAAAAATGCCCATTAAATTTGGAATTGATTTTAAAATGAAATTAGTTCCATATGAATTAAAATTATCCAGTTAAAACATTTTAATCTATGTTAGGATTAATATTGATTTAATGTATTTTTATAAATAAAACTACATTTTTCTACAAAACTATTTTACCTTGGTTTTTGGGAGTATAATATTAAAATATAATCATTAACATATATGAATTAATTTTGAAAAAAGTAATTCAAATTTTGAAAAATAATATGTAATATGATTTAATATGGTCATCTTATCTTTTTCATTAATATTAGTAACCATACTAATATTTGTGACTATAATTAAATAAAAATGGTGTAATTCTAGTTAAAACGGAGGAATAAAGAATAAAATTCATCAAAACGCTTGATTATATTTTATTTGATTATTATATTTAGTTGATAAGCATTTAAACTGAAAATATTATAAAAAAATATTTTTTAATTATTTCATCCTTTATATTATTCAAAGTAATGAATAATTAATAAATGTCTCCTTATTTACATTAATAGCACTAATTTGTTGTGACATAGATAAATAAAGTTTATTTTTGATTTTAAATGGTTATATGAAATATTAATTATCTATTTTTTTTATATTATTATATTTTTAATTTTTAATTATTTTATAACTTGTTTAAATATTTTTGAAACACTGGTAAAGTTGTTGTGCAAGCAGTAAAAAAATCAGTTAAATTATTTTTAAAAAATCATAAATAATTTTTTTTGGATGAATTATTTATTTTAATGAACATATTATAAAAAATATATGTTAATATCATTGTGTAATAAATTATATTTTAATTCCATTTTTATCTTCATGTATTTCAATTCAAATTAATTTAATAGTGTCAAAAATTAAAATAATTAATTTTTTATAAAAAAATTGAATAAATTATTATAAATCAATAAAATATTTAAATAGGATAATTGGTAAATGTAATAGTAAAAAATATAATCTATTCATTTTTTATTCAAATTGTTACAATAAAATTAAATTTTTAACCCTTTAAGATTAAAATATTTGTTACCACCATTAATGTCCTAAATGGTTAATGAATTTCTTAATCAAAAAAGTATCATTTAAAAAGATAGATAAACATTAATAAGATTAATTTTATTTTTATATTGAAAAAATATATTCACTATATGTGAATCAATTTCCTTTTGGAATGATTTCACAAGAGTTAGACACTTATTTTTTTATAATATTTCATTTTTTTCCAAATGTACCCCTCCAACAATTATAAAAAAACACTCATCTACCTTTTTATAAACAAATAAAAAATATTAGATAATAAATACCCTTATATATTTAATTAATCTCTGTGCACATTCTAGTGGTCTTACATTTGGAGTGACACCAACATTAGAAGGATTAAGGAGTAATGTGATGAATGTATTCTAGAGAAGAGGTACATATTTTAGCTGAGCGTTTTTTATTTATTTCCTCTTAAACCCCCTCATAATATTATTAAACCATTATTTAATTATAACTTTAGTATCATCCTTGTAATTTTTTATTCCGCAATTATCATAAACATTATCGATATCCATGTTACATCAAATGGGAAATTAAACCATCATTCGTGTGTACGATGGAAAACCACCTCATGATCTAATGTAAATCATTTTCCTTCAAAACACTCATGGATAGTTATAATTGTAAATTTTAAGTTTATATATGATATTAATCACATAATTATTATTTTTAAATAAAATATATGATCTATTTTATGTTCATTTCATCCATTGAATAATGATAACATTGGTTGTTCGTACATGTGGATTATGACCACCATGAAGCAAAATGATTCATTTTTAAATACATCCCAACATATATGATATATATATATATATGTGTGTGTGTTTATTTAATATGTAAATATGATATTTATTATATAATAACAATTATGGAAATAAAAAATAATATTTTCCCCTCAAATTCATTGAAAATTGGAAATGATACTCATGTGTAAATGTGATATACCATCTCCACTATTGTAACATATTTCAACTTTTGAGACAACAATACATAGTATTTTATAATTGTGTAAATGAGGAATAAAAATTATTATTATTTTCTGATTTTTATTCTGGTTATTTTGGAACAAATAAAACGTTGATCATAGTCATTATACCAATATTTTTTTGAAACTATAAACATAACATCCCCAAAACACCGGGCATGAACCTAACTGACAGAGTACTTATATGACATTTAAATAAATAAAAAATGTTGTTATTATTATAGGATTATAACTATAAATTTCACTCAATAATTTATCTAATTGATCAAGTACTAATATAATGTATAAATATAACATTTTTGACCTGTAATACATATGTTAGGGGACACTTTACATTAAAAACATCATTTTTAATGTGTCAAAGAATTATTTTTTAAATCTTTTTTTCCCATTTTTTATTCATAGAAATTATTTTTAAATATATTTCAAGAGATATAAATGAATTATAAAGGGTTATTTTTATCACTTATCAATTTTTATTAATTTCGTGTAAAACAAATCATTTTATGTACCACATAGATAAACTTTTTACAATATTGGGATATTGATATTATATTCTAATGTATAAAACAAGGATTAAATTTTTCAATATCAAAAACCTCATTGTTTCATTGGATTCCATTAAAAGATTTCTTTTTATAATAACGAATCTTATTATTTATATTCTAGTTATTTTCAAAAATGGATGAAATGGAATTGATATTTTGATATATCAAAATGTGTTTTATTGGTAAAATGAAAAATTTTAGGAGTGAGATGTGGAAAATGAAATATTTCACATCTTATAAATATGTTATAATTACTGCAAATTGATTAATATTCTAAGTGATATTAAAATATCGCATGATGGTGGATGAGAGAAAATATAATTCCAATGCAAGAGGTAATGGGATTAGTTTAATCTGTTATAGGATTCTAATAAGAGGTTATTGAAATTTACCAGTTAGGTTTCTGCATTTGTAAGAGTTATTATAATAGTGATACGAAGATGACATACCATTTAATTACATGAGTTTTCATTTCATTTTAAGGATCTTTGTGGGAAATATTTTGATTTCATGAGGTAAAATGATGAGATTTTGTTCTAATGGAATGATTATTCTCCTTTTGGAATAAAACAATGTTTTTATTAAAAATTATTTTCAAGGGATATCATGTTTTCCAAATAAACCCTTTTGGTTATGATTATCCTTTATTATTTTGAAAAAAAATATTTTTTTTGAAAAATATTGGGCTGTAATGCTAAATTCAAGTGTATGAAAATTATTATACAAGAAAACTGATTATATTAAGGGAAAATTATATTATATTTTATCATGAGGATGAAATGGACTAATCGTTATCATTTCATTTTCTATATATTCCATGGGAAATTTTTTTATTATCCCACATTTTCAAATGATTTTTATAGGGTGTAAGGATAAGTATATAATTTAATAAATTCATGTTTCTAGATATGTACATTACTTTAAAATAAGAACAAATTTCGTTATAAGTTATTATATTTTTCTAAAATGGATACTCTATATAAATTTTCACATTGATTTTTTTTTTTCCAAATTCTAAAATATACTAAGCCTAAAAGAACATTTGGTATATAGGTGACTTAATATTTTACAATGATGTTGTTTTTTATGAAAAAAATTAATCTATGTTTTTATATGAAATCTAAAAATTTCTAGATTATATTTACAAGACGTGATCTGACAGTGTAGTTTCTAGATCCTTATAGATATAAAAAATGTTGGATGCGTGGTATATAAATTTATTTTATATCATTTATTTTCATTTTAATTCAATAATGATAAGTCAAATAATTTATTATATTAATTATATTACTATAAATTGGAGTTATTACTATAAAACCTATTAGTATTACTAAATCCACTTCATCATTGAATTAAATTTTTATTGTTATAATTTCATAATTTTTTTTTCATATTGTGTTAATGAATATTTTTCATTGTATAATAAGACATAGATTATAATACATATTTTAAAGAAAAATTATTAATTAAGATATAAGAAATTATAGTATTTTAGTCTATTTTCATCATGGTTTTAAGGTATTATGGAAATATCGGTAGTTAATTATTCAAAAAATCCATTCATTTTAAATTATTTCCCAATCTATAATTAGGGTTATCATATGCTATAATTTAAGCCAAGGGTTTCACATAACGTTTGACCTTATCATAATTTAGATAGAGAATATATCATATAATACAATTGGAATACATTATATCATTTATTATAATTTCTAATTAAATAAAAAAAATATGATTAGTGATTACATATTATATGATAAAATTTTATTTAATCATAAATATTATTTGATTAATTATTTCTTAAGTAATTATTTTTTTATAAATTATAATGAAATATATGTGTTTTGAATTATAAATATAAATTTTTATTCGTATATAAAATGTGATTTTTTAATATCGATATCTCATGTTTTGGAAAATAATTAAAAAATTTATTTATTAATTTATTCCTTCATATATATATATATATTATAAATTTGAATATTACTTATAAATAATCTTATGTGATATTTTGATTCATATTAATTTTTCCATACCAATAGTATATGTTAGGTTTGAAACTATAAATATAGTTTTTATCTACATTGACATATTTTTTAGGCGGCTATAAGTATAATTTATTCATATTTGGTATGTAACGATGTTGTGATTTTAGTTTAATTATTTTTATATTTATAGATAATTTTTTTTATTTCTCTACGGAGTTGGAACTATGTTTTTCTAGTCACAGCATCCCAAAATTAATATATTAAAAACATTAATATATATTAAACCTTGTATACATATCATTTTTATATAAATAGTTTTTCCATTGATCAGAATCTCATATTGGAAATATGAGACGATTATTGTTTTTTTAAACATTGGCTTTACTGTTTGTGTGATATAATGTTGCTTGACATCAGGCATTTAGCTGATAGTGACCATTAGTGTTTATATAAAGTAAATTAAAATAAATAAATTAATTATTCAATTTATTTAATTCCAAAAAAACCTACTTCCATATTTGTATATATCATTAAGATAAATTTTTATGCTTAGATATATAAACATCATTGATTATAGAGGTATCGGATTGTATGGCCGGAGTCCATGACTTAGGAATGTGGATCAATGACCATCGATTAAGAAAAATCTAATACATAAAAAGTATATTGTGGGACTATCACATTAATCATTGGAAAATATGTTCTTTAAGAATGATAAATTTATACCAGAGGAAGGAATTTTTTTGTCTTCTCTACCATTGTATTAATTTCATAATCATGGATTACTTATCTATTTATGTTTTATCTCTGATTTAGGGTCATTACATGAAACTAATTATAAATAGAGTTCTTAAAGCTAGGTGTTATATCTTCTATTTACATAATTTAATATTTTGGTTTCTATGTATCAAATCATTGGATGAGGTAACACTAGAAAATAATGGTTTTATATTTTTCATATTCTTTTCCACCAACGTTATTTTCCTATTTCATTAATATCCAATACTGTCAGTGATTTTATATTTTCATAATGAATTCATGAATGATCGAACCCCTAGATTTTCTAAATATGTATGAAAAACCTAGATATCAGTTTTTTAAAAATTTAATGATTTTTTGTGGTATTGGGTAATATCATAATGGATATAGACCATTATACAGTGATGATAAGAACATCAGCTATATCCATGATTGATAATAGTTCGAAGTTACATCCATAGAAGGATAGGAATTTATGATTAGAGTATTCCAATTTGTTTTTAGTTGAATTTGGGTGGTTAAATAGAGAATGTGGTCTTATAAATAGAGTATTTTTTATTCACATGAATAATAGATTCACTTTTAATGAAAACCCCAACTACATGTAATGTGTCTTGGAAGAACACACCTAGTGTTATGCAAATGATCGGGTGTCTTATCGAGTTAATTATCAGATATAGTATTTCTAGTCCAAAATGCCTTGTGGCCCTACCCAAAAACCTAATATTTGTGCTACTATCACATACAATGTTCCCCATGGGTTGAGATATACAATTTTTCCAAAGGTATATGTCGTGTATATATACATTTGTAGATGAGAAGTGTACAATGTGTACACACCTATAAACCCATGTGAACATACAAAACGTGTGAATAAACAATTATTTCATATAGAATCACATGTATTTCATTGATATTTCTAAGGGAGGACATGCCCAGATGTCACGGTATAGTTGTATTTCATGTTACCCTATATACATGTCAGGGAATTTTGTTTTACCTACTATATATAATAAGGGAGACAAATAGGGTTTGGATTCCTCAGACATGAGATATACCATCATAGGAAATGATATATAGTCCCATCATAACCATATAACATGAATATATCCTTCTTTGGGTCTTGGGATATGGCCCCCATGTATCCTATAATGAGTATTTTTACACCTGGAATTTGATGGTGGATATTATTTCGATATTAGAGATACAATGTGAGGTGATACAAGTTGGATCTCTGTTATCAATGCTTTTCCTGTGGAACTAATCGGGTTTCATCAATAGTGTGTTAAAATTTTGTGTACTCCCCTATATCTACATGTGTTTGTCCACCCATATACATTATACATTTTGAGATTGAACTCCCCAATACAATAGAGGGTTCAGGTTCTCTATATATGGATTGGTACTCCATGTCATTGAGATCTTGAAATGTGAGGCTCCTATATTGCAGAAATGATCTCTGGAATGTGATGGGATGTGTCATGGTGTGAGAACATGATATTCAATTTTGAGATATTACATGATATTATAGTCTACGAGATAATTATCCCCCGAATTTGACATGAAGTGTCAAGGATCATTCCCTCTACAATTTTTCCTATATGGTTGTGTGGGGTTTTTGGAGTAATTTCAGGGAACATTGGAGCTATGGGAAGGTTATTTTTTTATAGAAGGATGTGGAGATGAAGATTATATTTCTATCTTTTCTTGGTTTTATTTTGAGAATATTTATTCTTATATTCCTTTACACTTTGGCTCTATGGGTTTAGCTGACTATTATTTTATTCTTTTTTATGCACTTACTTTTTTTTGGTGGTCTGCTGGGTATGTATATACTAACAAATACATGGTATTTTATCACTCATGTTCAATATTATCAAGTCAATAAGTATATTATAATATAATATTATGGACTTTATAAGATTAGATCCTATTGTTACATGGTGGTACTAACCCTATTTGGTTGTTGGAAACTAGATCTTGATTCGAGGTCTCGCATTCACTATTATATATAGTTTCTGTTAGCATATGACCCCCTATATATCTATTTGGTTTTTTAGTTTTCTATGATGAAATTTTAATTACTTTTGCACACTCTAAAATGTATTTCCAAGATAATTCTGTATGCATTTCATACTATATATATTTAATTGATTTATTACATATCTCATGTATTTCATGGAGATAGTAGTGTGTGTTAGTATAGGTATATTAGGCTATGGACTCAAATTGTAGTGTTTGCCTACTCGATTCTTATAGGCAGTACCTGGCGTATTGGTTGTGGTAATAAGGCATCACTCTTGGAATATTTAATTCTTGAGTGGGTCCTAGTTGTTGGGTCATTATAGGGTGGTATCAAAGTTGTTTTGTCCTTAGTTTTGTGCTTGGATTATGAAAAGTTATGAGGTTTTCATTTGGGAACATATGGTAATGATATTAGTGAATTTCGAGTTATGCTCTTACTTCAGGGATCACATTGATGGTGTGAAGGATAATGTATCAATACACTAGGACTCATACTAACTTCTTGTTGATTTTGTATACCAAGGAATCAATTTTAGTGATGTAATTTTACATGCATCATATAGTATTTGGTATATTAAATTTCATGGCCATCATGAGTCAGATCCCCATATTTTCACTTTGAACCAGTTACAACATGATTGTTTTCAAGATTCCACATTGATGAAAACAAACTTGGATTATATTATAGTTTCATAATGATAACTAATTGAGTGATTATGCCTCATTTCAAGGACTTAATCATGAGTTTTTTCCTCTAGGAAATTGAATAGTAATGCTATGATACAATGAGGAGTGCATGTATATACCACTAGGGGTCTATTAAGATGGTAAGTTTCTTGTTGTGTAGATGATATATTTGGATGTAAAGGATAAACGATAATGTATACTTTGTGAGTTATGTTTGTTCTAGGGATATGGACCACTTAGTTTTCATTGTGATCTCTATCCTCAATTAGCATGTATTGGTCATGAGTCAGTTGTCTGAGTCTTCTGCCATGTGTGAACCCCAACAGATTATATGGTTGAGAAAAAAAATCATTCACCATGGATTAGAATTTTTTCTAGGGTGGTTTGGAAATCCATATCAACTATGAGGTTACCCTTTCTTATGGTAGAGATAATAATCCTTACAGATAAGTGAATTTTTTTTCATCCATGAGAGTATTATAGGGTTTTTTAATTGGTGATGGCTTGGGATTTATTCCTTATGTGGGACCACTCATAACAACATGGTGGCCTTAATATTAATACATATTTGGAATTTTAGGGAGTTTATGAATTTTAATACTTGGTATGGGTGATGTGGCTTCATGAATACACATAGGGATGTTTCTTCCACCAATATGTGATCTATATTGACATGATTTAATGAAATATGGATTTTTTAAGTTCCACTGAATGGGGATAGGTTCATGGTGTAGTAGATGAGTTCCTTTGAATTCTTCGTTTTAGGTTGTTTTCATGGTAATGGGATGATTGTGATAACCCTAGTTATGTTGAACCATATATTAATTGGAATTATAAATTCTATATATGGATTAATATGATACAGATGCACTAGGGGTGATGTGAAGTATGACCCATGAATTCTCTAATTTATATATAGTTTTATTTGAAAAATTCACATTCCAATGCTTCCATTATTGATCCCTTATTTGAGGTATATATATTTCAATGATATGTTTTTGTTAAAATTTTCATTTTGATACTTCTACTAAGGATGTGTCAATTATTACAATTTATTTATGGTACTTCATCCTAACTCATTGAAGATATAGGTTCTTAGAAGATCCTTCCATTAAGGTAATGAGATCCTAAATAATTTTCATTGCATCATCAGGTGGTATGGAAATGTATTTATTATGTTGATTAAAAATGATATTTGGTAGAGTATGATATTATTATACATAAAAGGATATACCATACATCTCACTAGTTGTAATGTATGATCTTTGGGGAAATTGATATTGTGATATTTTTGTTCCCTATATTGGTGTTAGAGTGTGAAGGAATCTACCAAAAATATTTCAAATGTTTACCTCCACAATGGGATATTTACTTCTGCATCTTCATTCATGCTGGGACTACACCAATATCATTTATGGAATATTTGATATCCCCAAATTAGCTTGTGGAACTGAGTGTGTGGATGGTATACCATTAATAGAATTGTTTCATCATAGTGTGTCCCCCTTAGTGGTTCCAAATTTATTCAAGAAAAATAATGATGGGAGTATAAGTATATTTTATGAAAAATGTTTAAACCACGTAAACATTTATATTTTACCCCATTATGTTTATTTATATCATTTTGCCTATTTGAAAGGTGGGGTAATGTTTCCTAGATCAATCTCTGGTTGGGATAATATAAGTTGACAGTTTGTTAGGAAAATATATTGAAAAGTCCATTCTAATATAACTACAGACACTATGAGATCATTATAAGCCCTTTTTAGAGTATCTATATCCTAATTTGTGTTTATGTATCTTATGAATAATAACTTATATAAATTATTGAGCAAATTCATATTTTTCCTTAGTGAGATAATTCCCATATACTTCTCATCAAAGGATGACCATATGAAGATGGTCCTCAACTTAATCAGTGTGCACCGTCATTATGATAAGAATGTGAAGTTTTATTTTTGGATCTAAAAGGTTTATTTTTTGGAATTTTAGTCTATGATTTTGGCTTATGTATGGATATAGTGATTATTGAAATAGATCGTGTTTGAGAATCATCCAAGAGAGTATAAACGGTGCAATGTTTCCTCAATTGTTTTGGGTCACTTTCAAAGATTCATTGAAAAGTTTCTTAGGATATCACCCCATTTGACTACCATTAAATTGAAATGGTATCCCTATACCTTGACTTAGTAGTGTCCAATATCATTTTTGTAAACAAGGAATAGGTTGAAAAGTGTTCCTAAGATGAGTAAATAGGATGATGGAATCAATTATATACTATTTTATGATGTCTGTAGAGATGGGTTTGTTTTTTTATGTTGGGGTAGTAAGAGATTTCTTTTGGGACGAGACAGTTGAAATAACATGAGAATTATAATGTTACCAATGAAATATAATTTGTAGTGGTGTTGTTCAGTATGATTATGTTGGGGAATTATGTTGGGTGAAAGAATTTATTTTCTAGTCAGACCACAAGATTCTCTTGAAAATTATCACATAGTGAGATCTAAAACTCAGATATTTCCCTTAGTTAGAGTTCCGAAAAGAATATGAAATTTATATATTCTATACTTTATGGAAGGTAAATGTGATCAAATATTTGCATAGAAGGAAATATCATTCTCAGTTGGTGAAAGAGGTGTCAGAGTAGTTTTCCTTATCATAGCTAACCCTAGTAGATGATAGGGGTGAAACATATCTTTGGATTATTATGGTGAATTCACTTATTATTTATTGTGTGAGTGATTGTCATATTGGATTTGTATACTATAAGATTTTATATAACTATATATCCTTAAAAGACATAGAAGATTTATTTCATTAAGAGGATAATATGTAATCCTTTTCTCTAGAAATTTTTTATAGTCACATATCACAAGGAGATATTGAAGGAGTCTATTATCTCTACCTTATCATTTCTTATAGATGTTGTAAACATGTAGAAGGACCATTAGAGGTATTTTTTATAGGATGAATTGATGTTTTACATTGTCCAGAATGTTTCTCTACATCTTTGTTATTAGCAAGAACATTCTAAACATTATATTTTTAATGGTTAGACTCAACCCCTTGGAATCCATGAATTGAATTGGGATATAATAACATTGAATCATTAGTCAGTAATACCTCATAAAATGTTACACCACAATGATCCTTGGGTTATTTTCGACTGAATCACCATGGATGAACAATTTCTTTTCATTATTGTATTTATCTTAAAACAATGTCCATCACTCTACTATTATCATGGATCCTCTTGGGTCCCTTTACATGTTACCATCCATGTCACCCTTATGCTGAAATAATATTAGAAGGAAATATCTAATTATAATAGAATCAGTGTAGCTGAATACATTGAAGGTTCAGATTATTTATGATTGTGTGGGGACATCTCAAAGATGGCCAAAATCTTATATTCACTGTAATATTATTTCCTTGGTGGTCATGCAAGGAAACCATGTTTTTCTAACTGTCTCTCTAGGATATGTATTTTCTAGATTTAGCTAGGGAATCATGTTATTAATTATATTCATCAGGCCATTCCAATTCCAAGGAGGGTTGGAGAGGTTCCTTACCACATAGACATTCCTCCAAAGTTGAGAAAAGTTCATTATGTATTTTAGGTGTCACAACATTAGAGATGTTCAAAAAACGTAATGCAAATTATCGACTAGGGTGAGAATAAAATAACGAATTGGGATACCAACATAGATTACCAGGTGTCAATGAATGGATTATAGGAGAGGAAACTACATTGGAAGACCATTATTATAGTTTGTGTCCATTCATTTCATTGGAGTATTAATGAGAGATACTGAGTGAATGATAGATAGATGAAGGCTTTGTACCCCTCATTTTTTGCATATTTTATATTTTTATTTTGAAAATCCTTAATGTAGGTGACAATGAAATAAATCATTTTTTTAATTAGAACATTTTAATATCTATATTTGTATATATATATTCTTCTTGAAATTTGTAAATGTTCTTTCTATGTATTCAGAAACAGTGTTAATATATTGAAAATATTAATATATATTAAATCACGCATGCACATAATTTCTGAAAAATGGTTATCAAATTTATCAGGAACTGATATGTGAAATCGAAAAACATGGTCAATTTGTAAATTTGGATTTACCATAGAAACTATCTAAATATTGTCGATATCTAGAATTTTTCTAAGGAAAACATAAGAGAGTATGTTAATTAAAATAAATATGTTTTTAATTTAATTACAAGAACCCATTATATATATATATATCATTATTATAAATTACCATGTATATCCATAAAACTCAATAAATTTAGATAGGAGAAGGTGGTTCACTTCATTGTAATTGGTAACTAAATAATATGGATCAATGACCAACATTCAATAATAATTACGAGATAGAAAATTAATGTAGCATGATCTTCACCATCATCACCGGAGAACAAATTATTCACCAATATTTAATAAATTAATGATAGATTTATTTCTATGTTAATATTTATTTCCTTGGTTTAATTTGTTATTCACAGAATTTTTATATTCTTATGGTTTAAATTCAAATTCAGTGAATCACTTGGGCCAATTTATAAATAGTATTCTTGAAACTACATTTTACATCTTTATTTCTAATAAATGTAGAATTTATTCTTCTTTTGTAATTTTTTAATGGGATAGATCTATTCAATTATTGTTCAAACATCACATTTATTATTATCCTCAACCGTTCATTCTATTCTTCATTTTTGTCCCACAAGACCATCAATTTGAAATGGCCGGGAAAGATTCAAGTGAGATTAAACATGTTGATTCATGTAAGATTCATTAAAAACATAGATATGTGTGTTTGTGAGATGGATCAAGTCATATTTTCAGATACAATTGATTGTATCATGGATTAGGACCATGTGTGGTGACACGAGGCATGGTGGGTATCTACAAGATAGAGTCGAGATCGTTTTTTGGACATCATTGTTTAGAAATCAATTGTTGTAAGATTTACCATTATTTTTCAGAATATTATGAGAAATTTAACATCTAGTAAGGTGTGGGAATTTTTTTTATTTAAATTATGTGGTATAAATGTATTCTATTTCAATCGAATCAAAATCTTCAAGCCATGTATCTCAGAGGAACATATTCTATGTAGATAGAGTTCTCAAGATTTATAGGGTTTGAGAGTGATTTAAATATTAAATTATCATTACCCAACCCATGATAGAGGTCAATATGAAAATACCCATGACTACCCTTACTTGAAAGGGGGTGAATACTAGAACTGAAGGAATATTTAACCTGGGGAGACCATTTCTAAATTACCTATATGCACGCACACAACAATCTCGATATTGTATTTACCAGGATAGAGTTAATGATGAAATAAGACTATAATGTAAACCAAGCATGCATAACCTCCAAGGTGTACGTGTTTATGATTGTGAAAATGTAAATGTAATGGGAAGTATATATGCAGAAACCAAAATATCTCCCCACCTAAAAAACTATAAACTTAAATAACAGAGATATCTCTCCCTATGAATCCCAAAATATAACCACTACCTGTGGTCCAATGTACCGGGTATCCATATGCTCTTCTAAAGTCCACAAAAACTTGTTTATTGTCTGCATAATACACTACAGATGTGGTAAAATCCTATTCTGGGGTGAGGGTATACTTACCGAGTAGGACGCCCTAAAAGATGAAGGGAGACTAGAAGGAGACAAAACTAGAATAGAAAAATAGTAGATTCAAGATATAGTCAAAAAGAATATATCGACACAAACAAAGTGTAATATTAAACTCATCCAAATACAAGGGGCTCATCATGGTGAGTATATGAACTACCCATTGAATATTCACCACCTATAGTATGGGAGTAGACTCATTAAACCTTGATAATCTAAATATAGATATCATGTTTCATACCACATGCGTCTTCACCTCTCATGGAAAATTAGTAGCTGAATAGAAGGGTATGGATATATAAGAGTATATATATATGTGCTAAGTAAAAGAATCCAAAATGAGAGAGTAATGGGATATCTATCTCATTATGCATCCCTAGAAAAGAAGTATCCAATAGTTTCAAAAGTCCATCAATGATGGACATCATCTAATGTGTATTCCCATAAGTAATCATGTATGTGAAACCACAACTCATCACTTTTTTATATATTTGAGGAGCCACAAACATGATGCAGTGGACCCATGCCCTAGTATAAATGAAGGGAACCACTCTTATTTCTAGTGAACCTCCCCTTCCGTTCTCAATGAAGGGGTACTACACGATAGTCATCAGGGAATCCACTACCCAGCTCTAATAGAGGGTTAACTATGTATTTGTCGATGACTCCACTACCCAACTCTATTGGAAGATCTAGTAGGTAGATGTCGTGGAATACAATAACAAGCTCTTTTAGACAGTCAACTCTGTAGTGTTTGGGGAATCCTCAACACATATCTATTGGATGTTCATCTCGATAGTAATTGAGGACTATACTTCCCTGATCAACAGGAGGGTCAACTCGGTAATCATTAAGGAATCAGATTCCGAGCTCTAATAAAGGGTCAACTCAGAACACCTCTGGTGCTCCTGCGTGATCACTTCCATCGTTGAGTTTTTCCTAACCATGTGTTATTCCTTTAATATTCCATGTCGTATCTATAATGACACCACCAAGGTAACCACCATGTTTTATACATAGAAACACTCAAGATAGGCTACTTGTTGTCCAAAATAATAGTGAAAATGAATGAGATATGAAAACCAAAATTTTTCTAAAAAGGAAACACTGGGTACATGGCATGTGAAGGGACCCACCGGATGTACGGTCCTACTCCTCATTTATCCATATCCTTGGGGGTACACAAATCCGAGGAAATGTAACAAGACTCACCATAAAGGTATAATACATGGAGTGTCCAAGAAAATTTGGACCGTTGTATGTACTTCTGGCCATTTTAGTGTACTCAAGTCGTGTTTCAGTACAAGTTACACAATGTGTGGATTCACACGAGGTTCTTCTTGTGTTATTTAGAAGGCCTTCTACAATTCAGTATGCAACTGCTTCCCTGGTCATATACTCTAACACCAAGTCTTTACTATGTGACCCATCACACTGGTCATCCACCAAGGGATGAAGAACACAACTTGTTGTAGGAAAACACAAAATGCAGTACATATAAATCTATAAAACCCTAGCTGATACACTTAATGAGATACAGTCCATGTGTTCATCCTTTTACTTGACACATAGTTGGATTTTTCAGAGTTTCGTATATTTGATCTATGAACCTTGAATATCTCCATGTGGATTTGATATTTCACGTATCTCTGGCTGAAAATAGTTGATCCCGAACAAATATCTTTATTCCATCCATCTTTCCCAAGAATATGGATTCAGGTAGAGCATCTCGGGGTTTTCTTTCAACCCATACACTATGTTTCACTCCACCTTTGAATTATCAATCATCAATCATTGAAAAAATCATCAGTTCCATGAACTAATCCTAGTTATGTACAAATTTTTGGATCTTCCATTTTCATGTGGAATAATTGCGATTTTGGGGGTCTGATTTGGCTTGGTACCGACTGATAATTTCAAACTAAGATGGTGAGGTGAAACCCATAAAAAACACAAATACAAAAAGGGTGATATCACATTAAAAATATCTTAAATGACATTTTCCAAGTATTCATGTCCAAATATCATAAAAATGAATCTTGTGTTATAAAAAATTGAATAAATCAATTAGTATTTCAATATAAGGGTCTATTCTTAATCCATAATTGGTGTGGATCGATAGAAGGGATTGATCCAAAAAATTAGTTTAATAAAAAATTGAATAAAACTATAATTGATTACTCCTACCAAGATATTGTATCATTCATTATCGAATAATGTGTTGTCTAAAAATTTAAGGATATTATTGTATTCACTAGGTTCTGATCTACTCTGATTCATAGTTTCTTCATAATAAGATATGATTCTCTAACGAAGGAGGAAAAATAATATTTGGAGTTCTCTTAGGTTTTACATGGGTAGCTATGTATAGTTCTCCATGGAAATGTTCTTTTAGGATACATTTGGTTAAAAAATAATGAATGAATAAATTTAATAA
This sequence comes from Viscum album, assembly GCA_963277665.1. Classification (NCBI taxonomy): domain Eukaryota; kingdom Viridiplantae; phylum Streptophyta; class Magnoliopsida; order Santalales; family Viscaceae; genus Viscum; species Viscum album. The sequence goes on along the minus strand of CAUJRU010000082.1, from coordinate 908,387 downwards.
TTACTTATTTCACTGAACGTACCGGCAATGTGTGATGAGTTTTAACGCCATGTCCCAACACATTTTTTGTCACTCCTAGGGTAAACACAAAATTACAAACATAACTATGGTCTTAGATATCCAATATATGGCTCTATTTAAGATTTATGGCATTTTCATTTAGATTATTCACACAAAATAAAAATAAATTTAATATATTTATAAAATTATTTCTAAGCACACTGGGACCACATCTAGAGCTCTTTCTCCTAGGAACTCTCCAATAAGTTCTCATGTTGCCAAAACGTGTGAACCAAGAAGATTATCAATCCAGATAGGGAACTCTCCTGTTGATCCTCGATCTCCACTGGGTTCTCCAAAATGGTGGATCCATGCTCTATATCTTGATCATCACAGTTGATAATGTGCATAGGGTCAAGCTTGTGTCTCCTCAGTTGAGACATGTGGAATATTTCTTCCACCTGCTAATGTTGATGGGGATGGGATAAGCGATAATCAGCCTCATCAAACCTTAACATGATCTCAAATGATTGGAAGAACATTGGTGATAGCTTCACCCTAATTGAACCTCTACAATCCTAATCAACGGGATACTCTTAGGAAGTCTTGGCCTACTTTGATGAAATACATGGGCCTAAGATAGAGATATTTGAATGATTTCTATCTTCTCTAGGACATCCTCATCCACTCACAAGTAACGACGACATTATCTATCATCACCTACACCATCTTAGGACAAATATGTGACGTATTACCAATCTCTGTCTAGAACATGGGTTACCTGCGTTATCTCATGTACATGGTCTCAAAATATTCCATGCAAATAGTAGAGTGGTATATATCATTTTACAAAAACTCTACAAAGGGAAAGTGATCATCCAAAATTTGACTAATGTATTACACAAAATACCCCCATATAAGGACCTATAATTTCCATGTAAATTTTCTAAAATAAATGGGAATTTTACAAGTCTGCGAAAATTGATGGCACGCGATTCTAAGGCCCGGATTGCCCAAAATGAATTTATGATCTTTTGTTCTGATACGTTAAGTAAACGGGCGAGAAGGTTTTTCTAACTTCTGAACCGATTCTTGGAATTGAAATCTGAGGGCACCGTTGAACTCGTATCGCTGATATTCGCTTAAAGAGACATTCACCTTGACGATAGTTGGTCGGGCGTGGAAGTTAGTTTTTGTATTTTTCATGGAAATAATAAAATAATGTAAACACACATTGTATTTTATTTTTTATAACCACCCACTTGTGGATATTATGGTGGTGGGGACCACCCGTGGAATGAAACATCTTGAACTCCATAATTAAGTGGGGAGACACATTTTGTGCTCCCCACTTAATTGTGTCAACCCTACCCACCATAAATATGCCAAATCACCACATTAATTTATCCATTTTGAATTTATGCCAACAAACATAATAGTGGGGATAATCTATTATTTTGTAACATCTTTATATTTGGGTGGAATTGGGAGAAAGCTTCTCTAAAAAAGAACGCCTCCTCCACGAATAATTCTTCCTCCATGAAGAACGCCAGCAAGGAGCATCTTCTATATAGTCGAATCGCTGCACGAGCTCAAGATTAGAGGTGTGTGGAGGATGAGACGAACGTCGACGACTTCACCTTCTACCTCGTGCAAACGTCATCAAGAAAAAAAGGTAGTGTTTTATTGATTATTACTTCCCATGTTCTCCCCTTCTAATTTATTTGCGTGATTTGGGAATAGATATTGATGATGGTTGTGGAAAATGATGTTTCAAAATATCTTCCATACACGTACATGCTTCATTCCTTGTAAACAGTTTTCTATCACTTTAAACGCGTAGGGTGCAGGACAAAAAAACATGGCATGACCCCTCCTCCGTTCTTATTTGGTGTACCATTCGAAATGGAGGAAGGAGATGAAGGAAACGGTATCGCCACCCACAGCCTCCATGGCCCGCACCGCCCCCGTGACGTTCTGGTCTCCCGGCCGAACTGGTCGTGCACCCCAGCTCTATGCCCCAGCTGATCCACCCGCGGCACTCTGGCCACCCGACCGAACTAGCCTTGTTCCCCCACGGTGCTCTAGCCTCCTAGATGAACCGGCCCTGTGCCCTAGTAGAACCGCCCTCGTTGTGGCCCTCCGAGCCACCCCGACTCATGTCACCCGTAGCCTTCTGAGCTGCCCTGGCTCATGCCACCCGCCAGCCCTTCGAGCCGCCTCGACCGTGCTGCCCACCAGCCCTCCGAGTCACCCTGGTCGAGCCGCCCCGCGGCCTCGTGCCCCAGCGGCAACTTTTGGTAGAGCCTCTCCATAGCCTCGTGCCTTTGCGGCCATCCGCATCTTGTCGGGTGGGTCATTCCGCCTGGGTCGTACTGGACTTGGGCCCACTACGACACATTTAATTTCTTTTGGCCATATCTTTGGCACCAGATGTCTGTTTGAAAAAACATTAGTGGCATTGGGAACCTTGGAGTGAGTCAGCACCTTTGTCTATACCCAACTTGAGTTTTGGATTAAGATGGGGAATGGTTAGGTTGGATCGACCACGAATCCAACTGGGCCCCCGAGACTAAAAGGCTAATAACTCACAGACCGGGCATCCAATTGACGCACCCTCTGTTTTTTTAGACCCCAATGATGTGGAAAACCCTTGAGATATTTATTCGTGAGAATTCATGGAAGTTGGATTATCAACTAGTAACTTGTGCAGAGGATCTTCCCAGAGGCTAGTGAGCATAGTGCGGGAACCCAATGGCTGGTTGAGACTTGATGGCTGCTGACCATTTCGACTTAGAGTTACTCGACTGGCCCTGTGGGGAGTGCCTTGATGAACCGGAAGACGGACAGTTGGGAGTACCTTGGTGATATGGCAGACCCACGGTACTTGACAGGAGGATTACCATAGTAGGCCATAGGGGGAGAGCCTTGGTGATGCGACAGACCCACAGTGGGGAGTGCCCTGGTGACATAGCAAACTCGCGGTACTCCATGGGAGGAGTACCTCAGCAGTCTAAGGTTAGAGGGAAGAATCTCTGTGTGACGTGGCAGGCCCACTACACTAGATAGAGGAGGAGTTCTCCAACAGCTGATGGTTTGTAATGTTACTTGTTACTATGCCTATAATAAATCCTATTGTGTGATGAGTCAGAACCTCTTTGGTTTCCTCATGACTGATATGTATTACTTGATATCTTAGGTATATGTATGTCCATATACATATGTATGTTTATCTATATATTTCATACTTTTTGGTTTATCCTTGATGAATTTTGTGAGACCAAGAGGGTCTTAGGTCCCTACTGGGTATCTTAATACTCATCACTACATAGGCTTTGCCTCCACCTTGTTTTGTTGGATACAGACGACGAACAACACTAACTGAGGCTGAGAGTGCCAGGACTGGACGGTACCTAGAGGTAGATCATATGGCATGTTGGTATGCGGAGGAGATGGGTGGACGTGGAGTGTTGGGGAGACGATCTGTACCTACTCTTTAGGTATGATCCTCAGAGGATGATCTAGTAACTATTTTTTCTCTTTATTCAGATGTATTGTATTTCAGTTGTACTTGTACCTTTACCATTGGGCTTGTATTCTGGATCCTTTTACTTTTAGTACTCTTTTGGTTAGATAGTTATCTTGTGTTTTTATCTTTCTGTGTGCTTGGTTATGTGAGTTTACATGTCATAAAGAAAATTTCTTACAAGATTTAGGGGAAATACCTTTCGGTGCTAGTTAATAGCCCCAGGCCTATGGAATGCGGCCTTGGGGTTGTCACAGAAAGGGCCCCATGGGACGGGTCATGAAAAATTGGTATCAGAGGAGTTGATTATACCATAGAACTAGGACTCTGATCTTTTCTATGAAGCAATAGTGTTAAGGGTAATGAGTGGTTTTTTCAGTTCATAGAGTCCAGTGTTGGTGTGGTGGCTGACGTATCCATACACCAGGACCCTATCTTCTGATATCTAACTCAGTACATGGAAACACTAAATGTGTGTGTGTTTTCAAGAGTCTTCTTTGTTAAATCTTTGAGTCTTCTCCCCAGGTCATCTCACTAGGTATAAATTTTTGACTGTAGTGCACCTATTTCTTTTCAAGATGTCTCCACGTAGACAACCAGCTATAGTTATAAGAGTATTATGTACTGATAGCCCATCATGCGATGAGGCCTCGGTGCATGATCCTCTTCCAGTAGAGGCACTAGTGGAGGAACCAATGATAACATTCCCAGTTGGTCCAATGATGCCACCTTCCCTAGCAGTAGATGGTGAACGCCACATGAGCGCGTTGCACGAGTTCCAGAGCAAGAGGCCACCTAGGTTCTATGGAGAGAAGAACCCACAAGCAGTTAAGGATTGACTGGATGTAGTGGTGAGAGTTTTCTGATTGGTAGGGACACTTGATGGAATCATGGTGATCCTTGCCGCCAGCCTTCTACAGGTAGTAGCAGGAATATGGTGAAGCTTGATGCTCCAAGTTCACAATGAGGTGATGCTTCTCTGGGAAGACTTCAAGAGCCCGTTTCTAGAAGAGTTTGTCCTGGATAATCTTTGCTCTATGCTCATTCAATAGTTACTTCATCTACAGGAGGGCATCATGATTGTGGCCCAGTACTCAGTGAGGTTCTCTTACCTCTCATGTTACTCCACCAATATGGTGCGGGACCCATTCTTCAGGGCCCAGAAGTTAGATCAGGGGCATAGGCAGGAGATCAGGTCTTCGTTGATCTCACTCATCATCCCAACGCAGGACGAGGTGTTATATAGATCCCTCTTGGAGGAGAGTTTCCTCGCGGAGCAGTCACCAGCAGTGAGGCCCACTACCAATCATCAAATAGTAGAGTCTTCTTCAGTAGGTAGCAGACATATGTCACATATGTCCAAGTGGACGAGATCTATTGGTTGACGACCTCATGACTCAGGATCAGATGTGTAGGGAAGCTGAATTAGAGCGAGTAATGCCAGGAGCGGGTAGTGTTTCTCATGCGGTGTGCATGGTCACATGGCTAGTGAATGTCTGACCCATTATTTGGATGATCAAAAGATGATCGAAGGACCACCCAGGAAGATATAGAGGTTCAATCGAGGGGGTCTGCAAAGAGTAGGAAGACATGGTAGAGGAGCTGGTCGTGAAACTGGCGGTGGACAAAGATTCGAGATTTTACCGCCACTACCACCAGGAGGTACACCCCAACCGCAGGGAGCAGGTGGACCGGGGAGAGCTCAACTCCAGGAAGCTAAAGCATATGATCATGACGATCTGAAGATGATAAGAGGTACAATATGTGTCTAATACACCGTAGTTATAGTAACTACAGACATAGGTTCCAGTCATTCTTTTATTTCCACTGCCCTCTTTCGGAGCTCGGAGATTCTGACGGAGCCATTGACTTGATCCTTATAGCTAGAGACTCCAACAGGAGAGGAATCAGTTAATTCTCACTGGTGTCGGTAGTGCGAGCTTACACTAGGAGGTGATATCTTAGGCTGGGATCTCCTTGTAGCGGCGTCGAGGCCTTATGAAGTCATCTTGGGTATGGATTGGTTATTTATAGTCCATGATCAAATTGACTGTATTAGGAACAAAGTGTGGTGTGTCTGCATGGATGGGACGAGGGTTACCTTCACTAGTGAGAAGGGATCCTTTGCAGTATAGGATGGACTTACCCAGAGGATGGTATAGATGATTACTCATCAGTTGTAAAGCATTACCCTCGGAACTGTTGAAGTGGAGAGTCCAAGTGATCCTGTAGTGGTGGACCAGTACACTAATGTTTTTCCTATTGATGTACCATGTATACCTCCTTGAAGGGAGGTGGACTTTTACATTGAATTGTACCCCGAGATGGCACTGATATCTACACCAATGTATCAGATTGCTCTTGCAGTGCTTCATGAGTTACGGGTACAACTAGAGGACTTACAGGGGAAGGGATTAATTCGGCCTAGTATTTTGCTCTGGGTAGTGCCGATTCTATTCTCCAAGAATCCAGATAGGGGCTTGAGGCTTTGTTTTGACTATTCGCGTTTGAACTAGGTGACTGTGATGAAAAAGTACCCACTCTCGTGTATTGATGTCCTCTTTGATCAGCTGAAGGAAGGCTGGCAATTCTTGAAGATTGAACTCAGATCAGGCTATCATCAGCTCAAAGTACGAGGCGAGGATGTGTAGAAAATTTATTTAAGATGTCGGTATGACCACTAAAAGTTCATGGTTATGCCATTCGGTGTAATAAATGCTCCATAAGTGTTCATGGGACTCATGAACGAGATTATTTCAGTCGTACCTTGATCTCATTGTCATATTCTTCATCAACGACATTATGATCTACTCGATCACAGGGGAGGAGCATGCCTGTCATTTTCAGGTAGTACTAGACACACTCTGAGAGCACCAAGTTTATTGTAAGCTCTCAGTGTTCCAGTTCTGGATCTGAGAGGTTAACTTTCTGGGACATGTCATTTTTGAGGATGGAGTTGCAATGGATCTAGAAAATATTGAGGCGGTACTTTGTTGGGATCCTCCCAAAAGTTTGATGGAGGTATGTAGTTTCATGGGTTTGGCTGGATACTACTAGAGATTTCTTCCATATTTCCCCATAGTTGCAGCACCACTATCATATTTGATGAAGAAATGGAAACCCTTCTTTTGGTCAGAGAAATGCCAGTAGAATTTTCAGGAGCTGAGGTAGAGGTTGACAAGTGCCCCCATCTTGAGACTACCAGAGGAGGGCGTAGGGTACATAGTTTACAACAACGCATCAGAGACCAGACTCGGATGTGTCCTGATGAAGGAGCGAGAAGGGATTGCATATGGTTCTCGATAGCTGATATATCCTAGGCAGAACTACGCTACCCATGACCTTGAGTTAGCAGTAGTGGTCTTTGCCTTAAAGATGTGGTGACACTGTCTGATGGGTGATCATTTTACTATGTGCTCTGATCACAAGAGGCTCAGGTATATATTTTCTCAGAAGGACTTGAACATGAGATAGTGATGTTCTCTTGAGTTCCTCCAGGAATAAGACTTCAAGATATTCTATACTCTATTGAAGGGGAATGTCATTCCAGATGCACTCAAAAGGAGATTGGGTATAAAGATCCTAAGATAGGTGACAGAGCAGCTAGCTTCTTTGCAGATATCCTTTGTAGATAGGGATGGAGTAGCTTTTCTTCAGCCTTTTACAGTCACTCCCCCACTTCTTTAGCTAGTCAGGGAGGCACAATATGGGGACACTGACTGCGAGGCATGATGTGCTCAGATATCCATAGGAAAAGCACCTGATGTATTTTCTGTTGGTGGGGAAGACTTTATCCTTTTCAAGGATGTACCATGGTACCAGTGTCACTTTAGAAGGAAGTGTTTAGGGAGTTCCACACATCCCCTCTAGCGGTACATACAACAGTGGTGAAGATGTATCAAGATCTCCAATAACAGCACTATTGGCCGGGAATGAAGAAACACTAGTAGAGTTTGTTTCTCGGTTCCTCAATTTTCAGGAGGCTTTCCGGATGCACGTTTTACATCTCGACTATAGAAGGGGTTCCAGGAGGCTTTAGGGATGCAGCTTCATTCGAGAACTGCCTTAGTTCCCTAGAAGTATGGTCAGACATAGCAGACTATTGAGACCCCTGAGGACATGCTCCATGCTTGTGCCCTTGACTTCGATCATAGATGGGCAGATTACATACCATTGGTGAAGTTTTCATTAAACAAAAACCATCACTCCAACATAGGGATGGAACCTTTCGAGTTCTTATATGGGTGACCTTGCAGATCATCTTTATGCTAGACTAACCCAGGGGAGTCAGCATTCGTGGGACCAGAGACGGTTTGAGACACCAAAAATAAGGTTCAGATCATCTATGAGCAGATAAAGACTACATTGAGCAGTCCGAAGTTTTATGCCGACAAGAGACAGAGACCTATAGAGTTCGAGGATGGACACCACATCTTTCTACAGGTCTCACATTGATGAGGATTAAGGATATTTGGATGAGGTGGAAAGTAATATTTGAGGTTCATTGGACATTTTTAGGTCCTCAGTAGAGTTGGAGAGTTGGATTATCGCTTAGCTCTTCCACCTCAGTTGCACCGGATGCATGACGTCTTCCATGTATCCCAGTTGAGGAGATACATGCACGACCCTTCTCACATAATCGACCATGGCGTGCTAGAAATCGACGATGGGGAGAATTTATTGGAGGTTCGGTAGAGATTTAGGATAGACAGAAGTGGTTCCTTTATGGAGGGTCGATACCTCTGGTGAACATTCACCAACAGCACTTGAACCTCCAGGAGAGCTCATGGGAGTTGGAGTATAAGATGCATTCTTAGTACCCCCACTTCATCCCTTAGATTGAGTTGTGGATTTTAGGGATGTAGATCCCATAGGTGGGGAGAATGTAAAGACACAGAATTTCCTTGTATATTTTTAAAAATAAATGGGAGTTTTACGAGCCCACGAAAATTGATGGCGTGTGATTCCGAGGCCCAGAGTCCCCGACATGAATTTCTGAACTTTTTTTCGGGTACGTTCAGTAAACGTACGAGCCGGTTTTTCTAACATTTTAATTGATGCTCGGAATTGAAATTTGAGGGTACCGTTGAACTCACAACACCGATAATCGCTTAAAGAGACATTCACCTCGATGACAGTTGGTCGAGGGTGTAAGTTAGTTTTTGGGTTTTTCGTGGAAATAATAAAATATAATTAGCAGACGTTTTATTTTATTTGTTGTAACAACTCACTTGTTGATATTATGGTGGTGGGGACCACATAAGTTTTATTCTCCAAATTGAATGCTCTATGGTGGGGACCACCTGAGCCTAACTCCCTTGTGGATATAATGGTGGTGGTGACCACCTGTGGAATGAAAGCTCTTGAACTCTATAACTAAGTGGGGAGAAACCTCTTGAGCTCCCCAATTAATTGTTCCAACCCTCCCCCACATAATTATTCCAAAACACCACATTAATTTATCTATTTTGAATTTATGGAAACAAACATAATAGAGGGGATAATCTATTATTTTGGAAAAACATTACATTTGGGTGGAATTGGCAGAAAGCTTCTCCAATGAAGAACGGTTAGTCCATGAAGAACGCTTTCTCCATGAAGAACACCGACAAGGAATGTCTTTGACTATAGCGAACCGTCACATAAGCCTGGGATTGGAGGTGTGTGGTGGATGAGATGACTGTCGACGACTTCACCATCTTCCTCAAGCCAATGTCATCAAGTGAAAGAGATAGGGGTTTATTGATTATCACTTCCCATGTTCTCACATACTGATTATTTTGCAGGATTTGGGAATAGAGATTGACTAGGGTTGTGGGAAATGGTGTTTTAAAATATCTTCCATACACGTTCATCCTTCGTTCATTGTGAATCGCTTACTATCACTCTAAATATGGAGGGTGCGAGCCAAAAAAACATGGCCCGACCCCTCCACCATTATTCTTTGGAGTAATTTTCAAAATAGAGGAAGGAAACGAAGGTGAAAAAGGCAACGGTGTTGCCACTCATGGACTGCACGACCCGCGCCACCCCTGCGGTGTTCCGATCTCCCAGTCGAACATTACAGGTGCCCCAATTCCGCGCCGCGGCCGAGACACCCGCGGCGCTCCGACCTCCCGGCCATATAGTCTGGGCACTCCGAATCTGCGCCCCGACCAAGCCACCCTGCGGCGCTCTGACCTCCAAGTCGAACCCGCCTCGCTCCCCCATGGCGCTCGGGCCTCCCGGGTGAAACATCCACGCACCCCCACGGTGCTCTAGCCTCCTAGTCGAACCGACCCCGCACCCCAGCCAAACCGCCCTCGTCACAGCCATCCGAGCTTCCATGGATCGCACCGCCCATGACCCTCTGCTTTTCCACAGCTCGCGCCGCTCATCTGCCATCCAAGCCTCCCTGACCGCGCTGCCTGCCGGCGCTCTGAGTCACCCAGACCGAGCAACCCTAAAACCTCATTCCCTCACGGTAACTTCTGGCTGAGCCACTCTTCAACCTCGCAGCCCATCGAGACCCCTATATACTTATCGTTCCGGACCCAGCGGGCCAGACCAGCACAACGGGCCAGGTCTACCCAACCCAGGTCGGTCCAGGTCAGACAACACCCAGGCCCACTACGACCCTTTTACTTTCTTTTGGCCATATCTTTGGCACCAACCATCCGTTTGACGAACCGTTAGCCACATTGGAAACCTTAGAGAAATTTAGTCCCTTTGAGTATACCCCACTGATGTTTTGGATTATGATATTTAATTTTCAAGTCGGATTGAGCACAAATCCAACAGGGCCCCCGAGTCTAAAAGTAAATGTACTCCCAGACCGAACATCTGATTGACGTGCCGTCTGTTACGTTTTTGACCCCTATGAAATAGAAGATCCTTGAGAAAAAATTTCATGAGACTTTTTGGTTGTTGGAGTTTCGACCAGTAGTTTGTGTAGTGGATCCTCCTGGAGAGGAGTCAGCATAGTGCGGGAACCCAGTGGTTGGCTGAGACATGATGACTGCTGACTGTTTCGACTCAGAGTGACTCGACTGGTCCTATGGGGAGCGCCATGGTGACAGGACAGACCCAAAGTGGGGAGCTCCTTGGTGACGCAACAGACCCACGGTACTCGACAGGAGGAGTACCTCAGCAGGCCATGAGGGGGAGCACCTTGGGGACACGGTAGACCCATAGTGGGGAGCGCCTTTGTGATGCGGAAGACCCATTGTACTCGACGGGAGGAGTACCTGAGTAGTCCAAGGTTAGTGGGAAGTGCCTCTATGTGAAGCGGCAGTCCCACTATACTCGATAGGGGAGGATTTATCCAGCATCCAATGGTTTGGAATGTTACCCTTTTCTACCCCTAAAATAAATAATGTTGTGATCCGAGTCAGAACCTCTGTGTTTTCCTCATGATTGAGATGGATTATTTGATAAAATAGGTATGTGTATGGGAATATACCTATGTATGTTTATATATTGATTTCATATGTTTTGGTTTATCTTTGATGTATTTTGTGAGACCTAGAGGGTCTCAGGGACCTTACTAAGTATCGTTACACTCACCCCTGCACGGGCTATGCCCGCACCTTTTTGTGTTGGATACAGATGGCAGACAATGCTGAATGAGGTTGAGAGTACCAAGACTGGATGATACCTAGAGGTAGATCATATGGCGTATCAGTACATGGAGGATATGGGTGGACATGGAGTGCCGAGGAGGCGATCTATACCTACCCTTCGGGTAGGAACCTCATAGGACAATCCAGTACCAATCTTTTATCTTTCTTCAGTTGTATTGTATTTCAGTTGTACTTGTACCTTTCCCGTTGAGCTTGTATTATGGACTCTTTTACATTCAAAACTCTTTTGGTTATATTGTTTTCTTATATTTTTATCTTATTGTGTGCTTGGTTATGTGAGTTTGCAGGTTATAATGGTAATGTCTTCCCATATTTACAGAAAATGCCTTTCGGTGCTAGTCGCCAGCCCCTGGCCTATGGAAGGTGGGCTTGGGGTAGTCACGACATGAGCCCCAGGGGATGGGTCGTAACAGCCCATATATCCTCTAAAACATAGAAATTGTTCCCGGTTTACCCATTATTATGGGGGTTAAAGGATAAAATCATCCTTACTTGGGTCACAAATTCAACCTTCAGGCTTCTCCACAATGGTGATGTTAGTCGTGCATCACGATCAGAGACAATCATTAAGGTAAACCCATGAAGGCGAATGGTCTCTCACACATAAATTTTCCCAAAACTCTCTTTTGAAATATGGTCCCTAATAGAAAGGAAGTTTACCGACCTCATGAGTTGGCCAATTATTAACAAGATGGCATCACGAACCACTAGAATTCATGGATGCCCGATCACAAAGTCCATGGATATGATGTCCCATTTACATTATGGGATCTAAAGGGGATGAAAAAAAATGAATATAATTCCCTAACATCACCTTCTAATAGGAGAGGAACCGTCAGACAAACTTAGTGACACTAAATATAATTATAGACCACCAAAACTGCTAATGATGTTATCTTTTCATCTTCCCCACAATGGGATGTAAAACATGACGGTATGTGTGGAACTCTCACATCACCTCCTCCAGCATGATGATAGGGACCATCGTACATCCCTATAGAAGGATTATGTGAATAAATCTTTTAGAATATTCTTATAGTGATCCCCATTGGATATCTGGTCTTTTATGACCTCACAGTCAAGATCTCCCAGCTCACAATGTTTCAAAAGATCGAGAATAAAAAGAGTCAACACCATCAATTAATGGAATATTGTACCCTCATGCACCAGTAGAGCCAGTTGTAGGGAGGAAAATTTCTCTGAAGCCTTCTACACCATGATATATGGGGAATTCTTTATAAGGCCGTAAACTACTACATTTCCCTTCCCCAAAGTATATACTATATTGATGTTAGAGTCTATTCTGAACTCTGACTGCTGCCACTATCTAAGGTTCATGTCTCTCTACATGAAGACATACCTAGGTCACTAGTGTTCTAAGTAAACTAAAAACACTCTCCTAGATGGTATTTCCTCTAAATTATCCTAAAAAAGACCAAAAATTATACCTATAGTGTTTGATTATTGTAGTTCTTATCATGGGGTCTCAACTACCATGACCCTTATTCGATAACTTCCTAACAATTCATTAATACGTAGACATTCCTAGCTCTAGAGGAATCAAAATACACTATTAAATCCATATCTTCCTATGGTTGTATCAACACTGTAGAACTATTTTTCCTAACCCTAAATTCTCAAAGGACCTATGTCACTTATTATACTAGGTAAACAACATCCCTTTCCATGTCAGGGCAGTCAAAGGGGACTCAATTCATTATAAGTATGTCGAAAACATCATGTATTACCCCACCAAACCAAGGAATCTCTAAACCAATGAAACACTGTTGGGTAGCTACCAAAAAATAAATGTATCGATATTTTCAATGTCCATTTATAAACCATGATTGGAAATTACTTTCCCAAAAAAGGGAATCACATGAATACTGAATCGTCATATCATGACCTTTCTATAACTCAAGTTATATTGAAGAAAATATAGAACTATCCTCAAGTTCTATGTGTGTTCTTCCTCTGATTATGAGTAGATGAGCATGTCTTTGATGAAGATGACCAAAAATTGGTCTATGTACATCTAAAAAAATTGTACCTCAAAACCAAAAATTTGGTGCGAAAATTCATCACACCAAAGGGAATCACTAGGAAGTGATATTTTTTATAGCATAATTAGAATACCAAATTTGGAATATCATCATTGAGAATATTAAATTGGTTATAGGCAGACCTGTGATCAATCATTGAGAACCATCTGGTTCCTTACAACTGGTTCCTCACAATTGGTCAAAGAGGTCATCAATCCTAAAAAATAAGTACTTTTCATTTATCATGACCTAGTTCAACTAATATTAATCCATAAAAAGACTCAATCTCCCATCCACCGTTTCAATGAAAACACTAGAAATGTCTAGGGGGAAATACTTTTCTAACTAAAACCCTTATTTTGAATGTCCACCAAATGATACTATTGTTCCTGGAGATCGGTAGTGTCCATCCAATATTCCACAAAAGATATCAGAGTGGTCCTAAGAACTAAGTCGATAAAAATATACCTCTCTTGCTTCATAGGTAGTCCCTGGACATCATTCAAGAATACATCCATAAAATCCTCTATAAATAAAGAAATCCATAATCCTAAATTTATTACTACATCAATGGATATAATTTCTAACTAATTGGTGATGGGTTTTAGTCTCCTGATTGTAGAACCCACTTATCTCACCATGAGATCTATCTCACTAGAAATAAGAATCCTGTACCATAACTAGTAGGAATATGAATCATCTAAGGTGAAAATAAATCTTAGCATGTACCATGGACATCAACTCCTTAACAAAAATGATGTCATATGGGTTCAACATGACGAAAAAATTTCCCATGTGAACCTCTCTCCACCATGAAAAAACACACGCTACCAAAAGATAAATGATATAGAATAAAAATTTTCTTGTAGGAAGCTTAAGATAAAGTTTATAGGCTAGTGCCTTGATTGGGAGATCTAGATCTCATGATATGTCTACAGAGATGAATGAATGAATGGAACATTTTTCAATAATTGTTGAATAAAAATTAAAAAAATAAAAGAACATACCTCTGATCAAATCGTGCACTGTGGGGTTATAAGCCTCTAGAGCATGAAGATATCCACGACCTGACCAAAAGATCATGGAGCTTGATATATGATACCTAGTGGTGGTTGAAGGATCTCATAGTGTCATCCACCACCCATAGAAATGTCTAATCATGTTCTAACACTGCCTTCTAGGAGAACACCCATTCTATTCCAAGGAGATCCTTGGACATGGTGCTGCCTCTACAGTGGTGTTCCATCAGCTATCCTCCTCTGTTACATGACACATCTATTTGTTTTGTCTCAATCTATGTGACCTATCCCTTCAAAATAAAATCACCATATATCTTTAGGATTCCATAGTGCTCTGTGTAATACATGTACTACATGAAATTGATCCTGATCCAAATTGAGAAAGGGATTCCTATATTAAAATCTTGTCAACTAGAGCCTACTGGCTGGTGTAGTTAACTATAATCTATAACACCCACTACCCACTCTAGATGTATTGCATCTATCTAACAAAAATATCTATGTCACTAATGCATGCTCCAGAACCCAACATTGTTGGGGATGAAAAATGGAACCATGGTGGATTAGATCTATCTACATTGTCCCCCCCCCCAAAACCCCATGCTCATATGTATACATCTTAGATCATATCAATAGCATACTGATTATGTTCTGTAAACCTCATTGTATACATATCCACAATCATCACACCATGTTGCATCTCTAGAAGATACATAATCCAAGATGAGTGCATGCAGGTGTGGTAGTTCTCCGTACTAAATAGCTTATGGAAGTTGGCCCACTAGAGTGTTGATTTATTGTGCATCTGAATAACAATGATCCACAAGTACCCAGCTTCTCATTGGAAAAGGTCAGCTGCCAATGTAGACATTGACCCATTAATTTCAAAATAATTTTGAAGATATGGACCACCAAATCTAGGCCATCCTGTACTGTCTGATGATCTATCTCGTCATGGAACTTTGGTGGCCTCTAGCATTGAAACACATTGAAAATTCTATGTATGTGTGCATACTTAGCTAGAATTCCTGGTATGATATTCTTCCCGATAGGTGGAGGATATTATACTTGGCCATCAAGAAGAAGAATCTCATAGGATGGATCCTAAACTGAGGCCTCATCGCTCATTGGCTTTTCATCATGATCCAAAACAGGTATCCTATCTATCAGTCAACATGGAGGTATGCTAATATTTAACCTGATGTACTCCAGTCATACAAGAATATATATATAACATTAATGAGAAGCTAACCGAATATGGGAAGTCAAATTCTCAATCCTATATGATTCATGTATCATTTATTCTTGCATATAATGTCTTGGTATATTGAGTCAATAAGAAGGTTGTCAATATCATGGTTAATGGATACATCATCCTCCCATAACATCATTGGATTCACTATCTTGGGCGACAAACTCGAGACACTTTAACATTTTTTCTAAAACGAAACTAAATCCTCATAAGTGGACTAGTTCTAAAAACATTAAAGAATTAGCTTTCCCTAATACAAATTTTTCATGACCTGACCCAAGATGGGGCTTGAGCCACAACCACCCAATCCCGCCTCTATAGGCAAGAGGGTGGTTACCCGCACAGAAGGAATATATAACACAAGGAGGAATTTTCAAAAGTACTTATACACACATGTACACATAGCCATATAAAAGTATAATTGTAGAGGGAAAGTGAGAAAAGTAAAAAACAGCTATAATGTAAACCAATTATGCATAACCATGGGGTTATACAATAGTATGATAGTGAAATTTGAAAAGGAAAGGGAAAATTTAAATCCTCGGCTAGAAATATGTCCTAACCCAAAATAATGGGAATATTATACAGCTGAGAGAACCTGACTCTTGAATCCCATTTTGTGACCACAGTCTGCGTTCCAAAGTACCAGGTATCGCAAAGCTCATATGAATTCACCACTGACATATCTATCATCTGAATAAAAAATGACCCAAGCTATAAAATACCATGTCGGGGTGAGTACATGCATACATAGTAGGAAGGCCCAAATGATTAAGGTATATTAATAAGAGATAAATTAGTAATGTATAAACAGTATATGGAATAAACAATCAAAGAGAAATAATCAACCCAAACAAAGAGTAAAATTAACCTTTTATAAACCCTAGGGACTCAGAATGGGGAGTAGATTTACTACCAATCGATTCTTCTCCACCAATAGGAGTATTATAGACACATAAACCCATGATAATATAAGAACATAGATCATTTATAATACCCTACATGTCTTATCCACTGATGGAAGGAGAGTAACTAGATCAAAGGGTATGTATAAATGATAATATATATATATATAATTAGTTAAAGAATACCAAATTATATAGTAATATGATCTTTGACTCATAGCTTATCCCAAGAGAGAGAGTATTCAACAGTTCCAAAATTCCATCGATGATGCCAAACATCTCATGCATCTTCCCATATGTAACTATTCCAGTAAAACCGGACCTCATCACCATGTTTAATAGTTGAGGGACCATAAAAATGATGTAGATTACCATAACTATATAAAATAATATGGATCCACTCTGATAGGCATTGAGGACCCACCGTCTAGTTCTACTGGAAGAAACCACTTTGTAGTCATCACTAACTCGACTTTCAGACTCTACTATAGGGTCAACTCGATAGTTGTCAATGAATACACTACCTTGACTTAATGTGGTATCAACTTGGTAGACTTGAAGGAATATACTTCCCAACTTTAATGGAGGTTCAACTCGGTAGTCATTAAAGACTTCATGGCCCAACACTACTGGTATAACAACCCTTCTCTTTATTACACATTAATGATTGATTTATTGTATAATATTACACATAAATCAACCAATAACATTGATAATTATAGTTTTTTTTTGGAATTAGGTACAATAAAAAACAACTTAAATGATATAATTATGTCAAATTTATTGGAAACTTCATTAACATGATCGTAATATTCCATGGAATTTAAAACTGTATAGGATAACCTGAGGATAAACATAAGAACGGGGTGAGATATAAAGCATGATAGGTAAATAAACATGCTTTAAGGTGATACATGTTATAATTTAGGAATATCAATGGGGGATAAAAAGATAATGCATTTTAAACATGAACAATGCGATAAGATATATCATGATAAACATAACATGACAATTATCGCACCAACTTAAAACACAAAATCATAAACATCTGTCATGGATAAACAATAATGAAATAAAATCAAGTGACATAAATAAATCAAGTTCAATTTTGGTACCAACCTTAATTATCATGATACTAACCATTACACAATTAATTGATGTGTTATATAATTATGGGTGCACCCGCCACTTTTATTTTATTACCTTTGCTTAGGTGCACCAACTAGATCACAAAACATGGATTTATTATTCATCATATATTTTTCCATGATCATGGAGTGTAAAATAAATACATGTAATTCCAAATTCAATTAGGTATAGTTGTATAAATGTTACTTCCCTTGAGAGTAAATAGGTATGGTATTCACTACACAATAGTTTTTTCAGGTAAAATAGTGGTGAAATTTCAGCAACCTAACCACGTTAAATAATAATTCATAAAATGGGTTAATGAGAGATAAAGTGTTATATAATCATTTTTAAAAAATTGATAATTTTTATATAAATTTAATTAAATATCTCAACAATATTAATTGAAAATATAAGTCATAAGATAATAAATAAACTTGAATAGACATGATAATGTGAGAATCTCGTACCAAATTTTAGCACTATAACATGGATGTGAGTAATGAAAGAGAATGGTATATATCATAACATATTCATAACACGGATATAATGGGGATATGGAATAACAAATAAAAATATAAAAAATAGAAATTAAAATTCCCAAAAAAGTGGGTTTTGAATAAAAAAGAGAGCAATATCCCAAGTGTGTGAGTCAAAATGCTTGGGAGGAGCTTCTTAAGGGATTAGGGACATCTTAGGAGAACTGTATATAGGGTATGGTATATTAATAATGTTATAAATATATTTTTATTTATGATAAATGACATATTGGGTGGGTTTATATCGGAAAGTATCGGGTAATTTATTAGTATATCTCAAACAAAGGTTTTATACTCTATATAATAAAATATCCAAAACTACATACCCTCCCATTGTGTTTACCCAATATTTATATAAAATGTGAGTGTTGTTAGTTATTTTAAAACTAAAAATGAAAAAATTAATTAACTAATACCCTTTCTTATGTGGAGGTGAGTCATACTCTAAAAGAATGTATTTTAAAACCAAAATATATATTATATGTTTTGGAGGATTCATAATGGATTTAGAAAATAAATTAAATAAACTTATAATATAATTAATTTAAATTTAAACCATATATTCAGTAATTTATTCTCTTTATTTTGTTATTATATCACTTTTGGACCATTATGATTTCATAATACATAGAGTACACTTATAATGAATTAAATTTTTAATAGGAAATTGGAATATCTTAGAAAATTATGAATAATTAACCATTGGATAATTTTGATGTTATGATTCCAAATATTATATTTATTTTTATCCAAATCATTTTACAAATATTTTAATTTTCACTTTTTAAATAATAATCAACATCTAGTGAGAAATGTTGGGTTTTTTGATAATAAAATTTTTTAAATGCCTGTAAAAATTATATTTCACTTATTAAAAAATATATGATAATATATTAATAATAAAAATATATAATAGTAAATTTTTATTGTTTATTATTTATATATATAATATGCTAATTCATCAAAATAAACATCATAATTGATATTGAACTAAAAAAAAATTTGTATTTACTATACCATAATCAAAATCATAAAGAAACGGTTAGAAATAAATATAAACATTATTATGTTGAAATTAAATATAAATATTCATATTATTTGGGTTAATTTATTTATTTTAATTGTTAAATTATTTTCTCCCTTATTTTACTTATTTACCTTTTACCATGGTTGTTGAATATTTATTATAGTTACTAATCATATTGTGCATAAATTAATTTGAAATTATTACAAAAAATTTATTATGACGAATAAAAATATGAAATAAATTTTATCAAAATAATTTAATAGATTTGGATGAATTAAATAAAATGTATAACCCGCAAGCATGATGGAAATCAGTTTTTTGAACCAATACATTTTTTTACAAAAATATGATTCAACATTCACTCAAGAACTAGTAATATTAATTATATTAATTTATATTATATATATATATGTATATACAATCCAAAAATATTATCCAGATAAATTATCATTAGGTGTTATTTTAACAAATTATAATGCAGATTCTTTATGCATTTTATGAAAATTTTTAGAACAAATGTGTTTGAAGCGTAAAAACAACCATATACTAAAATCTGATAAGAATTTTATTTAAATGTAATTAATTGAATTAAATTTATCTAAATAATAATTATGTTACCCTAAAATAAAATTAAAATAATAATTATTCTTTTTAATTAATTCATTTATCAAAACAAATAATAAGTTTTCCAAAATGGTATTTTCACTATTAAGTAGAAAACTATATTTTCTAAAAAAATACATAAATTACACCCTATGTCAATTATTATATGTTGAAATAAAAAATAGATTTAATTTTATCAAATAATTATTATAAATGTTCTAGAAGTTATATTTTGTACATTTTTACTAAAGTAAATAAAAAATCATATTTAATGAAAGTATATTTTTGAAGATAAATTGTCATTGACAATATTTAGACTGTTTACTAATAGATTTTTAAAATATTTAAGACATATAAATATATTTTATAAATTATATAATTTTAACCAAATTTCGGTATTTAATAGAATAGTTAAAATGAACATATTAAAATAATCATTTTTTTTACATTCCGTATAGCGTATCACATACATTATCAAATATAGTTTTCTATATTAAAAACACAGGGGGTTACAATTGGAGGGTTAAATCTGTATTCACGAAGAAATCCACCCCTCGATTCAACTAGAGGGTCAAATCGGTAGTCATCAAGGACTCCACTACTTAGCTCTATTTATGGGTTAACTTGGAAAGCCTATGGTGATCATGTGAGATCACTACCATCATCGAACATTTCCTAACTGTTTTTCTTTCCCACAAAATTCCATGTCATTTCTCAAAATACAAAAGAAACATCATTGTGACGTTATACATGGAACAATACTTAGTATCAGATACTCATATGTTAAAATATGAGTTCTAATGAAGGAAATAGATAACCTTGAAGTTTCTTAAAAAGAACAATGGGGTACACGATGTGTGCGGGGACCCACACTGTATGCATTCCTACTCCACTTACTGGCCATTTACCTAGGGGTTATGTCTCCCAATCTCAGAAGAATTACAAGTTGTTTCCATGAAATCTAGGATTAGGATGTGTCTTTCATGCCATGCCTATGAAGTCAAGCTTACTCTGTGTACTTAGTACATGACATGTAGCATCTCACAGGGTTTGGCCGGTATACGCTAACCATGTTTGTGAAATTTGTTACCAGACATGTTCTGGGCCATATACTATTACATGGAGCATTACCCATTTTTCATATCACAAAGATAATCTACTCTGGGAAGATGTACATAGCATGTATGTGGGATAAACACTTTGTTATACTTATAAATATCCAAAAACCTATCTACTATACTCAAGGTGTGACACACTGTGTGTTCATCATTGTAATCACCATAAAGTTGTATTTTTAAACGGTTCCCAAACTGATCTATACACCTTCAATACGATCATACCTCTCTGAATTTGGAATTATCTCTAGCAGTAAATAGTGGATCTAGGTAAGATATTTCTTTTCTATTCATCATTGGCGAAGAATCGTATTTTGATGGACTGTTTGGCATTTTTTCATTCAACCTATATGATTTGGTCTAAATGTAATTCTATTTATCAATCTAAAATCATCCAAAAAATCCCTAGATTAAAATAGTCATAGATATGTGCTTGTTTCATTGATCTTCCCTTTTCATATGAAATCATTATCATTTTGGGGGTTTTATCGGGCTCTGTACTGGCCAAAAAAGTCAAATCGGGATCATGGGGTCTAACTGGGAAATAAAATGAATAAAGAAGGGTGGAAGAAAACAAGAACAAGAGTTTATTTTATTTTTTTAGAATTCATGGCCAACAATAAAGAACATTGAATCGATGTTAGAAAATATTGAATAAATCTACTAATATTTAAATACATGGGTGCATAGTAAATCCACAATTGGAACAAATTGATAGAAGTGGCCAATTTCTGGATTTAGTTTAATAGAAATTGTGAAAACATAAAATTTATTATTCATAGATAGATATTGGATTTTTATTTGTCAAATAATGCACTCTCCAAAGATTGAACGAAGTCATTGTGTTGTCTTCATAACGATCAGCTCCATTCTAGAGTATTGTCATCCTTTGTGGTGATTATAAAATAAAGGAGGTAGTAAAAGCTCTATAATTGTTATATGGTTTATTTAGAAAATCCTATAGAAATTTACATTTAATTATTATCATAGTATTCATTTTGGTTAAAAGTGAATGAATGAATGAATTTATTAAAAAATTATATTACAAAACATACCACCAATGATTGGGGAGTATGGACACCCCATGCCGACACATTTTATATCACTCCTAGGTTAAACACAATGTTATGGACATGACTGTGATCTGGTATTTTTATCCATGATTCGTTTTAAGAGTTATCTCGTTTTATTTAATAGTATGTGTGTGCGTAATATTATATATATTTAAAGAAATTATAATATTAATTCTGGGTACATGGGGTCTCAGAATGTCATGTTGTCTCAACACCAAAATCTATATATATATATATATATATATATCTCAAGTTATTATAGTGTAAAAAATGTTCTCTGTATACATGACATGTTTCAGTTAATAGTTGTCATGTGATCTTACCTGCGCAACTAATCTAAGTGCTGCTAGCACACCCACATGGAATAATATGGTGAAACATTCCATGTACCATGAGGGGAAAGTAGTTTATATGAACATATTTAGATGAGTAATGGACTCTATGTACATTCTTAAAGCCCTAGGAAAAGGTAAAAGTAATGTATCCCTATCTACATGCTATGCAGAGTCACATATAACAATAGGATGTGTCCAAGGGAGAACATAAAAGTTATCCAACACCATCTACAATGGTTTAATACACTAGGGACAATGAGGAGAAATTTAAAGGGTTAAAAATTATTAGAAAACCCATATAACAAACTAATAAACATAGTTTCCTCTCCTTATATCTTTTAACTTGCATATGGCATTCTATGGTACTAGAATTTTTTTCCTCGGGTATCAAATCCCGAGTTGTTATCTTTATGAAACACAATGATGTCCATCCATAAAAAAATCAAAGAAATGATGTGAGGTGATGAAATTGAGAAGCTCAATCCAATGATGGTTCATTAGTGAATGTATTTTGTTTTGATCATCATAATGTTATTGGGGTCATTAATCCCATGTATCTCAAGGTGTAAGATCCCCAATATCATTTATACTGGAAGAGATGGATGTCCCCCACACTAAAAAGGGAATAGGTTCTCTATTTAATGAGTGTTTATACGTTTTATTGAGCTCCAAAATCTTTCATGTCATGTGATTTAGTTGTTATCCCATGACTATTACACAAAATGGAATGTCATTGAACATATATATGTCATGGTTTTAATAATCATTTCAGAGACTATAGGATTATTTAAAAACCAGCCCCCTAGAAGACCACCTTTTAATAGTGAGCCTAAAATGAGGAATGGATTTGTATTGGAGATCATTTGATTAATGATGAGTTAGTTGGAACATCCAATTAAATTATACAGATATTATGCATAAATATAATCAATCATAATTAACTGTAATTACTCGTAAGTCTTCGTAAAGACATTATATGAGACAAATACAAGGAAACAGACTATTTCTAATTTTATGATGACTTGGTGAGGTGACCCATGAAAATATCCTTAATTTACATTATTTTAATATTTATTCCATTACGTATCATTAAGAATCTCACAATCAACCAAAAAAGGATTAGAGTCTTTGAAGGTGATCTACATAAGAAACTTGATTTATATAACTTGTGAACAATTCCCCATAACAATACAACACAATTATTCCTTCTAAACATCCAAAACATTACAGTCATATTCATAAAAAATGGAATGAATTCATAAGAAAGGGTGTGCCCAAATGCTTAGTCTGGGTAAAAATTATCAACTTTTTATCAATGGACAGATTATAATAATTTTATAAGACTAGGTAATTAGAGAATTTTCTTAGTAAAATAAACATTTATCAATACAATTTTCCCATTAGTCATGATATAAGGATATGTAATGTCATCTGAAGAAATAACATGGGATAAAAAGAACGATCCATGGGGAATCCTAATAAGCATGAGATAAATAAAATATGGGGTTTTAGGTAAACGTACAATAAAAAGAAATATATCAAAAAAATAATAACTAGGAATCATTTCATTATGAGAAAACTGAATCATTACCTTCCATATAGTTTTGAAAATATATAATAAATTCTATCATTTTGGTTTAAAAGAAAATAAAATTTTTTCAACCCATTATGTTTTTAAAAACACTATGTTTATCCAACCTTCCTATTTTGAAAAAACCCATGTATGTATATTCATCAAAATCTCATGATACAAAAAACATTAACCAATTAATTAGGGGAAAATATAGGACTCCATTAATAACTAAGACTTGATATGTGTTTTATATAGATTAAATATTTCGTATTTTCATGGTAACCCATGTAATTACAAAGGTATTAATATAATTTAATGTGCTGTAAAATATTATTATATAAATAGTAGATCAATTGATATTAAAAATACAATCACCCAAAAAAGAGAATTTTATTAGTGTATTTTCAAGGTGATTCATAAAAATTATCACATTAAGAAATTGGTATTTATGTAAAAAATAAAAAAACAATAATGAAAACATTTCATAAAATTATTTCAAATTGAAAAGGTTATTAGCCATTGTATAAAATACAAATTTTAAAAAATTGAAATAATAAATTTTTAAAACAATTTTTGGAGAATAATTTCAAAAATAAAAAGAGATCTAAATAATATATTTTAAAATTATTACAGGTAAATTTTTCAAGGATTAGAAATAATACATACTTATTGTTCAGAAATAATAATTTATAACATATTGTGAACGATATAATATAGACATGGAAGAAAATAATGTCATTTAAAGATGATATAATTTTGTTTGGAATTATAAAATATTATAAAGAAAGAAACTATTAAAAGTATAAGAATTTGGATTTTAAAATATTATTAAAATAAAATTATTAGGTAAAGAAATATTAAATAATTATATATTATTGTAATGAAATCCAAAAGAACTATATTTAATAATTAATAATGTTAACTGAATACATGAATTTGTGTCGAGAAAAACCTCTTACCATTACTTTTGAGATCAATGAAGGTTCTTTAATATCATTTATAACATATGATAATTTTTTAGTAAAAATATTTATAACCATATTCTTATATATTGTCTCATATATAATTAAATTATAATAAATTATTAAAAATTTTTAGGTTAGTTAAAAAAATTTCAGCATCTAATATTATTGTCATTGATTTTTTCATGAAAGATATAAAATAGTAATTTTTCTTTGTATAATTTTATAAAAAATTATTTATCCCAATATTAATAGTTTTATTTGAATATTTTATTTATAATGAATCAAAATGTTATAATTCTACTCTCTGTGAATTTTATTCCCAAATCATAATAATGTAACAAATGATGAGCTTATTTTGGAAATTATTTGATAAAAAATAATAATATATAAATAATAACAAAAATATTATACATAACCTCTTAAAAAGTAATAATTTCATAATAATCATATGATATCTTTGAATACATTCTTAAAACAATCCATGTAGGGTGGTGATGAAAAAATAAATACATCATTCCATGGTGGTGGTAGTCTGCATGTACACATGGAAGGAATTTTAATTTTCCATAGAACCGAAACAAGAAATTTCATTAAAAATTAAAAATCATAATAATGTTATAATTATCATTTTTATTCATTAAATACCAATTTATAACCATTAATTTAAAATGGTGACAAAAAATAAAACTTTTAATTAATGGATGTTATAGTAGGAACATACACATAGATGATGGTTTTCATTTTTACTAAAGATAAGGGGGATGAAAGATATTTTTTTCAAAAAATAATAATAAATGTTTATAATATTATAAATAATTTGATTATATTAGGAATTTATAATAACCTTTGAGGTTATTGGAGAAGAAATAATGAAATATAAATATAAATGATTAATATTGGATTTTTTACTCAATGAATTAACTCCATTAGAAATTGTTGTAAAGATTTTGGGAGTGATAATTTGAGTGTAAAGTTTTATTTTTTTGGAGGTATTTTAGAATACTTTTGAAAAAATAAGTGTCCTACAGTGTTAGGTGATGTGGGCTGGTGAGGGGTTACTTTTATAAGTGAGAGTAGTGTAAGCATCTTAATAATTGGTGCACAAATAAAATAACGCTGATCCAAAAAACATATTGTGGGGATGAGATAAGCTTTATAAAATCAATATATACTCATTTCATTTTGTGATTTATGTCTTTTAAACCATATATTTAAACAATTTACCACGGTAACTCGTTTTTATCTATGTAAATTATTTTTATTCAAATTAATAAAATGAAATTTATTAAATAATTTATCAATATTTGAAATAAAAAATAAATTTTATTATAAAAAATTTTTATTATTGGAAAAAATTAATTATTAATAAATTAATATATATCATGGAAAAATAATTTTAGAGAAAATATAAATTATTTTATAAACTATCAAAGATAATATTATAAATTTAATTTTATATTTTTAAATGTATAATTATATTTATAAAATAAATATTTTATCATGAAAAATTATAAATAAATCTTTTTATGATTATATCGTATTGATTTTATTAAATTCCCAATACTTTTAATAAATGTATTTTTGTTTTCTTATAGAAATAAATCATTTCTAACCAATCATAAAAATTACATTGTAAGGTAATATTTTTTAATGGGTCCAATATTTATATTCCTTTATCATGATCAAATTCTAAAATTTAACAATTTTAATATTATATGGAAACAAAAAAACACTTATTATAGAAAATTGATCGTTTTAAATATTAATTTCTCTTATTATTATTTCTTATAAATTAATAAAACAATTATTAATATTTTTTTACCATAGATAATATAAAATACAATAATTTATCAAAAATATATGTATTTTTATAATATCAAAATTAATTTTCAAAAAAAAATATTTTATTAAAATATTATTTTAAGCGTAAAAGTGTGTCATTGGTTATTTAGTTATAATAACTTGATTTATTTATTTTAATAGAATTAAAAATAAAAATTTTTTATAATATTTTAAATTTGAAATTTTAAAAATAAATGGGATATATAAATATTATTGAATTAATAATTATGTGTTTTTATCATCCAAACAACTACTTAAATAACCTCTCATGTTATTTTCATAATACTTAATTAAATGGAACATTCAGGTGGTAGTCATGGTTTTTGGTTCGTCTTGAATTATCTCACGGAAATTTCAATGATGTTGGGCTTATCCCAAAAATTATTTCACAAAATCCAATTTTTATGGTGTTTTCCTTAGGATCGATCTAATAAAAACCCACCTAAATCAACCACCATTTAGAACTCATACAAATGTACTTCACAGTGAAGACTTATTCTACCCAAATTTATTTCATTACATTTGCAACAAATAATTCATAATACTGTTACTTCCATTTATAATCTCTATCATAACTATCAAATTTTAATAGTAATGTTTTACATTTTATTTTAAATGCATAAATATTTTATTTTAGTTATTATTTCACATGGAAAAAGCTATTTTATATAGTTTTTATTTAATTATATGTCAATACAAAAATACATTTCCATTATGTTTTATTTTATGATGAATGTTTAGATTTTGGGGATTATAATAATCCAATACATTTATCAGAAAATGAGTAGTTTCTTGTTTTTTCAGGGAAATAATGATTTATTATTTATATAAAACTTTAAAAATTGATATTGTGTTATATGGAAAAGGATACCATGAATTGACATGTCAGAGGTTGTGAAATTAATCTTATATAAGTTCAAGACCCAAAAACATAAAGTGTTCTTGAGATTAAAAATTTATCTGATTCTAAAATATAAATTGAAAAAAATGGCAATATAATCACATTAAATGATCATTAGGTTTTATTAGAATCCTTAGAGTTATAGGTTTCATATAGAAAATAATAGTTAATTAATATTTATAGTTTTTAATACTATTACCTTAAAATACTCAATTGAGAGATTTGATTCTAGGGAATTTCTAAATTCTATGAAATTTAAGATAGACAACGTGTACAATAGCTATGTTTTGATCTTGGTAAAATCACATTAAAGGGTGGTACCCAAAGGGAGAAATTAGTTTTTTCAATTGAAAATTGAAATGTGTTATTGATGTTCAAGTAATATATATTAATTGATTTCAATTATTTTCAAAAATATTCATGGTATTGATTATATATAAACCATTTCAATAGTTATGGAGACAAATTACCTTTAATTTTTTTCTATATTTTCTCTTTATAATTATTAGATATGTAAAATTGATGTCCAAACTTATTTCAATAAAAATAATGTAGTTTTAATTTTGTTTATGATACAATATGCATTTACTAGGGCCTTTAAAATTCCGAACATTGTGTTTTCAAATATAGTTAAAGAGTTTTGTTTCATGTTTAATTCATATGATTCGTTTTTATACAAGAGGGTTAGTGAGCCTACTATGTTATTTTGGTATTATATATAGATGAAAAACACATTACTCAAAATTATTTCCTAAAACTATATTCTACAATGTTATGTTAATGAAAATTCACATTTTGGAATGATATGGGTAAAACATCCAACAAAGTAGTTAATAATATCTCTATATATAGATTAAATATATTTCCTAGAATGATTACTAAAATAAATATTTTTAATTATTTATTTAATTTTTTACTAAGAACTCAAAAAAATTTCCTTTACTAGTGTTACATGGTCCAAATCATAAGACAATTTGTGATCCATATAAAAATGAAATAAATGATATTTCATGTGTTCGCTATAATTTAAATAATATATTCCATGATATGTACTCAAAAATATGTCACCAATACATTGAGAATAATAAGTAAATTCAAATATAATCCTATTGAGAATCATGGGGTTATAGTCTTGAATATCCTTTAGTAATGAATTATATCTAAGGACTTGGTCGTTGTCATTATATGATAGGATAAGAACATTGTATGTTGTTAAAATAATGTTACTTTTATACATGAATATGATTATATGACATTATAATTTATTTTTGTTCTGTGATTAAATAGTGAGGATATTAGTTGTGTCATTTCCAAATATGTTACAATATTACACATTAAAATAGATTTATATTTCATCACTTCATCATATCTTATGAATGAATCTATATTGATAATGAAATTAATTAAATAACATGTTTAAAATCCTATAACCAAGGGATAAATTGAGAATTTCATAGAAAAAATATAGTAATTTATCAAGAAAATGTACTTGGAAACTAGTGGTAGACTAAAATTATAATTTAAAAATAATAACACATTTGAGAAATCATTGGTAATGGTGATGTAATTATTTGTTATATGGATAAGTTTGAAAATGTATCTAGTTCCTGGAAATTATGTTGACAAAAGATAAGAATGTGGTTCATGTAAAGTCTCTATGAATTATATTCATTAATTATTTCATGTACTTTTTCCATTGGGATTTTATTATAGTTTTATAATAAAGGTATTAGCCTTTTTCATTAATTTATATGAGGTGTATATATTACATAAATATTGAAATTGTAAAATATAATCAAATGAGGACTTTGAGCTACCCCTTATATAGGATCCTTATAGAGTATTATTATTTTTTATGAGATGATAAAATTTTCAGGAGTAAAATCTTCTTTTCGAAACAATGAGTCTAATAATGGGATAATAATATGAGGCTAATTATATAAATAGACACAGAGGAGTATATCACAATGAATATCAGAGAGTAATTGGTATAGGTAGGGGAGTCTATTTATTATGATTACCAATTAAATGAGGATAGAATGATACATAACATGTGATCATTAACACTTTGATATATTTCATACAATAACTATTAGGTTCATCTAATTTGGGATTAGTGTGTTATTTTTCTAATCATTTCTTTTGTTGAGTTTAATAAAGACAGAATTTTCCTACTTGTATAAAAATAATTTCCATTTAGGAATTCAATTAACGGGTTGATAAAATTCACTTATTTTCATAGACAATTGACATGTTATGTTCATTTATAATTAGAATGATTGTGTTATTATATAATCATTTCATCTGATGAATATATATGGAGAATTAAATATTTTTGATTTGATCTATATTAAATTTTTGTGTTTTCTTTCTTGTTGTCATCTATTTTCAAAAAAATGATATTATAAATAAAGGAATATAGTGATATATATTTTGGTGGGAATATTCATATAGAGATATGAATTCTCTTGATTGATATCACCTCCAATCCCTTTGTATCGTGAGTTACCATGGAATTTTTCTACAGGATACAAATTTTTTAAATATATTAATTAAATATTTCACATTTATTTTTAACTCTATAATGGGACATATAATAACAGTGTCATAGAATAATAATTAATTGGGTTTTAAAAATTATAGTTCCAAATTGATGAGTGTTTGATAATCACTTTAATAGGTGTTTGGATTTATTTATCAATTATTATATTGTTTTTATATAAATTCCTCACATTATTTTATTTCATGTTGGAGATTAATGGATACAGGCTAAAATTGATGGAGTTGTAATGTATGATTAAATTTATCATAACACACAATATGCATATATTTTATATCCTTAGAAATGATATAGGAATATAAATATATGATTATATGTTATTTGGTAGTATGTCATGTAAAATTATATGTAATATTCTATATCATAGCGGGTTCGTAGACTAATACAATGCCTTTTTATATTTTTTCCTCCAATTATTATTTATTTTGACGAATTATTAATGTCGTGTTAATTGATATATTATCATTGTGGTTTATAATAAATCATATTTAAACAAATATACAAATATTATGTATTTTCTTGAAGTTATTATATATTGTAATTTGATTCCCAACCACCTTCATTGGTTGAGGGATATAGATAAATTGGTATGACCCATGCCTTTTATTTTTTTGATGATTCGTAAAGACATTATAAAGCTCACATACCTCATGTTATCTATTATTATTTGATTAAGTGATGATAACACACCTTTGGGGTTTGAATAATACTCTCATTGTGTATATTTATTATTGTTTTCAATATTAATACATGTGGCAGTGAATGTTCATGAGATAAAACATGGTTGACTTTAATAAAATTTCTCGATTTAAATGTTTCTTCTTGTTGATAAGGAATTGATATTTATTTTATGTACTTCTTGTTTATTTACTAAAAATATATTCATCTACTTATTGGATTTATTACTATATCATGGAAATCATATGTTCTTGCTATACACATCCTAGCCAATAGAGAGACCTTCTGTTTTTTGAAATTTTATAAGTTTTTATTCTCATTACATCTTAATATAATTTTCTAAAATATATCCATGTGACCTTCTGATAAAACCTCCCATTAAAATATTTTTGTATATAAAATATATGAGGAATGTTTTATTCAATAATTTTGTGATATATGAGTAAAATTTATAATTCTTATCTCTTTAAACATAGAAATTAATCTTATATACAACACAATAATAAATTTTATAGTAATTTTAATTTGTAAAATCCACATACTGAACATTTTATGTTTATTAAAAACATTATTTCTAGTTATTATCTATCAAATAGTTCTTTTTAGATCATTTGAAATAAAATAAAAATCACAATATTAAAATTTTCCTTCAAAAATACATTATAAACTTCTTTAAAATAATAAGTGACATCGCTTTGTTTTAGTAACTAAGTGAAAATATTTATAAATATCTATATTTAAAATCCAAAATCACATTTAAGATATTAATTTCAATTCACATAAAGAATATTGGTTATAATTTTGAGGATCATTCTTTGATAACTGGGAAAATATTTAGGTTAAAGAATCTAAAAATAATAAAATATTGAAGTTGTACAATATATAAATTTTGATATTAATGAGTATAATGTATGGATTCACATGTTTTTTTGATTAAATAAAATTTTAAATATCAAAATGAATTTGTTCTCAACTCTTAATCTGAACAAGATTGTGTAAAAAACATAAAATTGAAACCTAAAACCATAGATTCTTTAATTTGAGTTGGATTAATTTTTTTATAAAGTTAATATTTCTCCATGTTCACTATCCTTTCAGAACATCTAGATATTTTTGATGTTGAACATGGGGATGCATATAAAATATCCTAACGTCTAGGGTGTTCTCAAGGTATAGGAATCTACAAACCCTTGGAAAGATCCTCAAATATTAACCATATGAAATAACAATGGTATTAATGAATATAAGATGATGAGATCGAGATAAATATTCCGTTTGTGGAGTTTTTCATAATCACTCAACACAATTTAATGAATCATTTTTTTAATAAATATGGTCTATATAGTACATAAAGAAAGTCAAATTCACAATCATATTTTTTATAAAATTCATAATAACATTATATTGTTTATAATAATTTAATGATTGAGATATAATCATCATAATTATCATTTAAAAGTTAAAAATTATTTTTTGAACCAAATTGATAGTGATTAGAATCTAATTAAAAACTAGTTTGATGGTTATTTATATTTTTTGATGGAGAAATTGATATATTATTTTATGAATTAAATGTTGTTACATAGACCCCCATTATACAATGTCACATATTTTATTTTGTTACCTATAGGGATAGACCATTGGGCGGTATAAACCACCACAATGTGACTAAATGTTTATTATAATTAACATTAAAAATACACATATTCTATATAGGTTTTAGTAATCCAAAACATTTTGAATTATTATATATCATTACATCACGTTTTCTTTTAAAAAAAATATAAATTACATAGTTTTAAAAGATCTATTCAATATAACAATATTACATTTTAATAATTATCATTCCAAAATCATCAATTTACTCATAATATGGTTATATGGCCATAAAACATACTTTTCAAACATGAATGAAATGTTTGAATACATTTTTACATTATCCAATAATTGTAAGACAAATTTAAAGCATTAAATTCCATATAAACATATACATACACACAAGCACACACACCCAAACACACATACATATAAACATATATATTGACCAAACTAGACTTTAGAAGAGATTTAATCCATGATGAAATACTTCCATATAGGAAAATATTATACTCAACCTTATCATAAATGAAAAATGATACAAATTATTTAACATGCATTCCGAAAGAAGTTAGTAAGAGTTATCTATTCCTACTTAACATATTTAATATTAATTTACCTATAAATAAAAACACATTTTTAACCATTTAATGAACATAATCATATTTTTATGAAAATGATTAATTTTTTTAATTTTTTTAAGACTAGAAAAATCATTAAACATAAATAAAATAAATTATTATTCATAATCAAATAGTTACCCTTTAATATAATCACTCATATAAAAACATGTAAAATTAAAATGATTTTTTAAATATACCTAAATAATATAGCCCTTATCCTTGAAACAAATTCACCTTCAAACACATCAAACATAAAAAAATTGAAATAAATATTTTTTTAATTTTACAAATGGAACTATATGTTTTGATTGAATAAAACCATTTTATAACATTTAAAAAAAATTAATTACCTAAACACCAATCAAAAAATGGAATTTTTTACAATAAATTTTATTCTATAGCACTGCATGAATCATTTCACGAAATTTTGAAATAATGAGTAAAACAATACACGTAATTAATCTAATTTAACAAAAAAATAAGGTATTTAAATTAAAAAAACATTTTTTCTATTAAAATAATTTCATAACTTGACTCATTAAAAAACTAACTTAGAAATTAGCATTAAAAAATTTAACTATATTGTATAACGTTTATACACAATGAATCTATGGATCCAATATATTGAATATTTATTTTATTTAAAGAAATAAATAAAACAAACATATAATTAAAATTAAATACTCAAACATAACATATAACTGCCATTAATAAAAATATAAAAACATTAAATAGAACTAAATAATAATTAAGAATCAAATGAATTATTTATTATATATTGAGAATCAAAGTGAAAATCCCTTGATTATAAGAAAAAAATATATTTAAATATAACCTACTATGAATTTGACATGTTAAACTTTTTTATAAAATATATAAAAATAAATACATACCTAAATATGTAATTTAATGGTCATTTTTTTTAAATAATTCCATTAGAAATTAGGTTTGTTTTTAAAAAAATGTTTACTATTTGTGATTACCCAAGCCATCTATCAACTTCTGTCTTTAAAATTATTCTATCATATACACATTGGATAATAATTTCACATTAAAATTCATTTAAAACAAGTTAATAATTCATTTATATATAAAATATAACAATATTAAGTCAAAAAATATTTCATGTCTAGATCACGAAATAAATAAAACAACACTTTAAATTTTTCAATAAAATATTAAAATAGGACTCAATCCAACTATAAAAAACCCAATCAATATTTATTTTTCAAAAACAAATATCAACATAATTATTTTATAAATATATATTTTTTATTTAATCAAAATAATTTTTAATAAAAACACAATTATTTAAAATTTTAATGATTATCAACAGATACATGAAATTTTAAAAAACTACTGAAAACATGATCATTCAATAATATATCAAGAGATGTTATTGATTTTTTAGAATAATGGTATCACGTTTATTTTAAAATGCATGTATCCTGACAATTATAAAATTGAATCCATAACAAACATGTTATATGAAGGATAATAAGCTCAATAAATCTGGTATCATCTTAGGGGATGCATAATGGAAGATGAGAATATTCTTTGTATCAACCATTTATTTTATTTTTCAAACTAATGAATGAGATTTAGAGGTTTTTTAAGTAAATAATATTTTTACATATACAATCTTGGGGATTTAAGAGATCAATAATGATGCATGTCATAAATGATCTAAAAAAATGGAAATATATATCAAATAATGATCTTATTCCATTATTACATATATATTCATGTTTTCTAGGATTGATGATATTCCATCATTCATCAAGAGTTGGATTCCTTCCACTACTTGTTTGAGAAATACTAGATCCATGGAATGTCTTGGATTTTCGGTTCTTTAGAAAACACCTAGATTGGGATGTAAATATAACAAGGATGGATCATGTTATAATGGTATCTATCATGGTGGATGTATCATTCGAGACTATAAGGGAACAAAGATTATAAGCCTATCAACATACTGTGGAAATAATAATTCCCTTATCATAAGATATTTTTAACTATTCAATAGATTAACTCTTCGGTTAGTGCAAAATATTTTGTTATCTGTAATATATATTGATTCAGTTCTTCTGGAACATTAACCATAATAGAAATTCACTTTTTACAAGTGAATTACATATACCTTTGTATCGTGTAGAGATATGATTGATAGATGAGTCGATATCCACACACCTTCCACATGGTTAATTTTTTGTAGATTTATAATCCTCTATAGGAGTTCTGAAGGATATTTTTAATATTTAATTAAGTGTTAACTCTCTCCCTAGAGATGTAAGAATTTAATTTTAAGTGATTATCTTGGGATTCTCCACTTCATACCCCTTTGATTTTGTTATATCTTATTACATGATAGTGTTTTTTCATTCATAATGAAATTGATCAAACTATCAATTATTTGAAGATACATTATCATCAATGGTTTTGCTCACTAAAAACCAAAATTCATTACATATAAATTTAGAAAAAATTGAAATATAGAAAATGAATTACCTTGGAAATTCTGAACATCATCAATGATAGTAACTAATTAATATAGAACCACATGTAACCCTTTTATTGAATTTAACATGGTAATCAATAAAATAAATTTCAATTATATAATTTTTAAATACTTATCTACTGATTTTTTTGAATTCCAAAATAAAATCATTTAGATTCATCACATATAAAATATATAATAACATTATCCTTTTTAATTTGAAATAAATTTACAAACCATTAAACACATCTAAAATCATCTATAATTAATGATAATTGTTCCCTAGATAACCATATAATATTGGAAAAATTATTTTAAATCCTATTTCATTTACATACATTAAAACTAAATAAATATTAAAAATAGTCAAGAAAAGATAGTTAAGTAAAATTATAAAGATTGGAAATTTCAAACACCTAAAATAGTAATTAATGATTAATCCTTCAAAAATAAATTTATAAAAATTGAAATCCAAATTTATTATTATATATTATGTTGTAAATTAACAAGTTATTATACCTATGTCATTGAATAATTAAGTAAAACAAAAAAATTATTAAAATAAATTAATATATCTATATAATAAATAATATTACCATTAATGACCTCTTATGGAAAATCAAATTCATATTACAGACATCGATTCAACAAAAATAAGCTTTTATATTTTGAATGAAATGTGAAATAAATTAAGTCCCTATTAAATAGTGTCATTACGATGAAAGGGGTGACCATCATATACATTTATTTATCAAATTCATTCAATTTATTGTTTTACCTCTATTTTTATATAGACCTATATATCTATATAGATTAATAAAACTTGTATATTCATAAATACATTCATGAATCATTTATGAAATAATTTAAGTATAGAAATATATGTATTTTTTTATAATATTTGACTTCAATTTAGGAATGATATTATTTTTCATTTTTTTACACTGTGAGCCATAATTGTTTTCACAATCAACATAAGTGATTACATTATGTCTTGAATATTCCTTAAATCAGTCATAGATGGAATTTGATCCCCCTTTACCCAATAAATTATAATAATTGATTACAGTAGTTTTTCATTTCCATATCTCGATGACTCTTATATCTCCCAGCAATTTCATAGACAAGTTCCCTATAATCTTCCTTATTCCTTATTTTAAATATGTTCCTCAATAAACTCCTAGATGTATTTTTATATCAATTTAAGTTCTTCTACATAAATAGTAGGTCTTCAATTGTTATTAAATGAATTAGTTTAACTATAGAAACATCATATCAGTACGCTTTTTATAAAATCAATTTCAATGAAACTATTTTATGTGTCTTTCCTTACCAAACATATGCAGGGTGAGGATAGTTGTCCATGCATGGTAACATCTATATCTATAACTTCCATATTATATTTTATGTAATACATTAGAATAATATGTTCTAGTTCCTTCTAGGATCCTAGGTCCATATTCATTATATATACTCAACACAAAAAATATTCATAATTAATAGTTTTGGTTACAATTTAGTGTATAAGTTTTCCTAAACGCAGGATATATCAATGTTATTAAAAGTAATAAAATATTAGAAATTTTTTAATTCTCTATTTGTATATGAAATAAAACAAATAATAATTATATACAAGGAAATAAATTTTTCAAACTACAAAATTTCATCAAAAATTTCAAATTATGGTGTAAGGTTTTGTTTATAGGAAAATCCAAACCCATGTGAAAATGGTTCATGTATCCATAAATTAATACCTCCCATCATGACCATCAATAATTTTTCTGAAAAAAATTACATAGATCCATTCTTGTTAAAATTTATGATGTGGGTGTAATTCTAACTTATATGTGACTCTAGGAATGTGCAAGAGAATCCTTATTTTTCACCCAATTCGACATCAGAATTTCTATATCGATGTTGTACCAACTATTTGAGGAATGTGGCCCTAATTTATGTCTTTTTTGGTAATAAATGTTTGGCTAATGTTTGGGAGAGTTTTGAAGGGTATTTTGATTATTATGAGACTTGTCTAAAGATATATAGTTTTATAATTGTTACTGGAAACCATGTAGAACCTCTATGTAACCATGAACTAGGAGACAAAGAAACAGTGGTTGGTGCATGGTTAAGGTTCGAATTTTACAAACTATGTGGCCTGCCCAGGTAGACCATGCTATATGAGATAGTGGGATTCTACATGGGTAATTCCTAGATTATCTAACCGAGTGAGGCAACTTGAGGGAAATCCTTTGGACAGTAGTAGTCACACCATAAGTGAACAAGTAGCCTAAACATGCGAGAAAATTGTGTTCGGCTCTAAAAGGGGTTTTAAAACATAATGGGGGTCGATATTGACCATAAAAACCCCTTTCTCCTCCCACACAAACCGAAATCTGGATTTATCCTTATCATGGGTCAGCAAGGATCTCCAACTAATATTTTAAGTGAATTAAAGGGTTTTATTAGTTGAATAAGGGCGATTACCCTCTGATAGGTCTCTTATCATGGGTTTTTATAGGTTTTCCATAGATGTGCATCTCATAATCTCTTGGTTTTATTTATCTGCACACATCGCATGTGGATCCATGACTGTTGTTGTCCAAAATGACGATATTTGGGATTTTTTATGTTAGATAAATATATATAAGGCTATTTTGTGGGTTTTTCACACATATTTGTGGTGTTTTGGGGCATTGGTCAATTTCACAGGAAACATTAGGTTGGTGTCTCTGCTCTCATTTACATTTTTCCTAAACTAGAAGGATTAATTTCAAATTAACTGTTTTTCTTGAAATGTTTTGTGATTTTGATGATCGAAGCTTTTTAAAAACCGATTTTGTAAATATTTTTGGATTTTTGGTAAACTTGGTTATTATTGTGAAATGTGATTCGATTTTGGAAATTAAATTTTTGATTTAAAAATTGGAGTCTTGGGTGATTTATGGAAAATGATTTTGTGAAAAATTAGTTCTGATAAATATGGTTTTTTATTAAAGTATATTTTTGGAATTATTGATGTTTTCTAGGTTTCAATAATACATGATTGCTTTATTGAAGTGGTTTGGCATGTTTTTTTTAAGATTTTGGTGGGAAAATTTTTTAATTTGGTTTTGGTAATTATTTAAGTGTATGGTGCAAGGAAATCATTATTTTTATAATTGTTGGATTATATGATATATGAAATCAGTTGGATAGGATGAATATTGGGCATGAAGAACAACCATAATGTATTTAAATGTATACATGAATTACCAATATAAAAAGGGGATGGGTTGGATGTGAAGTTCTACTATCAATTGAAACATCTATCTCAGGTGTGTATGTTTGTAGAACTTGGGATCTTGGTTGGGATATTAGTTTTCCATGCCAGTTGGAATTGGATTCACATTGTGAAAGGGTATTTGGGTTAATGTTTTATTTTGGGGCATTTTAGGGTTTCTTTCCTTGGGATAATGTAGATTTGGGTGACTCAATTTGGGTAATGATTTTTTTTATTTTTTTAATTGTTGATCTACTTTAATGGATTATTATAAATACATTTATCTAATTTTTTAATGTGTTATATCTTAGTGGTGTTTTAGGGGATCTATTTGGAAAGAATTATTAAGTATTATTACTCACCCCATATTTGTAAATTTGGAGATTTTACAGAAGTTGTATTCTGAGACACAAAAAATATAAGGCATATCATTCCTTTATGGGTGAATTTGGATTATTGGATAGTGATGTTGTGCATGGAGAATAAATATTGGTGTGAAGATATTGGATTGTGTCATGTATTCTTTGGTTTTTATTTTTTTTATTTTTAATAGTACTCTAATTATGATTTACATTGGTCTTGTTGGTTTGGTCATTGGGATTTTTTATAGAATTAGTTGTGTTGTATAATTGTTTCTTGGTAATGTTATGTATTGGTTTACCTTGTTGGCATGCATCATGTAGTTCTAATCGGTTATCAATTATTTGGTTAATTGATTTTACTCTAAGGGAAAACTATTCCCCGGTTTCTCTTATAGAACTCATCATTTATTTCTAGAATCTAACACCCTAGGAAAATTGTGTAAGAATAAGAAGGATATCCACATATAGTCAATACAAAGAGGAGGGGAAAGAAGTTACAAGTCATATATGTTTTTTCCGTCAATTGGGGATGATTTCATCTCTTTCAGATGACATTTATTATTGTTTTATTACTTGAGTTGGGATGATAGAAAGACGTAGTGTTGTCAATACATGAAATGTATATCATAAAAGGATATAAATAACCCTTTATATTTAACTTCACGTTACTAGGGAGTTGGGTGTGTATGTATTGGGGAGACAATTATTGGAGCATGATCTCATTATTGTGGGTGTAAACAATTATATGAGCATGACATAAAAAGTAGAAATGAACTCCCTATAGGATTACATTATTTATTTGGCATAATGATTTATGTTTTCATAGAAATGAAATTTGTTTTGAAAATTTTGGAATTTTTTTTAAAAAATGAGGATTCCAAAAGAGAATGGTTGTGGTATTATTGAAAATGTTTCAATTTTCAAAACATAGTGGATTTTTCATAATGGATGAACATGGAGATCCTGATTATCATAGATAGATTGTGATAAAATCAAAAAATGTTACCATTCAGTTGCTAGTGAGTGAGACTTGTGGTGATTCTTTTGTTTATAGAAATGGAATGAGGTATATGTATTAGAGTCAAACCATAGGATTCTATGGAAAATATGGTTTCACCTAAGTCCTATGTGAACTAGTAGCTAGTTTATATTATAGTGAATGATTTCCAAGCTATAGATGTTGGAATAAAATGGATGAGCTGCAGAATGTGGATCACTCGGTTCAATTTTAGGAGAAGAATCCTCCAATATTTATGGGTGATTCAGAGATATAAAGGGGAGAATTTTTATTGAATAGGATTAATTGAATATTCAATTTCATTGGAACTCCATCAAAGATGAAAATGAAGTTAAAAGCGTACATGATTGAAGATATTTTTTTCAATGCTGGGAGTTGTCTATCCAGGATGGAACATTACAATGTGTGACCTGGGAGGGGTTTGATGAATTGTTTGTAATGTCCTGGAAATTTCTTATTATTTTATTTAATTATATAGAATTATTTCGAGACTGAAAAATCTTTCAGTGTGTGATTTCAAGGCCTGGAGTTCCCAGATTGACCCATCAATGTTTGGTTATGTTTTAATTAGTGCAAGTGAGTGTTTTTCCTAAAAAAGTGAAATAAATCTAAAATGGTAACTCAGATGAGAAATCTGAGGGCACCTTTACATTCAGGATGGTTGGTTTACCCTATGCGCGATGAAATTTTAGTCGGTGAGGGTCTTTTATGAGAAAACCCAAAAATGGAATAATCGTGAATAAAATAATTAAATAATTTTATTAAAAATTCTTATGCCTTAGAAATGGTATCTCTGATTGAAACTATGACACCACCGATTAAATCATGAGGGTATTCCCACTTTATGAAGAATATAACATTGGTTGGCGCATACCACCAGTAAAAGTTAGTTTTTGGCCATAAATAAAATAATAAAATAACAATTATTTTATTCTATAATTCATAACTTCTAAATGGTAAATCAGATAGAAAATACGAGAGTACCGTTGAGTTATTTGGGGTGTGTTTCACTTAGGAAGAGCCAAACCTTGATTGGCATGGGCCAAGGGTGACAGTTATAAATTATCTGAACTTTTTTTTCAGGTACATTCAGTAAATGCGGGAGCGGCGTTGTATAAATTTTGAACCAGTGCTCAAAATTGAAATATGAGACCACCGTTGAACTCGCAGCGCTGATATTCCCTTAAGGAGATATTCACATCGAACACAGTAGATCCAGAGAAAAAGTTATCTTTTGTAACTTTTTAATAGAATAAATAAAATAACATTATTATTTTATTATTATTCTGTTCCTCTAACAGATGAGCGGTAAGGTGGGACCGGCAATGTTTCACGCCAATAAATGGAATGACCATTCAATTATATATAACCGCACCATTGGGGAATTAAGAAGGTTCCTAATTAATGGGCCTCCATTAATACCATGATCGTTGCACACCCTTCCCATATCTTATTTATATGGTTCTTGGGGAGAGGTGTTGGCACTGCTTCGCCTTGCAACGAAATGTTAACTAAGAGTACTGACACGAAACATTTGGAGGATGGAGTCGGTACCAGTGAGAGGTGATGAGCAACATTGAAACTCATAACTGGAGATCGACGAATGAGTGACATTGTTGGAGGCCAGTTGTTGGGGGTGAGGAATGCCGACACTTTCTCAAATGCATAAGCTCTCCAATGAACATGATGAAGGGGTTATTTCATTTGAGTGTTTTTGATTTTCCTCCTCCCAGTTCTAGAATTTATATGAAGAATGCGGGTCAATGGACCAATGTGTTGACTCGAGATTCATTAGTTGTTGTAGGAGGTTGTTGTGGGGTATCTTGTAGGGTTTTTT
Source organism: Viscum album (assembly GCA_963277665.1). Lineage (NCBI taxonomy): Eukaryota > Viridiplantae > Streptophyta > Magnoliopsida > Santalales > Viscaceae > Viscum > Viscum album. The sequence continues at coordinate 866,490 of CAUJRU010000082.1, read as the reverse complement.
GATGATTATTCCTTTCCCCATTATTTATGTGCATCTCGATTTAAGAATATTTATATTCTTCTTGATTCAAGAACAAATAAACCACTTGCATCCATTCTAACACGGAGGGTGTGGGACGAAAGAACACGGCCCGACATATCCACAACCATTGCGGTTTTTGATGCATTCTTCATCCATTTTTAACGCCAAATATTTTTTGGTGCTGGAAACACAGAGTTTTGTTGAGTGCGATATATGGACGTGAAGCCCTCAATGCAAGGATTCAAAATATGTGATCATTTAATTTTTTGTCCTTGGAATGAATCTTAAATGACTCATGGATAGGTGGTGGCCGACACCCGACCGACTGCGAGAAAGGAAGGGTGGCTTGCATCGGCACCCCCAGATGATGAGAAGGCCATGGACCATTGGCCGCGACAGAGCAAGGACGGTGGTCGGCTCAGCTGGCCACCAGTGGGGGTGCGGCATGCGACCGCGACACGAAGGATGACGGGCCATCTGGCCCGCTGTGGGAGGCCCACCGCGGGCCACGCCGCGCCAGCCGGCCGGGCCAGACCCAGCTAGCTAGGCCGGACCTAGTGGGTCGGGACGAACCCAGGGCCGAACAAGGTTCGGTCCAGGCTGGGGTCGGGCCGGGTCGATCTGATCTGTTCGGACCAGGCCAGGACCCACCAGGACCCTTTTCATTCATTCAACCATTTCATGTGATACCTGTGTCCGTTTGATGTACCGTCTATGGCATAGGAAACCATGGATCAATGCGGTCCTTTTCGTATATCCCACTTGAGTTTTGGAAAACGTTGGGGGGTACATCTGGGTTGGATCGAGCACAAATCCATCCAGGCCATCAAGACTAAAAGGCTATTAACATACAGACTGAGAGTCTGATTGAAACACTGTCTGTTGCATTGATACCCCTTTTATATGGAATCACATTGGATACCTCTTCATGGGACTTAATAGAGTTGGAGTATCGAAAGGATTCTTGAGGAGTGGAACCTCCTGGAATCAAGAAATATTAGTGCGGGAACCCGGTAGCTGGTTGTATCATGAGAAAGGGATTCTATGAGGATATATACTTTGGGATCCTATGTGGGTCTGTGCTTTGGGAACCTATGTGGGTCTGTGCATTGTTATACTTTGTGGGCCTTTTCTTGAGGATCCTACATGGATCTTCTCTAGGAATACATGTGGGATTACTTTAGGATCCTATGTGGGTCTACTATACTAGGATATTAAGTGTGTATAATGATGTACAAGGATCCTATGTGGGTATAGTGGTTTAGGATCTTATGTGGATCGGATTATTTAGGATTCTACGTGGGTCTGCCTCTTTACAGAGTAATATGATTCAGTAGTTACATCTAATTATCTTTACTACCATACCTAAGTTACACCTGGTGTGAGCTGAGTCCTTACCATCGTGGAGATACATTTTTTGTATCCTTCTACGTGGAATACCTGGGTGGTACTTTCCTTATTGGTGATACCTTGGTGGTATTATTTTGTTTGGTGTACATACGTGGTACTTTCCTTCTTTGTGATAACTTTGTGGTATTCTTCTGTGTGTCGTACCTATGTGGTACTTACCCTCGTGGTGATAACTATGTGGTATTCTTCTGTGTCGCATACCTATGTGGTACTTCATGGTGAAACCTTGGTAGTATTATTTTGTGTGGAGTACCTGTGTGGTAATTTCCATCGTGGTGATACATTTGATGTAATATTTACTATGATGTACCTGTGTTGTACTTACCTTCACGGTGATACATTTTTAGTATTCATTAATCTGGCATACATGTGTTGTACTTTCCTTCATGGTGATACCGTGGTGGTGTTCTTCTGTGTGGAGAACTTGTGTGGTACTTTACTTCATGTTGATAACTTTTCGGTAATCTTCTATGAGGTGTTACCATTTTGGTACATACCATTGTGGTGTTACCTTTGTGGTATTCTTTCCTTCGTGGAACAGTTGAGATTTGAGCTACCGAGTTGGGACTTGTTTTTCCTCATGAATGAGATGGGTATACCTGATAACCTAGGTATATGTATGTGAATACACATATGTAGGGTTTACTATTGTTTCCATGATTTTTAGTTAATCTTTTGTGTATTTGAGAGACCATGGGGGGTGTTGGGGTCCCAACTGAGTATCCTAATACTCAACCATGTACAGGCTTCGCCTGCACCTTGTTGTGTTTGGTGCCTACAACGGACAATGCTGACTGAGGATGAGAGTACCAGGACTGGAGGTATCTCTGAGGTTGACATTAGGTGATGGTTACCATTGATCTGGCCATTCGAGATCTATACATACCCTTCACGTAGGATCCTTGGAGGGTGTTCACAGGAGTTGTTTCAGTTTACTTGTGCTTTTCAGTTATCTTGTAATTTCCAGTTGGGCTTGTATTCTGGACCCTTTTTTCTAATTGTACACACTCTTTTTACTATACAATTTACTAGTGTTCTTATCTTGCTGTGTGATTAGATGTTTATGTCTACAAGATATAAATTCAATGCCATCCCAGTTTTAGGGAATATACCTTTCGGTGCTAGTTTTCATCCCCTGGCCTATGGAAGGTGGGCTTGCGGTAGTCACGGCATAGGCCCTGTGGGATGGGTCATCAAAAATTGGTATAAGAAGAGTTAAGTTCTACTGATGAACTTGGAATTTGATATTTTATGTGAAGGAATAGTGTTAAGTGTAATGAGAATGGTTTTTAGTTCTGGGAGTCTAGTGTTGGTGTGGCAGCCGACGTATCCATACACTAGGACCCTGAGTTCTGATTTCTGACTCACTACACGGAAGCACTGATTGCGTGTGTTTTTGAAGAGTTTATTGTGATTTCCTTGAGTCATCTCACCTAGTATAACATAATGATCGTGGGGAACCTATTTTTTATTAGGATTATGCTTCATAGATAGCCAACTAGGATTCCTGGGAGAGAGTACATGATGACGGCCCACCAAGCGATGAGGCTCCAGTGTAGGGCCCTCTTAATATGTTGGCACTGTCAGGTGGTGTACCAGCAGCACCTCCACCTGTTGGGATCTAGTTACCACCAGCCACACTAGCATACGGTTCACTCCAAATTAGAACATTGCACATGTTTCATCAGAAGATGCCTCCAATGTTTCGAGATGAGAGAGATTCCAATGCAGCTAAGGGCTGGCTGGAGGCAGTTGCCAGAGTTTTCCGCCTAGTTGAGGCACTAGTAGAGCAGATGGTGATCGTAGGTACTAGTATTTTCCAGTGAGTGACCATGAGGATGGTCTGCATAGTGATGAGGGTTCGGTACATGGATTTTTTCCCAAGAGGGTATCATAGGGTAGTGTGTTATCTATATCACTGCATGTTGGTCAGCAGTTAAAACCGATTGTACTAGTAGAGGGAATATATAAGATTAGTGCCATATGCGTGATGCAGAATCAGATACCCCTCAGGTTCTGATGTAAGCCCTACTCACAGACTATTGAGGTCTTGCTTATAGAGGTGGCTGAGTGTTCTCTAGAGCATCTAACACATTGCAAGATGACATGTTGGTAGCTGATTATTCATCGAGGTGTACCGACCATTCCAGGTACATGATGAACATGATACGATCAGTGTCCAGGGCTGGAACATCCGAGCGAGGTATGTTTAAGGACGTTTAAGCCGTCACTATTCATTTATGCATTCTTATTTATGTTGGGGTGCTATAGAGTTACTTTGTGTTTGAATGTTATTTGGCTAAGCAGATACATCCAGTGAATGTTAGCAATGGGAAAGTAGGAAACTAGCGCCAGTCTCAGAGACTTGGGCATGTAAAATGTTTTAGTAATAATAAGTTTTAGGGATAGTTGAATATGTTGGGAAGTAGATGTGGAATCAGATCTTGGAGAGCATCATGAGATGGTGTACATTTCAACATGTTACAACCACCCCCCTTTTTTGTGGACCCCACTAGGCTTAGGGAGCTGGAGGACATGGGAAGAGGTTAGCTGCATGCAGTCAATGATTGCGACCCAATGGCTCTAGGAATGATTCGAGATATGGTATATGTCATCTAATAGCTACCATATAATTAGACATAGCTACCAATCATTTCTTCTTTCCACGAATCATTTTCAAGACCTAGAGTTTCCGGTTAAATTGTTGACTTGACCATCACGTCTAGAGATACCTTTTGGAGGAGACTCAATAATCACACTTATGAAGACGGTGTGATATGACACATGAGGTGAGAGTTTTGGTTGGAAGCTCTGGGTGGCAGCATTGAGGCCTTACGATGGTAGTTTGGTTATGGACTGGACAACCACATTTTATACTCAGATTGACTGTATTAGGCAAAAAGTTTTTGTTTTCTCTGCATCATTATAATGGGGTTTTCTTGGGTCGGCGAAAAAAGAAAACCCATGCAGCATAGGATAAACTCATGCATAAGAGGGTGCATCCGATCACTCTTGAGTCAGTTGGTCATTCCTTCGTGGTAGTAGAATTTTTGAGTTTTTAATTACTAGGAGAGTGGATATAGTTTCAAAAGGACTATGACTTTAAGATAATCTATACTTATGGGAAGGGGAACATGGTAGATGATTCACCCAGCAGGATTTCTAGCCTATATCTGCTGAGTGAGGCATCATATTATCTAGCCATTTTGGTGAAATCCCACATGGATCGAGATGGACTAGCTTATCTTCAGTCTCTAATGGCCACTCCCCCTCTTCTTTAGTGAATTAGGGAGGCACAGCGTGGGGGCACTTACTGTGAGGCTTGACGTGTTCAGATATCCTCAGGGCATCCACCTGATGGATTTTATAAAGGTGGGGAGCACATCATCTTCTTTAGAGGATGTACCATGGTACCGATGGTGCTTTGGGAGGAGGTGTCGAGAGATTTCCATACTTCCCCTCTGGCGGTACATCCTGGTGTGGTGAAGATAGACAAGGACCTCTGGTGTTAGTACTAGTGGCTAGAGAAGACGAATGCAGTGGTAGAGTTTGTATCATGATGTCTCACTTGTCAGCAAGTGAAGACTGTGCAGAGTCTGAAGAAGTCTTCTGCAGATAGGATACAGAGACCCTTGGAGTTCCATGAGGGGGACCATGTATTCTTGCCAGTATCTCCTCAATGGGGATTATAGAGATTTGGTCAAGGGGGAAAGTTATCATCAAATTTTATTAGTCATTTTTCTGATACTTTAGAGGATATGTGAGGTAGCATACTGCTTGGCTTTTCCACCTCATTTTCATTGGGTGTGCGACGTCTTCCATGTATCCCAGCTGAGGGGATACGTTCACGACCCATCTCACATCATCGACAATGTCGAGTTGGACTTAGATGATGTGGTGTAATTTTCATAGGTTCTTTTGGAGATTGAGCATCGACAGGAGCGGGTCCATTGTGGGCGGTCAATACCTATGGTACGCCTACACTGGCAGCACATGAACATCTAGCAGAGCACATAGGAGAGGGAGGATCAAATTCATGCTCAGTACCCTCTTTTGGTTGTTTGTCTTTGTTGTGGCTTTCTGATATGTAAATCCCTATGATGGGGAGAATGTGATGTTCCTGAAATTTTGTATAACGTTTTTTAAATATATGGAATTATTTTTAGACCTAAAATTTAACAACACGCGATTCCGAGGCCCAGAGTGCCAAGAATGATCCGTCGATGTTTGGATATGTTTTAATTAGAGCACATAACTAGTTTTCCGGAAAAAGTAAAATAACTATTAAATGGTAACTTAGATAAAAAAGATAAGGGAACCCTTGCATTTAGGATGGTTGTTTTACCTTAGGCGCGACTTATGTTTAGTCAACGCGGGCCTCCTGTGAGAAAACCCAAAAATTTCATAATCGTGAATAAAATAAATAAATAAATTATTTTATTTATGAAATGATTATAACTCAAAAATGGTACCTCAGATTGAAAATTTGAGACCACCACTGAACTCATGTGGATATTTCTCTTTAGAATGATACTTATAATGGTTGTCTTGGGCCACTTGTAAAAGTTATTTTTGGACGTAAATGAAATAATTAAGTGACAATTATTTTATTGTAAAATTCATAAAATCTAAACGGTAACTCAGAAAGAAAATCAGAGAATATCGTTGTGTTCGTTGGGGCGTGTTTCACTTAGGAAGATCCTAAACTCGACTAACGTGTGTCAAGGGTGACTGTTATAAATTTTCTGAACATTCTTTTGGGTACATTTAGTAAACGCGTGAGCGGCGTAAAATAACTATTGAACTGGTGCTCGAAATTGAAATCTGAGAGCATAGTTGAACTCGCAGCACTGATATTCACATAGAGAGACCTACACTTCGATCGCAGTAGGTCCAGATAAAAAGTTATTTTTTGGATCATTTTAATAGAATAAATAAAATAACATTATTATTTTATTTATATTTTATTCCTCCAATGGACAAGCGGTAAGGTGGGATCGGTGATGTGTTAATCAAATAAATGGATTGAACATTCAATTCTAAGTTTCTACACCATAGGGGAATTAGTAAGGTTCCTAATTAATGGGCCTCCATTATTCCCACGAACGTTGCACACCCTTCCCCTCTCATATTTATATGGAGCTTGGGGAGAGGGGTTGGCACTACTTCTCTATGAAATAAAGTGGTGAAAAAGTGCAGTGACGCTAAACACTTAGAGGTTGGTGCCGGTACCAGTGGTAGGTGAGGAGCGACACTAAAACCCCAAACCGGAGATCGACGAATGAGTGATGTCATTGTAAGCACGTTGTGGGGGTCGACGAACGTCGACACTTTATCAAACACGGACGCTCTCCAAGGGACATGATGTAGTGGTTATGTTTTTGATCATTTTTTATTTTCCACGTCCCCATTCTTGATTTTATACAAAGAATGCATGTCAGGAGACTAACAGGGTGACATGAGATTCATTGGTATTTGTGGGAGGTTGTTATGGGGAATCTTGTAGGGATTGTTATTTGAATATTCCTTTCTCCATTCATGACGTTCATCTCTATTAATGAATATTTATATTCTTCTTGATTCAAGTACAAATAATCTGCTTGCTACCATTCAAACATAGAGGGTGTGGGCCAAATGAACACAGCCCAACCTCTCCGTAACCATTGTGTGTTTTGATGCATTCTTCCTCTGTTCTGAATATCAAATATATATTGGTGCTAGAAACATGGAGTTTTTCTGAGCCTAATATGTAGACGTGAATCCCTCAACACAGGTATTGAAAATATGTGGTCATTTATTTTTTCGGCCTTAAAACGAATTTGCAATGACTCACAGAAGGAGGAGGAGGCTAGCACCCAGCCAGCCGCGAGGATGGAATGGTGGCCCATGTTCGTGCCAACTGGCAGGCCGGTGCAGCAGCGGTGATGAAGGGGTGGCCGGCCCAGCCATCCACTGGTGGTGGTGCATAGCGAGATGATGCCACGAAAGAGGACTGGCCATCTGGCCAGCCGCGGGCTGTCCATCTCACCGCGCCGGTAGGACAGGCTTGACCCTGGTGGCCAGTCCGGACCCATTGGGCTGGGTCAGACCTAGGTCCGGACATGGGTCTGCCAAGGCTGGGTCGGGATGGGTCGGTCCGACCGGGTCGGACCATACTTGGTCCATATACAACACTTTTAACTCTTTTGTCCATATCTTGAGCTACGAGCATCTGTTTGAAAAACCATCTATGGTTTCAGAAACCTTGGATCGATACGGTCCTTTTGGTATACCCCACTTTTATTTTTGATAATGTTAGTGGTACAACTGGGCTGGATCGAGCATGAATCCAACCAGGCCTTCAAGACTAAAAGATAAATAACTTACAGATTGGGAATCAAATTGATGCACCATCTATTGCGTTGAGACCCCTTTACATGCAGATCCTTTGAGATACATCTTCTTGGGACTTCATGGAAGTTGGAGTATCAATATGAAGCTTGAAGAGCAGCCCCTACCAGAATCAAATGAGCTTAGTGCGGGAACCCTGTAGCTAGCTGTATCATGAGAAAGGGATCCTATGTGGATCTGTGCTTTGGGATCCTATGTGGGTATATGCTTTGGGATCCTCTGTGCATCTATGCTTTTGGATCCTTCATGGGTCTGTGATTGAGGATCCCACAAGGATCCTCTCTAGGAATCCATGTTGGACTACGTTAGGATCTTGTGTGGGTCTATTGAACTAGGATCCTATGTGGGTCTGATGATGTACAAGGATCCTGTTTGGGTCTTGTGGTTTTGGACTATGTCAGTATTATGATTTAGTATTCCACATGGGTCTGCCTTTTAACGGAGTAAGATGATTCAACAGTCACATCTAATTATCCTTTCTATCATACCTAAGTTATACCTGGTTTGAGCTAATTCCTAAGCTTTGTGGTGAAACCATTGTTGTATTCTTCAGTGTGGCATACTTTTGTGGTTCTTTCCTTCATGGATATACCTTGGTGGTATTCTTCTGTGTGGCATACCTATGTGGTACTTTCCTTCTTGGTGATACATTTTTGGAATTCTTTTGTGTTTCGTACCTATGTGGTACTTACCTTCGTGGTTATACCTTTGTTGCATTCTTCTGTGTGGCCTACCTATGTGGTAATTTCCTTCGTGGTGAAACCTTGGTGGTATTCTTCTATGTGGTGCACCTTCATGGTACTTTCCTTAATGGTGATAAATTTTTAGTAATCTTCTATGTGGCGTACCTGTGTGGTACTTACCTTCGTGGTGATAACATTGTGGTATTCTTCTTTCTGGTGTACCTGCGTTGTAGTTTTCTTCATGGTGATACAATATTGGTATTATTTTATTTGGAGAACCTGTGTGGTAATTTACATCAGGGTGATACCTTTTCATTATTCTTCTATGTGGCATTAACTTTGTGGTACATAGCTTTGTGGTGTTACCTTTGTGGAACAATTGAGCTTTGAGCTAATGAGTTGGGCCTTGTATTTCCTTCTAAATGAGATGGTTATAGATGATAACCTAGGTATATGTATGGGAATATACCTAAGTACGGTTGACTTCTTCTTCCATGATTTGTATTTAATCTTTTGTGGATTTTAGAGACCTTCGGGGGTCTCGGGGACCTTATTGAGTATTTTTATTCCCACCCCTGCATGGGCTACGCCTACACCTTGTTGTGTTTGGTGCAGATGACAGAAAACACAGACTGAGGATGAGATTATATGGACTGGTGGTAGCATGGAGGTAGAAATTAGATGAGGCATACCGTATAGATGAACATTTGAGTGATTTACCTACCATTCAGGTAGGATCCTTGGCGGGAGTTCAAATGAGCTATTTCAGTTCACTTGTACTTTTCAATTTTCTTGTACTTTGAGTTTGGCTTGTATTCTGGCTCCTTTTTTCTTATTGTACACACTCTTTTTACTATAAGGGTTACTTTTGTTTGTATGATTCCATGTCATTGGATGTGTGTGTTTATAGGATATAAAGGCAATGCCTTCCCATTTTTAGGTTATATGCCTTTCGGTGTTAGTCACCAGCCCCTGGCCTATGGAAGGCGAGCCTGGGGTAATCACGACACGGGCCCCAAGGGATGGGTTGTGACATTTTTAACAATTAATTGTAGCCTCATATGTTAAAAATTTTGTGCACAATATAATTATTCATCATGAAGTATGTGAAAATTTTGGTGATGGAATATTAATCTATTATTATGAACTTATTGCGGTTTGCACCTAAGGTGTCGGAAAGTGCGTCCGTAAAGGATTATATCATTGAATCGGGCATAAGGAAGGAAACTAATTCGATAATTTTAGACCAATTTACAAATGATTACATAGAAATTAGGAATACATAATTAGTTGATTAAAGGTATATCTTTGGTACTACCAGTGGGGGAAGTACATTGATACCCATGGGGAATAGTGGGAACATCGACATTGGAATTAAGTGGAAGAGGGACACTTTTATGGTGGGATTATGGATAAGAATATGGTGGATGGATCAATGAATATTCCATCCAAGACATAGAGTATGTGAGGATGTTTTGAGTGTGGTTCTATCGGCCACATGAAGCAGGATTGTACAACGCAACCTTGGGCATGTCATAACTGCAAAAAGATGGTGCATATTCAACAATATTGTTTTAATACAGCATGGTCGGGTGTTCGAGACACTCCACAAGGGTCACATGAATCCTATGCCTAAATGGGATGGGGAAGTAGCATACTCTTCATCAAGAGAGATGAGTTATCCATGGGGATTCTTGGAATACCCCGACACCTCAAGAAGGAAGGTTTCATGATTATAATAAAGAGATGAGTATGGAAAAGAAGTAGTTGTTTGGAGCCCAACATGTTTTGTTTGAGGATCAGTCTGAACCCTCCATGGTGATAGGTATAATTATATCTAATTCTACCTTAATAAATGTTTTGTTTGATATAGTAACTTCTCTTTCATTGATTACATATTTTACCATTTATTTTCTAGGTATAATTGTGGAAATTATGCCTTCTATTTTTAAACGTCAATCTCCAATAGGTCAAAGAGAGTGTCAATCCTTCTTTTGTAGAGCATGAGGTATAGTTCTAAATGACGTTGGGTTCATGTGGGACTTCTTAGTGTTTGAGATGGATGCATATGATATAAACATGGGAATGGATTTTTTGATGATTGTTAAGGCCCACATCAATTACTATGCACAAATGGTTATTTTCATGATTGTTAATATTGTGGAACCCGAATTTTGAGGATAGAAAATTTGGAATGTGGGTGAAAAAAGATTCTTGGAACCAGAAGTTAGGAAGATATCATATATATTAGAGGCTTTTTTATTACCATCAATTGATGGAATCCATCATTGTGTTTTTCATCAATTCTGGAGAATTTTTTGGATGACTCTCCTAAAGTATTATCATGGATTCCCCTGGTAAGAGAAGTGGATTCCAAAATTTATCTCCATCTGGGGACTAGTCCTATCTTACATACTTCATACTAGTTGGAACCAGAGGAAATGGTGGAAATGAAGTTTCAGTGGAAATGAAGTTTCAGTGGAAAGAGTTATAAAATAAAGGGTTCATTAGGCCTTACACGTATCGATGGGATGATCTGGTGTTTTTTGTTAAAAAGGTGGATGTAACTCTATAGTTGTGTGTTGATTATATTAATATTAATCATGTTGTGATAAATAATTGATATCTCATTCCTTGCATTGATGACCTGTATGATTAGTTTAGGGTATCTCGGTAATGTCCCGGACCCTCCTAGCCCATTAATTTGCCAAAGTGAGGTTCCACCTAAATAGTGGCACCGTGAGGGTGACACCGTGACGGTGGCACCGTGACGGTGGAACCATGAGGGTGACACGGTGTCCCCTCACCGAGCATTTCGTTCTTCTTCCAATACCTGACTTTTCTGCTCCCGCAACGTATGTTTTGACATAATTTAATTCATTTACTCCTTTTAAAACCATTTAAAGCCCATAATTAATTCCTAAAAATCATGAGGGACCTCCGTGTGTAACTGCCCCAGCCGTGTGGTCAACCCACGACCCTCGCGCCTTACGCGGTTACGCGTTCCCACCTCAACCGTCCACGGATCTTATAAACTAAGTGTTAGCCGTGGTTTCTTCATTCCTCAATCGCGTCTTTTCACAAACCTCTTGTGGTGCATCGGGCGCACCGTTATCCGTAAAGTTCCACGCCTGGCCTTAGCGTCAATCTCTTATCAACATGTAGGGAATTTCTCCTTCGCCTCTCTCTTTTGTGTATCATGTAGGGTGGGTGTGCTTTTGTTTCTGTAGAACTGGTTGGACCGAACTTAATGAAGTTAATAAATGAATATCTAAAGAATGAAGGGGAAGGGGTTTTAATTATTGTTTATGCGTTATATTGTGATTATCTTTTTGAGTTGTGCTGGCTTTCGCCTTCTGAAAATTCATGGCCGTTGGTGGTCTTTCCCTGTGCACTAATGAAACCATCGTATGTTTTAAATGGCTTGTTTGTAAATGTGAACTCCTGCTATGAAATTGGTTAATCACGTATATCCGGCTGAATAAATTGAAAGCACCAAGATCAACCCTTTTGTGATAGCTCCTAGTTAGAACACACAGAATTTGAAATCATGGAGTGTGTTAAGTCATTTAAATCTGAAAATCCCTGACTTATGTTGGTGGTGGTAGTTGGTTGTTTTCCTTTCGGGCCGATTGCTGGAGATGTGGGAGGGGATGGGAACCCCTGTTCTTTTATACCCTCGGTGGTTGTGTGAAATTGGGGGATGGGATCCCTTGTTGATAAGGATTCAGTGGTTGTGAGTTTTAAGATTGGGTGGATACTTGTTTATATCATGAATTGGGGTGGAATCCTCTGTTGTTGAGAACCGGGTATGGGCGTTATGGTTGTTGCTTGATTGTTTACCTTCCTGGACTTATGCCTATGCCTACTAGTTTCCCAGTAGTGCTTAAACATAAACATTATTACTGAACGTGAAATAAGAAAGGGGACAAATGGGTTATTAGCGTGAGTCGTGACTCGGACTTGAGTGCTGTTGTGATCTGTAGGCTGTCTAATGAAAAACCTAACTTTGGGTGAGTGCTTATTACCTATATATATATACATATAGCTTTGTGTTTCTTATTCGCGCCCCACCCAATTTAAGCACCAAGTGCCGAACACCCCCATTTCATGGGGGAGGGTGTTTTTTCCAACACTATTCTTAGTGGCTGGTTATTATCTCCTTTTCTGCTCCCTTTCCCAGATAGCCCAAGTATCTTCGGGTTAGCTGTGATGGTCTGAGGTCCATTATTATCCCAAGAACCTTCGGGCGGGGTAGTTTGGTGGTTGGACAGGTGTGTGCGGCAGGTGGTTTCCCAAGTGTATTCGGGATGAGGCCCAGGTGTCTTCGGGTGTGGCAGTGGATTTTCTAGCCCATGTCTTCGGGAATGGTGGTGATTGTTCTGGCCTAGGTGTTTGCAGGCATGGTTATGTGTGAAATTTGGGGCCCAGGTGTGTACAGGCGGGATTACGGCAGTGGGGCTGCGTGTGGTTGTGGGCTAGGTGTTTGCAGGCGGGTGTGGCAGTGGGAATGCGGTGAGAATGGTGGGATTGGTCCGATGCATAGGATGTCTCAATAACCAGTGGGAAAGTGGTGTGGGGTACCCAAACATCGATGTTCTCTTATCATATATATTACTTGACTTGCGTTATTTGGGGAGTGTACCTTGGTGAGTCTTGGGTGGACAGTTTACCCTATTAGGTGTTTGGTTTACTCTTTTTCTCACGGGACTTTAGTACGTTCCCCCACTTGTGCACGAGAGTCATTGGTTTTCCCTACTGAGTGTACTTGTATGCTCACACTATGTATATAAAATTTCTTTCAGGTTTCCAGGAGGACTTCTTGGATCGTGCGGGACCATACTAGCTCGGATCCTTGGAGCAGTTGCAGTTGTCGTTTTTATTTCTTTGGTACTTACCCTTGTAGACACGTTTTTCACCTTGTAGCTTTTACTTTTGAAACATGCATGTGGGAATGGTTTACTGTTGGCTTTACTTTTCTTTTTACCTTGGTGTTGTTGGGTTTGCATCTTCTTATCTCTCGATCCTATAAAATAAAAAGGGTAATGCCTTCCATTTGTGTGAAATTTTCATACCATTGGTGCTAGTCGCCACTCCAGGACCTATTGAAGGTGGGTTTCAGGGGTCATTATCTCTCCTTAAACATAAAGAAGGAAGGGACTGACAATCTGCTAACCCTTCCCTCCTTTTGGTGAAGGCGGGTCGTGACAAAATGGTATCAGAGGTGATGGTTGAGAGATAGGATAGAGTCTGGAGTTAGGCACAGAGAGGATTGCATGGGATGGTAAGGCAACAATGTTGGGTGACCTTGGCGCGTGAATTAGGCCAGGGAAGGCCGGCTAGGACAAGAGATTTTAGGGCCCCCCGTGATCCGATGCAAGGACTCTGGACCTACCGAGCGACCTAGTGAGGCCACACTGATTGCAGGGTAGAGACCCTAGGAAAGGTACATGCATCATAAATGAATTGTGTTCTTGTGTTTCTGGGATATCTTGGGGATTAATAATAAATTAAATTTTAAGAAGTTTTAAGAAAAAAATTATGCACTACTTGGGATTAGGCATTCCTTGTTTACCTTGCAGCTATGGCTCCTGGAAGGCAACCACATGTGGTACAGGTGATCGATGCACCGGAGACTACTTTGGCCGATCGGCAGAGAGCTGATTGAGACGAAGAGGATGACCAGTGGTAGAAGACTCTTCGAGCCTTCCAGCGACAGGACCTCGAGATGTATGAGGGCAACACCTCTGATATAAAGACAGAAGGTTGGCTATAGGAGCTAGTTATAGCCTTCGGCCTGATTTGGGCCCCAACCGAGTACTAGGTTCCTCTGGCCATTAGCCAGATGTGGGGAGCGGCATGTCAGTGGTGGATGCATTACCTGGGGGAGAGTAGAGAGTCTGAGGTGGCTTGGGTGGATTTTGAGAGGGAGTTCCGGGCAGAATTCCTCTCCTTGACGATGAAGGAAGAAAAGAGGCAGGAACTACTCTCCCTCCAACTGGGGAGTATGTCTGTGAGGGAGCTAGGGATCAAGTTCAAGGACCTCCTACATTTTGCTCCGGACCTCTTTCCTGACGAGGTGTCTCGGGTAAGTCATTTAGAGGAGGCACTCCGACCCTCCCTCCAGTATGCTGTTACCCCCTTTTCCCTATCGACGTACTTGGAGGTCCAGAAGAAGGCCGAAGTGGTGGAGAGGATGCATGCTCTAGGAGGAGTGTCGTGAGAGGGGATCCAGCTGGGACCATCAATGGGGAAGGCCATCAGCACCAGGCCTCCCGCATCAGGACCCTCTAGGTTCCGACCCGTAGGGATCATGCCATAGCAGTTTCAGTTTCAATCCCCCGGCCCTCGCCCTTTTCCTATGGGCCCGGGACCGTGTTGCTTCATTTGTGGGAGCCCTGGGAATCTCTGGAGTCAGTGCCCCGACTGGGTGTAGTACAACAGTGGTAGTCATCCCAGCACCTGCCCCAGCAGCAGCTTCCAGCCAGACCTTTCCAGCAGCAGCAGTAGGGACAGCGAGCTCCCGCTCCTCCGAGGGCAGACATAGGAGGAGGAGGCCGACCTCAGGGCGATCCACAGGTACCTCGACCAGGGCGTGGTCGATGAGGTGGACGACATACAAGGGGTAGGGGAGCTGGGCATGGACAGACGCACGCCGTAGATGTAGCAGTTCCAGCAGGGCTAGAGGTTGTTCGAGGTACGATCAGTCTGTTTAGAACTCTTTCTTATGATTTGTTCGATACCGGAGTTTCGAACTGCTTTATTGCACCAAGTCTAGCCCGTGCCTTGGGTCTAGATGCCGATAGACTTCCAATGCCCCTGGTGTTGAGCACACTAGTCAGAGGTCAGACCAACTTGTTGTTCATTTGTTGGGGATGTAGACTTATGTTAGGGCCACATCAGTCAGTTAGGGATCTTCTTCTGCTACAGATTCAGCCATACGATGTCATCCTAGGCATCGAATGGCTATTTTTTGTGTGCGCCGTCAGTGACTGTTTTCGAAGAAGGGTGGTGTTCTCAGATTTGGACAGCTGGCATGTTACCTTCACCGGCCAGCGGAGCAGTCTGAAGGGAAACAGGAGAGAGGAACCTCTCCTCTCCTTATTGACCGAGCTGATAGTGGAATCAGTAGATGCTGAAATGGTGGAAGTGCCTGTGATCGTCCATGAGTTTATGGACATATTTCCTGAGGAGGTGACGACTCTACCCTCTCGATGTGATATCGAGTTCGGGATAGACCTGCAGCCCGGGGCTCGTCCAATATCGATGGCTCCTTACCGCATGGAACCTTCGGAGCTACGAAAGTTGAGGATATAGATTGATGATCTGATGAAGAGGGGTTATGTTCGTCCGAGTGCGTCACCGTGGGGTGCTCCAGTCTTGTTTTCAAAGAAGGAAGATAATGATCTTAGGTTTTGCATAGACTACAAGAGGATGAATCAGGTGACGATCAAGAATCGCTACCCTCTTCCAAGGATAGATGATCTTTTCGACCAGCTGAAAGGGGAAGTATGGTTCTCGAAGATCGACCTACGGTCTGGGTACCACCAGCTGAGGGTGAAAGAGAGTGACATCCCGAAGACAGAATTCAGGTGTAGGTATGGAAACTTCGAGTTCGTAGTCATGCCCTTCGGTGTTACGAACGCCCCGGCTGTGTTCATGGGGCTTATGAACTCCATCTTCCGGGAGTACCTGGATCGGTTCGTGGTTGTGTTCATCGACGACATCTTGGTCTACTCTAGATTAGAAGAGGACCATGTAGAGCACCTAAGGACAGTTTTTGAGGTCCTCCAACAACACAAGCTCTATGGGAAGCTGTCAAAATGCATGTTATGGACACGAGAAGTGCACTTCCTCGGGCACGTGGTGTCCGATCAGGGGGTAGCGGTGGACCCGTCAAAGGCTGAGGCAGTTTTTCTTGGGAAACACACAAGAATGTTGTAGAGGTTCGTAGTTTCCTTGGGCTGGCAGGTTACTATCAGATGTTCATACCTAACTTCTCCCGATTTGCGGCCCCTTTGACGGCTCTGACCAAGAAGGACCAGGCTTTCGTTTGGAATGAGCAGTGCCCGTCAGCCTTCAGCTATCTGAAGGAGAAGTTGGTTATTGCCCCAGTGTTGAGATTACCAGAAGAAGGGGTGGCCTATGAGGTGTTCTGTGATGCTTCGAGACAGGGCCTGGGATGCGTGTTGATGCAGCGACAAGGGGTGATCTCTTATGGGTCCTAACAGCTACGCCCCCATGAGCATAATTACGCCACCCATGACCTGGAGATTGCAGTGGTCGTTTTTCCGCTAATGTTATGGCGGCAATACCTCATCAGGGAACGCTTTGTGGTCTTCACGGATCACAAAAGCTTGAGGTTTATCTTCTCCCAGCGGGACTTAAACATGAGACAGTGGAGACGGGTGGAGTTCCTACAGGATTACGACTTTGAGATATCTTATACTGAGGGAAAGGGAAATGTGGTGGCCGATGCCTTGAGCAGGAGGACGCAGAAGGATGTGGTCCGAGAGTCGGAAGATTCCTGGAAGTCAATGGAGGAGTTGGCCACCTTACACCTGGATGTGAAGATGGATAGCGGTAGAGGCTACCTATATCAGATGATAGTGCAATCATCTCTATTTCGACAGGTGGAGGAGTCTCAGTGGGGAGACCTGGAGTGCGAAGTGATGTGTGACCGGGTTGACCAGGGTAGTGAACCAGAATGATGGACAGAGGATGGTCAGAACCAGATGCTTTTTCAGAAAAGGTTGTTTGTCCCAGAGGCGATGTGTGGCAAGGTTCTTTGTGAGTTCCACAACTCACCCCGGGTGGTACACCCAAAAGTTTCCAAGACATACCAGGGACTGAAGAGGCAGTTCTGGTGGCCTAGAGTTAAGCGAGCGGTGGAAGAGTTTTTGGCCAAGTGCTTAGTGTGTCAGCAAGTGAAGGCTAAACACCGAGTTCCGAGCGGCCTACTGCAGCCCCAAGATGTCCCCGGGTGGAAGTGGGATGACATCACGATGGATTTCTTCATGGGTCTAGCCAAGGCCCAAGGGGGATACAACACCATCTGGGTGGTAATGGACAGGTTGATGAAATCGGCTCACTTTCTGGAGATCAGGTAGTCGAGTACTGTGGAATCATTGGAACGAAAGTACGTGGATGAGGTGGTGCGGTTGCATGGTGTTATGAGGTCTATAGTCTCGGATAGGGATGCATAGTTTACCTTGCGAGTCAGGAGAGGATTGTAGCATGCGTTTCGTACCCAATTACACCTTAGCACTGCTTTCCATCCCCAGACAGATGGACAAACAGAGCGCACTATCCAGAACTTGGAGGATATGCTACGGGCATGTGTTCTGGACTCAGGAGGATCATGGGTGCGACACTTGCCCCAGGTAGAGTTCACTTACAATAATAGCTATCACTCAACCATCGGTATGGCCCCGTTTGAAGCCTTGTGAGGAAGGCCATACCGTTCACCATTGTGTTGGGCAGAAGTAGGAGAGTCAGGCATCCTTGGCCCGGAGGTGGTGCAGAACACAACAGAGAAGGTTCATCTCATACGGGAAAGGATGAAGGCAGCCCAGAACCGACATAAGTCGTATGCTGATACAAGGAGGAGGCCCTTGGAGTTTGAGGTTGGGGACCACGTGTTCTTGAAGGTCTCCCCTCGGCGTGGGCAGCATAGGTTTGGCAAGGGGATTAAGCTTTCCCCTAGGTTCATCAGACCCTTCGAAGTATTGCGTCGGGTCAGTGAGGTGGATTACCAGCTAGCATTGCCACTACAGCTACTGAGGATACATGGTGTCTTTCATGTGTCCCAGCTCCGTCAGTGTCTGCACGACGATTCACACGTCCTTGATTGGGGTGAGCTGGACATCGAGGACGACGTGACCTTTGTGGAGAGACTAGTGATGATCGAGGATCGCAAGGAGAAGGTGCTTCATGGGAGAACCATTCCCTTGGTTCGCGTGTTGTGGAGACATGGTGGGCTTGAGGAGAGTACGTGGGAGAGGGAAGCACAGATGCGTACCCAGTACCCGGAGTTGTTTTAAGTTTTGTTCCTTGTTGTACCTGTTGTGATAGAACGTTTTGTCTTTGGATATGAAATGTACTGGTTTTTCTTCCTCTGGATGTGTGTGAAAGGCCCTGGCTATGGGGGAGGAGATAACCCGACCCCTAATCAAACCGCATTAAGGTGGATGCGATTAAACCCATGCTGGCGAGTCAGTGCTGCCCAAAGCGGATAATATCTTGACATGGGGGGAGGAGACTCCCCAACCCACATTCATGGGAAGTTTGGCATGGTACTTTCCTTGGTTCTTGATAGAGAAGTGTTTTTGGTTAGCATGGGTTCACTTCTTAGAGGTATCTTTCGAGGTGGTAGTTTGGACCCTCTGTTTCCTTCTTGGTTGTTTTGATTCTTGAG
The DNA here is from genome assembly GCA_963277665.1 of Viscum album. Lineage (NCBI taxonomy): Eukaryota > Viridiplantae > Streptophyta > Magnoliopsida > Santalales > Viscaceae > Viscum > Viscum album. Next base: position 847,569 of record CAUJRU010000082.1, on the reverse strand, counting down.
GACGAGAATCGTTTAAGAGGTATCTAATGTAATGGCTCGGACCCTCATGGCCCATTAATTTTCCAAAGTGTGGTTCAACCTAAACAGTGGCACCGTGAGGGTGACACCATGAGGGTGGCACCATGATGGTGGCACCGTGACGGTGGCACCTTGACAGTGGCACCGTGTCCCCTCGTCGAGCCTTTCGTTCTTCTTCCAGTACCTGAATTTTCCGCTCCCGAAACGTAAGTTTCGACGTAAATTAATTCTTTTACTCCTTTTAAAACCATTTAAATCCCATAATTAATTCCTAAAAACCTCGAGGGACCTCCGTGTGTAACTACCCCAGCCGCGTGGTCAACCCACGACCCCCGCGCCTTAAGCAGTTACGCATTCTCACCTCAACCATCCACGGATCTTATAAACTAAGGGTTAGCCATGGTTTCTCCTTTCCATGATTATGGAATTTCACAAACCTCTTGTGGTGCATCGGGTGCATCGTTATCCGTAATGTTCTGCGCCTGGCCTAAGCGTCGATCATCTATCAACATGTAGGGAATTTCTACTTCGCCTCTCTCTTTTGTGTATCATGTGGGGTGGGCATGCTTTTGTTTCTGTAGAACAGGTTGGATCGAACTTAATGAAGATAATAAACGAAGATATAAAGAATGAAGGGGAAGGGGTGTTAATTTTTGTTTCAGCATTATATTGTGATTATCTTTCTGAGTTGTGTTGGCTTATGCCCTCTGAAAATTCATGGCCGTTGGTGGTCTTTCCCTGTGCAGTAATGAAACCATCATATGTTTTAAATGGCTTGTTTGTAAATGTGAACTCCTGCTGTGAAATTGGTTAATCACGTATATCCGGCTAAATAAATTGAATGAACCAGGATCAACCCTTTTGTGATAACTCCCGGTTAGAACACACGGAATTTGAAATCATGGAGTGTGTTAAGTCGTTTAAATCTGAAAATCCCTGACTTGTGTTGGTGGTGGTAGTTGGTTGTTTTCCTTTCGGGCCGATTTCTGGAGATGTGGGAGGGGATGGGATCCCTTGTTCTTTTATACCCTTGGTGGTTGTGTGAAATTGGGGGATGGGATCCCCAGTTGGTAAGGATTCAGTGGTTGTGATATTTAAGACCGGGTGGATATTTGTTTATATCACGAATTGGGGTGGAATCCGCTATTGTTGAGAACCGGGTATGGGCGTTATGGTTGTTGCTTGATTGTTTACCTTCCTGGACTTATGCCTATTCCTACTAGTTTCCCAGTAGTGCTTAAACATAAACATTATTACTGAACGTGAAATAAGAAAGGGGACAAATGGGTTGTTAGCGTGAGACGTGACTCAGACTTGAGTACTGTTGTGATTTGTAGGCTGTCTGATGAAAAACCTAGTTTTGGGTGCATGCTTGTTACCTATATATATATATATATATTCTTTTTGATTTTTTGTTTCTTATTTGTGCCCCACCCAAGTTAAGCACCGAGTGCCGAACACCCCCATTTCATGGGGGAGGGTGTTTTCCCCAACACTATTTATAGTGGCTGGTTATTTTCTCCTTTTCTGCTCCCTTTCTCGGATAGCCCAAATATCATCAGGCAGGCTGTGATAGCCTGAAGTCCATTACTATCCCAAGAACCTTTGGGCGGGGTAGTGTGGTGGTTGGACATGTGTGTGTGGCATGTGTTTTCCCATGTGTCTTCGGGATGAGGCCTAGGTGTCTTCGGGCGTGGCAGTTGATTTTCTAGCCCAGGTGTCTTCGGGCGTGGTGGTGGTTGTTCTGGCCAAGGTATTTGAAGGCGTGGTTACGTGTGATAGTTGTGGCCCAGGTGTGTGCGGGCGGGATTATGGCTGTGGGACTGTGTGTGGTTGTGGCCCAGGTGTGTGCGGGCGGGTGTGGCAGTGGGACTGCGGAGAGAATGGCGGGATTGGTCCGATGCGTAGGATGTCTCAATAACCAGTGGGAAAGTGGCGCGGGGTACCCAAACATCGATGTGCTCTTATTATATATATTACCTTACTTGTGTTATTTGGGGAGTGTACCTTGGTGAGGCGTGGGTGGATAGTTTACCATGTTAGGTGTTTGGTTTACTCTTTTTCTCACGGAACATTAGTACGTTCCCCCACTTGTGCACGAGAGTCTTTGGTTTTCCCTACTGAGTGTACTTGTATGCTCACCCTATGTTTATAAAATTGCTTTCAGGTTTCCAGGAGGACTTCGGGGATCGTGCGGGAACATACTAGCTCGGATCCTTGGAGCATCTGTAGTTGTTGTTTTTCTTTCTTTGGTACTTAACCTTCTAGACATCTTTTGCACCTTGTGGCTTTTAGTTTTGAAACATTCATGTGGGAATGGTTTACTGTTGGATTTACTTTTCTTTTTACCTTGGTTTTTTTGGGTTTTCTTCTTCTTATCTCTCGATCCTATAAAATAAAAAGGGTAATGCCTTCCATTTGTGTGAAATTTCCATACCCTTGGTGCTAGTCACAACTCCGGGACCTATTGAAGGTGGGTTTCAGGGGTCATTATCTATCCTTAAACTTAAAGATGGAAGGGCTTGGCAATCTGCTGACCCTTCCCTCCTTTTGGTGAAGGCGATTCGTCACAATCTCAATGGTTCTACAAGAATAAATTGCGACCAGGATATCATCAGCTGCGGGTGTGGAAGGGGGATATTCCTAAACAACATTTATGTATAGATATGGCTATTATGAGTATGTGGTTATAACCATTGGTCTTAAAAATTCACCAACAGTGATCATGGAATTTATGAATTAGATATTTCATAGATATCTGGATTCATTCATGGTGGTATTCTTGGATGATATACTTGTGTATTCAAGGACATGGGTAGAGAATGAGAAACACGTGGTAGTAATGCTTGGGGCCATGACAAATCATCTGTTATTTTCCAAATTTTCAATGTGTGACATTTGGATACAATAGGTACATTTTATTATTAATGTAATTTTATAGAGAGGTGATTTATTAGATCTGGAGTCAATAGAGGTAGTTATCTCTTACAAACCACTAAAAAATGTATTTAAGCTACAGAGCTTCCTTGGAGTAGCAGGGTTTTATCAATGATTTTTTTATGACTTCTCAGGATTATATTCTCCTAAAAAATCTTTGAAATGATATAATGTTCAATTTCAATGTGATGGGAAGTGATAGAAATAATTTGAAGAGCTCAATGAGCATCTTACATCAGCACCAATCTTCATTTCTGTAAAACTAGTTAAAGGGAATGTGGTGTATTTTGATACATCATGATTAGAGTTGGGGCGTATTCTCATGAAAGGGAACCATGTGGTTGCATTCAGATCATGACATTTGGGGTTTAAAAAGAAGAATTACCCAATACATTTTTTAGAGTAGGTGGTAGAGGTTCATTATTTTAAATATTGATATCAATATCTCTTCGATGAAAACTTAATGGTGAATACTAATCATAAGGGATTTAAAAAAAATTTCTCACCAGTTGATGTGAATTTGAGGAAAAGGAGATGGATTTAGTATCTCTAAAAGTTTAACATTGATTTTATGTATACACCGGTTAAGGTAGATTTAGTGTAGTATACATTACATATAAATTCAGATGATCATGTGGTGATAGAAGCATCAGATCAGTGGAAGTTAATGTTGGATATAGCTTAGATGAGGATGAAATTTGATGACTGGGGTGTTGTAGATGCTTTCCTTCTAGTCTCTTTTCCCCCAGACATGGTTAGTTTGGTAATAGAGGAGAACAAGTAAGATTCAGATTATGTGGCTATAAGGTCAAAATAATATGGTGGGGAGACCCTAAAGGTTATGAAACTAGTGGAAAATACAGTGTTGGGATTTCAAAATCGGATAGATATTCCAGTGGATTTTCAAGAGAACATTATTATTTTTCATCACAATTATAGATGGGTTGTCCAACCTGTAATTTAGAAAATGTATAAATCATTGAATGCGTTGTTTTGGTGGGCATGTATGAAAAGGAATATAGCTTAGTTTCTATCGAGATTATTGACTTTTCCTAACAGAAAATATTTTTTTTGTATTTTCTCTTCATTTATTATTATTTGGGTAAATACTATTTTTTTGTTTTCTTTTATAGACACTTAATTTAAATTTGTTTTATAATTGACCAATTTATTTCATTATGTAAATTGAAATATAAAATTTTATATTACATTGAAATTTTATTTATAAAAATTAAATTTTTTAGAATCACGTTTTTACACTTAAAATGTTATAATGTAAAGATTGTTTTTCAAAAAAAATATAATATTTTTATGATTAAAATGATTTCACATTTTGAATATTTATATATAAATTACTTAATATGTTTTATTTTTTTATATTTTAAAAGTAAATTAATGAGGTGAAAAATAGTTTCCATGGTTAAATCGAAAATGGTAAATGTTAAAATTGTTATCTTAAAGATCATGAAAAAATGTTCAAATTTTTTTCCTAATGAATAATAGATTGAAGACTAAATTCCTATTATTTTACACTTAATTTTTATCCATTTTTTCCTTTTGGAGATATGAAACATTTTCTTTCTTTATATTACGATGGAATAGCTCAATCAAATTCCATTGTCACCACTTTTAAAAGGTACCTCCAACTAATCATTTAAGATCACTCACAAAAACAATTTAACACTAAAATTATACCCATTTTCCTTCTTTTATAACCCAATTACATTTCCTTGATAACCTGGTCACATATTATTGGCTGATGACCAAAATTTTCAAGAAGCCTTCTGAGGGAATGCTTACATTATGATCGTGATTAAAATTATTCAACATAATTTTAGTTTCATTCTTAGAATAAAAAAAAATTATAATGACTATGTAATTAAATAAGTATTCCATTTAAAATAAATATAATTATTATAAATAAATAACAATAATCTACATTTCTATTTTTCTTTTATGGAAATTAAATTTCTTCTGTGTTTTAGGTGGTCTACCACCTCAATGAAACTATGAAATCCATTTTTTCTTTAAAACATCCTTGAATTAATGGTTATGAAGGTGATATTCAATAATAAATATGAAATATATAATATATTTATATGAATTAATTGAGAAATTATATTATACACCCGTTTCTTCTCATTCACTGGGAAATGGAAAATTTAACTGCGCTTTGTGTGGACTAGCACCTCCATGATGTTACATATATAATTATTTATATAGATTACTTATTATTTATTAAAATATGTTGAAATAAGTTTTAATGTAATTAAATAATCTCAAAAATATAATTATTATTTGGTAATTTTGTTAATATTTCAACATAAACGTGATTTAAAATAAAAATTATCCCTTAATAAAGATATTATCATCTTTCGGTCTGTCAAACCACATAGTTTAACAATAAAAATAAAATAAATTCATGGATGGCTCTGAAAACATATTCACCAAAAATAAAAAAAATCATGATTTTATTTTAGTTTCATAATGTTAATAATAATATTATACACATGAATTATGATACCATTGTTTTTTGGTTAAAAATGTCACTAGCTGAAACCATCTAAAAAATAGTAAAAAAACAAATATATTAAATGAATTTATAAAATTCCAAAAGAAAAAACATTAATCTAATCTTTCCTTTTATCTATTAATGGTAATATTTTGGAGAATAATCAATCAATATATTATTATTATTACTAAACTAGTTCAAAATGATCATGATTAGTCACACAAAAAATAGAATATATATAATAACTAATATATATAGAATAATTATCATTTATGTTTATTAAATGTTATTGATATTAATAAGGTTCTAGAATATGTTATTTATATAGTTATTTTTTATAAATAATAGTCATTCTCTTGTGTTGACGTTATGATTTATGGTAAGGTTTCTTTATCTTATATTTTCACAGTTTGTGACATATTTCTTACTATACTCTAAATTATATTTGGAATGGTGTATTTAATTACCTTATAATATTTTGTATCATGATCAAATAATATTTCGAGATATATTACTTTTTTAAACACTACATTTCATTGGTCTTTGAATCGAATGTTTCTATTATCCCATAGGTCTCATTACCTCATTTTTAAATCCGTCAGACATTTATGATATTTTGCACCACAATTCCTTTTATATGGAATGAATATTTCTTAGTGAAATTATTTTTACATATTTTTGAAATATATATGGTTTTAAGATTAATATAATTTTCTTTCTTTAAATTTGAATTGTTTAAAAAATTATTGTGGTTGTAATTTATTTTGATAACTTAACTCCCTTCATTGAATATATTGCATCTTCTTGAACATGTTTCCTATAAGATTGGTTTCTTAATCCGTAAAATTTTATTTACTTATAGATTCTTATTATATCTAGGTAAAAAGAATATTTTATTCAAATATTAATCTTTAATGGATTTCATCCCCATAAATTGTTTATCATTTTTTAGAACAATTCTTATCCTCTTTAGGAAGGATATCCACTCCGTGTCCATAATTCCCCCTCCCATGTTTTCTTTTATAATTGGAAATTTAATTATATTTTATCTCATGTGTCCTTTATATTCTACTTATTATCTTTTAAAAAGGGTTTTCTATTATTATTTTTCTATTGTTGCTTCTCAACAATGTTATCCGAAAACATAAATTTTTTTAAATCTAATGAAATAAAATTGTTTAACTTCATCCTTGAATTTCGATTGAAAAACATTACATAATTTCAAGGATCTATTATTTGAAATTAAATTTAAATTTTTTTTTACTCCAAGAGCACATTAAATTCATCAGCTGAAAAACCCTTCAACAATATTTTTAAAATATAGAATTTTTTCAAATGATCATGGATATTTATAACATCATATGTTAGTATTACAAAACTACTAAATAGTAATTTTTAACTAGCGAATTGTTCATTAAAATCACTTATACATGATTAATGATAAAATTAAAATCATAAAATCCACATTAATTCTCTACACAGATTATATAATTTAATTCCATTTTGAATGAATGATCCATAAATTTTTTGTCATTACTAATCCCCCACCATGTACAAATTGAATCTATCAACCATTTTTTTCCCTCTATGAAAATTTCTACAATTCATTCCTATTATTGATTAATGTAAAATAGATTCAATAGATTGGTTAATATGGGAAATTGTTAACATAAAAAAAAACTGTTTATCTATAAGTTATAACAACCATATATATTATTATATTTATTGATTGGTATTTTTTTGATAATGATAAAAAATATATTTGTATGCATATTTATTTTATTTAGTTTTATTTTGATATAATTATGGATGATTTCATTATGTGATATTATTTTAATAGGAAATAAAGCCCATTTTTTACATGGGGTCATTATGTTTTAGAATATCTAAATGATTTTATAGTGGAACATAGATTTATCGATTATTAATGGTGGGTTACTATATCTCTTCCCAATGATTTGTTTAAAATTATAAATCTTAGTAGGTTTTATATATAGTCGCAATATAGTCATTAGCATGTATGGGTGAATTTGTAGGGATCCCAAGGATATTTATAAGTGGGTAACATTATGTTTTCTCAAAATCACGGGTTTTAATTTTTTGACTCATGAAATTATTATTTCCTTATATTAATTGTTTTTAAATATTTAAATGATGATGTTTATTAATTATTATTATTGTTATTATGTAATACTTTATTGGCTAGGGATTATTGAAACATGTTTCTACGAAATTCTAATTCATATTTTATGTTTTAAAAAGTCTTATTCTATGATTTAAGATAAATAATTTATAGTTATAAGTCTCACATATATCATTATTATATAAATATTATCATCATGTGATAACTAAGGATATTCGAGTGTTATCTGGTATTTATAACCTTATAGTGAATCAGATCTCATCCCTTTTTTATTTATATTTCCCCATGTTATGAAGATGAATATAACATATATGAAGTCTATAATGTGTCCATATTGGCAATAATATAGATATATTTTATCATTTTTTATAAAATAATATTCTTAGGTATCTAATAATAAAAGTAAATATTCTTTTTTTTGGGAATGTGGTATATTTTTTGAGATGTAATTTATATGTTATGAAAATGAGGTGAAAATATATTTTTTTACATTTGGTCATGGTAATAGGAATTAGATAAGGGGTTAGTTATTTATAAGGGTTTTTTAGCTCTATTAAGGGAATAAGATTATATAACTTTAATGAAATCCCTAATGATGTGTCTATGCATAGGAAAACATTATGATATTTAGGTAAAGTGGAGTTTATTTTTCATTCCTAGAAATTTTATAGCCATTAGGATATAGAAATAGAATAGATTCAACTTTTAGTAATAATCCTAAAAAAGGTACAATGATTATTATAATAATCTTTACATTGATACATGATGTGTGGGAATAAGAAATAACACATGACTATACATATATAGGGATATGATTTATAGAAACACATTCACTATACATGTTATTTTGAATTATTGGTATCCTAATTCATTTATGTTATTTGTTTATGAATTGTGTTATATCACACTATAGAGAAACATAGATTGAATCCAAAGTGTTTTTGGTCGAATTGAATCCTAATATGATATTTTTTAAGAGGAAGAAATTTTTTGGATGAATTTTCAATGCAATTTTCATATAATAATTTTAATACGATATTAATTTTTCATCACTCAAGATTAATCCCATTTGGTTTTTGAAAGCGAAAAGACCAAAGGAAACAATTTAAAAATGAATTCCATAGTTAATTATGAGATATACCCATGATAAATCCAACATGATCAGTGTTAGTGTAATAAATATTATGATTATTCAAAATTAGAAATCCATAATTATGATTATCAACATAAATTTAGTGGAGTTTTGAAACTCACAAATAAAGATAAGATTAGTTTTTTTATAATATTTCTTATTAAAATAATTCTGAAGGAAAACATTCTAATATTACATTAAAAAAGTGCTAAGAATGAAAAAATATAATGAATTAATGAAATTGGGACATGTTTTATCTATATTAAAGAAATAAATAGATAAATAATTATGAATGAAAATTGAAGTGCTATGTCCACACTATGAAGAGGAAATGTTTCATATATTGCTACTTTTATAGTACAATGTCATAAATTGAATAAAATTGTTCCTTATCCATATTAATTCCTTAAAATAGTTCCTAACGAGGAAAATTAGAATAAAAAATATACAACAGTAAGTTAGCTAGGAAAATTCTAGGAAACTAGAACTAGTTTTGTTATTTTACAAAATAATGTGTAATGAAGATGACATATAATCTACTCAAGATCAAGGCCTTTTAATTTCATATTGTTCAACCCAATATTTTTTACCTAGTATATTTGATAATAACATTAAATAATAACCTAGATGATTTCTTGTTTAAATTTTTTATTAGTAAAAAAATTATGTTATATGATTATTTTATCCCAAGTATGCATTTATGGTCATGTTCCTTTTGTAAATATTAATATACTTAATTAAATGAATTTGAGGTGTCTAGGGAAGTGGATTGACTATATTTACATAGAATCTATATTTATGATATATATATATATTACATATCTAAAATCAAATTATGATCACTTATCAATACAAGGATTATTTTGAATTCTATAGTAAAATTAATTCCTTTATATTGGACTCAACCCAAGTCATCAGTAGAATTTAACATAAATATATTAATTTAAACCCTACATTATGATATAACTACTATAAAATAATATATGACTTTCATAGACCCAAAAAATATAGTATGTTTGATACCAATTTATAAATATAATCATGATACCATTATAACATATAAACAAATTTAAATATTTCATCAGTAATTTCTAATTAGAACTATAAGGATGCAATTTATTTAATGGGGAGAAAAAAAAGACCAAAAAATTCACTATATATTTCATGTAATTAAATATTATGACAATTGATATTTCTAAATTCAATAATAAATTAAAAAAACAATGATATGTTAAAATAAAATTTTATCATAAAAATATAATTGTTATATTAGTACTAATAAAAGGAAGTAAGCACAATATAAAATCTATGAGGAAAAGGAGGAAGTAGCATCATATAGAAGTAGAAACCATTATGGATCTCATTTTCACAATAATGAAAATAATTATCCTTGACTTGGGTTTTCCTTATACCATGAAAAATTTGAACCTAAACTTCTACAGTTTTATGAGATCTTTGAAAGATGAATCACAAACAATGAATTTCTCTTAATATAATATTATGATTTTATCTTGTAAAAATATTTTTAGAAGATATGTATCTATAAATTTAAGATAATATAATTTTTTATTTATTAACATCTATTTTATTTATAACATGAATTTTTCACAATTCTCACTTTTAACTTTTAAATAAAATAGAACATTATTTATTAATTCATTTATAACAATAACGTAATCATTTTATTCATAAAACTGGTTTACTGAAGAAAATAAATTTTATGTTCTTATTTACTAAATTAAAATAAATTATAGGTAGAACCCAAATAATTTAATATATTTTCTATTTAGAATAAATTTAATTTTTTTGATATATAGCAATGCACGCAACACTAGGTTTAATGAAAACGCTATTTATTCACTTTTTGCATGGTAAACTAATTTATAAAACTTTTTAAAAATTTATATTGTTAATTTATTCTATTAATTTATATGTTATATATCTATTAAAATATTTTCAAATTTATAAAATATATTTAATTATGTATAATATAAGAATAAATCAAATTTCTCAGACTAAAACATATATTAGTATAAAAGTAGATTTACTACCATTTAATGGAGGAAAAATTATAAATATTAATGTCTGATATTTTATATATTTTATATGACATAATTTTATTCATTTTTGAAATATAAACGTCAAAATTTGGTTATTGTGATTTTTATCAAAGAAATTTTATTATTTGATGAATAATAAAAAATATTGAATTTTAATTCAAATTTTCCTTTTCATAAAATTTTATTATAAGGATAAATTATCACTTTTTGTTGTTTTAAAATTTTAATATATAAATTTTAAATAAATTAATACATTTTAGGTTATTTTAAACAATTTCAAATTGAAATTTTAGATAAAAACCTAGTAATCTTTTGAACATTTTCTATTTAAAACCAGCTTTAGCTTTCCATATACAAGATTAAATTTAAATTAATTTCCTCCACTCATATTATTTGAATTTGGAAAAAATGGATTCCATATTTTGAATAAGCATAAATTATAGTTGATACTATAGTCCAATAACGTTTTCACCAAAAATATTAGTGAATGTGATTATAATTAATTATAATAATTAAGAGAAAAATTAGGATAATAAAAGACTAATCATTAACCATCTGTGAAAAAAAGACCCAAAAACTTTCCCAAAATAAATTTTATATCCATATTTCAATAATATTCTCTATAGAATCTAATTTGAAATAATATTTGAGGCACATTACATAGGAAAAACATGGGTGTAATTCTCTTTTCAAAAATTTATAAGAATGCCACTTCTCCTCTATAAAAATGAACTCACCCACCCGCTTACTCATATATATGAAGCCACTATGGCATGATCAATATATGCTCAACAAGATCCTCAAAATCACTAAAAAAATCCTTGAAGCCTCACTTTCATAAGGAATTCATTCAAGGAATCCCTTTGGTGAAATCCCAAATGAGTTACCTTAATAAAAGGAATATAAAGACACACGTGACACGTCAGACTCAAGGAAATGTATTTCATCCCATTTTACATTACATTGAGACTTATTTATTATTATATAACAAATAAATTTGATATGGTGAATATAATTCAAATTGAAATTTTATATGACAAATGTATTTATTCTCATGATATTCATTGTTTCATTTAATGTTATTCCTTTATAGAGACTATGATTCAATTATTTAAATGTTATATGGGACACATTGGTGTTTTTAAATATTATTTTACACAATAATTTTTGTAGAATATTTTAATGGTATTTGGATTCTTCAATGTCAAAAAATATATTTTTTGTTATCCTCCACAGAATAAAAATGGGTAAAATCATATTCATTGTTCAATAAAGTTATTTGATAAGTCATATTGTTTATTAATTCAATCTATTATTCAATATGAGGAATGATTTTTCCAAGAAGTGACTGGTGGGGACTAGACATTATATATCCCCTAGATTCATTGATAGGTTCTCAGGAGACAAATAACATGGCCAAATTAACTGCAGTTATACAAGTAGTTTCAAAATTTCTTGTGAGAGGTCTTGAAAAAATAGGTATCATATGCCTCCAACATGAAGTCCAAAAATTAAGAATATCCATTATAGGTATTTCAGTTATCATTATTATTATCCTTGAGGTTTTCATTTGATAAAATATATGGATTAATTTCAATATCAGTATATATATTAATTACAAATTAATTTTAGTTTCATACATTTCCATATTGATTACGACTTATCCAGTCATTTGAATAGAATGTGTTTTCGGTTATTTACCTTACCATGTTAATTTATTCTTATTGATTCATTATTGCATCCACATTATTTAAGTATACATATAATTTGAGATCAGCCTTATTATTTTTCCATTCCCCTGGTTATAAGGAGAAAATGATTGAATATGATTTAAATGATATTATTCTACTCATTTTTATTATGAATCATGTTTTATTTTTTATCTTCCAAATGTAATAAGGATATCACATATATAATATGGTATTAAAAAACTCTTATATTTTTTTATACCTTGGGGTTTAAGCTTGTATTTATTCCCTTGTAACAATGTAATGCCCCATTTTTGGACTTTTGGGGTTGAGGCATTATAGTTAGTATCAAATGAAGTATGAAGAAACCTTGGAAAGTAGATTTAGAAAACATTGATTAGGGACCAAAACCATAATATATAATTTAAAGATAAGTATATAAAAACATCCAATAATTCATAAAATATAGAAATTATGTGGGAATTCCAAGAAATGCATCCTTTTTCTGGATACAACAAGTGAAAATGCTTCTGGAAAAAACATACCTAGGTGTTACAACTATGAAAAGATGTGATATTCCTGACTTGGCGTGACCTAGTAGATGAAAATGGGGCATAAAACCCACATGTATTGAATCTATTAAGCGATTTACTTGATATAATTCACATTATCTTTACCTACCATTATAATGTATCTAAATGTAAAGTTGTCTCCAATGAAATCAAGGATTATGATTCTTTGATTTATGATGAATCAATTTATGTAATATATAATAACATATTTGGAATTATAAATTTTGACCTTATGAGGTAATCCGGTGTATTCATCTCTTTTGAAATTGATCTTGGAAGGATTAATGGTATCATTACCCCTGTAAAGTGTATAGATTTACATTTTGAAGTAACCAATATAGCTGGTATTAGAACATATACAATTAGGGAAATATTATGGAAACATAAACATGTTGTGAAAAATAATCTTTCCCAAATAGAGAAATATATTCCATGAAGAGAGTATCGTATCATGAATCAGTTTATATGATAGAATCTCCATAATATATTAGGACAACTAATCCAACTGAATCTGAGGAATGTATTCAGTCTTTGGAGAAGATATTTTTGCGTTTTGGATGTTGTGAAATAAAAAAGTATACACTTTGAGATTATTTTGTCCATGGTGATATTGATCTACTGTGGTCTTTAATAAATAATACAATGGAGGATTAATAATTATAACTCATGGAATAGAAAACATTTAAGGATAAAATTTTCAATTATTAATTCCCTATTGATGAAGAAATTGAGATGAATAGAATGTTTCTTAGCTTAAATCAAAAGGAAAAATAAATTTTTGATTATTATGAAGCTACTATTATAATGATTTATAGGTATGTTATGGATTATATATTCAACAAAGTGTGCATTATTGACTAATTATTTGATGGTTTTATTCCAAATCCCATAATGACACTAGTTTCAAAGACGTATTTATCATCAAAATAAATAGTTTTATGTGACATAATGACAATTAAATAATTTTGTAGAATCAATATATTTGAGGTAAACTAAGACATGAAGAGTCTAAATGAGCACCATGATAATGAAAATTCATTAACTAGGATGGATAATTTTTATCAATTTCCATCTTCTCATAAATGTGGTAAAAGAATCCATAAGAAATGTTTCAATGTATGAGGAGTTTATTTTATGTACAGATATAGGGGTCAAAAATCTCATTAATGAAAAGGGAAGAACCAAATAAAGGTGTATAGTGATAAAATTATAATTATATAGGGAATTATTCAATATAATGACCCTAGATCCTAGGTAATATATTATAAAAGAGGCCAAGGGGAGATGACCAAGCTTATGAAATAACAATAGCTAAGGTAAAGTGACCCAATAAGTGGTGGTATATACATTAATCCTATATTAAAATATAACCAATGAATTATTTCTTTTTGGATATTCACTCCATTTTATATATACCATGTTTTCCAATAAAATTAGAAATTTTACTTTTGATATAATAAGATAATTTTTGGGCAAAAATCCTTATAGAAGTATCATTGAAATAAATATGTGCCAAGATATCCCAATTATTACAATTAATTGTACATTTTGTGGTTACCATATTATCATACCCATGAATGAATTTGATATAATCCTTGGTATCAACTAGCTCTCAAAATATGATGCTGAAATTTATTAGAAGATAAAGTAAATTATGATATGTAAGGATGATATACAATCCCTCATATTTAGTGTAGAAGATTCCTCACACGATTCCTATCCGAATTCACCCCTAATAGCCCTGTATACAGAAATTACTATGGAAGTGAAACAAATAACATCTGGTGACAAGGAAGGTAATCATAAATATGAGGATGTACCTATTGTTTGTGAATACATTTATGTATTTCTTGTGGAATTACATAGACATCCCCCAGAGAATGAATTCTAATTTTCCATTTATTTAACTCCCGATTCAAGTCTAATATCAATGACTCCATATATAATAGCCAATTACGAATTTTAGGAATTTAAGAAAAAACTATTGGATTGTTCTGATAATTGATATTGTTTTTTTTTTGTGTTTCATCATGGGAAGGTTTTGTCATCTTTTTCAATTAGAAATATGTATCCATGAGGTCTTTATTGATTATAGGGAAATAAATTATAATACAATGAATAAAAATTATCCTCTCACCCACATCGATGACTAGTTTGATCAACTTCACAGAGCCTGATATTTATCAATGATTGTTATTCATTCGAGGTATCACCAATTCTTAGTGAATATGGATGATATCCTAAAGATATATTTTTAGGTGAGGTATAATCATTATGTATTTATAGTAATTCCATTTTGATTGACTAATGAACTATATTTTTTAGGATCATAATGAATAAAGTATTCTTTAAATATATTGACGATTTTTTTGTAGTATTAATTGATGATATTTTTTATTATAGAACCTATGAGGACCATGAGAATCTATTTAAAATCATCCTTAAGACTCATATCAGGGAAGAGTAATTTGTGAAATTTTGTAAGTGTGATTTTTTAGATTCAAGAAGTATCTTTTCATGTCCATATCATCTTTATGGATGGAATATTATTTGACCCTGTAAAATAAAATTTATCATATAATGTCCTACACCAAAAAATATTACCGAGGTACATATTCTCATTGGTTTCAATAGAACATAACTATCTAACCCATGATCTTGAGTTAGCTGATGTAATAATTGTTTAGAAAATATGGAGACATCATATCTATAGTGAAGGATGTGAGATATACGTGGATCATAAAATCTCAAAATACATCTTATCATATAATTATATCAACATGAGACAATATCAACGGCTCAAGTTACTAATGGATTAGGATTTCTCAACAAACTACCACCTATGGAAAGATAATATAGAAGTTGATGAATTCAGAAGAAATGATCATGGAGTTATAACAAAAATGATTATTTTGGAAGATCTTATGTTAATGGATTATTTGATTATGGATATGGAAATTTATAAGGTATGGGATAAATAAATCATTTTTCAATAGATTGAAAAAAATCTCTATTATAGAATATAATTAATTTCCAATCTGATAATGAGATATTTTAGAAGAAAATTAATGTTTTAAATAATAGAAAATAAGGATACATTGTTTGAGAAGGTAATGCTATAATATTATTTAAGAGTAAATGTGTTATATATGTACTTGATCTAAAAATTGGATTTTTGGATGATTCATATTGATAATATTTCACTACACACCCTAATAGTAAAAGATGTATAAGCAGGTGAAGGAATATGTTTTTTGGGATAACATGAAGAGATAAATTTCATATTATATGTCACAATTATTATTTTTCAATAAGTTAAAGTTGTGGGGAACCACCCAACAAGATTTATGCACCCTCATCCTATTCATGTATTTAAATGGGATTAAGTTAATATGGCTTTTTTCATAGGATTACAAAAGACTTCTAGAAAGAATGATGTAATATAGGTTATTATTTATTTATTAACTATGTAAATAAATTTTCTTGTTATAAGAGAGCTCATTCTTCTTGACTCCCTTATAATGATCTATATTAATTAATTTTTAAGACATATTGGTGCACCTCTCTAAATTATTTTTTATAGAGGTCCCTACATTACTTAAAAAGTTTGGAAAATCTTTTATAATGATCTTGATAATGAGCTTCATTTGAGAACAACTTAGAATCCCCTAACTGATGGATAGTCTAAAAGAGAAATTATAATAATGGAAGACATGTTTACTTCATTATTATGAAACTTTAAAGGTATATAGGATCCATAATTATGTTCGGTAGAGTTTTCTTATAATAATAGTCTTAATTCAAGTATTAAAATGGTGCAGTATGGATCATTATATAGAAAGTGGTTTTATACAATAACATGTTGAAATAAATTTGTTCAAATGAAACTCATAGGCCTAGAACATGTTTAATATTTTAATACTATGGAAAATCCTATACAGGATCATATTAAAGTATCACAATGAAGGAATAATATTTATGATGATAATCATGGGAAAGATTTATACTTCTAAGAGATATAGTATATTTTATTGAAATCATCTCCTGGGATGGGTGTTATATTTTTTGGTAAGATAGTGAAACAAGGTACCAGGTACATCGGAACCTGTAATATTATTAAATGAGTTTTAGTTGTTTCTTATCTCTTGGTGATATCTTCAAATCTCTCAAAGGTACATGTTTTGTTCCATATATCATGGATAAAGAAGTACATGACAGATCCTAATCACGTTCCCACCATTGATAAAATATGGTTAGAACCTGACCATTAATTCTGTGAATAACCAATCCATATTTTTGACATTAGAGAATATGTTTTGTGAAATCAGATGACTTGTCTGGTAAAGGTACTATAGAGAAATAATAAAATGGAAGAAGCATCATAGGAAGAAAAAGATTCAAGAAAAGAGAACTAATCACATATTTTTTGAAGGTAATACCTATAAAATTTAAAGGATGAAATTTTTATATTAGGGAATAATGTATAACCCCAAGAATTTACTATATTTTCCTTCAAAATTAAATGTTATTTTATTCAAATCTAGCAATGAACACTATACAGGGATCTAATAAAATACTATTTATTAATGTTTTTATGGTCAATAAAATTATAAATCTTTTATAGAATCTATATAGTGAAATTATATGTTATATATCCAATATATATTTTTACACTCATCCAATATATTTGATTTGGCTCAAGTTAATAATAAACACAAATTTACACAATAAAAACTATATTTTTTAATGTATATTTAACAACTTTTAATGGTGTTACTATATTAAATATAAATTTTGGAACTTATTTAAATTTCATATGAAAGAATATACCTCATTTTTGAAAACAAATTAAAATTAGGTTAGCGTTATTTTTTTGGTATTTTTCTAGGATGTTTCATTTTTTAATGAATAGTTTGTAATACTGAATTTTAATTCAAAACATTTTTTCATCATATTTATTTATATGGATAAATAATATTTTTTATTAGTTTTAAAAAATAAATATAACAATTTTACACAAATAAATTAAATTATTTCATTGGAACCAATTTATAATTGAAGATAGATATAAAAATTGGGATTTTTTTTTTATCATTTTTATATTAAAACCTGCTTTTTCATCCCATTTACGAGATTATATTTAAATTAATTAATTCAACTTCTATGATATTAATTTTTAATAATTTATTCAATGTATGTGATAATAATAATTTATAGTTTCTAATATTTTTGAATCAGTTTTTTACCAAAAACATTAGTTAATATTATTTAAATTAATTATTGTGATTAGGAGAAAAATTTGATTCATATAGGACTATTCCTTAAACATAAAATCCAAAAATATATAGACACTCATCCAAACTCCATTTTAGTTCCATATTTCGACCATATAATCCATTATATCAGATTCTTTCCATTATGGGTACCACATGAAAAAGAATAAACGTGGGTGTAATTCCTTATTCCAAATATTTACCAGATTGGCACTCCTCCTCCACAATAAAACTTCATACACCCCTCCCCTTACTCACACTTACAAAGCTACATAGATCAATAAAGATCATATCAAATAGTGTCTCACCATACCTCCCCTCATCCTAGAAGTCTCACTTTAGGTTGAAATTCATCCACAAATCCCTTGTTGAAAACAAAAATGAGTTACCCGAATATGAGGAATAGAAAGACACATGTGAAAATTCATACTCAAGGAATGGTATTTCATCTCAATTTACATTTCAATGAGACTAATTTATTATTATGAACAATC
This sequence comes from Viscum album, assembly GCA_963277665.1. NCBI lineage: Eukaryota > Viridiplantae > Streptophyta > Magnoliopsida > Santalales > Viscaceae > Viscum > Viscum album. The sequence continues at coordinate 828,740 of CAUJRU010000082.1, read as the reverse complement.
TAGCTTTTATATTGTTCATATACATACCTTTTACACATTTTATCATGAATATACATATTCTCATGATATTCTATGTTTTATTTTCTATTTTTATTCATAGGTATTATGATTTTAATTATTCAATGTGGTGTGAGAATCATTGGAGTGTTTTATGATTGTTGTTCCTCATGAAATTTGTAATGATATTTTAGTTTTATTAAATTTCCAAAATGTCAAAAACGCCTTATTTTTTACTTATAATACACTAAGGAAAATTGAGAAATTCATATTCTTTATTCTATATGGATATCTGATGAAGCCTGTTTTCTATCAATTGACTCAATTATTTCATATGAGTAATACTTCAAACAAAAAATGAAAGGTGGGATCTAGAAGTTATATATCCCCTTGATGCATCGAGAGGTTCTCATGAGACATATAAGTTGTTAAAATTACATGGTTTTCTATATGTAGTTTTAAACCAAATTATGAAAGGTCTTTATGGTACAAGTTTTCATGATTCTTTGACATTAAATACAAAAAATAAAAATTCCCTTTATATATATTTTATTCATCATTATTTCGATCATAGTGGTTTTCATAGGATAAAATATATTGATGCATTTTATTCTTAATTTATTGATTTAATGTAATGTGTTTTTAGTTTCTTATATTTAAATATTGATTATTACTAATCATTTTATTTTAATGGCATGTGTTATTAGTTATTTACCTTTCCATGTTAATTTTTTCTTATTTATTTATTATTTATTTCACATTGCATATGCTTACTTAGAATTAGAGATCAGTCTTATTATGTTTCCTTTCCATAGGATATATTGTATAAATCCTTAAATAAGCTTTAAATGATTCTATTATTTTCATTTTTATTATTTATCATGTTTTATTTTATAATTCCCAATGTAATATGGGTATCATGTATATAATATTGTTTACCAAAAATGAATGAAATATTTTTTACCTTAAAATTTGAATCTTCTATCTATGCCAATTCAACAAACTAATACACTAGATCCATGCTTTTGGTTTTGGGTAATTACATTATATACTTTTAATATAAATAATTTATATTGGAATAATGATACATCTATATGTAATTAATTTGAAATAATAATAATATTTTTTAATACATGAAATTATATTTTCCTATAAGAAAAAAATTATCATTAATTAAAAGAAACATTGATTAAGTCATCCAAGATGGCCTTACAAACAATAATGTAAATAAAAATTAATGAAACATGTTTCATAATAAACCTGAATAGGGAAACCCAATAAGGAACAATGAATATGTAAGGGAACATGTCCATGATATATACAAAGTAAAGCCAAATAGACCAAAGCCGAGTGATAAAACTAATTAGTTCTATAAAATCCCTTGTGTGACTTTCAACCCCCATTGACCCATCCCATTATAAATAAAATGATAATAAAAAAACCAAGATGGTACAAATTTCATATAAATTAAATTGAGTCCGGAAAACGTCATCTAAAACATCCTAAATGAAAAATTATGGTTAGATTAAAAAACCCAATAGGATACCACCAATGAATCTAAAAAAATTACATTATTATGAATGGAATATTTATATCATTAAAACCCAATATTACTAATCAATTTGAAAAATTAAAACCATTATAAAAAATATTACCCAATTTTTAATAAACCTATACCATATTCACCAAATCCTACAATATATCAATTATGGGAAAAAAGTAGAAATAACCCATTGAGACACCATAGAATATGAATATAGTAAAATAAACATGAGATATATCATCATGAGATAAACAAATTATAAATGAAAAAGCACACAATTTGGGTTCTATACTATTGGCATACACGCCCGACATGAAAATAAAGACATAAACATGTACTAAGATTGATCAATCCAAAATAACATATTGTGGAATTATATACACTAATTCGATAATATTATGCCTAGGGAATTATAAAAAAAGTGACATGTTTATTCTCAATGCACCCTAGTTTACCTAGTTTATTATGTTTTTTCTAAAATGAATTTAGAAACCATGCACACAATTAATAAAAAAATTTCATAAGAAATAATTTCCACCTCTAGGATTTCTTAATAGCTTTATAACCAACACCATATTTCAAATTATTTAAAAAAATAGTTAGTGTTCAAAAAACCATTTTAAATTAAAACATATTAAAATGAAAATTTACTCCAACTAAACAACTCTAATGTCAAATCACTAATTTAAATTTAATCATCTATAGGAACTAACATGAACATGTTAAAATTCAGTAATTAAACCCTTGTACAGAGACACATAGCACAAGACTAGAGTAAGCCAAATCACATTCAATATATATATTTGAAATAAGAATATCAAATTTTTAGTAACAATTCATGATGGAAAATGGAAAAGTATAGATTTTAATATCATCCTTTTTATTATACCTTCCAAAAACACATTACACTCAACTGATAAACAATGAAGAACATTCCAAATAGGTAGGGGGATATCAGAGATACCAAATGGGTGTAAATAGACCAAACTGAAAATCATCTAAACAAAAAATTTGATTCATAGGAGGAAGAGACACCCAAATAGCCTCAATTGGAGATAAGGTTCAAGGATCGTAAAGTGCATGTAAAATATGTGAAAAATAAGATATGAAACATGATAAAAACCATAAATGATAGAGGATTTATGAAAAAACACATTGTCTATAGACGAAATACACCATAACTTATATACATACCGAAATTTATCCTCACGTTAATTTCCCACAATAGATTATTTTATAGCATAATAGATAATCTTATGGGGTAAAAATATATTTTATAGAACTAAATATTCTTTTATGATAAACATTATCATGAATTTATTAAAGTGAAAATTTTAAATCATAATTCATGTATTTGTCAAATTGTAATCCCTCTGGATAATATTACATTCATCTCAAATCACATAACTTCTTGTAAACCATTCAATAATTATGATGTGACTGTAAGTTACATTGTAAATATAATTTTTGAGGGAAACCCAAGAATTATCACAACCTCTATGAAAGACAAGTCCCTATGAAACTCAAAATTTATCATATCCTTGATATCGAGAAAATTCATCAATTCCATGATTTAATAAATGATCCCACCAATAACATTCGTATCACTAAGATCATGTGTTAATTCATCAACAATGTTCATGAAAATCTCATCCCACTTCCCTACAACAATCGGTATATAGATAACCACATATTTGATAAAAAATATTTAATAGTATTATAAAATATTCATTACATATCATAATGATCCATAGACAATTCATTTTGGTATGTTTCCTTTGTAAAAGTGGAAACATAAAATAATGGTCAACAAGTGATCAATATAATCTCCCAATATTTTCTTATAACTAAAACCCCTCTAATAAATATCAAACATAATACCATTATTAATATATTGGGGAAGGAAACATAAAAAATGATGGTTTGAGATGATTAGTAAGCATAAATAAGGAAGATATCAATGATTACATAATTACTAGATGTGAATAATGCTATATATACATGATCTTAACATTTGAAAACCATACCTTGCATATCCTAAATCACTGACGTGAATCATGGAATAAATATTAGAATTTAATAAGATCATAATTATAATATAGTCAAATACCATATTCCATTATAACATAAAAATAGCATAAGATTTGGATTTATGGCATGAATATAAGCATAAAAATTATTTTTATTGTTGCTGAGGATCATTTCTAAGGATATCATTGGGGAATGGGTTCAATCCACAAAACATTTTAGTAGTGAAGGATCACTTCCACTATTATCATATTGAAAAAATTACCTCTCTGAAATATGTTAAGTCCCCATTTTTTTCTTGTTTATCTCATGATAAAATAAATCTTTACCCAATACATTGGAAGGAGATTTAGGTCTCTCTTATGGGTTATAATAAAACAACAACCATTTTTTATTATATTACTATTTTCTTTGGATACAATGAATCCACTTTCACAAAATTAAAACACTTAATATGTGTTCCACATGTTCAAAAACATTCATCATATAAAACCCCTTGAAAAAGAGTTTCATAGACAAAAAATCATAACATTTTCTGGGGAAAATAATTTCATAATTATTCCATCATTTCATCAATTCATAACCTATGAAAACATATTTTAGTTTGATAATAATTTCATAAATTTATAACTTGTGGAAGATAAATGAGGTTTATTAATCCCTTTTCATCAACAAAATAAATCATCTAGAGAAAGAATAAGAATGGTATCCATAGATCATATATTCAGTAATGAATAAATAACATCGAATGATGTCATTGTAGATGTAAAATGATTTTAAAAGATCACATGGAGCATTTAATTATGGAATAAACCTATACACATTGAATTTTTTTTGAAACACAAGTAATGTTCAATTTAAATAACCTTAGAATGTTTTAATGGGAGATTTATAGTCATTTAGAATATTTTTTGAGGAAAATATGAATTCCAATTTGATAATAAATTTATAATACTAAAAATATATAAAAATATTCAGAAAATTGAATTCCTTGAAAATAAAATTATAAAAAGATAAATTATGTTGTAATAAAATTATTATTTCATGATTTTCAAAAATACTATTCATTATATGCACATTAAAACAAATATTCTTGTCAATATTTCATTAAATAAAAATGGTTATTGGTTTGAAAATGAAGTTAAGATTACTTTAATAAAATATTGAAAAATTCATAACATGTGTATAAATTCATTTATTAAATGACTATTATAATTTTAAAACATTATTTAAAACATTTTTATAAGATATGATTTTGAATTAAATTAGTCTTTGGATGGATGAGAGAAATACATTTTGATTTTCATAAAAAAATTCATTTCAACTCTTCTGTACATAATTAAAGAAAAATGAAGGTAAAAAATGTATTCTTATTACATTAATATAGAAAAATAAAATTAATGATTTTATTAATTAGTAGATTATAATATTTCATCAATTGAAGTATAATCATATATTATTCAAATAAATTATGAGATTGTAATATAAATTTATTACCAAACTTGGTTACTTGGATAATATGTCCCATGAGTGAATATAATTAAATTAAACTTATAATAAAATGATAATATATTAATTAATGATATTACATGTCAAATGGTATGTATATAAAACTAATAAAATAATATAGGTTCATAACATAACATATGTCCAAAAGAAAATAAAATTAGATAAAAATACCATACCATAAGTCTCAACGTCCTTTGTAAATTTAAGAAACTGCTATATAAAAAACATGTGTGTTATGAATATATTGTATAACCATACATACATATATACACACATATATCAAACCATATATTATTTTATTATGACCCTTTTGACCTATTTATTAACTATTCTATGTTAAAATTACATTTTGAGAAATAACTAATTTTTTCTTGTATTTTTTGATTTTTTATTATTAGTCATCATACTTTTATAATGGTTAAATATTATCCATAATGATAATAATTATAAAAATATAATATAAACTCCTTGTATATGTATTTAGAGTAATCGATAAAATCAAGAGATTTAATATGAAATACACCATTCATTGAGATGACATGTTATGCATACACATGAACACTATTTTAATTTTCCTAACATTTTAACATAAAAAAATTTAATTAATATATGACCACTAAATAAATATTTTTTTTCATAAAAATAAAATATTTTAAACAAAACCAACATTATTATCTTACATTTAAAACATGAATGAATCATATCACTTTGTAAAGTGGTAGTCCTCTATAAACATGTGTAATGGTTTTTTATTCCAACATAAAGGAATGTAAGTAGGAAAATATGATATAAATATTATAAAAGTATAAAAATATCATGAAATCATACATAAAAATTTAATCCATAATTTCTTCCTTTTATGAGAGTTGGTGATTGATAACTTATAACATCACTTCTGGTGTCGGTAGTCTGCCTTACACATGAATGATGATTTTTTTTTTCATTTTATAGATGTGGAGATATATATGAATTATAAAACAAAAATAAAAACATATAATTATATGTTATATAATTTTGTTCTTATATTCTCACTACTGAATAATATTTTAAGGAGTTATAAGAATAAGTAATGCAAAAATGCATTGATAAAAAAATTACCTATTCTAAAAAAGCCAATTTATATTAATACTAAATCATTAATACATTGAATTTTTTCACTCAAAAGGCCACTAAGATGTTCGAAGAGATTAAGAGAAGATATCTGAATATGGTGTGTCGGAAAAAATGTCCATAAAATTATGAAACAGTGAGGAGAGAGTGTGGCATTTTATAAGGTAGGTGAGTTGAAAACATATAATTCTTTTAAATGAAAACGTTTTACCCATGTTATTTAGATGAAAAAAGATCCAAAATAGCCCATTATGAATCCTTTTGTGTTAATTTGTATAAATATTTCCATAAGAGTTTATTTTTGTAAGTTGTTCGTTCATGTTACCTATTATCTTTTCTGTTTTTTCCATAATTAAACCAATATTTACATTAATCATGGAATATTTTTTATAGTGTATAATATTAATTATTTTAAAAAAAATTGATAAAATAAAAAGATAATATAAATTATTATGATTAGAAGTATTTAATCCATTTTTCCTAACTCCATACACATAAGGTGTTGGAATTAATTTAATATTTATATCAAAAATGCTACAAAAAAAATTCTACAGAAAAATGTTTCAAATTTTTAAAATGTTTTTATATTACAATTCAATATGAAAATGATTCTATGAATTAAAATCTACTAACATGTATATAATCTAATTTTACTTTTAAAACCATTTTAATATAATTTTAAATTTTTTTAACTAATTAAATTAATTTACAGTTCTTAATAAAAAAATATTTTTTATTATTCATCAAAAAATATATCTTCTAATAAAATTCTCCAACATTTACCCTAAGTTAAATTTTATATGTTAATTTCAAAATCGACATTTATTTATTCCGAATAATTTTTCTAAATTTCTTAAAAAATTATTTTATAACTATGTTTGCTAAATTCAATAAAATACATTTTTAGAGAATATATTTTCTAAGCATAAATTGAGATTTACTCATATATCATGACAATACATCATAGAAGATGAATTTTAAAAATCTTATTGAATATAATATATATATATATATATTAAATAATTCAAAAAAAGTTATTTTTTTAATTTATTGAGGTAAAATGTATTTTTTCATAAATATTAGTTTTTCAAATATATTATTGCTTTATTTTCAGATAGTTTTTATTTTAATTTTTAAATTATTGGTCCCTACAGAATTAATTATATTTACATTTGAAAAACATATATTTTTATAATTTAGTTAATCATATCCATTCCCTTCATTCTAATAACTATGTGATAAGTACCATTTGAAAGAATAAAATTTTAATATTGTGTCATGTTTTATTAAAAATCAGTGTTTCGTGTAATTAATTGTAAACATGGTGTTGCATGAATCAAAAAATTTAAAAAAGATAAATTTATTTTGAGAAAATATTTCACAGAAATATAAGGGTGTTGCATTCAACCCCCATTCAAATTGAATTTCATGCTCGAAATTCATCATGTAGTTACCAAAAAATGTGGATACTTCTACCTCATTACATCATTATATTTCCAAATAACATTCCCAAGTATTTGGGTTCACCAAAAAAAATTCTAGGTCATTGGTATTTTTTTATAACATTATCTATGTGATCCAGAATCTGCCCCGATTATTTATCATATGAAATATCATGATGAAATGGTACGAACTCTGAATTCACTACAGGTGATGGATCAAGTATGTACTTATTAATGAGTATTACATAGAACACAAGGTAAACCATGGAGATGATTGGTGGAAAGTAAATACAATAACATATAGTTCCAATATTATTATATAGTTTAAATGGAATGATATATCTATGGTTTAATTTTCCCATATTTTTTCTATAGAGAAATTTTTCATGTATCCTTCTCACCAACATTATATTCCAAATCATGTCGAATTAACTGCATTGCATTTCTATTTTTTTTTATCCCTTATGTTCTACTTAATACATCTAACCCTCTCTACTATTTCATCAGTTATCTGATATACCAATATCATTGTTTCTCTAAAATCATTCTTATTTATTGGATATCAGCTCATCATTGCATATAATTATTCATAAGGATCCACATATATACTCTATTGCAAGCCATTAATCTTTGAAAAATCCACTAGAGATATTTGATGATCCCAAAAAACATTGAAATCCATATAACATGATCTTAGAATAAGCTCTAGTGTTTGAATTATTCTCTCATATTAACAATCTATCTGAGGAGGATATGTATTGCCAAATATCAACTTTATTTGAAGAGCTCACCGGATACAACTCCATGACATCGAGATAACCCTAAAATCTAAATTAATAATAAGACAATGCGATAATCCATTCAATAATACCACTTCCTTAATGTATATTATAAAAATTTGATCAAGAAATAAATATTCTATAATAGAAATGATGTTTCCATAGATAATGATTTGATCATATACAACACATAATTATCTATACATCAATTATACGATAATCCAAAAACGATACCAATACCATTAATCTTCCATCTTTAACATATAAATTCATTCAAACAAGAATTAATGTGTCAAAAGAACATTAAAAAATCCAAAGGTTCTTATTCTAATAAGATTATTATAGAATTTTTTTAATAAGGATAAATCATCACTTTATAAAACCTACAAAGTATTGTCATAGACTCTAAATATATGATCAAGAATGAAAAATTTTCTATGAGGTATCATTTTTCATCCTTCATAAACAACATGCTTTCATATTTCAATTCCACATTCAAGGATGTTCAGGAAATAATTTTATAGATGAACCATAATATATTATATTTCTTAAAACATATTTAATGTTTTGGAACCATTATATTTATATTATATTTTATAATATAGAAAAACATGTATGTGATGATTGAACAATGCTAAATTAATCTAAACCTCCAAATATTTGTTTTTTTATATTTTCAAAACAAATTTATGGCCAAGTGGGAACCGCACAATTTCAAATAACCGATTCAAACACCACAAAACCACTAGACAGAATTCAAAAAAGGCAAAAATCATTTCAGGATAAACCAAATTCAAAATTCAAACGAAAAGAGGCACACCAAAGCCTCAGGACGCGTGAGATTTCAGAATCAAGACGCCATCGTCTCGGGCCTCAGACCCTGATGCACCCAACCACCCATCATCATTGACTGCACCATTGAGAACCTCCCACTAGATATCGTCCAACTCATCACCAGAACTGCTATATCAATGCTCTCAAAAATAACATCTTCAAAGACACCAAAATCTTCATCAACCATCATAAATCGAATCAATGAATCCGTTATCGCTTCACCCTTATCATCACCATCAATTTTGACTCCAACACCACACTAGAGATGAAAATATATTAACCAGGAAAACTTCACAAATTGTGAACGAAGAATGATGTTAAAAAATACCACAAAACCTTCACCGGTATCTAGAAGAAGAAAAACCAAGCATATCTGACATACGAGTAACCGACTTCACAAGAAAATATCGACTTAGGTCGCACCTGGGGCCCCGACAGCCACCGCACCACAAATCCCAAAACATCCTAGATTCCACCGCACCTAATCTAACATGGAGAGGTGCCGAGGAACGTGAGTCCAGAGTAGGGATTTGAACATAGGGCTCTGAACACCGCCATCGCCGACGAAGCAGAAAACCAGAAGCAAACCGACTCCAGTAGTTCCCAGAAACCCATCGTCTACTGAACCACATACCCAAAGATGCTAGGTAACCACCACACCAGTTCCAACTTGGAGAGCCGGAGCAGGGCTAGGGTGGCTGGGGGCTTCCACGGGACACAACCTTCGACGGGAAGACTGAAAGAACAGTGGGAGGAGAACCATTGTAGCGAGAATCAGAGAGGAGAAAAAGAAAGTAGGGGGGATGAGGAAGCAGTCGGAGAATGAGTAAGCAGGTGTAGAACAGAGGAGAGCTGCCAAGAAGAGGCTACAAAACCCTAGGTGGAGAAAAGGAGCCGAGAGTCGGATGTAAGCGGCAAATGGGGAGCCATCTCTCTTCTAGGATAACCTCATAATCTAAACAATTATCATTAATGATTGATCAAATTAATCAACAATATTTATTGAAAAAAATTATTTTAATATTATATAAGCTCATTAATAATAAATATGTTTAGTTCTAGGAAACTGTACTCATTCTACATGATTTTCCATACACATATACAAGTAAACTGGTCCTGAAAACCATTGAAACTAACACCCTCGGACGATGAAATTGAATCTCATAACCGATAAAAGTGACATAAACCAACATAATAAAATTATAATAAATCAAATAAATGTATAATAGGTTATTAATTAATTAGTTAATTGATTTAATTTTATTATTCATAACATTAAGATCAACTATGTAATCATTTTGGACATAAGTTAAGGGATTCTACTCGAACCTCAATTTTTACTTCACATAACTCTTTATCTCTCTTTAACCCTTTGTAATGGTGATTTATTTTTTTTATAGTTATTATAAATTAAGTGTATATTTTATAATCTCATGTATAGTTATTAGATCGCCCATATTTGATAGGGTAAAACATGATTTAGAAATGATCCATTTTTTATTTTTCTGATAAGAAAGACCAATTCAAGGAAACATTCCAAATTATTACCTTATTCAAAGTGGAATCTATAATATATTTTAATCCACCTTAAATTTTTTTAAAACACAAATTTTGTTCAGGGAAAAACTATATTGGTTCATTATGGTTTTATGAATTTTTTTTGAATTTTCTACTTTAAATAAAATTTAATATTTTCCTTAACCCACCAATTTTTTTTCTCTATATGGTTTCATAAAACTCATTTTTAATGTTTCCATATATATTTTATATAAATTATCATTATTCATGCATATTTTTTCTTATAAATCTACATGTATTTTTTGATTCCATTTTTTCATGGAATGGTTTATGATATGCTTATTTTTTATGCCTTGTGATTTGATTATGATACACCTATCATTATTTGGGTATCCCCTATGGTTATTGTTCACATGGAACACAAATTCATGAAAAGTTTTTATGGGTGCACCCATATAGTGCTCCAATTCATTGGGCAATGTCTAGTCTCATGAAATGTCATGTTGGGAAAGAGATTGAACGTCATTCATTTATGGAGCTTTATACCCAATATTATATAGTCTTAGTAATTAGCCTTGACACATGTTTATTTAATGTTATATGTTGTTTCAACATTCCTATTATTCCATGATTATATGTTCCCATATTGTAATATTTAAAACTCTTTAGGTTTATTCAGGTTCCATGCCTTTCTTGTTATCATGTTATTCTTTTTAACCCATGTTCTTTGTTTTATTCCCATGATTATTTCATTACTCATATTTTTAGCTCATCCATTTCGATCATGTATTACCTAGGATATCCTATATAGTTATAGTAGATAAATGGAAGTTAAGAGATCATTATGGAGAATATATAAATTTTTTTCATGATGTTTTAATTTCCCCTATTTTTTTTAAAATAAAGTAGACTCTACGATCCATGTCTTGTAATATTATGTTTAATTATGCTTAAAATCATGTAATCATATTTTTAGAACGCTAGGGTCACTATATTTTGTATCCGATGAATGGTCTAGTTGTTTTTAGAAATTAATAATTTATAACACTAGTTTGAACCATAAGGATAATACTTAGTTTAAGAAAACATACCTAAATGTTGGATAATATAGAGTAAGTGGTTTAAAATTAAAATATATCCCTATCTTGATACTATAGGTCGACGTGGTTCTGGAATAGATGTACTTAAGAGTAACAAATCTGAAAAGGTCTTTTGAGCCTAACTTAGTGTATCATGGTACATGAAAATGGGATTTAATTTGCACCTCGTTTGACACTCCAAAGGGATATGCTTTGGTATATTCATAATCTCATTATAAAACCATTATTAAGAATAAAAGTAAAATCCCATAATAATATATGTTAGGTAAGAGAACATGGATGGCCTAGATTTAAACAAGGGGAATAATGAGTTAGGATATACCTTTTCTTTACACTTTTTCGCATTTATGTTTAAATATTTATTTTTATACTTATTAGCTAAGTATTCAAGCCCCAAAATTGTTCTCTCTATTTCATAGTTAATGTAGGGAAATAGAAGAAAATTTACCAACAATTAATGTGATAGAAAATGTGACAATTCCCCTAATGAAATGAATAATATTATAGGAATCGGGGCTCAAAACATCATGATAGTACTTTCTAAACTGGATCATGTTATGAATAATAACATAAGTCATGTGGAATTTAATCCTCTTAAGAAATAAATATTTTTCATTGAATAATTAATATTGATATGGTCAACCATGTTAGTTGATATTATGATCCCCTCAATAAAGAACAATGAATTTACTACATTGCAATGATATTTTTTGTCATCCAGTGCTCCGAAGAAGAGAAAATTTTGATGGAAGATTATCATTTTGTTGGGAAAGAAAATATGTGGTGTAAATTAATCAATAGAAAAATTTCTAATGAGGAAATTGATTCTATGGAATGGGAAGATATCATGAAAATATTTTTCAATAAGTATTTCCACCAAAAAAATACATCTCAAGGTGAAAAGAGAATTCCTCGGACTAAAGAAATAAAAATATGAGTCTATCAGGGAGTATAGAGAAAATTCACATGGACTAAAAGATACACATCTATAATTGTCTTGAACATCGAAATAAAGGTATATACGTTCTTTAGTGGACTATATTTGGGTCTATAAAAAGCATCTCTGATTCGAGATATTGATAGCGCTATGAAGAGATTTTTTGTTGTTACCTTAATGTTGAAAAGGTGACTGAAGAATCTCAGTGGTCTCATGGTCCTGGTGAAAAAAAATAAAAATGAAGTTTCATATGGGTGATAAATTCCATGGGGAAAATATGACCTAACAACCCATGAGTAAAATGTGTTGGAAGATGCATCCTATATAATTTTTAATGGGAACCAAGAAATTCTTCAAATGTGGAAGATACGGTCATATGGATTATTACTACCAGACGAACATGAAAATTCACATGGAAGAAGAAGGGACGGTTCATATCAATTCTTAACCAGTAGTGTAGTTTCTCAACTGCAAGAAACCAAGGAATATTTTAAATCAATTCCTTATTCTCATGGTTTTAATAGGAAAACAACAACTTATAAGGAATCATAGAAGGTCATATGGTATCACTATTATTGAGGAGGATCCTAATAATGAAGTGGATACAGTTAAACTAGTTATTAATTCTAGAATAGTGATCATACTATTTGATTCAAGTTCTATACATTCTTTCATATCTCAGAAGTTTAGTAGAACTATTCAAACACCACATTAAAATATTGATGTTGAATTGTATATGAGAACAATGAATGGATAAAGTACTACATAAAAAGACTATATATCCTATATTTTTAATGTTTGTTGAATTAACCTACTAGAAAATAGTTTTCATACACCATTTGGTAGATTTTGATTTTATATTGGGCATGGATTTAACATCTTTAGAAAAATCCAGCATTGACTATCGGGAATGGGAGATCACTCTTCACATTAGAGTGAATCCTCCAATTTTGTACAATTGTATGGATTAATATGAATCTCTTTCATAATAATTATATAATGTTTGTATATTTTTTCCTTCTGAGAAATCATATCTTGCTCAAATGATCAAGATGGTATATAAAATATTTCTTGAAGGCATACCTATCGTGAGGGGTTACACTATTATATTCCTTAAAGAGTTATATAGTCTTCCTCTTGGTCAATTGGTTGTGTTCTAAATTTATATTTTTCCTAGATATATAATTATATCAAAGAAACCTTATATAATGGCCACCGTTGATATGGAAGAACTAAATATCAAGATACAAGAGAATATGGATAAGTGTTTTATTTTACTGAATGCTTCACCATGGGGTGCGCCAGTCATCTTCACCAAGAATTATGATGGATCAGTGTTCCTATGAATTGATTATTGTGAGTAAAATAAAATCAAGATAAATAAAATTTATCCCCTTCCATGGATAGGTGACTTGTTGGATCAGCAATGTGGGGCTAGTTATTTCTTTAATGTTGACCTTCAGTTGGGATATCACCAATTAACAATCTGAATGAAAGATATTACTAAGACAACCTTTAGAATGAGTTATGGACACTATGAGTTCACAGTTATGTCCTTTAAATTATATAATTCTCATGAAATTTTCATGGAATTAATGAATAGTGTCTTTATAGTTTACATTGACCAATTTTTCTTAGTCATTATTTATTGTATTATGATATACTCCAATAACAAGGTGGAACATGAGTAGAATTTGAATATTGTTTTGAATACTTTTCTAAGTGAGAAGTTATATGAAAAATACAGTAAATGTGTGTTCATGATGATTGAATTATAATTCCTGGGGAATTTTATCAATAGAAATGGTATACATCTGGACCCATACAAGATAATGGAAATTGAAGATTGTCTCATTCCAATATCTATAATGGAGATTCGTAGTTTCCTTGGTCCATCTCGGTATTACTGGTGATTTTTTAATAACTTCTCGTGATTTTCAAGCTAGAAACCAATATTAATTAGTGGGGAGAATGGTTTTTCTGGACCATTAAATGTGAACCAAACTTCATGGATTTTAAAATGAGTTTTATCATTACACCAGTGCGCACAATGCCAACAAGTGGGGATCATTTTGTGGTGTATAATGATTATTCAATGATGGTATTAGGCCATGTAATGATCAAAAATGATAAATTTATAGCTTATGCCTCAACGTAGTTGAAAATACAGGAGAACAACTATCCCACACATGATCTAGAGGTGTTAGTTGTGATCATTGCATTGAAAATCTAGGGACATTATCTCTATGGGGAGAGCATTGAGATATAAATTGATCAAAAGAGACTCAAATATATATTCACATCGAATGGGAATAATATGATCTATTGAATATGGTTAGAGCTCATTATGGATTATGACTTCTCATTCCACTACCATTCTCATAAATAAAATAGTATACAAGATGATCTATGAAGAAAGTGTCATGCGTCTTTATCGAGGATAATAATTTAGAAGGGTCCAATATTCTTAGACATTCAAAGGATGGAATTGATAATAAGTAAGGTAGTAACAACATAAATTATTTCTAAAATTATTTCTAAACCCCCCCACATAAAGAAACTAAAGGATTCTAAAAGAAATATTATCAAACATCAGAAGAAGGTGGAGGCCTTGAGAAAAGGAAAATCGTCAGAGTTCAAGATGGATGAGGAAGGATTCATGAGGTTTGGGTCCTGATATGTGTACCATACAATCAATTAATAATGAAACATATTCTAAAGAACCCACATATATCAACCTTCTATATTCACACAGGGAGTATAAAGATGTATCAAGATCTCTAAGAGAACTGTTGATGGTACAATATGAAAAAGGATAACACAGAATAAATACCAAATTTACTAGTATGATATCATGTGGAAGCTAGAATAATTTTTTTAAAGGGATGATTAAGCCACTACCCCTACCAACACGGATTTGTGATGACATTATCATGGATATTATCATTGGACATTTGGAAGAATCAATGCAATATGAGTAATTGTTGATCATGTTACAAAGATATCCAACTTTATCACAAGTTGGGAGGACTTCTCACTAGATCAATGTTCACAGATATATACCATAGAAGTGGTAAGGATATATAGAGTATCACTATTGATTTTATTCGATCGAGATTCGATATCCACTTTCATGTTTTATAAATTTATCCAGCGTGCTCTGAAAACTGAGTTGAACTTTAGTATTGCCTATCATCCAAAAATTAATGGCCAATATAAGAAAAAGTTTTAGACACTACAATACTTTTTGAGATAATAAACAATGGAAATCGAAGGAGTGTGGGAAAAAAATTCCACTGGATGAATTATCCTACAAAAAGAGTTTCCACTTGAGTATACACAGGGTTCAATATAATTCCCTTTATGGGAAACTTGTAGAAAACTAGAATGTTCGGATGAAGTTGGTGAACATAAGATAATAAGACCTAAAATGTTTGATGAAATGGTGGAGAATGTAAAGGCCATTCAGCATCACATCAAGATATCCAAAAGTATAAAAAATAGCTATGAAAAAAATTGTCTACAAGAACAATAATTTAATGTTGGAGACATGGTATTCCTCTGAATATCTCCATAAAAGATGATCCTGAGATTTGGGAATAATGGTATTCTATGTACCAGGTGTATCGACCCGTTCCATATTTTTGATCATGTCAGAGTTGTGGCCTACCAATATAAACTGGCACCAATCATGACTTGAGTGGAAAATATTTTCCATGTATCTCTTTTGAGTAAGTACATACCAGATCCATCATATATACTGAATTTAGAGGTTGTACTGTTGAATAGTGATCTCTCAAATGAGGAGCAGCCAGTGAAAATATTATATTGTAGATATAATATTCTATGAAACAAGACTAATCACATTTTCAATGTACTATGACAGAACAATATGAATGAAGAGTGGGAACGAGAACTGGAGGAAACAATGAAGGACAATTATACACACCTATTTTCATCATAGAATGTAAAATAAAATTTCAAGGGAGAATTTTCATAAAGGGGTAAAATGTAATGAACCAAACAATTATCATTTGAAAATTACCTTCTCATTTATATCTCACATACATTAAATCACATAAAATTACTTTGATAACACATGTAACACCCCAAGATTTTATAGTGTGTTATTTCTTCAAAATAATTCAATAACTTTCACTACACGCAACACCAAGTTCAATCACACCATGACATACAAAAAAAAGCCATTAAAAGAGGTCATGAATAGTATTAACTAAATTTTAAACTTTATAATTTTAGAATCCATATTATGAGTTTCTTAGTCATAATGCAAGAACAGATTCATTTTCAGTATTGCACTTTTATCAACTTTTGATAGTGAAACCTTTTTAAATACAATATTTTAAACTTTTTGACTAAATGGAGACATCAAAAAATTTAAAATGAAACTTCCCAAGCTTCCACGGTACGCTTTCCTTTGAATAAAACAGTAGCGTGTGTTGTACGCAACTTCGAGTTTTAACACACACCACAACCAATCAAACTGGCCGTTATGAATAGTAATACCTAAAATTTGAAATAATATATATTTTATATTTTGAAATGGACTTCATTTTTGGATTCGGAATATCGAATTTAGCCTAAGGTGAAATTTTGGTACTTTTCGGATAACTTTTATATTTTGATGAATAGTGAAAATTACTAAATTTTAATTAAAAACAACTTTTTTAATCAAAATAATTAATAGTGATAAATTGTGAATTTGAGTGGTTTTAAAGTATATTTAGAATATATTTTTACCATTTAATATAATGTTGGTCATTGGACATAATTTTACAATTAAACCGAACATAAACAAGTGTCAATCTTTTGATAGTTATTACCTCTTAAAAACACGCTTTTTGTTTTGACAGCGGGAATTAATTTTAAATTAATTTCTGCCACTTCTATGTTTTGAATTTAGTAAAATGGATTCCATATTTGGAATCAGGATGTTCAAATTGTGTAAATAGGTAACTTTTATTTTTATACATTTTGAATAATTACTGTGGTAAATATTTTATTACCATGGTTAAAGGGTAAATCCGGTAAATAAGGGTTAAAAAATAATATTATAATAATACAAAATTACCCTAAAACGTGTCCTAACCTTATTGGTGGACACATACCCGACCATGGGCATCCTTGGGTCAATTTGGGGAACCCTTGGATCCACTTGTATGTGGTAGGGACACATTATATTAATAATGTTAAAATAAAAATAAAAATGGCATAAGCTTACATCTTTTAGAAGAACAATTTTTACATAGGGTTATACATGTTGAATTTTCGATTATAAATATTCATTAGAAAGCTAAAAAGATTTCCTACATAATGATATTTTATTTATAATTTTTAGACATCAAATAATTTAAATTATTAATGACACAATAATGATGCAATGTTTACCTCATTAATAAATCATTTAAATAAATAAGATTATAATGATTAAAATATTATCTAAAACCTGTCCAATTATTATTGGTTGATGTTATTTAGAATATGAGTCATCTTATCTTCGACCTCAATGATTTTTGGACCATTATAAACCGAATATAATTATATTATAAAGTAATACTTTCACTCTTTCCTAAAGAGCCCCTCCTCCCCCTTATAAAAGGAGACCACTTCTACTCATTCCTCACACCTCTCAAGCCACTTGGCTCGTCCAAACTCTGCCCAACTAAGCTCCCCACATCCCTCTCCTCCTCCTTGAAGCTTCCCCTTAGGCAGAAAGAATTTCAACAAGTCCTTTGGTTCCAACCAAAGTGAGTTACCTAAATTAAAGGTAACGGTTTCTCTTAAATTATTTTCATTTATTTTGCTTCTTCAACCCCCAAAATCTTTTTATTTCCTTTCTTTTGTAACAACACCAGTATCCTCAATATACTAGGATTTTGTTATAATAAGGATTCAAACTACACATACACACAACTCCATCTAATGGATGATGAACATAATGTTTCTCTGGATGGCAAACTAACGCCTCACGAAACGATGATTGTTCAAATACATCTTACCGCCTCTCATGGTGGCCATTATGATGGAACTGTAATTAAATATGATGTTAATGATATATATTTTATATATAAGCTTCTGTAATTCCATTTTATTTCATACCATTATTCGTTTCATGTTGTATATACATACGATAATTTCATTTGAGGAAGTGCGGACTACCGCCCCCTTAAAATGATATGACTCGTTCATACCACACATGGAACGTATAAATGATGGTGTTAATGAACTTAAGTAACATATATAAAATATTATATTATACTGGAATAGTAATATACCTATGTATCATTTGTATTCGATTCTTTTAAAATAAAAATTAAATGGAAGTAGCGTTCGTGCGTACGTACGGACTACCGTCTCCACGAACGCGATGAGATTCATTTTCCATCGTATCCATTCAAGTATAATTATCATTTGATGATTTAAAAATGATGTTTAAGGACTTGATACCATCCTGGATTTGAATAATATACAACTTATCCTTTACAAATATGTCTTACGTAACAAAACATACAAAAGCAAACAAGTAAGTTCACACCCGAAACAGCGATAATACTAAGATATTATTATCAAATCAATATTAAAAGATCATATATGATATAATATTAATGTATATGATTCTTGTATAATTTAGTAACAATTATTTCACTATTATACAGGAGGTTAACCTACCCCAACCAAGGAAAAGTACAAGGTAAGGGTTATTTCACAATCTCTTCATTATCCGAGGTTGTATTATACGTAATAATCTATTGGGATATCTTTATCATCCACATCCATGTTTCTTCGAAACGTATTTCAAAACATTTTTACTATTTACAAGAATATGGGTTAAAGTCATTTATACCCTTGTTTTACTTTTTATAATAGTTTTATAAAGGAATCTTTCCGTCGTTTTCAAAACAAGGTCCTTCTTAACCTTTTCGGCAGAATT
Organism: Viscum album; assembly: GCA_963277665.1. Classification (NCBI taxonomy): domain Eukaryota; kingdom Viridiplantae; phylum Streptophyta; class Magnoliopsida; order Santalales; family Viscaceae; genus Viscum; species Viscum album. The sequence goes on along the minus strand of CAUJRU010000082.1, from coordinate 808,991 downwards.
GAGGTAAGAATGTTTTTTTAACTTATACGGCGGGTGCGGTTATTTTCCGCCGTTATAAAATCGTCGAAGCTTTCCATACAAGCTTATAAGAATATTTTCAAAGAAAATTTTTTATTTTATATGGATCTTAAATGATTTCAAAATAAAAGGAGATACTTCTTTAAAAAGAATTTTGATTTCATCTATGTCAACATCCTTTGATGGATTTTAAGATTATTTGAAGTTGATTTATTATGATACAAAACTTCTATATTGTATTGAAGGTTTTGTGATATGTTTGACTGTGGATGTGCTATTTTTATACCATTCATAGTTTATGGTGAAATTATTGACATTTCGTATGCTAGTTTTAATACGAATGTTTATGTTATGTTTAAACCTTTTCATATGGGAATGCATTGGACTTAATAAGTGACGGGTGGAGCCCACTATAGCTCCTCGATGCATCGGTAGGTCTCATGAGACAAACTAGTGTCTTGGCACAAGGCCTTGACAAAATCTTATTTGTAGTCTTGGCATGAGGCCTTGGCTATGTGGTTATGATAGTCTGGCATTATGCATTCCAACATTATGAAAGTGGTTATTGATATTGCATGTGATTATTCGATTAGTAGAATATCCATGTGAATAAGTAAATGGAATTATTTCATTTTACTTTTTCCATACTATGTTGAAGTTCAATTTTAAAAGGCTTTTGTTTTAGTAATTCATTGCCTTAAATTTTTATGCTTATTTTGAATGTTCCGCTATATTGTTATCCTTACTGGGCATTTGAGCTCACCCCTTTTTTATGTTTTATTTTTCCCAGGATGTGAAGAAGTAAGTTATGAATGACCTGCAGGGATTTTTATGAGGGGATAATAGTGTGGTCTATTGATACATTATGTTGTTGTTGTAGTTTTTCATTTTATAATGTAATGTAAAACTTATGAATATATCTGGCATTTTCCAAGGCTACTAAACCAATCGGTCTTTCGAGATTTGATCTTTCTTGTGATCATGCCAATGTTACGAAGTAATTCACCGACTCTGGGTAGCTGGGGTCAGGGCGTTACAGTTGGTATCAGAGGAAGTTTAGTACAAACCTTGGAAACTAGATTTAGATAAACTCTGATTAGAGCACGTAGACCTAAGATGAACTTTGAGGATTAGTATAGAAGAACTTCCTAGAATTTTGGTATTGTAGAGATTTTGTGAGTTTTCCGAGCAATACATCCCTGTCTGGATACGAGCAGGTAGAGGCGGCTCTGGCACAGATGTACCTAGGGGTAAAACCCGAAAACACCGCTTTGAGCTAGACTCGAACGGGAACTGGTGCACGACAACGGGCCTTGCTGCACTCTTGGTTACGACACTCCCGGGGGATATGCTTAGGATAACTCTCATTTTCTTTACAAATCATTATGAAGGGTTTATGAGTATATACTTCCTCAAAGAAAACATTCTTATGATTATGGATTATATCCATAAATAGTTCAATTTATGTTAAGTGTTTTATAAGTATGGGATTATGTATTTTGATTCGTAAACTGATCTAGTGTATGCCATTATTTAAAAATGGCGCCCAGTAGAAGGATTGAGAACTCCAGAAATGTTCATGATCCAAAGAGAAGGAAGGATCATATATTTCATGGTCTTAAGCTAGAATTTATAAGAGAAATAGTCTCCCATGTATTATCATCATATGAAAAAATAATATCATGTGTTGATAAGATAAGTAAAGAGTTTACTGAGTCCTATGGCTTTGAAGGGAAGCGAGAGAAGAAAAGGATAGAAGAGAGAAAGATGGATAAAGGGAAGAGGGAAAAGAAGAATTTTCCCATATGTGGTAACTGTGGAAAGAAACACCCTGGAACTTGCCTGAAAGAAATGGGAGTTTGTTATAAGTGTGGAGGAAAAGGGCACAAAGTACATGACTACAAGGGTAAGAAAATGGTTTCAAATGTACAATGCTTCATTTGCAAGGAGTTTGGACACTACGCGAACCTATGCCCCAGTCATCAGACTATGCCGCAAATGATGCTATTGGATAATAATCAAGTTATGATACTACCACAGATGAAGAGGAATGATTAGAGTTCTTATGTTGATTATATCAATTGAGTGTTGTATCAACAATGTACTTGTTATAATAATTATGGAGTATATAAGGATTGTACTGCAGTACTATTTCATTAAGGACTTGAGATGGTGTGGAATAAAGAAAAGTGACTTAGTAGCAGGTTAAATGTTTGGAAAATATATGGTTGAGAGAAAGATAAACCATAATATGGTTCAGATACCGAGGTGGTGATTTTAGAATAATACATGATTGATTTGGATAAATTATATTGGATATTATTGACTACCTTGAAGCTGATTAATGATTTGTATATTCCATCATTTTTGGGGTTTAAAACATTTTTGGATTGATGAAGTATATCCAGCATTCTATATGGAATAAGGGAGCATGAATGTAATCAATAAGGAATATGGTAATACATGATGAAGGTATTCATATGCTATTACGGGGTAAAAAGGATCTATATTATGTTTACCTTCTTTATAAATGTTAAACTGTGAGTTTGGACAGAAGTATTTTGGATAGTTCTAGTTTGGATTATTTTGGATTGCCATAAAAGGACAACCCGGAGGTCGGGCGGCAACCCGTCGCGTCCGGCAAGGCTGCGAGACTTGAACCCGCAACCGAAGGGCGACAAGGGTGTATCACCTACCACTGGACCATGAGATGTCCTGGATTAAATAATGTAGTTTTTATTAAAAGATCATGTAGATGAATTATAAATTCATTTATTTTGGAACCCTATACGAATAGTGTAAATAGAATTTTTTTTACATTCTATTATCTTTTAGAGTGAAAGATGAGTTTGTGGTAGAAATTTATTAATGGATAAAACTCTAATTATAAAGTAAGTATATCTCCTTATGATCTTAGCCAATCTCATAAATAAATTCCTCAATATTAAGAAAAGCAACTTTGAACAAAAATGTTTTCCTAGATGGTACCTTAAATCATCACTAATTTATGGCTTTGGGATTATTGGCCTTTTTATAGCCATGTTCTCTACCACTCTCCATCAGATAATTGATGGTTAGATTTTTCTTCCATATCCATATTTTCCTACATGGAACCCTGGTATGTGTTATTTTCGGTAATCTTCATACTTTCGACTCTTTATTTTAAATAGAGGCCTCATTAATTCATTTTTCGATGTGGGATTTCAACTAGGATATTTTGAAACGTCAAAAATGTGTTATCCTAATACCCTATGTTTTGTTGAACCGATGGTATTTCAATTCATCATAGATTGATGAATTTAAGGACCTCAATTTTATACTTGTTTGTGATTGATGACCTCAATCACTACCTATAAATATTTACGTTTTTCCTCCGATTATATGTCTCTAATTGCCACCAATGTTCTCCTAATCGAGATCATAATTTGGTGGTGACCATTTCATTTCTCTTTTCCTCATATTAAGACTAAATTTTAGTAACCCAATTTCCGATGTGGGTTTTCCCACAAATATATTTTATATTTTCAACCTTTTATTTTCGAAGAACAATTTCAAATTGCGAGGACGCAATTTATTGAAGGAGGGGAGAATGTAACACCCCAAGATTTTATAGTGTGTTATTTCTTCAAAATAATTCAATAACTTTCACTACACGCAACACCAAGTTCAATCACACCATGACATACAAAAAAAATCCATTAAAAGAGGTCATGAATAGTATTAACTAAATTTTAAACTTTATAATTTTAGAATCCATATTATGAGTTTCTTAGTCATAATGCAAGAACAGATTCATTTTCAGTATTGCACTTTTATCAACTTTTGATAGTGAAACCTTTTGAAATACAATATTTTAAACTTTTTGACTAAATGGAGACATCAAAAAATTTAAAATGAAACTTCCCAAGCTTCCACGGTATGCTTTCCTTTGAATAAAACAGTAGCGTGTGTTGTACGCAACTTCGAGTTTTAACACACACCACAACCAATCAAACTGGCCGTTATGAATAGTAATACCTAAAATTTGAAATAATATATATTTTATATTTTGAAATGGACTTCATTTTTGGATTCGGAATATCGAATTTAGCCTAAGGTGAAATTTTGGTACTTTTCGGATAACTTTTATATTTTGATGAATAGTGAAAATTACTAAATTTTAATTAAAAACAACTTTTTTAATCAAAATAATTAATAGTGATAAATTTTGAATTTGAGTGGTTTTAAAGTATATTTAGAATATATTTTTACCATTTAATATAATGTTGGTCATTGGACATAATTTTACAATTAAACCGAACATAAACAAGTGTCAATCTTTTGATAGTTATTACCTCTTAAAAACACGCTTTTTGTTTTGACAGCGGGAATTAATATTAAATTAATTTCTGCCACTTCTGTGTTTTGAATTTAGGAAAATGGATTCCATATTTGGAATCAGGATGTTCAAATTGTGTAAATAGGTAACTTTTATTTTTAGGCATTTTGAATAATTACTGTGGTAAATATTTTATTTACCATGGTTAAAGGGTAAATCCGGTAAATAAGGGTTAAAAAATAATATTATAATAATACAAAATTACCCTAAAACGTGTCCTAACCTTATTTTTGGACACATACCCGACCATGGGCATCCTTGGGTCAATTTGGGGACCCCTTGGATCCACTTGTATGTGGTAGGGACACATTATATTAATAAAGTTAAAATAAAAATAAAAATGGCATAAGCTTACATCTTTTAGAAGAACAATTTTTACATAGGGTTATACATGTTGAATTTTCTATTATAAATATTCATTAGAAAGCTAAAAAGATTTCCTACATAATTATATTTTATTTATAATTTTTAGACATCAAATAATTTAAATTATTAATGACACAATAATGATGCAATGTTTACCTCATTAATAAATCATTTAAATAAATAAGATTATAATGATTAAAATATTATCTAAAACCTGTCCAATTCTTATTGGTTGATGTTATTTAGAATATGAGTCATCTTATCTTCGACCTCAATTATTTTTGGACCATTATAAACCGAATATAATTATATTATAAAGTAATACTTTCACTCTTTCCTAAAGAGCCCCTCCTCCCCCTTATAAAAGGAGACCACTTCTACTCATTCCTCACACCTCTCAAACCACTTGGCTCGTCCAAACTCTGCCCAAATAAGCTCCCCACATCCCTCTCCTCCTCCTTGAAGCTTCCCCTTAGGCAGAAATCATTTCAACAAGTCCTTTGGTTCCAACCAAAGTGAGTTACCTAAATTAAAGGTAACGATTTCTCTTAAATTATTTTCATTTATTTTGCTTCTTCAACCCCCAAAATCTTTTTATTTCCTTTCTTTTGTAACAACACCAGTATCCTCAATATAATAGGATGTTGTTATAAGAAGGATTCAAACTACACATACGCACAACTCCATCTAATGGATGATGAACATAATGTTTCTGTGGATGGCAAACTAACGCCTCACGAAACGATGATTGTTCAAATACATCTTACCGCCTCTCATGGTGGCCATTATGATGGCACTGTAATTAAATATGATGTTAATGATATATATTTTATATATAAGCTTCTGTAATTCCATTTTATTTCATACCATTATTCGTTTCATGTTGTATATACATACGATAATTTCATTTGAGGAAGTGGGGACTACCGCCCCCTTAAAATGATATGACTCGTTCATACCACACATGGAACGTATAAAGGATGGTGTTAATGAACATAAGTAACATATATAAAATATTATATTATACTTGAATAGTAATATACCTATGTATCATTTGTATTCGATTCTTTTAAAATAAAAATTAAATGGAAGTAGCGTTCGTGCGTACGTACGGACTACCGTCTCCACGAACGCGATGAGATTCATTTTCCATCGTATCCATTCAAGTATAATTATCATTTGATGATTTAAAAATGATGTTTAAGGACTTGATACCATTCTGTATTTGAATAATATACAACTTATCCTTTACAAATATGTCTTACGTAACAAAACATACAAAAGCAAACAAGTAAGTTCACACCCGAAACAGCGATAATACTAAGATATTATTATCAAATCAATATTAAAAGATCATATATGATATCATATTAATGTATATGATTCTTGTATAATTTAGTAACAATTATTTCACTATTATACAGGAGGTTAACCTACCCCAACCAAGGAAAAGTACAAGGTAAGGGTTATTTCACAATCTCTTCATTATCCGAGGTTGTATTATACGTAATAATCTACTGGGATCTCTTTATCATCCACATCCATGTTTCTTCGAAACGTATTTCAAAATTTTTTTACTATTTACATGAATATGGGTTAAAGTCATTTATACCCTTGTTTTACTTTTTATAAGAGGTTTATAAAGGAATCTTTCCGTCGTTTTCAAAACAAGGTCCTTCTTAACCTTTTCGGCAGAATTGAGGTAAGAATGTTTTTTTAACTTATACGGCGGGTGCGGTTATTTTCCGCCGTTATAAAATCGTCGAAGCTTTCCATACAAGCTTATAAGAATATTTTCAAAGAAAATGTTTTATTTTATATGGATCTTAAATGATTTCAAAATAAAAGGAGATACTTCTTTAAAAAGAATTTTGATTTCATCTATGTCAACATCCTTTGATGGATTTTAAGATTATTTGAAGTTGATTTATTATGATACAAAACTTCTATATTGTATTGAAGGTTTTGTGATATGTTTGACTGTGGATGTGCTATTTTTATACCATTCATAGTTTATGGTGAAATTATTGACATTTCGTATTCTAGTTTTAATACGAATGTTTATGTTATGTTTAAACCTTTTCATATGGGAATGCATTGGACTTAATAAGTGACGGGTGGAGCCCGCTATAGCTCCTCGATGCATCGGTAGGTCTCATGAGACAAACTAGTGTCTTGGCACAAGGCCTTGACAAAATCTTATTTGTAGTCTTGGCACGAGGCCTTGGCTATGTGGTTATGATAGTCTGGCATTATGCATTCCAACATTATGAAAGTGGTTATTGATATTGCATGTGATTATTCGATTAGTAGAATATCCATGTGAATAAGTAAATGGCATTATTTCATTTTACTTTTGCCATACTATGTTGAAGTTCAATTTTAAAAGGCTTTTGTTTTAGTAATTCATTGCCTTAAATGTTTATGCTTATTTTGAATGTTCCGCTATATTGTTATCCTTACTGGGCATTTGAGCTCACCCCTTTTTTATGTTTTATTTTTCCCAGGATGTGAAGAAGTAAGTTATGAATGACATGTAGGGATTTTTATGAGGGGATAATAGTGTGGTCTATTGATACATTATGTTGTTGTTGTAGTTTTTCATTATATAATGTAATGTAAAACTTATGAATATATCTGGCATTTTCCAAGGCTACTAAACCAATCGGTCTTTCGAGATTTGATCTTTCTTATGATCATGCCAATGTTATGTAATAATGCACCGACTCTGGGTAGCTGGGGTCGGGGCGTTACAACACAATACAAACTTATAATTGAATAATAAATGAAAGAATAAGTATTTATAGAATTTAAAGAACCTATACCGATGAAATAGTAACCTGACATTTGGAATAGTATTGTGACTCTTCATAATATTAAATTGTAAAATAGAATAGAAATCGCACCCATAAAATTATTAATAATATTGATCCATATTATAATTAACAATATGATATAATTATATCAAAATATAAGTAAATACTTAATTTTAAAACTATTAAATAAGTGTTGTAATTTGTTAAGTCATAAATATTTAATTATGATTTTATTAATAATTGATTAAATTAAAAGAAATTATATTTTCAAAAATTGTATTCAAAAATTCGTATTTTTTTCTTTTGATTATAAGAAAATTTTATGTGACCTAAATAAATTAATTAACGTTTGAATAAAGAATTTTTAATTTTAAAATTCGTATTTTCAATGTAAATGATTATTGTAATTAAAATTTTATTTTCTCAAATTTATAAAATTATTTTCATACAATTGAGCTCATTTTTTAATTCTACAAGTTGATAAATGGTTAGGTTTATTTTAATGGGGTTTTTTCTGAAATACATGAATTTTGGGGAATAGGAAAATATGTTAATTTACAACATATATACTATCTAAGTAAAATACCATATTCATTGAGTCATGGATGATTTTAGAAAAATTGGTTTGAAATAACATTATATAATAACTTTTTTAGTCTCATGAATCAACACTATTTCTTGTCTTTAGAAAAAAAATCTAATGAATTAAATAATAAGAAAACAACCCTCTCCTCCACTATTAATACTACACCTCGCCACCTCTTCTCCTCACACATCTCAATCCTTGATCCTTACACAAGTTATTTTAAAATCTCTTCCCAAGCCCCACAACCAATCCCATGATATTTCTTTCTTATTAAAAGATGAAAACCAATTCCTCTAAGGAGGTTCTCGAAAAGAATGAACGAATAGGTAAACCCCTCATCAATTTTCATTCAATTTTTTACTCATGTTCTTTCCTTCCTTATATTATCCTCACATCGCCTGGTAAAAATGTCATGAAAACTATTTTGTATTACATATACTATAATTTAACCATTATTATTTAATAATTCTTCATCAATTATCTTCTTCTCCCTCTCTTATTTTAGGAAGGAAAACAATGTCTCTAAGGAGTTGATTTTCCACCTTCGTGGAAGATGTGCTTTCATCATCCAATTACACCATCATTTATAGTCATGAAACAATTTTTATCATTACATGAGATTATATTTTATGTATTAATACCTATTTAATATTATAGAACCATTATATATATATGGTATTTAATAATATAAAAAAACTAGTCAGTGATTATAAAAAATGATAAATTAATCTAAAAGATTATAATTAATGATTTAAAAAAAGATTCATCCTAATTTATAGAATAAAAATACAATTTTAATATTCTATAAGTTTATTAAAAAATATAAGTTCATTTCATAGTAAATATCCTATTTTTACAAGTTTTTACATAAATGTATACAAGTATACTAATCATGAAAACTAAGGAATCTAATGATCTCGAATGATGAAACTAAACCTCATAACCCATAAATAGGGACATAAATTATCTTAATAAAATTAAAATAAATAAAATAAAGTTATTAATGTTAATTAATTAATTATTTATTTAATGGATTTAATTTTATTATTCCATACATTAAAATCATGAGATGAATCGTTTCAGACATAAGGTAAGAGATTCTACCCCGACCAAAATTTATTTCCTTCAGGTTACTCTTTCTCTCTCTCTAACCAGATTTAATGCTTATTTTTTTTATAATAGTTATAAATTCTGTATATTTGTTCCAAAAGTATGAATTTGGATCATATCGTCCTACTTTTATGGAGTAATATGTGATTTCAAAAGTTCCCCTTTTCAGTTCTTTGTAATAAGCATACCTGATTCAAGGTATGTTTTCGATTTCTTAAATTCTTCCAGGTGTACTCAAAAATTTTTTAAGCCACCTTTATTTTTCTAAAATCAAAAAATTTATCATGGAAAAAATTACTTGTTTAATTTTTAGTTTTATGAAATTAGTTATTCCTTCTCCTCGTTAAATTCTAATTTATATTTTCCTCATAAAACTCAAAAATACTTCATTTATAATGTTTTTTAAACACTCTTTATGCTGGTTTCCTTCTATTTTGGATGTAAATTATCGTTATACATGCCTATTTTACCATATTAATTTCCATTTATTTTTTTAATCCATTATTTCAGGGAAATAATTATGATATGTTAATTTATTATGACTTATGACATGATTACGATACCCATTTCATTCCATGGGTTACTCATATGTTTATTCTTCATGTGGAAAATATATTCATTGACATGTAATGATGGGTGGACCTAGATAGTTCTCTAATGTATAGGTTAATTTTAATTCTCATGAAAAATCATTTTAGTATAGGGTCTGAAACTTATTCATTAATGGGACGTTTTCCACCATGTTATATAGTATTTCTGGTTAACCATGACAAATGTTTATGTCATATTATATTTTGTTTCCACATTCTTACTATACCATGATTATATATACCGATGTTATAAATTTTATTATTATTTATGTTTTTTTTATGTTCCATGCCTTTTATGTCATCGTGTTATGATTTCTAACCCAGGTTCTATGTTTTATTCCAATCCTTATTTCTTTATTAGGATTTTTTTATCATCCCATTTGTTCATGTATTCCCCATGATATCTTATGTAGATATAGGGTCTTAATGAAAGAAAAGAGATAATTATGGATACTAAATAAAATAATTTTTTAGGATGTTGGATTTTGTTCCAAATGTTTTCAAATACACTAGAATCTGTTATCATTTTCTTGGAATTTTATGTTTCATTATACAAAATATCATTTAATAATATGTTTAAAAGTTTAATGTTTCTATAACATTCTTATCTAATCCATGAGATTAATGATTCAATATAATCTCTACTTCCACCTTGATAGCAGATAAAATGATTTCTTCTCAGATTCCATTGTCCCTTATATCAATACACATTCAAATACATGGTTCTTATCCACCAATGAAAAGGTGAACCATAATTTTAGGTCAGATGATAATTCATGAAGCATACATTGCAAGTCATGTAAAATTTTCCTCAAAGGTAATAACATATTTTTCATCCTTATGCTATATCTTACATAATTCCTTCTTTGTTTCAATACAAATAATAAAGTGGTCGTACTTATCCAAAAATTGGGTATTAAACTCACCCCATTGAAGGGAATAAATTCCGTGTTATTGTATTATATATTTTATAAGAGTATAACTTTTATCTACCACTCATTAAAAATAATAGAAATCCATAATTTATTTTCATGCTTCTATCAGTATTTAACCGAAAATATGTTTCAGGTCCTATTGATCATTTTCATAGAAACTAGAAGACTGGTATAACCACTAAAAGTTGGTGGGAATTTTCTCAAAAAGGTGTCAAAAAAATATTTTTCCCCATTTTATTCATTTAAAAGATCATTATTATTTACTATTTTAGAATGTTTTCTAATAATATCAATAATATTTTTAATTTTATCTCCCATAACACATGACTTATATGGAGGAAAATAAATTCATTTTCTACTGTATTCCTCATTATCACAGTTCCTTTAGGATCTAAGTATTGAGTAAAACCAAAATAATAGTTTGACAACGAATACTTATAGTTAGAAATTATATAATCATCAAAATAAAAAATAGAATGTAAAAATCCCGAAACCATATTTTCAATATATTAAACTATTTTTTTAAATTAGGTCACTCGTAGTCATTTTTTAAATCCTACAAGATTGTTCATAAGTAGTGTTTAAATTTCCCAATCATATCCCCTAGGAGTTAATAAAAATATGTTTAACAAGGACCAATTTGGGGAAATAGGTGATTATTGAGTTGACCTCAATGCACCATTTATAGATTATTTCCCATATTTACTTATATGATAGAGCTACGTAAATTGTAGTATCCATGATTTGATTCAATTTCATGGAAACCACTGGCTCAATCCTTTAATAAAATTCCAAGAAATTTTAATATAAATTCACTCACCCATATAATTATACATTAACATGTCCCTTTAAAAATCCTTAGACATATAACATGTGATATCCTTAAATTTTTCTCATCCTATTTTTTAAATGATAACTAAAACTTGAGATGATGCCAACTATAGGGGAACAAACATCATATACATAAATATAAAATTATAGAAGAAAAATAATCATTACATAACATAACTAAACATGGTATATTTTTTTAGGTATTATGAAAACAGATGCATTGAAACGTAAAAAACTGATCCAAATGTTTGATACGTTATCTACCACTAAGTTCTTTATAACTAGAACCCTATATAGGAATTTAAATATTAATACCATTCTTCATCTCCTATGGAAATGGAATCATAAGAAAGGGTGATGCAAGATTCTTAGTAATGGGATGGAAGGGATATTTCAGTGAATAAATTGGAATAAAATTAGCACATGGGTATGTGATCTGAAATTAACATTTGAAAAAAAACCTACATATCATAGATAATAATTAACATGCATGATATAAATAATGGTAGTTAAAAGGTGTTAATCAGAACTGAATCAAAGTACATGAGCCATGAGAACAAAATAATGGAATACGTCATAGATTTGGGTAATAAACATAAGAAAATAGAATAATTTCTATAGTATTCAAGTCATATTTACTAAGATATTGTAGTGTAATGGGTTCACCCTATAAACAATCATAGTACCATGGTTCACTCCCAATACAATCATTGGTAATAAATTTCCTTACGGAACTGCGTTCACCTCCCATTCCACTCATAGTTATATTTTGAGATATGAAAACATTCACATTGAATTTAAAGGAGATATATGTCCCACCCATCATGGTTATAATGTAACCACCATCCTTAGTTATAATATAACCACAACTATTGGATAAAATTTAATAACCACAACATTATTAAAATTATATATATGTATTCCTATTCACCATATAACATTCATCATATCAGAAACCGTGTAATGAAATGGGTTTCATAACCATTTCATAATAACATAACATATATAAATGAAACAAGTTTCATAATAATATCATCATTTAATCGATGACTAAACCATGGGAAAAGTTGTTTTTAGAATAATTTTATCATGGTATAACCCATGGATGGAAAACCCATTTTAGAAACAACTTGTAAAAAAACACAAACCATGAATATAAAGTATAATAATTTTATCATTGGATTATATCCCTAATATAGTGTAATAGTCCTCAGTGGATGTCAACATAGATGGAAAATTATTTTGAAATATCTTGAGAGACATTTCTTCAAGAAAATACCCTTTTCATATTCAAAAATCAAGATTTAAATCATAAATCATTTTCATAATCCATATCGTGAAAAATAACTTGGGAAATGATTAAAATAATCTATATAACCATTTAAAAAAATTCATGAGAAAAATAAAAATTCTATTTTGAAAATAAAATTTTAAAAATAAAAATTTCATAATCATTTTACCAAACCATTTCCATTAGATATAAACATTTAAACATAAAAAATAATAATTAAAATAATAATTAGGTCATGACAGAAGAAAATATTATTCTTTTTGTACATATGAAAACATATATTACTTTCACATTTTCTTGAAAGTCCAAATGGGAAATGTTTGAAAAATGACATTATTATTCCATTTATTAATTTATTATAATAAACAAAAAAATTGGTAAAAAAAAATTGGTAAAAGTCATTTGGATAATTTTAATATCATTTTTAGTTTATATTTAAAAAACATGATTTTGGAAGAAAAAATACTTTGACCGAAAATAGAGATAAAATAATATTTTCTTAAAAGATATATATTAATATCTTTAGTAAATGAAGAGAGTGAAATGAAATTTAATCATTTATTCTCATGGAATAAACTGATAATAAAAAAACAATTAGGGTATTGATGGATATTTCATAATATTTCATCAACTAAAGCATAAAGATAAACAATATGGATAAATGATGAAATAGTAATACAAAACTAATACTAATATTTTATCATTAATCACAACCCCCATGAAATAATAACCTTTAATGAAACCTATAATATCATTAGAATAATTAATTTAATGATAGTACATGTCCAATAGTATGTATATGCACCTCAAAAACAGATACGTGCATAACATAATTTTTTATCAAAAGAAGCCAAATTCAAAAAAAATCACTTATAAAAATGTTACATCATTTGTAAACATTCATTCCAAATTTATAATAAATATATATTAATTATAAATCTATTACAATATATATATATATATATTATACCATAATTGATATTTTGACAATTTATTACCTGTATATTAACAATTCTATATTAAATCCTATTTGAGGCAATAATTGTTTTATTTTTCTTGTTTGTTTAGATTTTTTATTTTAGGTTCTATTACAAAGGACATGGTTACACAATATCTTGAATATTAACATTAATATAAATTTAATATATATTTTTATATTTTAATTTAAATAAAACCAGTAATGTTAGAGATAGAAAATTAAATAAAACATTCATGGAGATGATATGTCATTCATACACATGAATTCTATTACCATTTTCTCAACAGATTTAAGGAAAGAATGAAAATAAATAAATTAACATTGTAGAATAATTTTCATTTCATACATATCAATTATATTCAATAAAAATATCCATATTTTGTTCCATTTAAATCATGTATGAATCACATCGCTTCGTGAGGCTATAGTCCACCGTTCACATGAGTGATGTTATTATATTCCCCCAAATAGTAACGTAAGAATTTATATGTGATAAAATGAATCAAAAAGTATAATAATGTCAAATATATCATATATAATAATTTATTTCGTCATTATATCTATCATTGATTGGTGTTTATAGAAAATGAATAACATCAGTTAGCAATGATGTTATCCACTATACACATGAATGATGATTTTGTATCGATCTTTGTAGACTTTGAGAAGGATATAGATAGTAATATTAAAATCATAACATATAATTAAATGTTATATAATTTTTATATTACATAAACCTAAATTTTAAATATTTTTTGGATTAATAATAATAAGAATGTAAAAAACATATCGTTAAAAACATTACCTCTTCTTCGAGAATCCTATTTGTGTTTAAAATAAATACTTGAAATATTTGATTTATGGTCTCCCCAAGACCTATAATATGATTTAATGGATTTTGGAATGTCATTTGGGAAGTATTTGTCTGAACCATATGGTTTTAGAACTATGAAGTGGAGAAGGGAGTGTGTGGCCATTTATATGTGAGTTAAGTGGAACAGTTGTAATTTGTCAAAAAGAAAGAGGTAAACCCATATTATTCACATGTCAAGAGACTCCAAAATAGTAAATTATCAAATAAAATATATTATATAGTTTAAATATTTCTATAAAATGGGATTTGTGCATGTTTTGGGTCATTTACAACTTATATTTCTAGTTTATCCACCCATAAACCAATTTTAAGATTGAGAAATTTTTTTTATATTTTTACAATTCCTCTTTGTTAAAAAAATATGAAATTATTATATAAGATAAATTAATCTGATTCCATATATTTAATCTATTTCCAAAATTCCATTAAAATAAATAACAAATGAAAATTTAAAATTAAATCTTCAGATGAGATGTAAAAGCTGGTTTCCAATGGCTGATAATTCAGAAGTTTAAAAAGTTTATATATATGTAATTTAAAAAAACTTATTAAAATTAAATAAATGGATTAATATATATACATATATATTAAATATCTAATTTCATTTTTAAATACATCTCAAAAAAATTTCTATATTCATAAATAATTAATATAAATTACAACTTCCAATAGAAACACGTAACTTCACAATTCTTAGAAATTTTTATCTTCTCTGAAAAATGTCAAAATTAAACTGTTATGATTTTGATATGTTTACTTCAACAATCATGTTTAAATTTTTCAATAAACTTCCTAAATTATTGAATAAATAATTTTCAAAATAACTACTGAAAATGTGATGGAACATCTTCTTAAGGAAAAATAGTTTTTATAGGTAAATCTGTATTTATTCATATATCATGACTATAAAACATATAAAACTACTGTTAAAAATTTCATTGGAAATATTCTATTTATAAATTTATGTAAAATAAATTTCCAATATTTATTGTAAATATTTTATTAAGTAAAAACATTTTTTTTCATAAAATGGTTTTTTAATGAAAAATATTTCAATTATTTTGAAATATTTTTCATTTTTCATTTTTAATTAAGGGGTTAAAAATATCACATTATAAATACATTTTGAAAACTTGTTTTAGTAATTTCATTATAACTAATTTAGTAACAACATTACATTTATTGAAAGTAAAAGTAATTTAAAAATTAAAATCGTGAAGATACTTACCTGAGTTCCCTTATCTTATATTTATATCCCACAGAATAAAAAATTTACTTTTATAATTTTATGATAAAAATATACAATAATGTGCTTAACAAAGACATATTGACCCCATGTTTTATGTTTTGGAATAACCATTTCCAATTCATGATCCTGTGTATAGTAGATGATCTCATGATTGTAGGAGCTATTAGATATATTTGAAACCACTTATTTCCTCTACCTCAAAACACACCCCAAATACAATCTTGAAGCATCATAGAAAAAATTATATCTCATTCCCAATTTCTGAAAAATAAAAACTAGATCCAAAGACAACCTCACCATCTGTTCTGAAAAAAATTCTCTAAAATTTTTCATTCCACATAAACATTACAATTGTTCATACTAATGATATCATTAGAGGTGCATGCATTAGGATGTCAGGAAAAATCCAACATTAATAACTATCCAACTCTAATAATTTTCAGATCTCAAAAACATTTATGGGATGATATCAAGACATATCCAACTATATCATTTTAGGATCCATTGAGAAACCCCTCTCATATTTAACATACCTCATAAAAATTACCTCTTTGATTCATAATTCGGACATGGGAAGAACACTATCCAAATGATATTTCCTCAAGATTCGTGGAATGATATAATAATGGTCAATGTGCTCCTAATCTATCGTAGAGTACACAAAATATTTATCCTTTGACCCAAAACAAATATTCATGGAAATGGGGAATGATCTAGTATATTATGGAAATAAAATGAACATGAGTTTTAGTGATACTGAATGGTATTACCATATACTATAAATTCTCACACTGACTCGTAAATTATTTAGTTGTTATATCATCTTCTAAAACTCATAGATAATGTTACCCTGAATAATTTTTTATCTTTTAAAACCAATTATCCCTACTAATACTATCAAATAGATAATCAATCCTGGGTAACAAATATATTTTTTAATGTTTCCTATTGTAACATTAGATAATACATAAAAATGAATTTCTCCCAATTAACTTCTTATAAATTTGTCCTGGAGAAGACCTTGGTGACATGGTAGGATTAATAAATCACATATACTCAACCTCTTCAAGATGGTCTTTATATTCTTATAACTTATCATTTTGCATAAATACAATGGATTAAAAATGAGCATCATTCCTGATAAGAAGTCAATGGTAAACATAACCTCCATCTATGGAAGTAAACCCCAAAAATAATATAGAAAGCACTTGGGGTGCACACACACAATTATATAAAGTGTAAAACTCAAAAAATGATCACCAACATCCTGGAACATATCTTACAACTAACATTAAAACACCCCATTGTATGGAACAACATGTCCTTCTACCACAAAACATGAATTTCACTCACTCTGGAAGACCTTAGTGACTCCCTGTAGAGATGAAAATTTAATGCAATGATGATAAATGTTTATATGGTCCTTAATATTGAACATAAAATCCATTATAACAATTAGGTTCAGGATGTCAAGATCATCCACTATGATGTCCCCCTCCACTTCATTTATGGGTTTCATCACATGACATGATTGACACTTGGAAACTTGTTTGGAAATACCTCTCAAAGACATTGATAGATCCAAGAATAATAAAATAATGTAAAAATGTAATAAAAACATTCCTAGTGAAATTGATGTCATAAAATAATTACTTGTGCCTATATCAAACAAAGGTAGCACTATAGAAGAAAAAATAAACAACAGACATCTAATGGTATCTGGTCCTAAATCATATTCTTCTGGTGTATAATCCAACGAATATAGACAATTATTCTCATATCCTCCCGATGTTTTATTTTTCACATTGTCATCCCCCTTTTCATGAGGATGAATGACACCAGTCTTTGAAACATAAGACGGGACCTCATAATCATTTATGAGAGTGGATACAACCTTACTAATATAGAAAATCCTTAAAAATGTCTAAATATGAACAAATTTACAACCACAATTAGTTGTATTGGGAGGCTCTATAAAGTTAGTCATATTATGAAATGTTATAATAACATGATAGAAACAAACATGATTCTATATTTATGATTATTTTTAATCTAGACTTTAGAAAACATGCAACCTTTGTTCTTTCTTTTTCATTCTAGAAGACAAACATTGGCTAAAAAACAGCACTAAATGAAGCTCCTCCCAAAAATATTCCCCTAGATATGTCTTCCTCTACCAAATCTACCTTATCAAATACCACCACAAAGGATTGAAGTATATTGAGAATTAAAATTGACCATATATTTTCCCACAATGACAGATCAATCCGATAAGAATTTTGGTAATCGTTGGTGGAAAACCTCGGTTCCAAATGAACTAACTTAGTAGAATTTTTACAATATTCTTGAATTTAGTTTTCCCCTTTCTATAAATAAGGAATCTCATAGGTATTTTCCCTAATTAATTAATTAGGAAAAAAGAAATTCAATGGTTTTCTTTAAGTAAGGTCAGGAAATATCTTTATGCAACTTAACATTCAAAATATTGTCCCACCACCTCCTTCTTTATACCTTATGAATGTACTTAGAAAATACCCCCATTGTGTCCATAGAATTTATCAATAATATTAATATTTTATAAGTCAAATCAATACACTCCTATGATTCATGGGTTCATCTGGCACTGTGGAATAGAGTTGGATTATTATTAGTAAACTTTGAAATGTGTTCCACATCTCTTCCTGTCACCCCCATTCCACCTTAACCTAGAGTCTGAATAGTGCAGATTACGAATTCTAACTAATAAAGGTCTATAATAGGATTAAAATATGGTCCTAGTATCATATCTTAGTCTCTTGTGTTTGGAATAACTGTTCTAGGATTCATTATTTATTAAACACTTGACGATGACCAACCAATTTAATAAAAACTCCCAAATCTTAAGACCCATATCAAAAAATCCATATTAATACTTTAAAACAATAATAATTTGAATAAATAATGTATTCTTCAAATAAAATGAAAAAAAATACAAATATAACCATTTAAATAAACCTGGCATCGGTTTTCATCAAATAACCAAATCCACTAAATCTCAAATATAGAAACAATACCTGACCACTCATGGTAACTCAGATTCAGTCACATAAGTGAGCAGGCCAGGCACATTACCACACTTACTATCAAAATTTAGAATCCCAAAACTCTTCACTATTTGAGTCATCAATCCAAACACATGTATTTTCCCAATACACCAGTCTAGGTATTCCCTATAATTCCATTTTATATTAACAAAGAATGGTTTAGCTAGATATATCACCCAAGATGATCATTCATACAGTGAGGTATAATAAAGTGGAAGCCACATGCCTCATGATAAACCAATAAAGGGGAAAATGGTATGGTATAATGTTATTGAATGATAAAAAATACACGAAACATACAATTTCAATCCAAACAGACCAAACGAGAAAGTTAAAACAAGGAATATCGGTACAAGTCACTATGTGATAGTTTGTCACTATAAAACCATCATGCTATGAAGAATATGATAACAATAGAATCTCGAATGATACAAGATTACCTTCTATTTACATTTCACTTAAAAACCCACTATAACTACCAAGATGAAAATATAGAGTTCGATCAAAAACTCTAGTTTCATAAAACCAATGAACCTATGTATGTTCTAATATCAAAAATTCATTAGTCATAATTGTAAATCAAAACCATTTTACAATTAATTTTTATAATGTAAAACCATTTTATATATAATTCATTTGTTTTTAATATAATAATTTTGTATTCTAAAAATAATGGAATATATCATGTATAAAGGAAAATAGGTTGGATACTATGAACATACCATAAAATAAAAATGTGAAAAAATATTCAATCATCTATTAAACGAGTCATAAATTAAAAACAACACCATTTGGGTATATATATATGTGTATAAGATATAGATATAAAATAAAAATACCCAATCTTGGATTAAGGTGGATAGAACCAAAAAAAATGTTCTTTTATTACACAAACATAAGTGATAATTAATCATTTATCCAATTACACACACAATTAATGAAAAGTGAATTCCTGGTGCACCAACGGTTATCCAATGTTCTATTTCATAATAAATATATTTAAAAATAAGATTATATAAATAATTTACACCAAATGTATTTAGTTATGCCTTTGAAGATGCATTTTAAAACCAAAAACACCCTTAAATGTAGTTAAAGAAACACATGGTGTACAAAAATTTTTTTTAACCCCACCCTCCTAAAACCATGAATCCCATCTAAAAAACCATTCCTACGTCAAATAACTAATTTCCATTGAACAACCCAAAGGAATTGACAAGAACAAAGTGAAATTAAAAAATTAACCAATTGTAAAGTGACACCAACCTAAAAAATGATCGAAACCCAATCACATAAAATAATAGAGATTTGATTCATATAGATTATACTCTTAAATACAATGAATGAGGTAATATAGAAAGGGATTGATCGATATTGCATACAAGTTTTTATACCTTAAAAAATGAAACAGACACCCCAAGAAAACCAATATATATATAGATCTTTATTGATCACACATAAAAGAAGACATCACACTACACTAGTGAGAAGCTTCACCATGAAAAATGATTTGGAGGAGTAAGGGACACCCAAACAGCCTAAAATACAATTAGGGTTTTGGGGATGAAAAGAACCTATAGAATATGAGAAGTGAATATTAAGTTGTAAAATTTTACATTAATGAATAAAATATTCTATTTTCATAATATTTTTTTTATATTGGGTCTATTAATCAACTTATATCATAAGCCAGATATTTATAGCATGAATTTCTTCTACAACCACTACACCAACAAAGCCTCATACAAAACCACCCATAAGGCATCCAATTCATTATGACCCCAATGTACACCCTCTAACACCTTTAATCCTTTTATTTTAGAAAACCATTAATTTAAACAAAAATAATTATCTTATCATTATTTAATTATACCAAAAAAATATAATTTCATCCTCGAATGGCTACACACATGCCAATAAAAATGTTACAAAAATACTATTCAATAATCCATTGAAAGAAGGTAATGTGATGTAATATTATTATTATATTTTATGATTTCATGTAAAATTATAATATAAAACTCTAGAAATTTAATTTTAATAAACAAACATAACATTTTTATTTATATTTTGAATATTAGTTTAAGACAAATTTATGTGAAATTTCTAGGTTAATTGATTTAATGCGAACAATAAAAATACCATTTTAAATAAAACTTTTTCTTTGTAAAAATATAATAAATTATTATAAGTTAATAAACCATTTAATTTTTCATTGATATAGTTATGAAATATAAATATATTATTAAAAAAACTGTATCAAATTCATATCAAACCTATAATTGATATTCTCAGAACATAAATAATATTTACCAATGAAAACAATTTTTGAACTTTTCATTTAATTATATAATCTTTTGGAAAGATGATTTTTTTGTTTATTTTAATGCCACATTTTTTTACAAAAAAAATAATTTAGATAATTAAATTTAAATACATTAATAATCTAATCATACAACAAAATTGCATTCTTCAAAATACAAATTTTCAATAGAAATGTTTATATCTGTTACTTCTTATAACGATAAAATTGAAATTTAGTTAGAATGGTAATTGAATCATAAAAATTTATATCATATTTAGAATCATTAGTTTAACATTATATAATAATGTTAATTTTATGTTTTGGGATTAAAAGTATATTATTTCTGAAAAATATTAGTTACAATGAAAAAAAGTAAAATTGAAAATACCATGAGTAAGACACATAAAACTATTCTTAAAACATCTGTGAAAATTATTTATTGAGATATTATAAACATTATATCATCCTCTATGACAATAATGTTCATTTTATATATTTTTTAACATGTGAATCATATTCCCTCTTTATATTAATAATATTTTTACATACATTTCCTTCTGTCCACTTATAAAAGGTTCATCCCACCACCCCTTCTAGACCAGTCACAAAATTTTGGTTTCCATCTAAAATTATATCCATTATCATTCCATTATAACACTAATCATTTTCTTTTATACATTATTCAAAATATATTAGATTAATTTTTCAATTTTCATGGAGTCTTCAAACTGAAATCTTAAATAAAAAATTAACAATGAATGAAATTATAACATTAAAAATAATTATATAAAAAACTAAATTATATTATATTATAATGGAATGGTGAATTTATATGTTGAATGAAAATAAACAGCACTATTATAAAAGTATATAAAAAATATCATGATTACTGACACTCGATATTGACGATATGTAATATATATCTGACATACATGTACAAAATAACAATAAATGATTTTTATAAAATTATATATATATATATATGAATATGGTTTTGAGATGTAACACCCCAAGATTCCGTGGTACGCTTCTCTTTGAATAATATAGTATCGTGTGTTGTACGCAACTTCGAGTTCTAACACACACCACGACCAATCAAACTAGCTGTTATGCATAGTAATACTCAATTTTTGAAATATTATAAATTTTATATTTCAAAATGGAATTCATTTTTGTATTTGTAATATTGAAATTAGCTAAGGGCAAATTTTTGGGATTTTTCTAAAAGCATTCAATTTTGATGAATAGTGAAAATCACTACATTTTTATTAAAAACCACTTTGTAAATTGAAATAAATAATAGTGATAAATTATGAATTTTAGTTGTTTTAAAGTATATTTAGAATATATTTTTTCTTTTTAATAAAATGTTGTTCATTGGACTTAATTTCACATTTAAACAGGACATAAACAAGTTTTAATCTTTTGATAGTTATTATGTCTTAAAAAAACGCTTTTTCTTTTGACAGCGGGATTTAATTTAAAATTAATTTCTGCCACTTCTGTGTTTTTTATTAAGAAAAAATGGATTCTATATTTAGTATCAGGATGTACAAATTGTTTAAATAGGTAAATTTTATTTTTAGACATTTTGAATAATTACTTCGGTAAATATTTTATTTACCACAGTAAAAGGGTAAATCCTGTAAATAGGGGTAAAAAATAATATTATAATAATAATAAATTAAACTAAAACGTGTCCTAACCCTATTTAATGATACATTTCCGACCATGGGAATATTTGGGTCGATTTTGGGACCCCATCGATCCACTTGTAAGTGATAATGACAGTTTATATTAATTAAGGTAATGTAAATACCAAAATGACAAAAGCATATATCTTTTAGAAAAATAATTTTTAAATTGGGTTATATAAGTTATATTTTAGACTATAAATATTAATTAGAAAGATAAAAATATTTCCTACATAATGGTTTTTTATTTATAATTTATAGACATTGAATAATTAACTTTCTTTATGACCTAATAATGATGATGTATTTTCCTTATTAAATAAAGAATCAAATAATTAGTATTATAAATGTTAAAATAAATATAATTTAAATGTTTTTATTCCATAAACGAATTTTAATGGTTAATATGACATTTTAGGATTTTATAAATGAATTTGGTTCGAATTATTAATGTTTTTATGACTTTAACAAAAATCAATTATTAAATATTTTCAAAATCGACATAAATGAGTTTTTAAATCAAATATTATATTATTAATTGATATTATATTTTTAAAAATATAAGGTTCAGTAAAAGGACTTATATAATTATAGGTGTATTATTAATGGACCACTTGGGGGTCTCTTGGAAGTTTATAGTAAGTTTATTGTCTATATAAAATAAAAACAAATAGAGACATGGTAAATGTCAAACTATTTAACTAAGAGTTAAATAAAAAAGATAAAGTTGATATAGTGACCCAAAACTGTCTAAAACCTATTTGATGAGTGTTTTAGACCTATCCCCACCTTAAACTTTAAATAATACACTTTTTATCCATTAGAAACCCGATATTAATTTATTATAAAAAAATTTCTAGATTCTCCAAAGGTTCCCCTCAACAATCTTATAAAAGGGTACTCCCCCTTTTCTCTAATTCACACCTTCAAAGCCTTTTTTCTCGGCAAAACCATACCCAAATACCCTATCAAATATCCTCCCTACAACCGAGAGGCATTATTTTGATTAGAAAGCCATCCTAAGGAGCCCTTTTGATGAAATCAAAAGGAACAACTCGAACAAGAGGTAATGATTTCGCCACCCTCTTTCAAATTCCATTAATCTTCCACTTCGTTTTTCTTTGTTGTTTCTATTATAAAATAATTAATCCATTATCTTATATATAATTTTATGTTATAATAATTATGTTATAACCAAATTAATTATTACATCCACCCTTTGAATGACTTTTCACCATATGTGTGTACGTATGACTTACCGTCTCCACTTCGTAGTGTAACTGTTATTCAATACATTATTATTTGGATGGGTATAATAATGATGTGTATTTGATGTAAATAATAAATATAAAATTATAATTACTATGTATATATGATATAACATCCAATTATATATTATTTTAATATCAAAAGAATGATATTTTCGCTCGTGCGTACGTACGGATTACCGTCTCCACGACGCGATGAGATTCATTTCCTAGTTCACCAATCATCGACGATTATAAAAATATATATTACTAATAATTATGTGATATATGAAATAATAATTCTATTGGATATATATATATTTGTGTATATATGAATTTATGTATATCTTATTCACTTACTTTCGTTCAATACTATATGAAAACTGAAACAACATTTATGCGTACGTACGGACTACCGTCTCCATAAATGGTGTTTTCCATTTATATATATGTATATTATACATATTTATATTTTAAATATATATGAAAGATAAATCATGTTTTATATTCAGTATGTATTTAAATCATGACCTAAGTTATACAATCAAGAGTAACAAGTTAAAACACGTACGAAAAAAGCGATTATTACCCGAAATGTTAATTTAACATGGAAATTATTATTAAATGTGTAGTATAAAGTAATAAATGAATAATTTATGATATCATAAATATTAATATGGTTATGGTATAATATAATAACAAAATACAGTCTTCATACAAGAGGTTAAATGTATCCTAAACTAAAGGAAAGTGCAGGGTAAGAGGTTTTTCATCTCACTCCTTATTCCTGTGAGATACATGCCATATTGCCAATATTACCTTTTTGTGGTGTATGTACTACCCATAATTGTATTCTTTGTGTAATACAATTTAATTTATGTGTATTTACATATTCATTGTATGTTACCTCTTTCATGGGGTGTATCTTTCGTAAGTTACCAAATTGGTAAAGGTTAATTCCAAAATCTCATTATTATCCGAGATTGTTTATGTGTATGTATTTACTGGGACATATATCTCATCCATTTCCATTTTTCATAAAAATGATTTCAAAATGAATATTTTAAGGATATTTGAAAGGTACTCTTTATCAAAATCATAATTTTAAATGTTTTAAATATTTATCATTCTAAATATTCATAATTAATGTCTATGTTTTAAAAATGATTTTAAGGAATTATTTATATGGGAATGAATGTTTTAAAATGATAATTATTACCAAAAGTTTCAAAGTGGTATGGGAAACTTTTATTCAAAAATCTATTTTAAATTAATTATTTTATAAATTTGTAACTTTTAAATGAATTTACAAAAAAGATATTTCTCTCAAAAAGTTTTACTCATCAATTTCAACTATGTCAGCATCCTTTACAGGATATTATTTTTGATTGGGGTTGATTTGTTATAATACAATCTTCTATATTGTATTGAATTAGTTATGATATGTTTGACTGTGGATGTTCTATTTTTATACCATTCATGGTTTATGGTTAAAGTGTTTACACTTTGTATGCTAGTTTTAATATGAATGTTTATGATAGGTTTTAACCTTTTCATATGACAAATGTATTGGACTTAGTAAGTGACGGGTGGAGCCCTCTATAGATCCTCAATTCATCGATAGGTCTAATGAGAAAACTAGATGTCTAATTGGCCAAGGACCTTTCCCAATTTTCTATTTGGTTTTGGACAAGGTGTTAATCATTTTTAGACGTCTTGGCCGAGGCTTTGACAAAATGTTTCAGAATGTCCAGCATTATACATTCCCTCACAATGGAAATAATATTGATGGTTCATGTGGTCATTCGACTAGTAGAATAACAATGATTATGTTTTCATATGTCATTATTTAATCATCTCATATTTTTTCCATAAATGTATTTATGTTTATTATTTGTAATGTAATGTGGTTTAAATTAATCACCATGCTTAATATTTATGTCATTTTTCACAATATTACATTCCCTTAGTGAGCGTTTGAGCTCATACCGTTCTTATGTTTTATTTTTCCCAGGATTCTAAGAAGTGTATTGTGATTGATATGCAGGGTTAAGCAAAGGGAATAATGGCATTAATAAAGAATTCTTTATGTTGTTTTTTATGTTATAAAGTGTAATGTAACATTCTTTAATGTAATCTATTTTCCAAGACAGCTAAACTGATCGGACCTTCGGGACTTGATTCCTTGTAATCATGATAATGTATTAAAATAATGCACCGACTATGTGTAACTGGGGTCAGGGTGTTATAGTTGGTATCAGAAGGAGTTTAGAAATATCCTTTGAAGATATATTTAGATAAAATATGATTTGAGCACATAATCCATAGATAGAATTTGAGGATTAGTATAGAAGGACATTCTAGACTTTTGGTAATGTAGAGATTTTGTGAGTTTTCCAAGAAAATACATCCCTGTCTGGATATGAGTAGGTAGAGGCAGCTCTGGAATAGACGTACGTAGGGGTAAAACCCGAAAACACCACTTTTGATTTAGTCTAAAACGGGAACTGGTGCACGACAACGGGACTCACTACACTCTTTGTTATGACACTCCCATGGGATATGATTAGGATAATTCTAATTTTCTTTACAAAACACTATTAAGGGTTTATTGGTATATACCTCCTCAAATAATACATTTATGTGATTATGGATTATATCCATAAACTGTTCAATTTACGTTAGGTATTTTATATGTTTTGAAATTTGAATTTCCATTTATAAACAGACCTAGTGTATTCCATTATTCAGAAATGGCGCTTAGTAGAAGGAATGTGAACTCCAGCAATATGTATGATCCAAAGTGTAAGAATGGTCTTATCATTCATGGTATTAAGCCAATATTTAAAAGGGAAATAGTCTCCCATGTATTCTCAACATATGAAGAAATAATATCATGTGTTGGTAAGATAAGTAAATAATTATCTGAGTCCTATGGCTTTGATGGGAAGTAAGGGAAGAAAAGGATGGTAGAGATAAAGATGGATAAAGGGAATGGTGGAAAGAAGGATTTTCCCATATGTGATAAATGTGGAAATAATTGCCTTGGTAAATGAATTAAGGAAACGGGAGTTCTTTATAAGTTTGGAGAAAAAGGACACCAAGTACGTTATTGCAAGGTTAAGAAAAAGTTTTCAAATGTAAACTGCTTCATCTATAAGGTGTTGAGACACTACGTGAATCAATATCCCAGTCAAAAGAGTATACTGCAAATGATGTTATTGGATAATAATCATTTTATGATACTACCTCATATGAAGATGAATTACTAGTGTTCTTATGTTGTTATTATAGGATTATTTCATTTTAGTGTTGTATCAATAATATACTGGTTATATGAATTATGGAGATAACTCGGGATTATATTGCAGTATTATTTTATTGAGGATTTCTAATTATATGGTTCTATGAAAATTTACCTAATAGTGAGCTACACTTTTGGTAAAATACATGGTTGAAGGAAAGGTAATCCATAATATGGTCCCAATAATGAGGTAGTTATTTTGGAATAAGAGATGGTTGATTTGAATAATTATATTTGATATTCTTGACTACCTTGAAACTTATTAATGATTTTTCATCATTGTAGTTTAAAAAAAATTTGGACAGAAGTATTATATCCCGTATTCTACAAAGAATAAGGGAGCGTTGATGTAATCAATAAGGATTCATGGTAATTCATGATGTTACCATGTTTCAAAATATTAGATGATGAAGGTGTTCACATTTTATTACATGGAAAAAAGGATCTTCATTGTGTTTAACTTCATTATAAATTTTGTACTATGAATTTGGATATTAGTATTTCTGATATGTCTAATGGTTGGAATGTATTAAGTTTGAATGGTTATTATTGGATTTTTATAAAAGGACAACACGCAGACCGTGCGACAAGTCGTCGCGTCGGAAAAAGCTGCGGGAATCAAACCCACAACCATAGTGCGATTGGGATTTATCGCCTACCAATAGACTACATGAAGTTACTAGATGGTATAATATAGTTTCTTTTTTTAAGGGTATGATATGTGAATTATAAAATCATTATATTTGGAACCCTATACGATTAGGATACATAGCGTATTTTTGAGTTGTATTGTGGTTTGGATTTAAAGATGAGTTTGTGGTAGAAATTTATTAATGGATAAAACTATAATTATATAGTAGGTATATATCCTTATGATCTTATCCAATATCGTAAAGAAATTCCTCAACATTTGGAAAATGATCTTAGAACAAAAACGTGGTCCTAGATGGTACCTTAAATCAGCACATATTTATGGCTTTAGGAATGTTGGCCATTTCAGAGCCATGTTCTCTACTCCTCTCCATCAGATAATGATGGTTATATTTCTATTCTATATACATGTTTTTCTACATGGATCCCTAGTATGTGTTATTTTCGGTATCCTTCATACATACCACTCTTTATTTTAAATAGAGGCCACATTAATCCATTTTTCGATGTGGGATTTCAACTAATATATGTTTAAATGTCAACCCCAATATTCCAATACCGAACATTAATTGGAAGGATGCAATTTA
Source organism: Viscum album (assembly GCA_963277665.1). NCBI lineage: Eukaryota > Viridiplantae > Streptophyta > Magnoliopsida > Santalales > Viscaceae > Viscum > Viscum album. The sequence goes on along the minus strand of CAUJRU010000082.1, from coordinate 780,097 downwards.
TTAAAGGTGGATAGAATGTAACCACCCAATCTTCTACAGAATGATTCTCTTTGAATAATACAGTAATGTGTGTTGTACGCAACTTCGAGTTCTAACACACACCACAAGGCGTTATGAATAGTAATACCCACATTTTGAAATATTATAAAATTTAACTTTCAAAAATGACTTCATTTTTGGATTCTGAATATCAAAATTATCTTAGGGTGAATTTTGGTGTTTTTCGGAAAACATTAAATTTTGATGAATAGTTAAAATCACTAAATTTTAATTAAAAACATCTTTTTAATAGAAATAAATAATAGTGATAAATTAATAATTTGAGTGGTATTAAAGTATATTTAGAATATATTTTTACCAATTAATACAATTTTGGTCATTAGAAATAATTTCACATTTAAACTGGATGTAAACAAGTGTCAATCTTTTGATAGTTATTATTTCATAAAAACATGCTTTTTGTTTTGACAGCAGGATTTAATTTTAAATTAATTTCTGCCACTTCTATGTTTTTAATTTAGAAAAATGGATTCCATATTTAGAATCAGGAGGTCAAAATTGTGTAAATAGTAATCTTTTATTTTTAGACATTTTGAATAATTACTTTGGTAAATATTTTATTTACAATGGTTAAAGGGTAAATACGGAAAATAAGGGTAAAAAATAATATTATAATAAAAATAAATTACCCTAAAACGTGTCTTAACCCAATTTTCTGATACATTTATGACCTTGGGCATCTTTTGGTCGATTTGGGGACCCCATGGATTCACTTGTAAGGGATAATGACACTTTATATTAATTAAGTTAAAGTAAATACAAAAATGAAAAAAGCATATATCTTTTAGTAAAACAATTTTTACATAGGGTTATATATCTTATAGTTTCAAATATAAATATTACTTATAAACGTAAAAATATTTCCTACATAATGGTATTTTATTTATAATTTTTAGACATTGAGTAATTAAATTTATTTATGACACAATAATGATGCAGTATTTTCCTTCATAATGAAATAATCAAACAATTAGTATTATAAATGTGAAAATAATTATAATTTGAAAGTTATTAATCCATATAATAATTTTATTGGTTAATATTACATGTTAGTATTTCATAAATTAATTGTTTTCGAATTAATAAGGTTGTTAGGACTTTAACAAAAATCAATTATTAAATATTTTCAAAATTGACATAAATGAGTTTTTAAAACAAATATTATATTATAAATTGATATGATATTACTAAAAATAGAAGGTTCTTCCAAAGGACATATAAAATGATAGGTGTATTATTAATGGACCACTTGGGGGTCTCTTAGATGTTTATAGTATGTTTATTGACTATAAAACATAAAAATACAAAGAGACATGGTAAATGAGAAACTATTTAACTAAGAGTTAAATCAAAAAGATAAAGTATATATAGTGACCCAAAACTATCTAAAACTTATTGGTTGAGTGTTTTTATACCTATACCCAACTTAATCTTTTAATTATATACTTTTTATCCACTTGAAACCAAATATTAATTTACTATAAAATAATATTTCTAGAATTTCCAAAGGTGCCACTGACCCCTCTTATAAAAGGGCACTCCCCCTTCTCTATAATTCACTCATTTAAGGCCTTTTGGCTTGGCCAAACCCTATCCAAATGCCCTATCAACTATCCTAACTTAAACCTATAGTCATTAGTTTGTTCATAAAGCCAAACTATGGATCCATTTTGATGAAATCAAAATGATGAACCTGAAGAAGAGATAATGATTTCACCACTCTTTTTCAAGTTCCTTTCTTATTCCACTTTTTTTATTTGTTTTTTCCATTCTAAAATAATTAATCCATTATCATCTATATTCTGTGATTTTATTATAATTATGGTACAACCAAATTCATTATTCTATCCACCCTTTGAATGACATGTCACCATACGGGCGTACATACGACTAACCGTGTCAATGTCATGGTGTAATTGTTATTCAATAGATTATTATTTGGATGGGTATAATAATGATGTCTATTGGATGTAAATAATAAATATAACATAATAATGATTATTTATATATTTTATACCATCCAATTATATATTATTTTAATATCAAATGAATGATATTTTTTCTTGTGCGTACGTACAGATTACCGTCTCCACGATGCGATGAGATTTATTTCCAAGTTCACTATTCATCGATGATTATAAAAATATATATTACTAAAAAGTATGTAATATATGACATAATAATGCTACTGGAGATATATTTATTTATTAAAATAAGTATTTATATACTTATATATAACTTATTCACTTACTTCTATTCAATACTGTATGAAAACGGAAACAACGTTTATGCGTACATACGGACTACCATCTCCATAAACAGTGATTTCCATTTCATATATATTTCTGTTATACATATTTATATTCAAAATATATATGATAGATAAATAATGTTTTACATTATGTATGTATTTAAATAATGATCTAAGTGATGCAATCAAGAGTAACAAGTTAAAACACGTACGATAAAGAAAGCATTTATTACCCGAAATGTTAATTTAACATGGAAATTATTATTAAATGTATAGATAAAGTCATAAAAGAATAATTTATGATATAATAAATATTAATATGATTACGGTATAATTTAATAACATAATACGGTCTTCATATATTAGGTTAAACATACCCTTGACTAAAGGAAACTGCAAGGTAAGGAGTTTTTCATCTCACTCCTTATTCCCGTGAGATTCATGCCATATTTCCACTATTACCTTTTGTGTGGTGTATATACAACCCATAATAGTATTATTTGTTTAATACACTTTAATTTATGTGTATTTACATATTAATTGTATGCTACCTATTTCACGGGGTGTATGTTTCGTAAGTTACCAAATTGGTAAGGGTTAATTCTTCAATCGCATTATTATCCGAGATTGTTTATGTGTATGTATTTACTGGGTAATATTTCTCATCCATGTCCATTTTTCATAAAAATGATTTCAAAATAAATATTTTAAGGATTTTTGAAAGGTACTCTTTATCAAGACCATAATTTTAATTTTTTTTAAAGATTTTTCTTTCTAAATATTATTAATTAATGTCCATGTTTTCAAAATGATATAAGGAGTTATTTATAAGGACATGAATGTTTTAAAATGATAATTCTTTTTGAATGTTTCAAAGTTGTATGGGACACTTTGATTCAAAAATAACTTTTAAATTACTTCCTTTATAAATGTATAACTTTTAAATTAATTTACTAAAAGGATATTTCTCTTAAAAAGTTTTACACATCATTTTCAACAATGTCAGCATCCTTTACTAGATATTATTATTGATTGGGGTTGATTTATTATAAAATAATCTTCCATATTGTATTGAATGAGTTATTATATGTTTGACTGTGGATGTGGTATTTTTATACCATTCATGGTTTATGGTTAAAGTGTTGAAACTTTGTATGAAAGTTTTAATACAAATGTTTATGATATGTTTAAACCTTTTCATATGAGGAATGTATTGGACTTAGTAAGTGATGGGTGGAGCCCACTATATCTCCTCGATGCATCTGTAGGTATCACGAGACAACTAGACATAGAATTGGATGAGGCCCTTTCCCAATTTGATATATGGTTTTGGCCGAGGCCTTAATCATTTTTAGACTTCATGGATGAGGCCTTGACAAAATGTTTCAGAATGTCCGGCATTATACATTCCCTCATTATGGAAATAATATTGATGGTTCATGTTGTCATTCAACTAGTAGAATACCCATGAATATGTTTTGTTAGGGAATTATTTACTTAGCTCATATTCTTTCCATAAAGGTATTCATGTTTATTATTGGTAAAGGCATGTGGTTTCAATTATTCACTATTCTCAATATTTATGTCATTTTCTACTGTATTACTTACCCTTACTGACCGTTTGAGCTCATCACTTTATTTTGTTTTATTTTTTCCAGGATTCCAAGAAGTTTATTGTGATTGATATGCAGGGTTAATCCAAAGGAATAATGGTGTTCATAAAGGATTATTTATGTTTTTTGTATGTTATAAAGTGTAATGTAACATTCTTGTATGTAATCTATTTTCCAAGACTGCTAAATCGATCGGTCCTTCGGGACTTGATTCCTTATAATCATACCATTGTATTAAAATAAATCACTGAATCGTGGTAACTAGATTTGTGGAGTTACATGAGATATATGATTAATATAGTTATTTTATTTATATAATTTATTGAAGCACTTTAATGGAAGTCCTAAATTAAGATAAGGGTTTCTTGTCCCAAAATTTCAGCCCTTGAGAAAAATTTATTATTATACACAATTTATTCATTATAAATGTGTATCTACTAGGCATTTAAAATTTAATATTAGAACAATATAATTTTTCATGTTGTTTACATGTTCTTCTCAAATTAAATCCTTAAAGGGGTTTTGACTTTACTATTTCAAATATTTTAATGTTTTACTTATTTCATTTTCAAATCCATGATATATGTATCATATTGAACCCCATCATTTATATCATATTAAGTGATTAATTATTAATAAATATTTATTAATATTAGGTAAATTTATTGTCTTTGAGAGCCATATCATGTTCTTTATATAAATATCATTTTATTATTAAGATAATAATTTTCAATTGGTTTTTTATCAAAACTATTTTCATTGAGAATTGATGTTTATTTCTAATATCATTTATCATATCATTTAATTACTCTAATGAATGTTTTTATATCAAGGTAATTTCACATTAATTTTTTTAAAATTATAATATTTATTCAAAATTTTCTCCTTGATTAATTCACTCCTTAGAAAAATTATATCACTATTGATGATAACTTCCTTCCTCGTTAACGATGGTATCCATTCTATGTTCTTAATTTCATTTCTATCAAATTTTATCCTTTTTAATTTGAAAATTAGTTTTAAATTATCTAATGTAACCTATATATATACTTTATTATTTTTTAAAACTAGTATTTGCTTATGATCTTTCTAATCTAGATTTGCAGCAAATATATTACAAAAAAAAATTCCCATAATTTCAAATAAATTTTTTTATCAACATCGCACATTTATTTTGATATCCAATATTTCATTCCAATGATCTATGTTTACTGGTTTTTATCAAATGTAATTTTTTAATATTATACTTCACGTTAATGAAATCACACTTTAAAGTGACCATTAAATTAATTTTTTAATTATATACTCTAAAAGATATTTCTAATTTATTTTCATGTGAAAAAATGTTATTTTTGAATTTTTCATTTTATATTATACTTTATCCCAATATTTTCATGTTTTCTAAATGAAATTTATTTTCAACATTATTTATAAAAATATTCTTTTAAAATTATCTTCAAACATTAAAGTTATTTCATATTTTGAAAGACATTCATAAAAAAACTCTTATAAAATATCATCAAACATTTAATTTATTCTTTAACATACAATATACATGATCACGGTAAATCATCCAATGATATTTCCAAACATATTTCCTATATTGACTTATGTAATTCCATTCATCTTTATTTATATAAATGGTCTATCTTCAATTGGATTTATTCACAATAGAATAGAATGTCCCCATTGATTAATATATAATGGGGAATCATGTGCCCATAGAATGAATCATAAGGTATCACCATATATTCACACTAATAAAATAAAATATCATTGGTAGGAAACCATAATCTCCATGAAAATTACCTATATTATAAATTATAAAATTCAATATTCAAGTGGTTAAACCACAAAAACATGTCATTTAAAAACAATTTTTATAAAAACTCATCATGATTTATATTATATAAATCTATTTGGGAATGTACTATCTAAAAAATAATCAATAACTGATTATGACTTTTAATCCTAAAAATACCTTTGTTTTTTTTTCTGAAGATGTTTTCTGGAGTTAGTTTGTAGGAATTTTTATTGAGGTTAAAGTAATTTAATATTACGGGAATTACTTTATAAAAACTTTTTCAAACCTTACATTCAGTAGATGAATATATGGTTCATTATACCTAAGTTATACTAGAAAAGTAAAATTCTTGTGTATGGTATCAGACCTACATTATGCTAAATAGTTTGTTTTTGGATTTACATCCTTACGTGTAGGGAATCAAAAAGGTTATGGATTTAAAAAACTATATTGGATTTTGATTTTAATATTCATCAAACCTAAATTTAGAAATTTTAAGAAATGTATAATTAATGCTACGTTCGGAATACTATGATAGAAAGGTGAACATATGGATTATTATACCTACACTACTTGTGTTCTATATGTTACATGAAGATTAATGTCTGTAGGAAACACATGTTTGTAGGAACTCTAGGCTATGAAAAAGTACCATGCACTATGGAGAGGAAACCAACCCTATGGAAAGGAACCCTATGCTAAGTGAAGAAACCCTACACTGCATGAAAGAACCCAACGCTGTGCAGTTCAAGAATATGTTATTCTTATAATAGTGATATTTTTAATCCGTGTTTTCAATCCAATATTGCTGAAACTATCAAGTCCGATCTTAAGACTGATTAAAACATCGTTATTATTGTTTTAAAAGACACTATCGATTGGAGAATATCCCTCATGTTCCTAAGGGAAGTTATCACTCCATTGCTGAAATGGAATTTGAATTTCCATGATCAATCAGGCTATTATTTTGGATTGGGATTACAAAATAATGATATTTGTTCTATATATTTCTTCATTGTATCTCTTCAAAAAAATATGTTTGATAAATGATTTAGATACGATACTAATATTGAAATTATCTTTTATAGTTCTAATTCAACAAAATATAGATTCTGAAAAAAGATACACATTAGTGATATGCTTGTTCAATATTTTACTATTATATTATTTTCTGAAGAGGATGATCCCTCATCTATCCATTAATACTACTGGAACTATGAAGAATAACTTGAATAAAAAATGTATACTCTTTTGACTAATTTTAATTTTCAAAAGCACATACTCAGTTGTGGAGGAGTATCAACTTCTTTATCTAAGTTGTGGATTATTAATTCTCAATTATATAACTAGAATGAATTGTTATTATACATATTTTAAAGCTGTCAACTGTCTGCACTAAGTTATGAATTCATGGTTTTGTGATAATAGGAAATTCTAGTGAACATTACCAAGCTCATTGAGAGAGTGATGAGTAGTGTTGTCTAGGGGATCATTGTGCCCTGAACTACTATAAAAAGTTGTGTTCTTTTTTTGGGATTATTTGTTACATATTATTTTTATATATGTAAGCAATTCATATCTGTATAAATCACAATGGTGGTGAAACATAATAATTATGGAATTTTTTTAAAAATACATAATTCACCCCCCACTTGTGTTACTTTGTATATTCCCACCAAACAATTGGTATGAAAGTGGAACTTTTGGATAATGCTATAACAATATCAAAGTATAATGTATATACAAAGATAGAAAATGGTTTCTCTGAGGTCAGTAATTTCAATGGTACATGACCCAAAATTTATTGATTAAAATAATGGTTTATGGGAATATAAAATGATTATCTATCTGAAAACTCATGGATTCAATGTTTACTAAATATCATTACTACATTTAAGATTCTTGAGAAACCCAAAACGTGTAATTCTAAAATAGAATCTAAGTGTGATAAAAATTATAAATAAATAAATTCTATTCATTACGGTCTTAGGATAGATGAATTCAATCATGTATCACTTTTTCCAATGACCTATGAGATGTGGAAAACTATTACAGTTTCTAATTAAGTAATATTGATTGTTCGATAGAAGATATTTTTTATAGATAAGCTAGAATTAGATACTTTTAGAATGTTTGATAGGGAAAGAATCACACTGATGAATGGAAGGCTTACATAAATTTTCATAAATAGTATAACCTTAGGTGAAACCATAAATCAATCAGATTAATAATTGAATGTACTAAGAGTACTACCCCTTCAATGGAATGGCGTAATAGTAGAAATTCGGTGATGATAGCCTATCAGGTATCTAATAATGAAAGAACTAATTAGGACAATAATTATGTATGAATCATAAATGTAGGCTAAATTTGAAGATAATAATGTTATAGAAAATAAATAAAATACTACTTTGAAGTGAACATTTCAAAAGAATAACAGATAAAAAGAGAAATAAGTCATAGAAGAGAAAAACTAGTATTTCTCAGAATAAAAAATGGAAATATATCATCTAGTTTGAAAGGTTAGAAAATTTGATAAGAAGAAATGATGATTCCAAAAAACCTTCAGGAAAGATGATAAAGACCCAAGAGAAGCTCAATGGTATGAATGCTAGAAATTGAGTCATATCAGACCTGGTTGTCAACAACTGAAATATGAAAGAAATTGTACATAAAAGATATGTCAAAAACATACTTTTTATAATAATAAAAGTAAAATATAAGTGAATGATAAAAGGGGTATATTTGAATACTCCAACAACCATTCAATTTATGATTCAAAAAGAGTAATAAGATAAAAATTCCAACATGTGCTTTATGGTAGAAGAGTAAAAGGTACAAACTTATTATACTTCTAATTCTGATTCTAGTAGTTTCCCAAATCAAAAATTAGTTACCTATTATTCTACGCTATAATAGAAATATGATTCTTTAGTAAAGAAACTTATGTCATTGAAAACGATTCACAATGATGTTTTAAGTGAATGAGATAACCTTATAAAACAACATCAAGATTTAATTTAAAAATTCAACTAATATACCAGAAACTCTTTTGATCATGAAAAATGAGATAAATAATTGTATGATTAAGTAGAATCCAATAATAGTACTGATCATGGTTTTAAAAAAGGATAAAATATCTTAACTGATATTATTATAAATAATTTCATTAAAAGGGAATGATTAGGAATATGATGTAACGGTGATAGTTCAAAATTATATAATTTTTTGTCCCAAATAAAAAAAATCTATCTGTTATTATTGTGGAATAAAAAAATCACTAAAAAACATTTCTTTAAAAAAAATAAAATTAGTGGTATTAAAAGAGCCGTTATTTCCAAATTTTTATATAAATTAAGTGATATTAACTATGTAAAAACAAAAATTTATGGATTCCTAGATCTTTTTTTGTTAACACTGCTAGACCCAAAAAGATACAGGTATCAAAAAGTACATTTTTTTAATAACATTTTTAGGAAATAGTCTACAAAAAATGAAATTTATATGTTATATGGAATTTGAATTTTCTAGGAATATTTGTGTTGGATCAACACACTTTCATACACTAAATCAAATGGATGGAGGACTAGTCACTTTTGGTGGCAATGCGAAATGAAAAAAAAATCAGAGTTAGAACATTTGGAGATCCAAAGACTATCTCAGTCAATAATATACTGTATGTGAAAGGGTTAACCCAAAAATTGATAATTATCTCTCATCTACAAGATGGTTTTTTTATCTTTCCATAAATTCATTATCTATGTTTAATGATAAGATTCTAAAATTTAGAGAACCTAGAAAGATAAATGATTAAACATTGGATTTAAATTCTGGTTGTGAACAGAAAATGAATTCTTTAACTTTTATGAACAAGAATCCTGGACTTAGAATAGATGATTTGTACAATGTAATATATATGCATTATATAAAATTTCTATGAAATAGTTAGTTTCTAATTTGGCTACTCATAAGTTTAAAAATGAGATATTATGTTATTCATGTCCAATCGTCAATCAACACAAATCTGTTTTCTAAACTATTAACAAAATTAATACATCGAAACCATAAGAACATATCCATATGATTTTTTTATACCATTAAGAGTATAAATTATGGGTGGTACATTATATGTCAGTTTTTTAATGGATGATTATTCTAGATTTAATTGGGTTTATTTTTTAAAACATAGAAATGATGAAATCAATGTTTTAAAATGTTTTTTTAAAATTTTTCAAACTGAAAATGTTTTTAAAATTATTCCATTGATAAGTGGTCATGGTAGATAATTTTAGAATATATAATTCAATTCATTTTGATCAAATAATAGTATTAAACACAACTTCTCTGCACGAATAAAACCTCAATGAAGTATAATCTTTTGAAGGAGAAAAATAAATGTTCAAGTATTGAAAATGAGTCTCTTGAATGATAGAGTATTTCTAACTATCATTGGTAAGAAGCTACAACCATAGACTTCTACATCATGAATAATTTTTTTATAATGAATAATTTAAAAAATAAACCCTGTAATCTCTGTAATATTAGAAAACTTAATTTAATGTACATTTATGTTTTTGGATGCAATGTTTATATAATAAATACTAAGGAGAACGATGGTGTGTTCGATAAAAAGGTAATGAAGGAATATTTCTGGGATATTATACTACCTTTAAATCTTATGGTGTGTTTTGTAAAATGTCAAGGATTGAAGAAGAATCATTTCATGTGATGTTTGATGAAACTATACCATTTATTAAAATGATATATGACTTTGATTAAGTCACTAACTCTTTTGACAACATGAGACTTGAAACTCCTCAAACTGATATTAAAAACAATACTAATAAAATTCACCCTAGTTCAAAAGAAGATGATACTGAAGAACCCAAAATCTTCATTTCTAGATAGTGTGTAATTTTAAATAACCATACATAGACGCTATTATAGGAGACCTAGACACTATAATTAGAATAAGAAAAAATGTAGGAAACCTAGAAATATTTTCTAACTTTCTATCTCAGTTAAAACTGAAGACTATTAAAAAAGAATTAGAATATTATAGTTAAATTTTGGTGATATAGGAAGATATGAACCAATTCAAAAGGAATGATGTTTGAGAACAAGTAGACCGACGATCTAGTTATTCAGTTATAGGAACTAAGTGCGTCTTTAGAAATAAATTGGATGATCAATGGATAATAGAAGAAATAAAGCTAGATTAGTTTCTAAAGGATAAAATCATAATGAAGTTATAAATTAGGATTATACCTTTTCCTCAGTAGGTAGACTAGAAGCTATAATAATCCTTTCGGCCTATGCATCTCATATATTTTTAAAATATTTCAGATGGATGTCAAATCTTCTTTTTAAAATGGTTATTTAATAGAGGATGTTTATGTGGAAAAACACCTTTGTTTTGAAAATACTGAAAAACCAAACTCTTTTTTTAACCTACTAAAGCCATCTATATCCTTAAACAAGAAACAAGTTCTTGATAATAAATATTGAGTTATTTTCTTATGAAAAATGGAATTACTATTGGATTGGAATTTCAAAAACATTTTTTGAAAATTTTATGTTCTAATATTTTTTTAATTAATATTTATGTTGATGATTTTATTTTTGGTTCATATAATAAAAATATTTGTAAGGATATTTAGAAATTAATGAAAAAATAATTTGAAATGAGTATGATGGAAGAACTAAATTTCATTTTAGTATTTCATATTTATTAGAATGAATATAGAAATGTTTCAAATCAAAGTAAATATATTATTGATTTACTAAAAATCTTTGTACTTGAAAACAATTGGAAATATAGAAATTCCATGTATACCAATATAAACCATGATTTGGATAAAGCTATAAAACTGGTAAACAAATAGTTATATTGAGGTATTATTGGATGATTTTTATAACTTACAGCTAGCATTCTAGGGATTATGTTTTCTATATGTCTTCGTGCAAATTTTCCAAAAAATACAATAGACTCACATCTTAATTTTGTTAAATGAATTTTTATATATATGAAAGGAACTATTTTCAAACTCCTATTTACCCAAAAACTTTTGATTTTAATTTAATTTCATATCCTGATGCTAATTTTTGATGTTTTAGATTAGATAAAAAATTTACCGTAGGAACCTCTCACATTGTAGGAAAATCATTTCTATCATGGGATATTGTAAAACAATACTTATTTTCCCTAAAACTACTGAAGAATAATATGTGACTGATGTATATTTTTAATTGAAAAACATCCTACTAGACTTTGGACTAAATATAAATAGTATACCCAAGTTATGTGATAATACTAGTGTAATAAATAATTAAAAAAATTCTATATGTCATTATATAAGTAAAAACAATAATATAAGACATCATTTTCTAAGAGATCATTTTCTTAAATTTGACATATCTTTAGAATTTGTTGATATCAAATATTAATTAGTAGATATTATTAAAAAACCCATTCCAAGTGAACATCTTTATTTTATTAATTAGGGGATAGTATTATTTAATATTAAATGAATAAATGATTTATTTTATTTTATTTTATTCTCTCTATATATATTTTAAGTATTAAATCTTCTATATATAATATCGTATCATTATTTATTTTATTTATTTATGTTCTCATTATATTTTATAAATAATTATATTTTATTTATATTTTTAAATTAAAAAATTAATGAGTTCGTTCTCAATTGGTGTGAGAAAACCATTCACCTTCTCTCACTCTCTTTCTCATATTTTACATGACCTGTTGGTTTACAGAGTATCTATATCACTTATTTATTCCCAATTGTGAAAAAATAAACCATGAGTTCTTTTAATATCAAAACCATCAAATTTGGAAACCTCTTTAATATTTGAAGATTTTGTTTTTGATACAGTTACTTATGCATAAAATAAAGCTCACAACGTTTTCTAAAGAAATGTAATCTATTAAGATTATTCATATTCTAAAAAGTAGTCACTCAAAGATGAAATAAGAGTTTTGGTTCCCAATTATGATATTAGATAAGATAACAAACCTTTAGGTTATGACATTGAAGTAACTTATTTTTTTAGAAATGCTTCTTTCAGTAATGGATTTGATGAAATTACTATTTACTCTAAGGTTAACAACACTAAATTTTCTATTTATTCTATATAAATGGATGAGTTGTTTGGATGTTTATATAAATGAGAGTTTTAGTTGTATTTATACAATATAGTAAATAGAAAACATTTTTCACCAGAAATTATGATTTCATTATTTAGAATGAGAACTATCAAAAAAATGATAACAAAAGAGATTACTCTTTACCGTGGAGTAATAAAGAAATTTGTTCAATCTATGATTTTTACAAGGACTTTTCGAACCAGAGAAATCCCTAAATCTTAAAATGTTTGTCATGTTTTAGTTCTTGAATCACATCATGGTCAGTTTTTTTGGTTTATGATAAGGTATTTAAACCATTGGTTCCACAAGGATGCTAACATGGAATATTATCCCTATAGAAGAATAATTTAATTGTTACTGTGTAGAAAAGAATTTTTTTTCAATTTTTTGTTTATAAAAAAATGTCATCCCAACAACATTTTAAATGTTTTGATTGGTAAAAATAGAGGATTTTTTTATAGAAATTCTTTCAACATTGTTCTTCTTATTAGTACGGACTAAATATAAGGTCTTATGGCAGCTGCTTATTGATAAAAAATAATGATTCGTTCGGTTGTCTTTTTCAGATTGAGACATGATGAAGAGGATGAATCTAGGTTGGAAGTAAATCATTTTTAGATAAGATGGTTTATAGTATACATTATAGAGACTATTTATGAAGCACCAAGAGAAGATGTGCATGAGGCTACAATGGTTTGGAATGTTGAGAAAGAGTCTCATAGTTAAGAACATCAATGAGAAGATGTCTGTGATCCTGCTACTCAATCTATTATTGTTCCATATTCTAAAGCTTCCAGAGGATCTGGATAGAGATACATATCATTTGATAATGGAGATCCGAATATGGCCTTGATAGAAGTTCATAATAGGGAAGATACCTCATACCCTAGAACTCAATCTCCTAAATCTTCTTATTCTCATGTTATAACCATAATTATAAAGTCAAATCTATTGGAGGCACAAAATTATATTCTTAGACACCAATTTTATGTTTATAAAAATATGTTTAATGTGTTAGAAAGTAATATTGTTCCGATATCAATGTATGTGGCTTAAAATATCAATTTAAGACAATTAAAAGACAATCTTATTTCAGTTGGATACCTTGAACAGTTAGTTAAAAAATGTCTAGATATTTTAATTTATTTAGAGAAGAATCCATCTTAAAGACATATTTTGATAAGTTCAAGATGTTCATAGGGAGAAAATTCCAATCTCTCAAGGAAATCAATCATGCATAAACCTCCTATTAACATACACCTCCATACTAGATCAGAAGGTTTGAAGCTTTTACTTCAGCGCTGACTAATTTATATGATATACTTCATACTCTTCATTGTGACATTACTCTTTTTTGTATTCTGTTAGAAAATCAATGGAATTTGGTTAGTCATCTAACAAAAAATGAATCTTTGTTTGGATTAGTGCTTAATCAGGTTATGGATATGTTGACATCAATTTTTCAATCAGAGGAAGTTGTGGATGAATTTATGAAGGTTAAATTGGTCGAGAATATGAATATTATTCAGAATAGAAAAAGGATTATTGAATAGTGGTTATAAGTATTAAAAAATCATTTTCAGAGCATTATTTTGAAGATTATTGATATTAATGGTGTTTTCCAAGTTATTCTGCACCCTACTACAACTCCTTCCTCTAATGATTCTGATCATAGTCCCTCAATTTGAATAAAAACATTTCTTGGATGTTGATTTTTCTCTATTTTCAAAACATTTGAATTCATTTAAAATTCAATTTCATTTATTTTTATTTAGGTTTATTCTATTTTATTTATGTTTAATAATTAATTTCAAATCCTAAATTTATTTCTCTTATCAGTTTTTTTAACTATTCATTTATAGTTTAGTGCTATTTTGACTTTGGTTTATATGATTTCTTTTCATATCGTATTTTCCGTATCACAAAAAGGGGGATAATATTTAAGAGAATAATACCTATGGGGGATAATATTCAGAAATTAGAACACATCATTAGAAAAAATACTTAATTTATATGTATCTTTTTTCCTTTATTTATATAATAAAGTAAAATCAAATTACTATAATATTTTATATATCTATTTTTTTATGTTTTCAAATACATCATTTTCATTAAATTTTTTATGGATTATCTTACGAGTTTTATGATCATCAAAATTGGGGAGATTATTTGGAATGTGTTTTCTAAAAAATACTCATATATTTATGATGAATTTAATGATAAAAAAATTCCTTATTTTTATAATGAAGATTTCATGAATGAGTTTTTTAGAATATATATCACGGTTAACATAATTTAATGTTATTGAAATTACTTTTTAAAAACTATGTCAAACCCAACATTCAGTAGGTGAATGTTTGGTTAAATATCCCAATGTTATTCTATAAATGTGAAATTCATGCATATGGTATCAACCATATGTTACACTAAATAGTTTTCATTTGGCCCGACATCCTTATGATTGGACAATCGGTATGTGTATGGATTAATAAACCTACATCGGTTCGTGGTTTTATTATTATTCAACCCCGAATTTAGTAATTTGAACATACGATTGATCAATGGTATGTTCAGAATTTTATGCTAAAAAGGAGAACGTATGGATTACCATCCATACGCTACTTTTTCCCCTATGTTACATGATGATCAAAGTATGACGGAACCATATGTTGGTAAGAGATCTACACTATGGAAGAGTACCCAACACTATACAAGGGAACCCTACACTACCAGAATAAACCCTACACAACCTGATGGAACCATAATCTATATGAAAGAACCCTATTCTTTGGAATTCAAACCTACACTGTTCTTACAATGGTGATGTTTGTAAGACACATTTTAAATCCACGATTTCTACAATGATTGATTTAGAATGAAAGAACAGTTCAAGGATCGTTATGATTGTTTCAAAGAAGAATATTCATCGGATAAAATCACTCATATTCCTAAGGGATGTTATGACACCTCTGGTCAATTGGAATTTGAATTTTCTTGATCAATCAGGATATTCCATTGGATTCGAAATACCGAAGAATGATATATATTTATATATTTCTTCTGAGTATCTCTCCAAAAAAATTGTGTGCGATAATATCTTCACATATGAAACTGCATTATTGAAATTACCATTTACAGTTCTACTTCAATGAATGATTGATTTTTAATGAATCTAAAATTTGGATATATACTTGTTCAATATTTTAGATCTATATTATTTTCGGAAGAGTAAGATCCATAATCTGTTTGTTGATGCTGGTTCAACTTTAATGAAAACCCCAAATCAAAAAATCAAACACTTTTTATTTATTTAAGTTCTCATATTCTCATACATAGTTGTGGTTGAGTATCATCTTATCGATCTAATTTGTGGATAACTAGTTCTCTATTTTATAACTAGATTACTTTTTTATTAGTATTTTTATAATTGTTTCAACTCCCTATGATCATTTGTGAATTCATAGTCTTATGATAAGAGGATAATTCTAGTTAATTTTTCAATGATCACAGAGAGAGTGATTGGTAGTGTGGACAAGGGGATCTTTGTTCCCTAAACCACTATAAAAATCCATTTTTATTATATTGGGTAATTTGTTGCATATTATTTTTTAATAGTATACACTGCATATCTGTAAAAATGACAATGGGTGAAAAAATCTATAAATGAGTATGAGTTTTGAAAAGAAATAATTAACCCCCTCTTGTGTAACTTTTTATATTCTGACCTTACAAATCAAACATATATTTTTTTGTAAAATGGTTTAATAACTCATGGAAAAATAAAATTTTTAAAAAAATAATTTAAATATTCCAATATCCACATAAATCATTAAATCCTTCATCCAAAAACATATAAGAGTTATTTATAAATCATAGAATTTAATTAAATGGAAATAAATTTAATAAAATAATATTAAACATTAATTTAATTATCAAAAATCCATTATGTGTCATTCATTAAAACATTTATTCTTTCAATAGTATCCCATTTCTCTAAAATATTTTTAAACTGAGGATAAATAATTGTATAACATATGTACATCCTTGTAGATATTCTAAACACATTTTTTGAATGAAATAAAAATTTTAAATGATCAATAACCCATGACTATATTTATATATAAACACACATAGAGACACCTAATATCTAAGAATAATGAAAATATTCAATGGGAATGACAAATTAAATAGAACCCTCTTATTCATAATAAAATATCATCAACATATTATAATCCCTATGATATATAAATATAAATATATGAAAATTTCTTAAAGATATATTTAATTATTATCTACACAGCGAGTAATAATTCCACATAATACGATGTACATAGAGTCTATAAATTACACAAACATCCTAAAATGATAAAATATAAATTGTTTTTTTGGTTTTTTTCTATTACAAACTATGATTTTATGATATATTTCACTTTAAATATGTTTTCTATCATCAATATATTCAAATACACATAATATTGAGTTTAAATGAACCATGATATACTATAGATATATTAATAATAAATGCTATGGTTATCACCAAGGGCATAGATCAGTGGGTAAGTATATGACATAAACAATTATGAATTTTTTTACACATGTATAAAATTATTTTATTGTTTATAAAATGTTTAGAAATAAAAAAATTATTTGAAAGTAAAAAATCAATGTTTTTAAAATGGTTTCTTTATGTTTAATTTATTTTTTTATTAAAAAATTAAATTAATCACATTAGATTAATGAATTTAATTAAAGTTTATATAAATTACTCAATACAAAATAATTATTCAGAAAAGGATTTAAATAAATAAAGTGAAAGAAATTATGTATTATTGGTAATAAACATTTAAAAAAATTATTTTTTTGGGTTCTGTGCATTTATATTAAAATTAATTTTTTCCTCGGAAAGTAAAATTATCTCAAAATATGTTTTCAACATTTTTCATAATCATATTTTTCGTATAGTTTTTAATTTAAATTTTTTAATTTTTAATTGTAAATGAGGTAAAATTAATTACTATTTTTAATGTTAAATTGTTTTTTGATGGGTTAAAATAATTAGATAGTTGTTAAAATAAAATAAAAACAAGTCAAAATATTATTTACTACGATTATTTAGACCCAACATTATGTAATATATATACTTGAGTTTCATTGGTTCATTTTTTCTATGAATATGACTTTATTCTATTAAAATGTTTATATTAGTTACATGAGTTCCACTCACCTAACTTATAAAATAGTATCACCTTATCCCCTCTAATCCATTACACCTGATACTTTTAAAAAAAGTCCAATTAATATGGAAAAATATATATCCATGAACCTGATGTGCTGGTATTCACAATATTCCAATGAAAAAATCCTGAAGGTCCTTTTCAAATGTTAATGCCTCTAGAAGAGGTAAATTTTATTACCGATCAATTTGATGATTCAATACTGTTAAAACACATATGAATGTTCAAAATATATATTTAAATGATATTATAATAATATTTATCATACTGATACACTGCTGAAAAAAAGGCATATACCCACGGTTCAAAACCGTGGGTATAGCCCCCAAAACCGTGGGTATAGGCTATACCCACGGTTTTGGGAACCGTGGGCTGGAACGCCGTCGGTATAGGTCCCCAGCCTATACCCACGGTTTTCCAAAACCGTGGGTATAGGTGTTCTGCCACCGTATCAACAAAACATTCCCAATTTCCACGGTGTCAATGGCTTTTACCCACGGTTTCAAAACCGTGGGTATAGATCCTAAAATAAACCTGCAGGCGGGTTTCGATCCCACGACCTCTTCGCTGCAAAGTACCGCGTCTAACCACTAACCTACTATCAATTATGTGTATATATATTTATATTTAGTTAAATATAGTTATATAAACCGTGTGTATAGAGGGAAGAACCGTAGGTATAGGACTCCCGCCAAAAAAAAATCTTTCCCGCGGAAAAAAATTTATTCCCGTGCACACATGGGAAACCTATACCCACGGTTTTTCAAAACTGTGGGTATAGGTTTTTTATCCTATACCTATCCCCACGGTTTTCCTCAAAACCGTGTGGATAGGTACCCCTATACCCACGGTTCTTGAAAACCGTGGGTATAGGTCAATTTTCAAGACCTATCCCCACGGTTTTGGAAAACCGTGGGGATAGACCCCCCTATGCCCACGATTTTTGAAAACGGTGGGTATAGGTCTTGAAAATTGACCTATACCCACGGTTTTCCAAAACCGTGGGTATAGGGGGACCTATCCCCACGTTTTTGAGGAAAACCGTGGGGATAGGTCCATTTTCCAGTAGTGATATATTGGTTTATTAATTACATAAAAATTTTCAATCTTATTCAATTCTATAGGAAATGATAATTATAAAACCTCGAGTTTGTATGGGTATTTTTTGTTCAATGAAAATATTGGGTTTTAATTTGGTGGAGGGTTTAATTTTTTAGTCAGAATATACATAAGAATAAATATGCCTATAAACCCTCAATATAACCTTTTAGAAAAAAAATTAAGGGGATAAAATGATTAAGTTTTCTCTAGTTTGTTTGTTAACCATGATAGGGGTTGGCGACTAAAACCAAAGGGAAGTGGTTCCATTAACTATCTTACTAGAGGAAACCATTTATCTACTGCCCTTTTGGTAGGGTGTAGGTTTTTCTTGGGCTCATAATCTAGTCTGTGACCCTTTAACTCGATAGAATGTGGTCCACCATCAATATAGTGGGCCTAGGTGTAATTTTTTTTAAATGGAAATGGGTTATTTATGACTTTTATTATTCATTACATACCTAACAATTATGAGTGATAGGTCATTTATAGATTTTTAAAATCTCCCTTACCCATCCAAAAATCTATATAGGATCATCCCTCGATCTTTTCTAAATATATTTCAATCATATGCATTAGAAATATCATGGTGAGTCGAATAATAATCTATCATTTTCCTTGTTTTATGTTTCTAAAAAAATATTTTCTTACGTTTATGTGGGTTATGATATATTTTGATTGAGTTTTTATAGTTCGTAAATTTTAGTTGTCTTGGATCAAACTGAAGGCTAATATCAATTAGTTTGGTCTCTATGTGGTTAAGGTTGTAGTTCTAAATGATTTCCCTGAAATGTGATGACCTCTAATTTAATTTTGTGTTTTATTACTTCACCAGATTAAATTTACATTGATATAGTAAATGAATTGAGTTATTATATTTTATTTGATACTATCAAAACCTCCCCTTCTTTTATTAAAACAAATTATCCTCGGTGATAGCTTCAGTAAACATATTAATGTAGTACAATTAGTTATTACTTTAGAAATTGGTAATGAATGGGGAAGTTTAGCACTACAATTGATATCGTTATGGTTCATTTTGGAAATGATGTTTTCATATGTTGACCAATTTGTACTAGAATAAAATATGGAATTTGTAATCATAAACGTTATTGTGAATTTGGATTCATTGGTGTTTTTTTATTAAATATTTTCCATGTACTAAAATGTTAAAATGTTTTTTAGGATAAGTGACCTAAGTGGTGAACCATGGATTCAGATATTAAATTATGTTTTGTTTAAATTCCATGTAATGGATATTTTTATATTGTTTGAGTTTTATTTAAAAATTTGAATCCATGGGATGTAACTGGGATTCATTATTTAATGTTAGGGTGTAGAATTCCTTAGATAGATTCCATGTATTCTTAATTATACATATCAGTATTTAATACCACATATGATCCTTGGATTTCATAAGGAGATTAATGTGGATTATATAATTAGATTCATCATTGGATTCAATTAAATATAATACTATTGAATGCATCATGTGAACCAGCGGATTCTACTTATATTTGCTACCGTGAATTTCATGGGGAGACACAACCTAAGATTTGAGTAATTAATATATATTTAAATCCCAATGATTAATTTAGTTGATACTTAAGAGAATCCCATATTGAATTCTATAAGATGAATACCCTAGATTCAACATGATAACTATTTTTTTTGAATGAATTAGTTGTGGGCCTCCATTCCAATCAATATATGCTTCTAATTTTCTAGGGCCTTCCCTTGCTTTTATACCATACTTATTATTTTTCGTAGGTATTGTGGTGTTGTAATGCCTATTTTAGCCTTTTCAATTCTTCATGGGCCACTTCATTATGGGTTTTAGGTTGATTTACCATAGAACCAAGTTGATAAATGATACACTCACCATGTTCAAAGATAAAAACAATTTCTGATGTAAGAGGATGTGACTTGGATTTTCCACTTGATACTCTAGGATCGATGGGGTTATAATTTATTTTGAATCATTATATGATTTCATTTTGTAAACATTTATATGAGGAACAATGTTATTCAAAAATATCATATATTGTTTGTTAATTGACAATGTTGGTGGTGGCCATTTGAGTTATAATCATATCCTTCTATAACCTATATTCCACTTGGGTACCTAATCATATGATACTTTGATGTAGGTTTTAGTTTTAGGGAATGAACTAATACTGATTCTTGATGATTGAGTGGCTATTTGATTAATTGGGGGCATGTATCTAGTATAGGTAATGAGAATTCCCACAGTGATAATTAATTTTTTACTTTTATTCTCTTTAAATATAGACTATTATATTATATTTTCATATTATGATGTCAATCAAAATGTATAACACATATTGGTATTTCATGATATTTGTTTTAGATATTTTAAATCTACTATAAATTTATCTATTCCATTAATTTTATCAATTTTTATTATTTAATTTTATGTTGTGAACTCTGGTAATGATAGAATAGTCTACCTATAGAAACTTCATAGAACCTTAACTATATTAAGAAATAATTAGCATATATAAAGGAACTCTTGAGGTCATATGGTGCATTAGCCCAGGGCACCTATTCAATTTATTCCATATCAAGGATTTAAAAATGTTATCATAACTTTTATTTATTGTGATAATATTAGGGTATGGTAGATAGGAGATATGGATATTGTCAGATCATTGTAATATTCTCACTCATTAGTCATGCATCCCTATTTGTGGGGATCCATGTTTCCATGTATGATAATTGTTTTTATTACATTGTGCCTTTATAGTAGATAGGTTTCCACTATGAGTGGTGTACATTTTTTATGTAATTGTTCTATTATATTTTTCAAATTAGTTATTATAACATGAGATGGTTTGTGTGTTCTTGCATCATGTAAGGCACAAAGTATTTATATTTCATCCATATTTTTCCTATAATTGATATTATAATAATATTATATAGCATGGTGTTTTATTTATTTATCGTGGATAATTCTATCATGTAATTTATATGATCCATGGATTAAAAAATTTATATGGGTTTCCTATTAAATGTTTATGAATTAATCAATATAGTTTGTATCACATATATCTGTATGATTTAATTCCTCATGGATAAGTATTCATGTTTCCAGAATATTAAATTATATATATATATATATGTTATTAAATTGATATGTCTATTTGAATAAGTTTTTTTACTGGAATATAATTTATTTCCCTCTATAACATGTGAATGAAATCCTAACTAAACAACATATTCATTATATTAAAAACAATTGAGACTTTTTGAAACATGTAATACTAAAGGGAATGGAAAGTCATGAAATGTGAATAATTAGGACAAATGAAATGTGGTTTTTTAATTATGGATTTGAATTCATGTCAATTAAATGGGATTCAAATTAAAATAGAAATTGTTTTTTACTCTGTAAAATATGATATATATATATATATATAATAGTGACCCTATGGTGGTGAAAATTGAAAAATATAAGGTAATTTGAAAACAATAATGACCCAAATGTCCATGATATATTGACCTAAATTAGATTAAATGGTGGATTTCAATAAATATAATGTTATTAAAAAACAGATAAGTTGTTTTAAATCTTATCTTGGGTATATAATCTAAAATAAATAATTTTGGGATCATAAAATAAAAAACAAAGAAACAACTAGTTTTCCCATGTTATTAGAAAACATTGATATTATGATATGGGGTTTTATAGATACTAGTGATTGACGGGGCACTTGGATTTCCCATTTTTATACCTTTTATTATGGTTGGTAACCCAGGTTAGGGGAAGGTTGGGGAAAATAGGGGGAATCTAATGTGATACCCATATCGATTGTGTGTTTTAATGTCTAATATCCTTGATAAAAGCTTTTAGTTTTGTCATATTAGATGTTTTTATGATGAGAATTGTTTTTGGATGTTTCATAAGCTATTTGGATTAGTATTTTCTAGTTATTTGGATAGTTTGAAGGACATCATGGCCCACAAATATGACTCAATTTCTTAGTGACTGATGTTTAGTGATCTAGTAGGGTATCCAAAAATTGGGTTTTACTCATTCTTAACATTGTTTGGATGTGGGATTCTTGGATAGAAGTTATAAAATGTTGTATCAGTTCATGTTTGGAGCTATTGAGTGTCTAATTTCATAATAGTTTATGCTTAATATTTTGTGAGGAAGATTTCATAGTTTTTTAGAACAATTCTCATTATAGATGAATTTATAAGGAATCCTTTTTTAGTTTCATAGGGGGTTATCTTATATAGAGTTTTAAAGATGTAATAGATAATGGAAATAGATGGATGGAATATGTTTTATGGAGATCTATGAGAGACTTAGGATTGGATTATAGGAATGGGGTGTTCCTAGATGATTACAGTTTAGGCAATATGATTCCCTATAAATTCAAGGATAAAGAATTGAAAAATTCACGGGGATACCACAACCATAATGTTTAATATTTCATGTGTAAATTTGATATTATTGTATTGTAAACATGTGATGGGGAGGAATGGTGTGATTCCCTTTTTATGGGTACTCAATGCATTTGGTTTGTTAATTTTTGGTTTGAATATATGTACTTTAATGATTCTTCACTAATGAGTGGTATTAGGGTGAGTTGACCTTATGTCTTATACATGGTCAATTGTGTGAGAAAGTCTAGAAGTTTTAAAACTCATGTAATTATTAATAACTTGATGGATGTTTTTTCGAATAAGTATTTTACCCCTAAGAATCATTGAAATGGATATAGAAAGAACTTATTTTAGTGGGGTGGTTTCTCAAGAGTGATATGATTAGATTAATCACAAACAAATGTGTATTATTTTTCTAAAGATCAATGAGGTACAAGTGAGATACATCTAGGGTCCCTTATTTTGTTTTTGATAATATTTCCATGGTTGGAAATATAGTAAATCAATAGGGTCTTACAATAGCTCGAGTGATGTGATGGTGGTGGTGTAGTGATGGAATTAGGTTCAAAACATATTAAGGGAGTGTCATTGAAAAGTTTTTGTTTTGATGGGAAATTAATTTTTGCGTGAGTGGCTATTTTTTAAATTATTTTGGGAATGGGTTCTTTGTTATTTTTATATGGTTTGAGGATATCACTATTGAGCTGGTGATAACCTATTGAAGTATTAGGGTAAATAGACAACCTTGACCTTAGTAAAACCATGTGCATAGTTTAGGGGATGTTTATTTGTATGTGAGTGGCTTAAGGGAACTAACACATTTATGTTGTGGTTAATATTATTGAGTTTCATACATGGGAAGTACAGGTAAATCTTCCTCATGGGGAGTGCACCATATGAATTTTATATGTGTGATCCTCTTCTAGAATGAGGTTTTGATGGACACTATGGATAATTTTATTATAATCCATATTATAGTGGTGGATGATTCAATGTATATGGTAATCAGGTTTGAGCTTCATTTTTCCATGTTTGACCTTTTTTTGTGATGGGTTAGACAATTTCAATGGAGATCATGAGTTTTGTTCCCATGATGATGATGTGGAAACTCCTTAGATGGTGTCATTGAATATATCATGGTGGGATTCAAATTCATTGGAGGTATTTTCACTATAGATAAATTAGGATTTTTATGGGTGGATATTAATTTTACGAATTTCAAGGAGTTTTACCAAAGAACAATCAAATATTTTTTAGGATTAGGATTTTGTTATACAATTGCTCGAGGTAATATGGAAATGATCTATGGTTAACTTTGTTGTATGGGGAGTTGAAGCTCATAATATAGAGTGATGATGAATTCATATTTTTGTTGGTTCAAATGTACATTCTCCCAAAAGTATGGAGATATATTTTAATAAGATTGTTTTTGACGGTCATGGAACACTGATAGGGTATTAGGAAACATGATATGTTTTATTGGTGATGCGTCAAAATGTACCAATGAGTATTTATAATGGAAATGTAATGATTTTTAAGACATTTTTTATGTTGTGAATGATCTTTTTGTGTTGTCAAAATACATTTTTAGATCATGTGAATAAGTTATAGAAAAACTAAATGGTTTTAAACTATAATTCAGAATAAGGAGTTGTGAAAAATTTTGGCCAGTGTTTGGTTCATGATTATTGTGTTATGTGTTGGAAATTTGTGTAGGCCAATATATACTGACTATAAAGTGGTGTATTATCTTATATTGAATTATTATTTCCTATAACATAACAGTGTTAGTAATAACTAATGCATCATTCAGTTTGGAAACATAATATCGTTATAGGAGTGAACCTTGTTAATTTTAGTGAAGGTTAGAATTTTCTTTTATGTCATATTGTATGGGTTGGTCGATAATAATGATATAATATAATGATAAATATACTATCAAATATATAAGTATGTGTCACCCATTATTTTGTGTATATCTTAGATGTAGGAAATTTTGCGGTAACTAATGTTGTGGGTGGGGTTTTAATTTTGGGAGAACAA
This sequence comes from Viscum album, assembly GCA_963277665.1. Taxonomy (NCBI): domain Eukaryota; kingdom Viridiplantae; phylum Streptophyta; class Magnoliopsida; order Santalales; family Viscaceae; genus Viscum; species Viscum album. The sequence goes on along the minus strand of CAUJRU010000082.1, from coordinate 754,410 downwards.
CCAGTTGAGGGTGCTAGTATTTTTCAATGGTTGGAACCAGTTTTTTAAGGATGGTGACAAACAGATGGGTGATGTATGTTATGAGTATGGATCAAATATTTTTTGTGAGTAAATATAGATGACTAACTAAATATAAAAGTATTCAGTGTTATGGGGGGACATTCTAGTTTAACTATTGACATGGGGCCTCAATATATAGATTGTCTTAGATGGAATACTATGATTTATCGATGCAGATTAAGTTGGAAGTTATCTAGAATAGACTAATGACATTATCCTGTGAAATGTGGTGTTGGTGAATCTTAATTTCATGTATGTTGTCGATAGTGGGGTGTCCTAATTGGATGATGTGTTGAATTTTTTCCATAGTGCATTGGCTGATGGGATTCTGAATTGTGATAATAGTTTGTGTTGTTATGGTATGTCCATAATAAGTGTATCATTTACATTTAATTTTTGATTATAGTTTTTGGATACACATATTTAAATATCTCGGATGATCTATATTACTGTGATGATATTGAATAAAACATGTGTCTGTATGAGTGGATGGTATTTGAGGAAGAGGTTGAGTATTAATTTTTTTGGAGAATATGTGATTTCAGGGATAATTATTTTTTGAATTAAAAGGGGTGGAATCCCTCGATAGCGTATTTTTTGACTTGGCTGGAAGTAGTTTAGGGATTTTGTAGGACTCGATAGAATTCATAAATCTTAAAAGGTGCCCAGGTAATACAACTAAAGGTATTAAGTGACACTAGCTAGTCTTTATCCTCCCTATAAGGAATATGTTCTACTTATTCCAACTGGCTATCAAGTTATACAAATTTTTTTTAATATGGTGGGAGAATAGTAATTTTCAACCTTATACCCTTCAAAGTTAACCTAAAAATGTCTAGTGATATGGACATTTCAAGGAAAATAGTTTCTCCCTTCTCCCTCATATTATCCATAGTGGAGCTCCCCCAGTTCATATCTATTGTAAATTCCATTAGATACATTGAAATGATATTTCTATGTCTAACAATAATATAAAATGTGTTCTTACTTTATCTTATAAAAATACCAGTTCAACTATTCTTTGGGTTATTCTTTATTTTCATGGTGTTTTTCGAGTTCTTCAATTTCTCTAACGTATAATCACACTGGTTTATGATATTTGATGAGTATTACTTTTTTATCATAATGTAGGAAATCAAATATAAATCCCTAAAAAAATTTCATTCGTAATGAGTTTTTAGTATTTTTTTTATATTTTCATACAGGTCCCTTGAAATAATAAATTATATAAATTGGGATTTGTCCTTCGAATCCATATAATTCTTCATTGGACATAGTAATACATATTTTTTTATTCATACCTTCATTAATTCTATTAATTTAGTATAATTTTATTTCCTTAGAAATGGGTAAATGAATGTGGTCGTATATGGCTTCCCATGATATCATGATAGTTTAATTTGTAAATTACTATTGTAATGTTTTAACAATAAGAATAGATATTTATTATGGCCTTAGAAAACATAAATCAATTATTTAATTTTTTATTTGTGGAATTTTGGTATTAAATAGTGGTCTTAGAAAAAATGGTTCAAAATAGTGTTTTGATAATTCAATCATTGAGTGAACATACAATTCATGTGTAAAATTATTTTTTGTTTTAATAAGAATTAATAGATTTATTGATATTATTGGAGTTGATTGTGGAAATTGGAATGTTTTAGGTATTCCCATTAATTTTTATATAATTTTTTTGTGTGAAATACATTAGATAGACTCATAAAATTCCATATGATATGTAATTAATTTGATGTTCCTTAGATTACACCAGTTGATTGATGTAAATTCACAGAGTGAAGGCATATATGAATTTAATAAAGGCCAAATTTGTGAAATTACTCATGGAAACTAGTGGATTATACATATATTCATACCAAAAAAATCCATGGGGAAGATCCCCTTGTATTTATATGATGTCAACATTTGTTGAATTCTAGAAATTAATGAATTATATTCTTAATGGTTTCCATTGATTAATTCCATAGGAAGAACTCCCTGAATTTATCTCAATTATTATTATGAAATAATACATCATCTGTGAGTCATGATTCCAATGGATTAGTGCTTATAAATTTCAAGGGTGGTCCCTTGTGTAAAAACTATATTAATTATTTTTCACGGGTATCATTGAGATTTAATTCTCATTACATCAACGTGGGTTTCCCTCAAACCAAATGAATATGGTTTCCTCAATAATGTTCCTTATAAATCAGTTGAGACATGATAAAACCACATTCTTTTTTGTAGAAATCCATTTTTTCCATAGCAGTTATAGTCAACCTAGGTTATCATATTGAGACCCAATTCCTAACTAGGTTATATTTTCATCCACAAATAGTATTATTTATACATTACATATTGACTAATTTAACAAACTTATGAATTATGATCATAGAATGGATTTAATTATTCATCATTAGTGATATTCGACTGAGTTATAATCACACCCTTTTCTGTCCATAATGGAATTTGGTTACCCATAATAATTATACTAGGTCATTTTTGGGAATATCCTCGGGAATATGCTTAAAAATTATGTGGTTCTATTGGATATTGGGTGTTGGGAGTCATGATAAGGCTCATGACATCCACGGTAAATGTTTCTATTTTTATTATATATTTTATATTACATTAGGTGATATTATTTTACATTATTATAATGTTTGTCTACTAAAATTTATGATTAATAATCTTGCCATTATATAATAATTGATTTAGTATTTCTCACAAACACTATACATATATAGTATTTGATTTTTTATAAATTTTATTTATTTAAATTTATGTCACCCACTCTAGTAACATGGTAATATATTCCCAATGATAAATAAAAACTTCCTCTCATAAATCCATTTTTTCTTTTTTTAAAGATCCTCTTTAAGGTTTAGCGGTACCCAAACACTTCATAATGATTGAACAAAAAATTGTGCATCAACAAAATTTGAATTTCAAAATTCAAGTCATCATCCCCCATTTGTCATATTGAGTCAAGCGGCTTCCTTGATTCACACAACAATCATGTAACCTTGACCTTACACCTCCCCATTATCACAACGCTAGAGAGACCCCTGAGAATATTCACCGCCTTCTCACAAGAGTCTATGTCATCATCGTCATAGTCATCTTCCCTGAACCCATTCCACCAGATTTTGTCTCCACCATCGTAAAAAACTACTGTATATGATCAATGATACCAGTCATTAGCATCAATAAATTCCATAGTTGATATTTCTATCATAATATGAAGATGTCACAAGCTAAACACAACTTTGGTCACCAAATACTATCGAAGACCAACCTAATCTGAACAGCACATTCGTGAACAGTCAATAGCCACCACCATAACAAAACTAGAACAAAACCATAGTAGAGAATATATCAAAACATTCACCAAAATAATTCATACAAATAAAAATCATGTCATTCTACAAGCATCATCATACACCAAATCCCACCTCCCAAAACCATTTAGGAAGCACTACTACAGAATCAGCTAAGAGAGGAGCATAGGGTCTCAGCATCAGGGCAGGAAAAAGAGAATCTTATTCCTTTATGATGGCATCTCACCAAGACTGCACCCTAAAGCTAAACAATAAACAATCCAGGATGAGAGAACTGAAAAAAAAACCACAAACACCAACCATGTATCCCAATACCATAGATTAGGCTTCGCTCTAGATCAGACCTAGAGAAGTGCGAAGGAACATGAGGTCAGAGAGGGGAATAAATTGTCTTGGCCTTCAGAAACCACCATATTCCCTGTAAGAAAAACACAAAAAATCCCCAGAATCAGAAAAAAAATAGTGATGCCTTGAATAAAGGAGATGAAGAAAGGAAGGGAAAGGGACAGAATTTCTAACCGATGTGCTACCATCTCTAAAAAGGAACTTTTCTGGAGGAAACCATATGCTAGAATCAAGGAGGGGGACAGCCGAGGGAGAAGGGGTCCATCCAAAAGGGTTTCATAAATAAAAAATACCTCATTACTAGTTTTAAGCCTCTTCTGTATGACGAGGATCAATTGGGGATTTATGTTTCACAAGATCAACGCACTAGTTTTTTGGAATTTTTGTTGGGGGAGTACAATAATGTCACTCATGCATATGTGTGGGATACCTCCTCCATGAATCGGTGTGACCCACTATTTATTTTATTATTACATGGATGGTAATAAATATTGATTTAATGAATATATATGTTATTGATGACATAATCATGATTTTTTAATCGTGAATTATACACTACCTTTGATTCCTTTGATCCAGTATAATGTGAAAAAATCACTCGTGGGTACATATAGATTATCGTCTCCACAAATTAGTGTACCTAAATTTTCATCATTGCATTATATGAAAGGTCATAAAAGTGTAAATCATGAATAATTTATGATAATTATGAAATGATTAATATTTTTTTGATTTGTTAAACCATAAACAAGGTATAAATAAAAAACAGGAAAAGCTAAACATGGATGTAAAATGAATGATTTTTCAACAAAATGTTCATTTTAACAAATAATTTTTAACATAATTATAACTGTGAATTATAAAAGAATGATACATATTATCGTAAATATGGATATGGTTCTGGAATTGATTTATTATAAATCCATTATTATTATATACAGTATTTGAATTCATAATAATCAAGATTACACTAGATTTTAGAGTTTATTATATGATCTGATTGATTTTCAATATTGATTTGGTTAAATTTCAATTGAGGGAAGTGATTTTCAGAGTTGGTATCTTTGGATAATCAAATTTTACTTTAAATAAATGAATATTTGATTTATTTAATAAAAAATTAACAACTTATTACATATTGTTCAATTTTTAGATTGGATTTAATGTAATATTATACTAGATTATTTACCGAATTGATAATATCATATTTGTTCTTCTATTTTATATGAAGATTTAAGTGGAATTGAATGTTATTAACATAGTTATTTGGTTAGATAAAATATTATTATGGGAGACATATTATATAGACCATCAAATGTGAGTACTCATAAGTGAATGAATCTTTTTCTCATGACGTTTGTAGTTGGTAATATCTAAAAAGGAGATTATGAGAATTGATCTACCAGTATGAATTATACACATTTTGGTGTAATTAGATAGTATGATATGCGATAATTTTTAATGTTAAAAATATTTTAAGATTATAATTACTATATTTCCTGACTCATGAACGTTGATTTACTAACAAAAAATTTTAAGGCCATATGTTTGGGGGAAGTAGTGTATCTTGGGTGCATCATTATTATCATGTTATTAATGGAATAGTTGAGGAATGATTTTTACATTTCATATTTATAGGAGTTCATATCATTATTTTTTTTATTGTAATATAATTGCTACCACAATTTCATGGCCATCTCATAATGATGTGTTTATTTCAGTAATTTAATGGAAGGAATATCAAATATATTGGATGAAAACACCATTATGTAACCAAAAATATGATATATTGTGAATAATGGACTATATTATAGAATGATCATTCATATGTGGTTGTGTTAATTGAATCATTAGTTTCTTTCCATTGGTTTTGTTAACACATTTCATGGTAGTAATATTGAACATTAGGAAATCCCACCAAATGACAATGAGAATGAATCTCAGGGGGTCACATGCCTTGTGTTCCCATTAATCTTGATTAAATAATATTATAATTTAATTAATTAAAAAATACTAATCTCAAGACCGAGGGAAAATATTTTCCATTATATATTTATTGCATTAAGTTAATATATTTTTATTCTTTGACATGTGAATAAAACTAATATTTTATTACATTGAATATTTAATATATAATTATTCACCTTATGTGAATGAAATATTTATTTATGAATAAAATATGCATTCTTCTATTCAATCAATATGATGTTGTATGAGTGGAACGAGACAAATTCTAGTGATAAAACACTTATTTAAAAGTTGGTAAATATTCTTTATCATTTTTTGCATGTTGAAAAAACACAAAATAATATAATTATTGTTATGTCGTATGGGGTTTATTAAAGATTTTAAATTTTATATAATAAAAAGATAGAAATTAAATAAAAATATAACCAAAAACCTAACTCTATAAGTAGTTGGTTGTGTATATTGTTTTTAGAATCCAAAATTGATATTAGAGAATTGTTGTGAAAAATAAATTCTCACTCTACTCATTTTCTCTCCCTCTCAAAAAATGAGAATCACAAGAGATATTTCTTCAAGATCAAATAATGAGAGATTAAGAATGTTCAGTGTTATAAATTTGTTTCATTTCACTATCACCTGTAGATCGAGTGGTGTTGCTCTAATACCACTAGAGAACATATGGATCACCTCTAGATGAATTCCATCCCTGGATCCTCATGGTGTAATAGAGGTTATCATATTGGTTATTTCGGACTGTAAACATTCATCAACGATGAAGGATCCAATACTAAGGTTTGTATATCATTATATATTAAATAAATAATTTATAAATTTGACATTACATATCATTAATCATAGTTTTATGAAATGGTTAATAAAAGTAATTTTCATATATCACCCCCGCCACATTATTTTGTTGCTCCCAGAACCAAAAAGTGATATCAAAGCATTCATGATTAAATTTATAATTATTTATTTTATTTATGATATATTCAAAAACAATTGTTTGAATTTAATTTCAAATTATTAGTTATTTAATCTAGTTTGAATTAAAATTATTTAATATATTTTCCATATTAATTCAAGCATTTCATTTTCTTAATTGATTTAGAACAGATGTAGAATGACATGTGATTTCATTGTGATACTGCCAATTATTGTTTGATAACACATGGTTACACAACCTTAACTCGAAATTACATGTCATGTACCCTAGATCACTGAATTAGGATATACTAAGGGATACAAAACATTCCACATAATAATTTCATATAGTTTACTCTATGTTTTTACCTTCCAATAATGATCATGGTTGTTAGATTATATGAAATTTATCAATATACATGACATGTAGTCTACACGGGATAACATCATAAATTGTGCAATCCATGTGGTCATTATACATGACTAAAACATCATGATATATTAAATAAAAAGCATTTATGATATATAAAATATCTATAAATTTGACCAAACATGTAGTTTATAAAGTCCATCACCCGAAGAACAATCCTATAACTCAGTGAGAAAACTGACACACATCCAAAAGATATTAATGGCATGTGGCTAGCCTGTATGCTCCATGTAGTCTACCAAGAAACATATTGATGACCCACGTGGGTATCCTATTGACATGGGAAGAAGATCATGCCGAATTTAGATGGTTTTCACACATTGTGTAGTTCGAATGAGGTACACACCATAGTCCCATGTGTGTACCCAAGATACAGGGTAACAAACAAACATGGTGTATAGCTTTATGTACATGTCATGTAGTATCCCATTAATTGAAAGAATAAAAAAATATAAAATTACAACATTATAACATTATTATATTCATTAGAACACCATTGTGTGTTTTAAAATTTAATAATAGGTTAATTTTTTTAAATACTCAATAAATTGATTGTAATAAATATTTCATTATTGGGTTTTCTATTTATTTTCCATGAAAAAAATAATTTATGGTTATTTCCTATTATGATTCTATGATCATTAATATTAAAGGGAATTAATTAATTAATGAATGTGGATTCATCATAATAATATAGAATAAATTAATTAATTAATTATAGAGAGTTAATTTTTGGGTACTAATTGCATGTGTGACCGTCCATGAACATGGCTGAGACACTTATAACAATTTGATATTTTAATATAATTTATTTTGTGGGATTGAACTAATTTAATATTAAATAAATGTATTCCCTAAAAATCAACCTTCCATTAATTTTAAATAAGACCTACATGTCCAAGAATATTTATATAATTCTCTTTTCACTAATTCTATGGTTCTTATCACCTATATATAGGTCATAAATATAAGTAATCGATGGATTATCCCCAGGTTCTTGGAGGCAGTTCAAGATGGAACAATTATACCAACTCAGGAGATAAACATATTGACATGTGGAATGTTATATCTCATAAAAACACTAAAAATATGAGTTATTTACCAAAGGTAGAAACTTTATTTAATGTACACTCATTAAATCAACCAATAGATAAAAATCATGAATGAGACATATAATAATCTATTTATATTAATTTATTTAATTATTCAATTTATGGGTTGAATTTTGTGATGACATATATAAATGAATTAATATTCAAGGATTGAAACTAAATAAATGAATAATATATAAGTTTTTTTATCCAATATGGTTAATTAATTAAGAAACATCCACTAAAAATAAATGACATGTTGAGGATAAAATAATAAAAATTATTTCATAACAAATTAAAAATCACTGAATTAAATATTAAGTCATACATGACCTTCTATTACTTGATTGGGAGTTAAACTCAATAGAACTAAGTGTTTGAAAAATCATTGTGAGTAAACATGCATTTATATGGGGAGTTTTTATGAAGATTTTAGAACAACATAACCATTTACATTAAGATAAGTATCCCATTCTAAACATGGTGTAACATGGATGAAACAGATGAAGAAATATGAGTCAAGTATTCATGATAGGAGAGTCCACTCAATGGATCAAGGAGATGCAAACCCACATTTATAAAATACATTCATAATTAAATATCATAAAGTATATTGACCATCAATTGTTGGATTTTTAAGATGTATAATATCGATCCTTTCCACTAAAATGTTAGAGAAACCGGACATTCCAAGTTCAATGGTGATGGCAATTGGAACATGATAAAATAGTGGGATATAGAATAAAATAAGTTAATTTATTAAATATCACCAAATTTATATCAAATAAAAATACTAAAAAGTATTATATTTTAATTATAGAATAAAATGGTAATATTATCATCCACATTATCGAATGATCCATATTGGTTAAATAGAAACTATTAACAATATTTTATTTTCATGAATCATACAGACACCTTCATGTTGTGTTATTCCATAAATAAAAATATTATAAGATAGAATCCTCATTTCTTGATCCACCTACTAAGGAGGTTAGTTATGAAATGTTAATTTTTTTAAGAAACATATGAATTATGAGATCTACATTCAATGTTTAATTCTCTCATCTATGTCCATTTAACTCACTCATGAAAATACTGACGCATAAAGTGTGATTGATCACCTCTGTGGTCTTTACAATGAAATAGATAGACAGTAGTGGCCTGACATTTTCATGGTTTTATATGTTAACAAAACTAGATAGGGATCCCATGATGGGCCTCATATTGAGACCCAACTTTTTTTACATGATTATTACATCAATTTAAAGATAAAAAATTATATAATTTAAAATCCAAGATCCAACGGTATTTTCTTGGGAAAATTTGTATAATAAATAACTCATACATAATAAGACACAAATATTTATTTAGTAGCATTTTTTTATCCTTATAAATCTCATGTTATCCTAGGTACCTGTAGTCTCATGAGTATATTAAATAAAAAAAATGGGTGATCTTAAAAAAATGAGTGAGATGATGAATAAGGACATGAATGAATATAACATGATTGAGAATAACTATAAAAATCATAACATAAAAATAAGATCATTATCATGATTCTATCAATCAACATCATATAAAGGAATAGAAAGTGGTTATTCATGATAATAAATCATTATGTCTTAGTGGTCAAATGTCACACATAATTGTTAACAAATCCAAGATCATGTTAATACATAACATATGTGCATAACTGTAACATCATCATTGTAAAAAAAATCTAGCATAATGTTTAGAGAAATTTCACATCATCTCATGAGATACATTATGAAACCCATTGCATTGGATGGATATAAAATTTTTATTCCACCCTTAACATCATTACATTGGAAGGAAAATGTATGCCACATAAAACATATGATAATTTTAGTCATAATATAATACATAGAGAGGAATTAGTGTCATAAAAATCATAAATATTAAATTCATCAATATATTTGATGTTCCCAAATAGAAAATGGTAAACTATACATGGTCTAATAATTAATCAATCCAGAGTGAAAAATAAACCGTCTAAGGAAGAGTCAAGATGTGTTTTGGAAAGAATTATTCTTTTTGAAAATCCATATAATTATCCTCAAACCATTTTGGAAACATGTATATACTAAAAATTTAATTGATAATAACAATAAAATTATATATATGTATCATTAATGTAATATTGATATTTAAAATTTTCATTAAAGATGTATAACCCAAAGAAGGGGAGTTAGGTTCGATAATCTCCTGAACTTAGGTCCAAATTATTTATTTATTAGCACCTAATATATTAGATAATATAATTTCATTCAATAATTAATTAATAAAAAACCTATTATACATGTATTTAATTTAATATAATTTTATTAAGTTCATTTATGGCCATATTTATGACTTATTGAGACAATTTTGTTGTTCAGGGAAAGTTCAGTTTCTTGGTTTTCATGATTTGTTCAATTCTAAACAGGTATGGTTATTTGTGTAAAATGAGAATAATTCTATAGATAAGAAATTACATGTTATTAATTAATTTAGAAAAGTTTAAATTTTCTTATAGTTGATTTTGTTTTTTTAATTAGAGGATGATTTCATTATATAAAATGTTGATAATTTTTTTAGTTTATTTTGGCCGCCATTCCATCCATCATGAAACAATTTCATTTTAATTTATATTATGTTTATAAATTAGTTCTTGAACATTAAAAACATTTAATATGAATATTAAAATAGTTTTTAACTAGAATAATTTATTTATGACCATCCATGACAATGGTATTGAAAAATAAAAACTCATCATCCATGATTGAAGCAAATTGACACATCACAGATGATATTTTAATTTTTATAATAAAAGGATATGATAAGTGTTTTGGTGAGGGATATTCCATTAACACAATAAAATTACCATACATATATATGATACTATATTTATCATGACTCTTTGGATATTGGATGTCAGAAGAGAGTAATAAAAAATAAATTAAAATAGAATGAAGTACGATTTTATTTCTTGAATATCTTCTCCGTGAGAAACACATTAAAGAAAATGGGTTTGAAATTTGGTTGAGACTAGAAGATCTTGGATTAATCCTTTTTATTTAAGAAGTCAACTAGATCACCATAAATAAATTAACTATGTTTTATAAACGCTTTTTCCAATTGCTATTATAGCTTCTTTTTTTACTCCTCTAGTTCAATCAGGGAGATATTATAGGTAGATTTTAAGATAGGATTGGATCAGGGTATGATATCTATTGAGATCTCTTAATCATAATCTAGGTAAAATCTAAGTTACATGTTATAAAATGCATCATTTTATTCCCTAACAATAGGATTTTCATTATGTTTGATAGATTCCACCAACTCAACCATTTGTGCAGGGTAGGATTATTCATGAGGTATCAACACCCACAACATTGATGTATTTTCTATATGAGATTCAGGATAATCCTTACATGTTTATAGGATAATGGGATGGTTTAGAATATGAATTGATATCTCCTTTTCTTAACTATTTATCTGTGATTTATATAAAGAGATCTGATCCATGCCTAGAATAGTTTCGAATTCCACCAAGGTAATTGTTAAAAGATTCACTAGAAGAATACTCACACATATGAAAATAATATAAGAGTCAAATTCTTTAATTGCAATGATTGCACCACTATGTGATTATATGGATATCACTACTTCATGTTAGAAGTGTTTCAATTCAATTTTATTTAAAAAAATTTAATATATATTGTATTTCCTATAAAATAATTCATATAAGACTATTTCCATTATTGAGTGAATATAATGTTTACCCTGTATGACTTGATTTTCTATCTCCATTTAAGAAGTAGTGATGGAATAAGGTTTCCACTGATAATTTGTCTTTGGTTTCTACTAATGCTGATTACCCTCAACTAATAAAGGATATGTGCACTAGATATCATAGTACCCTCTCTCCCTATAATAAAGGAATTGAATGTTTGGTGGTTTTATCCTTTCCATCATCACAGTTTCAATATTCACCGTGTCTATTAATCATTGTTAAATAATAGAGGCCATCTCACCCACACTTATAGAATATACCTATATCTTTAAGGATGTTTCGATGATTTTTCTTCCATGATTTTTGATATGTGAGTGGTTGATCATTTCTTCCACCTTTTTCATTAGATAATTCATCTTTAAACACCATCTTAATTTTTTTATAGCCATTGGACCATTCTCCAAACTACATCTCTAATTTTAGAGAACACTGAAAACATCATCATAACCCCCAAATCATTGAATAGGTATTTCCATTCAAAGGTATTGTTTTAAACCAATAAAGTATTTATCAATTTTTTTTATCATTTTTGAATCCAAAAATCAAGGCATACCTTGGAAGCCTTGTGAAAATTTCTTTATAATCTGTGAAATTTCACCTTCCATTTTCATCAACTCAACATATTCCCTCTACATATTTTAATTAATAGTTTGGAGGAAATAATTGTTAAGAAATATTATCTTAAAAACATCCCACTAAATCTATTCTATTTCATACTTTGCATTTGGGTTACTAATAAATGCATACTATTGACCAGCCTCTCTATCTAAATGATAAATAGCCAGAGTCATCGTCTTTAAATCACAAAAATTAATCATAGAAAATAATAAATCCATTTTTTTAACCCTACAATTCCATGAGTAGTGGAATTGGATATTAATTATATTTCGTTGTTCATTTCCGCATAAAAGACTCAATAGAAAATTTTTTCTTTATTGGATGAAGGTGTAAATTCCACATGGTTCGTGTTATTATTCATAGAATGATACATATGATTAATAATTTACATGATGTTTCCAACTCCACCTCCCAAGGAAATGTTTATGTCATTCAAGAAATCTTTTCATTATCCATTACATCGGTTATTGAAATTGTTTCTCCTAGATCCTACCATTTTCAAAAATATGAAAGGATTGATCAAAATTTATGTCGATAAATCATGTATGTATAATTTATTCATTTATTCAATTAACATTAAAGGTTCATATTACGTGATCCCAATGTTTTAAATTTTTCTAAAACAACTATTCTTTTATTTTTACATATACCTACTATTATATAATGGGTTTTCACGAACATTATAAAATCATAACTCCCAAATTAACTAAATTTTGATTTTATAACAATTATAGTGACCCTATATTTTCATACATGATTATTACATCATTTTAAAGATAAAAAATTATAGAATTACAAATCTAGGATAAAAAGTTATAATTACATGGGAAAATCGGTAACATATACAACATGTAAATAATAAAAATATATACTTATGAACATCTTTTTTAACTCTCAAAATATCACGTTATTCTTAGTAGATGTTGTAACATCCCAAGTAAGTAATGAATAATAGATATTTTTATCTATGTCTATTAATGAATTAGATAGTTTCTTAGAGGCTTAAAATGAAAATAAATACAATCTTATGCATGGAATACACTAATGTTCTTAAATGATTGTTTTACTGCCATTTTATGGCAAACCCTTTTTAAATAAAACTTTTGACAATTTTATAATGTATATTTTTCAAAATAAACATATTAATTATTATTGGGACATTGAAATTGACATTGGATATATTTTTGGTATTTTTCTGACAATGTTCATTTTTTAATGAATAGTGAAAAAAATACTGCATTTTACATCAAAACTGCTTTTTCATTTAATTTAATTGTATGGTTAGATTATCCTTTTAATTGGTATTAAAGTGTAATATGAATATATATTTACCATTTAATCCAATGTTGGTCATTAGGATTAATTTCACTTTGGAATTGGTTATAAACTAATCCCAACCTTTTCATAGATATTGTTTCAAAAAAACCCGCTATTTGTTTTGACAACGAGAATTATTTTTAAATAAATTATTGCAATTTATGTGTTTAAAATTTGGAAAAATGGATTACATATTTTGAATCAGAAGTTCCAAATTATGTAATTAAGACTCTTTTATTTTTGGACATTATAAATAGTAAAGATGGTAATTATCTTGATTAATGAGTATTCAGGTAGTTAAAGATAATAAAATGATATCATAATAATACAAAAAGACCACTACATGTGTCCTACCGCTACTGGTTGTCTCATGTCCTATCATGGGATTCTTTGTGCCAAACATGGGGGCCCCATGGAATCACTTTTGTGAGAAAGTGACTTTTTATCTTTTTATTTTTAAAGAATGTTAAATGTGACGAAGAATGTATCACCTAAGTAAAATATTTTTAATTTTGTCTACATAAATGATCTTTTGGACTATAAGTATTAATTATAAATATAAAAATATTTCCTACATCATAGTATTTTTTTCATAATTTTTGAACATTAAATAAATTAAATTATTTATGACATCATGATGATGCAGCGATTACCTCATTAATAAAGGATTTAAATAAAATGAAATGATAATGTAAAATCTATGACCTACACATGTCCAAAACCTATTGCATGGGTGGATTTCTAACCCTTATCACCATAAACTCGAATTATATCAATTTGTGAGATTTTGAATCCGAAAATAATTTGTAAATAAAGTAACATTTCTTTACTTTCCAAGAGTGCCCCTCCTCTCCTCTTATAAAAGGCCCCCACCTATACCTCCTTACACACACTCCCAAAGCCTTTGGCTTGGCAAACCGCTGCCCATTTTGTCTCTCCACATCCCTCTCTTACTCATTAAAGCCTCACTTTGGTCAGAAGTCTTCACAAGGAAGCCTTTGAGCTCAAACCAATGGGAGTTACCCGATTTTAAGGTAATGTCTTCACTTGAGTCCTTTTGTTTTATTTTGCTTCTCCAACCCCCTAAACTCTTTTTATTCAATTATTTTGTCACAAAAACAGTATCTTCCATATACTAGGATGTTGTTATAATATGTATTCTAGCTACACATACAAACACCTACATCTAATGGTTAAATAACATATTGTTTCCGTGGATGGTGAATTTCTGCCTCCCAAAACGATGATTGTTCAACATTCTTTTAACACCTTCAAAGGTGGCCATTAAGATGTCACTATATTTATATATGATATATAATATGTTTAGGTTTTCCTTAAGCTTCTGTATTTTTCATTTTGGGAATACCATTATGGTTTTCATTATGGGTAAACGTGATATCTTCATTTAAGGAAGTACGGACTACCGCCCCCTCAAAGTGATTTGATTCGTTAAATACCATATGTGGGACGTATAAAGGATGGAACTATGATATTATATATGATATATTAATGGAATTATAATATACCTTTATATCATTATGATTCCATTCTATAAAATACAAAATAGAAATGAAAGTAGCGTTTATGCGTACGTACGGCTTACCGTCTCCATGAACGGTGCATTTCATTTCTTACCTCTGAATGATTGTGTAATATTATAAATTCATGTATATACTGGATATATATTATATATACATCATGATTATAATTCTGTATATAATGGATACATGAACAACTTGTAATTATAAAGGGTTTATTTTTTACTCAAGTTCCAATGATCGCTAAAACGACCGTTATTAACTTAAATAATTACATAGTGTTAATGACATGGAAATAAGTGATATAAAAGGAATAATGAACTCGAAAAAGATTTTTAAGAAAGTAGAAATTAACTCAAGTTTATTATTCAGGTCTTTAAAGAACGATCGAGTCAAGTCGGACCCGAGGTATGGGACTTCGTCTCAATCTCCTTTCATTGAGGCATATTTTGTTTTATACACAGACTTATTTTATATGGTGTATAAACCCCTTTGACTACTATGATTATTCAAAATGAATCTTTTTATACGAAGCGTTTACTAAACGACAAAAGGGAGTGTTTTTGTCATACATATGCGGCAACAATGACTTCTCCACCACCGTGACCATTATTTGAGTTTCGGCTTCCTCTACAAGCCATACCTTCTTTTTAAAATAAAAATAAATACCATGTTTTACTTTTCTTTTATTTTGGTATTGAAAATGGTTTTCATAACATTTTTATATCAATGTGTTATATTGATATCTTGTGATTGAAAGGTGGGAATGTTATGTTTCCTTTATGCATGTTTTATGTGATACGATTATGTTGAGGTTCTTGGGCATTATTATGAAGATGGGTGGTTCTGTGATAAACTAAGGGTGGGTGAGCCCGATATAGCTCTCCAATGCATTGGGTAACGCGAAGGAGTGAAATGTTAAGGTTTATCTGAGGGGATTTAGGGAATATACTGTGATGGGTATTCCAAAAATAACCAAGAGGGTTACTCCCTACGTAAGAATGTTATGAATGCCTCATGTTAGCTTTATGTCTTATAATTTCTATGATTTATTCCTGATTTGATGAGGTATGTTAAAGTGCTTATGTTTTATGGGTAAAGTATGATTTCATTCTTATGTATATATGTACCCATGTTTCCTTTACATATATTTTTATATCCCTTACTGAGCATTTTATGCTCATCCCAAGTTTTTTTGAAATTTTTTTCACAGGTCAAGGGAAAGGTACATGATATGATCAAAGTGTCAAGGGAGTGTCAATAAAGAATCCATGTTTTATTTTAATTATGTTTCCATTGATGGGAAATAATAATAATATCTTTATTTAACCACTTTGTTTATATGTGGAATGTATTGAAAGTTTTATGATATAAATCTCTAAAACTCTAAACCCGAAAAGATCCTCAATGTGTAATCATGTAATAATTCAAGATTAAGTAAGGTTTAAGGTTTGGGCCATATAGTTGGTATCATAGGTCGGTTTAGATAACATTAGGAGTTAGAATTTTATTAAATGATTATCCAAAAATATTTTTTTATTGTCAAATTGAAATGATATAGCATTTAAAGATTAACATGTTTCTTCACCTAAGATATTTCTGTGATAAGAATTGTTTTCCATATAGGAAACAGAGCATCTTTTCTAGGAAGGGATACAGAGGGAAATGACCTTTCAAATCAGTATCCTGAGATGGTCAGAATCAGAACTAAACTGTTTGTTGTAGTGATAGCTCAGTTGACTCAGGTGAAAAATGTTTTTTGTTTTTATTGATGATATTTTGGTGTTTTTTAAAAGTAAAGAGGAGCAAGAAATACATTTAAGGGTTATTTTGAAAACCTTAAAACAAAATAAATTGTATGGGAAATTCAGCAAGTGTGAGTTTTGGTTGCAACAAATTTCTTTCCTTGGTCACATTGTTTCTAAAGACGGGATAACCATTGATCCTGCAAAAACAAATGTTGATGAAGAATGGAAAAGACCCACAAATGTAACATAGATTCATAGTTACCTTGGTTTGGAAGGCTATTGCCGAAGGTTTGTTAGAAATTTTTCACGGTTATCTAGTCCAATGACTAAGCTAACTCAGAAGGGTGTCAAGTTTATCTAGACAAAAGAATGTGATGATTGTTTTCAGGAGTTGAAAAGAAGATTGGTGAATGCTCCGGTTTTGGCACTACCTTCCAGGAATGGTGAGTTTGTTATATAAAGTGATGCTTCATTGAAAGGACTTGGTTGCGTCCTAATGCAGAATGATCATGTAATTTCTTATTCTTCACGACAGTTGAGAACTCATGAGGTAAATTACCCTACACATGATTTGGAATTAGCTGTTGTTGTTTTCGCTTTAAAAATTTGGAGGCATCATTTGTATGGAGTAAAGTGTGAAATATATACTGATCACAAAATTTTAAAGTATATATTCACTCAAAAAGAGTTAAACATGAGACTAAGGAGATGGCTAGAATTAATCGAGGATTATGATTGTACAATTCATTACCATCCAGTAAAAACAAATAAAGTGGCCGATGCTTTGAGTCGAAAAAGTGATGCTTCATTAACAATGTTGCGTTTGGAACGTGATCCTTTGGTTAAGGATTTGATGAACTTTGGCATAGAAGTTTTTGGTGTAGGAAGTTCTTCTATTTTGTTTCAGGTATCTGTGAGATCATCTCTATCAGATAGAATCAAGCAAGCACAGAAGCAAGACAGTGAGTTGCAGAAAAAGGTACAGCTAGTTCAGAAAGGTAAGTTGCCTGAGTTCAACATTGATAATGATTGCGTTTTGATATTTGTGAAGAGATTGTGTGTGCCTTGAAGTTCACAGTTGAAGAGAGAGTTTTTATGTGAAGCTCATAGTTCTCTGTTTTCAGTTCATCCTGGAAGTACTAAGATGTACAGAGATCTGCGGGAGTATTACTGGTGGGATGGAATGAAAAGATTTATTACTGATTTTACTGTGAAGTGTTTGACATGTCAACAGGTTAAAGCAGAGCGGCAGTTACCGAAAGGGATGCTTCAGCCTTTACCAGTGCCCGAGTGGAAATGGGAGAATATATCCATGGACTTTGTTGTGGGATTACCGAAGACATCTCGAGGTAATAATGCAATCTGGGTTATTGATGATTTCTTTACTAAATCTACTCATTTCCTTTCAATACGAGATACTTTTTCCCTAGATCAACTTTCCCATTTGTTTCTTAAAGAGATAGTCAGGTTACATGGAGTTCCCCTCCCTATTTTATCTGATCGTGATCCCAGGTTCACTTCTAACTTTTGGAAAGGCCTTCATAAGTCATTGGGTACTGAATTAAATTTTAGTACAACATTTCATCCCCAATCATATGGGCAGTCAGAACGAACAATTCAGACCTTGGAAGATATGCTACGAGCTTGTTCGATGGATTATCAGGGAATTTGGAACCAACATCTTTCTTCGGTTGGATTTTCATATAATAACAGTTTTCATTCCAGTATACAGATGGCACCATTTGAGGTGTTATATGGGAAGCGGTGTCGAACTCCAGCTTTCTGGGATAAAGTGGGTGGAAGGAAGTTGATGTGACCAGAATTGGTAGAAGAGATGGAAGAAAAAGTTCAGCTGATTTAGAAACACATGAGAAGAGCTCAGAGTAGGCAGAAGAGTTATGTAGACAACAGGAGGAAAGATCTAACTTTTGAGGTAGGTGATCATGTTTTTCTCAAATTCTCACCATGGAAAAGTGTGATGAGATTTGGTAAGAAAGGAAAGCTAAGTCCAAGGTTCATTGGACCATATGAAATTCTGGAGAGAGTTGGATCAGTTGCATACCGGGTGGCTTTACCTCCGAGTTTATCTCAGGTACACAATGTTTTTCACGTTTCGATGTTGAGAAAGTATATGGCAGATCCATCTCATGTGTTGAGTCCATAGGTAGTTCAGCTGGAAGAGAACCTATCTTAAGAGGAACAACCGGTCCAGATTCTAGACCACAGGGAGAAAGTGTTACGGAATAAGGTGATTCATCAGGTAGAGGTTTTTTGAAAAAACCACATGATTGAAGAGACAACATGGGAATCTGAAAATGCAATGAGGGCTAAATACCCCCACTTATTCGATAAGTAAATAAATTGGGGGGATGCAATTTTCAAATGGGGGGAATGATGTAACATCCCAATTAAGTAATGAATATACGATATTTTTATCTATGTCTATTGATGAATTAGATAGTGTTTTAGAGGCTTAAAATGAAAATAAATTCAATCTTATGGATGGAATACACTAATGTTCTTAAAAGATCGTTTTACTGCCTTTTGATGGAAAACCCTTTTTCAATAAACCGTTTGACAATTTTATAATATATATTTGTCAAAATAAACATATGAATTATTATTGGGACATTGAAATTTACATTGGATAAATTTTTGGTATTTTTCTGACAATGTTCATTTTTTAATGAATAGTGAAAAAAATACTGCATTTTACATCAAAACTGCTTTTTCATTTAATTTAATTATATGGTTAGATTATCCTTTTAATTGGTCTTAAAGCCTAATCTGAATATATTTTTACCATTTAATCCAATGGTGGTCATTAGTATTAATTTCACTTTGTAATTGGTCATAAACTAATGCCAAACTTTTCATAGATATTGTTTCAAAAAAACCCGCTATTTGTTTTGACAATAAGAATTATTTTTAAATAAATTATTGAAATTTATGTGTTTGGAATTTGGTAAAATGGATTAAATATTTGGAATCAGAAGGTCCAAATAATGTAATTAAGATTCTTTTATTTTTGGACATTATGAATAGTAATGATGGTAATTATCTTTAATTATCTTGATTAATGAGTAATCAGGTAGTTAAAGATAATAAAATGATATCATAATATTACAAAAATACCACAACATGTTTCCTAAGGCTACTGGATGTCTCATGGCCGACCATGGGATTCCTTGTTCTAAACTTGGGGGCCCCATGTAGTCACTTTTGTGAGAAAGTGACTTTTTATCTTTTTTTTAAGGAATGTTAAATGTGACAAAGAATGTATCACCTAAGTAAAATATTTTTTATTTTTGTCCACATAAATGATCTTTTGGACCATAAATATTCATTAGAAAGCTAAAAATATTTCCTACATCATATTATTTTTGTTCATAATTTTTAGACTTTAAATAAATTAAAGTATTTATGACATCATTGTGATGCAGCGATTACCACATTAATAAAGGATTTAAATAAAATGAAATGATAATGTAAAATCTATGACCTAAACATGTCCAAAAACTATTGGATGGGTGGATTTAGAACTCTTATCACCTTACCCTCGAATTATATCAATTTGGGACCTTTTGATTCTGAAAATCATTTTCAAATAAAGTAACATTTCTTTACTTTCCAAGAGTGCCCCTCCTCTCCTCTTATAAAAGGCCCCCACCTCTACCTCCTTACACACACTCCCAAAGCCTTTGGCTCGGCAAACCCATGCCCATTTTGTCTCTCCATATCCCTCTATTGCTCCTTAAAGCCTGACTGTGGGCATAAGGCTTCCCAAGGAAGCCTTTGAACTCAAACCATAGGGAGTTACCCGATTTAAAGTAATGTCTTCACTTGAGTCCTTTTGTTTTATTTTGCTTCTCCAACCCCCAAAACTCATTTTATTCATTTATTTTGTAACAAACCCAGTATCTTCCTTATAATATGATGTTTTTATAAGATGTATTCGAGCTACACTTACACACACCTACATCTAATGGTTAAATAACATACTGTTTCCGTGGATGCTGAATTTATGCCTCCCGAAACGATGATTGTTCAAAATTCTTTTAACACCTTCAAAGGTGGCCATTAAGATGTCACTATATTTATATATGATATATAATATGTTTATGTTTTACTTAAGCTTCTGTATTTTTCATTTTGGGCATACCTTTATGGTTTCCATTATGGGTAAACGCGATATCTTCATTTAAGGAAGTGCGGACTACCCTCCCCCTCAAAGTGATTTGATTCGTTAAATACCACATGTTGGACGTATAAAGGATGTAACTATGATATTATATATGATATTATACTGGAATTATAATATACCTTTATATCATTATGATTCCATTCTATAAAATACAAAATAGAAATGAAAGTAGCATTCATGCGTACGTACGGCTTACCGTCTCCATGAACGGTGCATTTCATTTCATACCTCTAAATGATTATGTAATATTATAAATGCATGTATATACTGGATATATATTATATATAAATCATGATTATAATTCTGGATATAATGGATACATGAACAACTTGTAATTATAAAGGGTTTATTTTTTACTCAAGTACCAATGATCGTTAAAACGACCGTTATTAACTTAAATAATTACATAGTGTTCATGACATGGAAATAAGTGATATAAAGGAATAATGAACTTGAAAAAGGTTCTTAATCAAGTAGAAATTAACTCATGTTTATTATTCAAGACTTTAAAGAACGATCGAGTCAAGTCGGACCCGAGGTATGGGACTTCGTCTCAATCTCCTTTCATTGAGGCATATTTTGTTTTATACACAACCTTCTTTTATATGGTGTATAAACCCCTTTGACTTCAACGATTATTCAAAAGGAATATTTTTTATACGAAGCGTTTTCTAAACAACAAAAGGGAATGTTTTTTTCATACGTATGCGGCGACAACGACTTCTTCGCCGCCATGACCATTATTTGAGTTTCGACTTCCTCTACAAGCCATACCGTCTTTTTTAAAGAAAAATAAATACCATGTTTTACATTTATTTTATTTTGGTATTGAAAATGGTTTTCATAACGTTTTTATATCAATTTGTTGTATTTATATCTTGTGATTGAAAGGTCTGAATGTTATGTTTCCTTTATGCATGTTTTATGTGATACAATTATGTTGAGGTTCTTGGGCATTATTATGAAGACGGGTGGTTCCGTGATAAACTAACGGCGAGTGAGCCCGATATAGCTCTCCAATGCATTGGGCAACATGAAGGAGTGAAATGTTAAGGTTTCTCCGAAGAGATTTAGGGATTATACTGTGATGGGTATTCCAAACGTAACCAAGAGTGTTACTCCCTACGTAAGAATGTTATGAATGCCTCATGTTACCTTTATGTATTATGATTTCTATGATTTATTCAATATTTGATGAGGTATGTTAAAGTGCTTATGTTTTATGGGAAAGTATGATTTGATTCTTATGTATATATGTACCCATGTTTCCTTTCCATATATTTTTATATCCTTTACTGAGCTTTTTATACTCATCCAATGTTTTTTTGAAATGTTTTTCACAGGTCAAGGGAAAGGTACATGATTTGATGATAGTGTCAAGGGAGTGTCAAGAAAGAATCCATGTTTTATTTTAAATATGTTTCCATTGATGGGAAAGAATAATACTATCTTTATGTAACCACTTTGTTTATATGTGGAATGTAATGAATGTTTTATGATCTAATTCTCTAAAACTCTAAACCCGAAATGATCCTCAATGTGTAGTCTTGTAGTAAATCACGATTAAGTAAGGTTTAAGGCTGGGGCCTTATACATGGAGTCACCTAGGGATATGTATCGAAGAAAGGTGTGATCTAAAATCCAAGTAAGTGGATGAATAAAGACATGAATCAATATAAAAAAAGTGAGAAAAATAATCATGGTTATAACATAACAAAAATAATTTCATCATAATGATGATAGGAAAAATCATATAAAGGCATGAAAAGTATAAATGGAAGAAAATTAAACATCATATCTTAGTGGTTAGAAAAAACATGTTGTTGTTTTCAAATATAGAATATTTTTAAGGAATTAAAAATTGAAAAAACCATAAAGTAATAATTGTGAACAAAATATATCACAATGTTCATGAAAATTTCACATTATCTTATGAGATAAATATCATTAACCAACACATTGTAGGATTATATTATTTTATCCCCACCTACCACAACGTATCATTTATATAATCATTCCTGACAAATATAACTTATGACAATCATTTTCATAAAATAACCCATGGAAAGGAATGAGTCTCATAATAATTTCATAAATCATTTATTAATGAAAAAAATTTGGGATTCCAAAATGGAAATAGGAAAACCATAGTTGGTATTAGAATGATCAATCTTGAGTGAAGAAGAAACCATATGAAGGGGGCTCATGGTGTATTTTTCAAACAAGAGACTTATTTGAAAATGTAGCAACGGACCCCAGATAGCCCAAATTTGGTGTCTACAACTAATTACACTATAATGATTACAAGGAATGAAATCTCAACAGAACAAGTGTTTAATAGTCTTCGTAAACTAGATATATACATGGGAAAATAATACAGTAATTGCAAAATAATTTATTTTCATTATTCAAAATAAATAAATTCTATGCTGAATCTAATAATCCTATAAAATCCCTATATATAATTCATTGTATGCTTCTTGTAATACTCTATGAATGAAAATAAATAAGGGTTTACAAAAACTCTCAGTATGGAAAAAATAGTGGAATAAATAATTAACCAATCAGAATATTCAATATAAAAATATAAATAATGGAAAAAAAATTCCTTTTAATTAGTAAAAAAATGGGAGTGCATAAAAAATATTTCAATGTAATAACTGGAAGAACATTCTATCCAAATAACTAGGTATGGATGAAATTATTCCAAGGTATAAAACTGAAGCACATTATATCTAAATAACATAAAATGAAATGTATATGTAGATACGTTGATGTTATATCTCATGGATGAATAATAAATGAATCATGAAAAAGAAATGCATCCATAGTTATGTCGCTAAAAAATCTATTTGATGAATAAAAACTGAATATAAATGGGAGAAATTCTATATTATTGGAAATCATGTTTCGTAGGTACATGGTACCTTTACCATCAAGAAGATTCACCAGATAGTTTAAAAAATAATGTGTAAAACTCCATCTAAGACGGCTTTCCAAATGTTTCGTCCCATGATACTACCAATGCACCGAGGGGCTATATATAACTGGACCCACCTTTTTTGTATTGGTCCAAAACATTCTTCATATATCAGATAATATATTTAACAATGTTCCTAAGAATATCACCATATTGAATAATGAATATAGAATTATCGATATTTCCTCATATAATCCAATAAATGTAAAAGTAGAAATCATATATAAAATGGTATATGATTTAAGAAATATAAATATCTCTGATAAATTATATGGATAATTAGGGAGAATTCATTGATTATAAGAGATTGAATATTTGAATGGGAAAAATGAAATCAAGGATGTGAATGTTAATAAAATCATTGGTCAATTAGTCATAACCCATCCATAATATAATTGGGGATAATATCAATACCACAAACCCCATGTGCAATAAAATAAATTGTTTCTGACATTTAGGAATGGAAATATTATACAAAAATAATTTAAAAAAATATTATGTAAAATATCCTTTTGTTTTGAAAAATCATTTTAAAATACAATTTCTTAAATTCTATTTTAAAACATTTTCATTACAAATAAACATTTTAAACTTTTTGGGGAATCTTTAAATAAATGATAGTGGATAAAGTTATACATGTTGTACAATGTAAAAATAAACATTCATATTTCAAGGAAAAAGGGTTAGAAAATGACTTATTCATATATTGATAGGAATATTTCTTTGAAAAAATTGGTAAAAGGAGAAAAGGGTAAAAATGTATTTACCAAAAAAAAATTAATTTTTTTTGAATTTTTTTAATAAAACATGTTTTTTAGAAGAAAATAGTTTCATAGACTAAAATGAGAAATGAAGTTAGGTTTTCTTAAAAATATTTTTAAAATATTTGGAGAACCAAAGTATGAAAAAATCGTATTAATACATGAAAACAGTCATGAATTACCAAAGTAGAGGAATATTAAAGGGTATATTGAATAATTGTAGTATAATTTCCACAAATAGAAATACCATTGAAAGTTAAACAAAGTTATTTTTGAAGAAAAGAAATTAAACATTCCAAACTATCCCACTACACATTTAAAAATTTTACATCATAAACATTATGATGGAATAATATTAAATCAATGCCTAAAAACATGAAGAAGAAGTAATTCAAGTTATAATACAGAAAAATGGAATGTAGATACACCACAAATATCTAAATCTATTTTGCAGAACCAAGTTAAAAACATGTATATCCTAGAAAAAAATAGTTAAAAACAATGAAATTATATTTTAGGAACCATTAATAATGTCCATACTAAAATTTCCCATGAAAGACGTACAACCCAAAAAAGGGGAGTTAGGTATGAGGATCCCCTTACATTATGTATGAATCCTTTATTCACTTACACTTAATATCCTAGATGATCAAATTATAATAATTAGTTTCTAAATAAAAAACTCTTCTCCATATATTTGATTTATTATAATTTTATTATCATTTTTTATATCGATTTTATGAGTTAGTGAGTTCTAATTTCACCATTTTGGGAGTGTTTCTTTTCTTGTTCTTTATGAACAGTTCACTTGTATACAAGTGTAAAATTTCATGTAAAATTATGATAATTATACAAAATTAAAATTTAATTTAATTAATGAACTAAAATTTTGTTTAAATGGCATGATAAATAATTTGGGTTATTTATATGAAGATGATTCATTGGATAAAACATTAATGATAAATTTATGATTTTAGTTTTTTGGGTTTTACATCCATCCTGAAATAATTTAATTTTAATAAATATTATATTTAAATTTTTTTACCAAAAATTAATAAATGTAAAATATGAATAATAAAATGTGGTTTAACCATAATAATGGTTTTATGATCAGTATTTAAGGAAGTAATTGAAAATGAAAACTCTCCATTCACCAAGGTGGTCAACTGACACATAACATCTGTTGTTTTCATTATTAGAATAAAAGTAGAGGAGAAGAGGTTTGGTGATGGATATTAAATTTAAAAAATAAACATTAATTATAAATATGATACATTAGTTTTCATTCTAATATGAATAGGTGAGGTGAGTATATAATACAAAATGAAAAGAAATTCTAAGGGGAAAAATAGGATTTTACATAGTGAATATCTTATCCTTGAGAACCGCCTTAAGGAACTCAAGTATATACTTTTGTATAGACCAGTAGGTATTGGATGTTAGAAAGTGTTTTGGGAATGTAATTTTTTAGAATTTAGACAGGATTCGAGTCTTATATGGCGTGAGGAGAAGATGTGGTGACAGGTGGGATTTATCAGGGATAATTTTTATTACTATATTATTATTTAATTATTATGGTTCAAGACTATTAATAGCCTTGATAATTATCACTATATATATTAAATAATGATTAATATTTTTAGAATATGGTTCTTAAATCATCCATACATTATATATGACTCCAAAATTCATGTTTTTCGCCTATATCATGAATTATTGTATTTCACTATTCACAAAAAACCAACTATTTTTGAAAAAACCCAAAAAAATCACCATCCCCATTTCTAAATGTGTAGACTTTAGAAATGGATTTCATTTTATCATAATAATATTTTATATTTTAGAGAATTAATTTTTATAGAAAATATTTATTTTCATATTATATTCAATTTTTTTGACCCATTAAGAAATTAATTAAGGTCCAATAAAAAATACTCTAATTATGATACAACATAAAATTAATTTATGAATATATTTTATGAAAATAAATTTTCCCTTAAATAATTATATTAATTATAAAATTGAGAATATTTTTTTAAAAAAAATTACAAAAACATAATTTATCATTTTAAAAATAATAATTTACTTATAACATGATAAAAATGTATCATATTTTTTATAAGATACCTAAATTTTATAAATACTCTTATAGGTGAGGTTACTATTCTATTATATAGATTACTAATAGAAATTTTTTTTAAAAGGTTGGGGCGAAAGCCTCATTTTATTTTTAATGAAAAGAAAATACCACTTTTAACTTGGTATTGGTTCCTTTAATTTCACTAAAAATCTCTTATTTCTTTCTTTACATATGAGAATAATGTCTCTATTGGGTTCCCTAAAGAAATTATGGGATTTATACTATATAACCTAATTATATGAAGTTAAATTTCATTGATAAAATGAAGCATCATTGCACCTCACATAGTCATGAAAATTTGATACATTGAGTGTTGAGAGGTCTTGTGGTTGAAAATCTCTGATGAACTAGGAATTGATCTCATTTTTGGAATCACTCCCTTAGAGTATCTCCAGCTTCATTATTAATTTAGATACAAAAAACCTTGACAAGTCTATTCAAGATATTTTTACTCTTATTCGCCATGTAGATAAGTATATGAATCATGAATAACTCTCTATTCTTATGATGATAAAATGGAAAACCATGAAAATAAATTTAATCCCATATATTCTTCACACCCCTCCTAGAAGAGGATAATAAAGGGTAATTCAATGAAACATTATATTGTCTATTTCATCTATGGAAATAAAGGCCACTAGAATAAAAACTACACCATGGTAAAGAGGTTAGGGGAAGCATTAGGTGAATTTTTTATCAAGGGAAATTTATTTATTTCTAAAAAGTATGTATTGGATACTATTTCCACTTCACAAATATTTATTAAAAATTATATGAACCATGTAGATTTCAAAATATTAACAAAGGGGAGGTTGATCTAAAAGCATCCAACTGAGATAAATTTGTTTTATTTATTAGTGAAAGCATCCTCACATTGTCGACCATAATGATATTTCTATTTAAAGGTATTTAATTTTTTCTATGTATTACCAAAAAATTATTTTTGTATCCAAAAAAATAATGTTGGATTTATTTTTACATTTTGTAATAAATTTTTCATACTTTATTAATAATTCATTTTTTATTGTAAGGAAATTTTAAATAACGGTTGTTATGTGTTGGATTACAAGAACCATTTCATGGAAATTGAAAATGAATTTACATCACCTGACTCATACCAAACCCAAATTTGGAATCACCAACTAGATCATGTAAATGAAGATTTATTGACTAAATTAAATTTATATGGATATTTACAATCTTTTAAACTAAAACCACTTAGTGTATGTCCTGCATGTTTATATAGAAAAATGAGCACTGCCTAATTACTGGGAAAGGTGAAAGGGATATAAAGCTTCATTAATTAGTTCATACCAATGGTTTTTGACAATTTCATGTTGAAGAATGTGGTGGGTACTCATACTTCATAAATTTTACTGAATATTTTACAAGATGGGGATATGTCTATCTAATGAGTTATTAGTCAGATTCATTTGATAAATTCATGGAATTCACAAATGATGTTAAGAACCATCATCAAAAGATGTTAAAGAAAATACCCTCAGACCATGATCAAGAATATTGTAACCCAAAACACATTGATTACTTATAGTCTTTTGGGATATTAAATTACCCACTCCTCTTTTCACCCCTCAATGGAATGGTGCAAGTAAAAGGAGAAACTACACCTTGTTGGACATGGTGTGATCATTTATGAGTCATGAAATTCGTCTATTTTCCATTTAGAGATTCAGGATTGAATTAGAAGACCATATACTAAAAAAAGAACCAAATAAGTAGAATAATAATATTACATATGAATTTTGTAGTGGAATGAAAACCATTTTATTGAATTTACATTTGTGGAGAAGTAAAGTGTTTGTTAATGCCTCTTCTGATAAATAACATCCACTCAAAAGCACAAATTGTATCATTATATAATAACCTAAGTAAATTAGGGTTTATTACCTATATTACCCCATAGAAAAAAATTATAGTCGAAAGACACACCATATTCCTTTTGAAGGAGAAGGTTTATAAAAGGGGAAATAGGAGATAGATATACTTCAATGATGTAGATGGTCATGGGAAATCATACCTTATATAATAATAGATTCCATAAAGAACTGTATAAGATTAAACTATTTTCAAGACAAAATTATTGTGTAAGTGTAAAAGTTATGTTAGGGAACCAAAAATATATAGTTTTCTATTCACTAAGGATGGTTACTCATTATTAGATTACAATTACTATAATCTAACATATATGGAAGTTGTATGTGGAATTGATGTTGGAAAGTAGAAATAACCCATGAATTATGATATGATTGTAGGTACCAAAAATGGTATGTATTATTGTAGAACCTATAGTATATGTAAATACTATTAGACACAAATGGTTATTTATAATTAAACTGGACATGGAAGAAAAATTTAGTACTTATAAGGTGTGATTATTGACAAATGGGTTTAAAAAGCATCATAGCATTGAATATGATGATTCATTTTCACTAGTTTCAATGTTTTAATACATTATAATTATTTATTATATTATAGGATTCCTTAATTATGATATTTTGATAATGGCTGTAAAAATATATTTCCTTAATAGGAAACTTCATGAAAATGTTCATATGAAATAACACAGAGGTTTTGTGTTTCTAAAGTATGTGAATAGGGTTTGTAAGTTGAAAATATCTTTTAATGGATTAAATAAAGAATCCATGTAATAGAAAATTCATTTTGATGAGGGCATAATGTAATTTGGTTTTATACTGAATAAATGATATCTGGGAGGTGATAAATGGTTTATAGGGTGTGTGTTCATTCTCAAGATAGTTTATGTGGAAAATATACTAAATACCATATTTATATTTTATTAAGGAGTGTAAAATAAACGTTTCTCAATGAAGGATTTGGGTGATCCAACATATATTATTGGGATAATAATCCATCATGATTGATCAAAGTTATTTTCTTTCCAAATTAAAATGTACATACATTGATGGGATAATGAAGAAAAATAATATGGAACAGTCCCAAAGGGGACTATTTCTAGAATCAAATGGCATCCATCATTATATGATAATGTATTCTCATAAATACATAGAAATAAACATAATGGGAAGGATTCTATATGTATCATCTATTGGTTCAGTCACGTATGAATTTCTATATACTATGATAGTTTCTTCATATTCATTGAGTGAGGAAGGAATATATAAAGATATTATAGGTGACCTCTATTATATGGAATTCAATGCAACCTTTAATTATATAATGCTTACTAAGTTTGTGTTCTAATTCAATAGATGATATGATGAAATAGTCATCAGAGGATATTCATTTTCTAGTTTTCAAACTAATTAAGATGACATTAAGTCACAAATGGGATACATATTTAAATTTAACTGAGGGTTTGTATGTTATAATATCTCAAATAATGGTGTGTTTATAGATTCAATTCTGGGGTCGGAATATATTTTAATTTAAGAGGAAGCTATTTATGAAGTTTGGATGTAAAAATTCTCCCATGAGGATTATTTGGTACCTAGAAGTAATGATCCTATGACACTCTATTTTAATAATAATACTGTGGTGGATCTCATGACCGAGATGAGTTCATGTCCTCATATGAATGACATATATCAAAATTATCATCTCTTGATTAATTTTTCTTAGATAGGAGAGGTTGTAGTGAGAATTATTTCTATGGAATAAAACATTGTGCAACCCTTGACTGAATCCTTAACATAGTAGAAAGATTGTTATCTTGTGAGTCTTAGCGGATAGATAGTCTAATGTAGTTGGCACTAGTCTAAGTGTGAGTATATTGGAGTTCATTTACTAGGTCTAATATATATTTCATTGATTATATATATGTATATATATATATATTAGGGATATAAAATTTTAATTAAAAATATTAGTACAGGTTGTTCAATATTCTATAGGATGTTAATATAGTATTGTCCATTAGGATTTTTTGTACTAATAATGTTATACCAGTTCCCACTATATTGAGAACCTTGCAGTTCTATTGAATTATTTTTTATATATTTGAGTTGTTGGATAACATATATGATGGAAAAATGATATTTATACTTGTAGGTGGGGTTACTTATAAGCGAATTAGGATTATTCTATTGAATTTCACACTTGGTAGTCTCTATGATAGTTGATTATGAAAACATAACAACTTGTATAAATTCCACATGTTTTTGTGTCATCAGATATTCCTTTTTGAGAGCTTCTGAAATAGGCCTTTGACATTGATATTATCATTAATACAAGTCAATACTTTCACACATCGATTTATTGATAGAATCCATAACGCCATATTTTGGTGGAAATTTGGGAATGTTGGGGGCTTCATAATTTCCATGTCAATAATGAATAAGTCAAGGAAGAATTTTTCCCTTCCAAATTTATGGGATTTGATTTTAGGGAACTTTGATTGAAATATAATAGTTTCCTAAAATTAATTTTCAAAGTGTAATGATGTTTTTATTTCAGATCGTCATTCATAAAAGTATCAAGAATATAGGTTGATGGCATCATCATGCAATATTATTTATGAGATCTTATGACGAAAGGGATTATATATCATAGTGATAATTCATATTTGGTTAAAATTTTTGAAACATTAAGTTCATTCTCTTGGGTTCTATGACCTATTTTTACATAGTAATCTTGTTGTTTAGGCAAGCCCACCAAATGCCGACAGGAATAAATCATAGAGGGTCAGACACTAAGTTTTTTTGGTCTTGATAAAAATATATTTTTTCAATAATTGTTTGAATTAATATTATTCTCAAAACCCATGGAATAATTTTATTAATATTATATTGATCACAGAAATTAAATATATATTTATTCATCATCATTTGAGTAAAAATATATATTTTTATTTTATTTAATATTTAATAAATATTTAATCATTAGTATGTGAATGAAATATTTATGTAGGAATATAATATTAATTTCAGTATTTAATAAATAATGAGGAGTTATAGTAGAATAAGATCGCACCTCATGATTAAATTATTATTTATAAGATGGAAAAAAATTATTTATCAATTTTCACATGTTGGAGCACCAAAAAATAATAATTTTATTATTATGTGGTATAGGTATTATTAATGGATTAGAATGTTATTTAATGGATTACATGAATGTAAATTGTATTTTAACCAAGGCCCTAACTCTATATAGAGGCAGATATTACTATTAAGTGTGGAATCCAATATTAAGAGTATGGAATTGTTGCACACAATGAATTCTCTCTCAACTCCTTCACATATATCCCTCTATAGAATGAGAAACAAAAGATAAATTTCTTCAATACCAATTAATTTATGATCAACAATGAAAGAAAGGCATTCAATTCACTTTTCTAGAACCTATAGATCGAGGGTGTTTCTCATAGATCATTAAAGCATATGTGGATCACTTCTAGAGGGATTATACCATTAGATTCAGATAATGAAATAAAGTAAATTAGAAAGAGTATTTTGGGATTATCATTAATCATTAATGATGAAATTTTTAATCCCATTTTTTTATGAGACGCTAAATACATTAATTATAAATTTCACCAGAAAAATCTAGGCTCATGGTTTTGGGAAAAAATTATTAAGATAAATTTTAATATTTCTCCCACCAATGCATGATTCTAATACACCCTAAATAGATAGTTATATGATTTTATTCTCTATACACCATATATATTTTTGTCATATATATTTTAGTAATTTTTTCTATTTGTACCATTTTACACTATTTATTACCCAATAAGATTGAGAAAATGTTTTTACATTAAAACCAGGCCTTAAAACCTGTTTGGCCAATGAAATTTTCTTTCATATCCATATTATTCAAAAAGTATTCAAGAATGTAATATTATTTGAGGAGATGATTATTTAAAATGATTTATAACCATATATTATTAACAATCGAATCTTTTTAACGTGAATTGTTAAAATTATTTTTAAAAGTTTTATATGTGAGATATTTATGAAAAGTGTGAAATGAGACTATATAATAATGTTTATCACACATATGGATTTTCCTACTATAATTAATATTAATTAAATTTAATCGTCCTTTATATGTTTCAAGAGTCATTTTTTGAATAAATTTATTTTATAAATATTCATAGTATTTTTAGTTTTGAAAGATCCCAAAATAAAATGATATTTTATCTCTTTTAAAAGAAAATTTCAAATTATATTTTGATGGTATTTTTCATGTATTTAGATATCCAATTTTTTTCATACTTTACAAGGTACCTTATCCCATGATATCATCCATTTTTTATTTGGATTTATTTTGATGATTATGATTTAAGGGTGATTCTAGGGAATATATTTCATTAAGTGGTGTTAATTATGTTGTGATGAAATCTCTATTCAGACCATCAGTATTCAGTGGGTTATGTTTTGATACAATATTGAAATATTAATGAAATGAATTTAATATCAATGGTTTATTATATTATGAAATGATGAATCTTTTTATTTTCCTTCAGTATACATATGTATGGTCTTCAAGACATAATTATTTGGTTCAAAATTATATTTCTATTAATTTCAATGGGTAAATAGTAAATATTCATGAGATTATAAGGAATGGAATCATTAGTAAAAGTATTTAAATAATGGTCTTCTCCATTGTGGTTGTATTTGGAGTCAACTATGTCTGGGGAAATGATGGAATGGTGATTCAAACCAATCCACTATGTTAATTTTGGCTATGAACCATGACTAAGGAAATGCTTTTATATGCTTATGGTAATCCATAAACCATGGTATTATGATTTTTATATGTTATCATGCATCAATATTAATTATGGATGATTCCACACTCAAATGTATTTTGTATTTTTTTACAAAAAAACATATTCCATGAATCATTATTTATGAACATGTACGGATTGGGTATAACATTCCTTATTGATCATGAAATTATCATAAACTTATACATATATTATTCCCACATATGATTAGTGATTGATATCTCCTATGTTTAAAATTACTAATCATCTGACCTCACCTTTTATTATGTTTTGATTCTACATTTTATGTGGAATTTTTTTATGTATGTATTTTATAATAATTTTACTACATTAAATCCTCATGGTGGGAGATGTCAATAAACTATAGTGAAGTAAAATGATTTGGTATTTTATCTCCAAATACACTAACTATTTACAGTTCTATGGGGATAACTCTACTGATATTAAATAAATATAAATATAAAATATTGTAATATTTATGTTCGTAATTCATGGTTATCATCAATTAGTTTCACAAGGAACATTTTTAGATATAATTTTTCAATAAATTTAGTGAAAACCATGGGGATATGTTAATGAATAGGATAATATCATGATGTTTTGGTAATTTAGATATTATTTTGTTTCCAATTATTATAATGCATTTCTGGACACTCGTATGTGAATATAGATATAGAAAATAGGCATCGGTATAAATACCCTTAAAAGGATGGTGATTGTCAACTCAATCATCAATCGATTCATGATGAGTTGGTCTATGATGTAATTATTGGATAGATAACCCCACATATGTTCTTTGGTTAATTCATATTCTATTTATAAGCCATTATGTTTAATGAGAGGACAAAGTCATTCAAAAAAATATAAAAAATGATTGTTATATGATATGAACACAAAGAGTCATGGGGGGAAATATTGTCCCCTAATTTTCAACATAATAAGAATGTTTCCCACAATCATATGATTCCTTACTATGATTATTTAAGTTTCATAATCACACAATGTCGTTTCTATTATCCAATGGAATGAACTATAAGGAATTGTGTGAACAATTAATTTGATTACCAATTGAAAGACGATATATATGAGAAAAAACATTAAATAGGAGTTGGGATGAAAAATCATGTGTCTATTATGACCTAATTATCTCTAACTTTGAATTATTACACGAATAATACATAAAAAACATTTAACCAAAGGAAGTAACAATACACTATTTTATAATATATTAATTTTCACCATCCGTAAATGATTCCATGGATAAAATTATTATTGATAAATGGATTAATAATTTATAAAATATTTTCCCTATTTTTCCTATTCTATGACTCTAACACAGTTATGATGGTTTTGATTCATTTAAATGAATAAGCTGATCACGGGTGGATTCTTATCAATCATACCAATCAAAAGGAGGAATTTCACTCCATGAAATATAAAGATTTTAATTATTAATATTTAATTAATTATACTACTTGAACTCATTTACAAATAATGGATTTGGAATTTCTATTATAAAAATTATGGGAAATCCATCAATACTTGTGTGAAAAAATTCTATTGAAATCTAACTTATTCTTCTGCTTCTTTTATCGACCCTGAAATAAATCATGATCTATCTGATCATGGTTTATTAACAATTCTTTAAAAGAATTTGATGATAAGGGTCATCGATATCAATGAAAAAATAGTTCATTATTATCTCATGATAGAAATGGATATTGGAAAGTCTCATTGTTTTCATGGTTTTGGGAACAGGAAGAGGAAGTTGTAATTTCAAGGAAGGTATTAAAATAAAACCCATGGGTGAAGGAAAATTAATAAGAAATCACGCTAGAAGTGTGGATAGAGGTATGGTTGAAATTGATCTGAAAAGTTCGGTAAACGTTTTTTGAATAGAATGGATGGAACCCATGAAAAATAAGGGTGATGTAATTGAAAAGGTAAAACATTATAATTCATAGTGAAATATCCCCACCAAATGTGATTCCAAAAAATAAATTATATAATTGAAATGAGTACAGATATTACACAAATAAGCTCTTTAATAAGAGTTATAAGAATGAAAATCCTCATTGGTAACCTATAAATTAAAAAGACAACTAGAAATTTCATGTCATAACAACAACTAAAGTGGTTCATGAGAAAGATTTATTAATGGTATGCATACCATCAACATTGGAATATCAAATGCATTATTTGATATTGTAAATACCCACTCTTTAATGATTGAGAAAATTTCAAATTGTATCACATCAACACCTCAATAATTAGATGAAAAATTATATATATATATTTTAATTATATGGTGATAACTTGTCGACTCTATAGCTCATATATGATTGAGGCTTATGTAAATATAATTACTAAAAATGTTTTAATTCTGATAGTTGTGGAATTTGACAATATTATTCACATTTAATGGCTATATTTATAATTAACCCTTAACAATATAAATTAAATTAATTTTTTATTTTATATTTTAAATAAACCTATGATACATTATTGGTGTGAGGATGAATATGAAATTTATTGAAAATTGCATCTATTGTTTGGGTCTTATAATATATTCATGAGGTATATTTATCTCAAATGGTCAGTGGACATTCAAAATTGATTATATATGTATTATTTTATAGTGTTAAGATGTATTTATAAAATATATTCTGATTATTCTCCCAAATTATAAAGTTTCTTTCTTAAAAATTTTCATACCAACTGTAATACATATTATAAAGACTCCATATAGGATGTCCCCAATTATGTTAAGGTAATAAATAAGAAACACCCTGGAAATATTTATTAGAGTTTCATACACCATAGTGAAACACCATTGGGTGACCATTTTCATTTTTTTAAAGGACATATTGGTAAATGAATCTTAACATTGATTATTAAAAACATAATAGTATCACAATCAAGAACAAGTGTCATCTACCACGTATTGATGAATTTATTGATCAATTTCATGGACATTAATAAAATAACAAGATTGAAATTTATTCTATATAATTATAAAAAATGGTTAGGTGGGAGTATATATTTAAAAAATCCTTAATATGAGGAAGGATGATTATGAATTTATAGATATACAATTTGGACTTTTCCAATGACAATATTATATTTTTATTTTTAATGAATTAATTATTAGGATATTTCCTCAATTGGTTTTTGGTAGTTATTATATAAGATATCCTTATTTATTACAAGAGAAAGGAAGATAATATTGTTCATTTGAGAATGTTTTTAATACCCTATTTGAGGATGAGTTGTATTATAAAAGTATAAATTTTGAATACTAGATACTAAAAGTTTCATACGTGGGTTGTATAATCTCAAGAGAGGTATATCAGTGTATGCATCGGGATGGATGTTTTTTAGAAACCGAAAACATTTATCATAGTTATCATTATCTGTTGTTTTCCTCTATTAGATAGTTAATATCAATAATTTTTATAATTAATTCTCATGTATATATTACCCAATAATGATGTTCACAATGAGTGGTGATGGGATCCTTTGGAATGATGAATATTAAAAAATTTACATATACTAGAAAAAAAATGTTTTTTAGTGAACCTATAGTCCAAATAAACAATATAAGAGAATGTTATGTGATTTATACTGATGAACTAAAGAATTATTTTTGGATGTGTCATGATGCAGAGTGATATGGTGATTTCTTATACCTCATTCAAATTGAAAATTAATGAGAAAATTTACCATAATCATGATATGGAGTTGGGAGTGATATTTTTTTTCATTTTAAATATATATGCATTATCATTATAGGGAATGAATAGATACATATACTAATAATAAAATCATTAAGTATATATCTGCATAAGAAGATTATAATATTTAGTAAGAGAGATTGATAGATTTGATTAAATATTATGATTGGTTAATAAAATACTATCCTGGAGAATGAGGTAAATGTGGTTGATTCTCTTAGTCACAATGACCATGTTATTTTTTTCATTATGTCAAATGAAATATATCAAATGCATATTGATTTTTAGAATAAGGTACTTCAATTAAAAAGAAAATTATGTATATCATATTTTTCTCAAATTAATCCTAAACTATGAATATATGTAAATATTAATGAGTAAATAAAGAAATGCTTGGAAATACAAAAGAAAATGCATAATGATCATGAGATTATTAATGATTACGATAAAAATATAAGTTTTGATATCTTGGTATGTTTTCCATCAATAACATATTTTAAGAATGAAATATTATATGAACATATATTCCATCATTCTCTATTCATTATTTGTGTATGAATATGTATTGAGACTAAAAAGTGTACTTCATTTGGGAAAACATGAAAGGAGACATTATAGAGAATGTGTATCGATTCTTGGTATGTAAATATGTAAAGTATTAGAGATGTTTTTAAATGGAGGTGTTACAAAAAATAAAAACATTATAACATAAATATGAAAACAACAACACTGACATTGTTCATCTAACACCTAAAAACATCTAAATTCCATAATGTTATTTCGGTTATTTTCGGTCTCCTAAAAACGTAATCATGTTTAATTATGATTAGAAAAAATTATCTATTGATCATCTTAATAGAGAGTTAATTTTTTTTGTAATGTTTCATTTGTTACAACATTCTATTGTATCTGATGAAGATATTATATTTACCTCAATGTTCGATAGATGTTTTTTAAAAACAAATAGAACACAAAATTGTACATTAACACTGAATTTCATCCCAAAATATAATCTAATTACTAAATTCCCATTAAATGACTATAAAATATATTCAAATCATGTAATATTTATTTTTAATGTGTTTCTAATCAACACATTTCTCTTATAATAATTTCATAAAACAATAACTTTCAATAAAAAATTCAGATGGATCCATATAAATCCTTCTATGGTAGGAATTTCATATCAAAATTTATCTAGACTGAAGTTAGATAAGGGATGATATTGGGACATAATAAATTTGATAAAATCATAGGTAATATTAGAGCCATTAAAAACACATTTTGGAAGCATAGAGACAATAAAAAAATTTGCACATAAAATCATTTTTGATAAATTAAATTGGAAGTTAATGAAACTATATTCCAGCGAATATCCCCATATAAGAATTTTTTTCTATTTATAAATAAAGGAAAGATGATCTCTTAAGTATTGGTCTCTTACAGATTCTTAATTGTTCTAGGATGTATGGTTATCACTTTTCACTTCCACTAAATCTCTCTCAAGATCACTATATGATCAATGTATATTTCTTATGGAAGAACATACAAAATAATTCTCATGTATCTAACAAAGATTTCATACCACTAATTAACGATATCACCTATAATGGAAAAATAGTGGTAATTTTGTATTAATTATAGAATGATATCTGCAAAGAAGACCACTCACTTGCTCAATACTCTATAATGAAACCATAATTAATAGGTATCTACATGGGAACATGAGGATGTGATGAGGTAGATGTATCCTCTATTTATTGTATCACCGTGATGAAATTTTGAGGTTAAATATGTCAAATGGGGTATAATATAAAACCACAGTATTTAACATATATTTTTCAATAATAAATTTACCATTTATTGATATCCCACATTATAGACAAAACCAATTTTAAACAAACCATGATATCCAATTAAAATTTTATTGTTAAATGATATAGTTGACTCTTATATATTTAATTGGAGGACTTTAATAAGTAAAAATATATTGTGAGAAATTATTTTTACATATTTATAAAATGAATGAAATGATAATAAAATTTACAAGTGAAAATAAAATCATGTAAATTTTAAAAACAAATTGTTTTTTGAAAAAAAAAATTTATGTTTGTATTCTAATTTTATCTAAATAAATTTAGTTCATAATTACTAATGAATTATTTTAATGATGTATTTATATTATATATTAAAAATATATATATTATTCTAATTATTTTTTCTAGGAAATGAATAATAATGTTTTTTTATGCTTAAAACTTAAATTTTCTAAAAAACATTCATTAAATTATCTATACATATTGATAAATTAAAATCCTAAAAATTATATAATTGAATATATTAAAAAAAATGTTTTTTAATAATAGTTTTTACACTTTTTATATATTTAAATTTAATTTTTGTTCATTAAAAAAAGTTAAATAGGCAAAAATTCATTATTAAGGTAAATGGTAAAATAACCCAAGATGGGATAAACTAAATAGATAAGGATTATAATAACATAAAACTATAATAAATAGTAATATTTATGTATAGTTAAAACCCACATTATAGAATATTTTAATATTAATTTCTTTAGTTCTAGTTTCACTTTCATACAACTTTATTGAATTTTAATGATTCAATATTTACAACTATTCAACTCTCTATGATTATAAAAGGTTAATCTCATATTCTATCTTCTCTAAACCAAATTATCCCATTATCAGGTACATGATCTACAAAAATATTCTCCCAAAACAAATATAAATTACTTTTAGGTTTGTTTTTTCCCAAAATACCAATCCATGTTGACATTGGGATCTTTTCTAAGGACGACACTCGAAAAAGAGGTCTGTATTCTTACAGATCATCATCATGTTTATTTCTTCTAACGCTCCCCATATATTTTATAACAATATTAAGATTAAAAAATATGTATATTTATTATACTATGATGTTTCAATGTTAATTTTACATCAAATTGACATCTCTTTACCATATATTACATTATAATAACATCGTTCTTTTCTACGTGTGTATTACTAGCTCCATGAAGTGATTTCAGTCATCATTTATTTAAATTTATTTTGGAGAGATTTAAGGTAGTAATTAATTAAAAAAATATGTTATCTATGATATAATTATGATTTAGTAAATGTGAATTTTTTTATACTTCTTTCATTCCCTCAATTGAAAATTTGAAACATCACTCGTGCATATGTATAAACAACCATATACACAATGTGATGTAACCAGTCTCCATAAGTTATTTATATTAATTTTTATAAAATATTATATAATGACTAAATATTATTATTATTAATTGAATATTTTTTCACATGACTAATACATGACCAATGATCGTGGAACTAAATTTATGAACTGAATCATACAAGGAAATAATAACAGTCCTAACTAGATTATTGAAATTCATAATGAATTATTAATATAATGAAAATTGGAAGTTATATTGTAATGCTACATATGATGTTACTTGTTAATATGGGTTTGTAAAATATTTAAAATAAATTTATGTTAATTATATAGTTTTCTTATGAGTATAATTCCTAATGGGTCTTATGAAAAGGGATTATGTTATAATAATAATTCATTTATATATTATTTATGTTAAATTTTCATTAAGGGAAGTTATAATATATATATATATATATAACTAAATATACTTTTTATCCTCAATTTAATCCTCTAATTTCTATTTTTTATAACATGTTAATATCTTCAGTATAAAATTTGATTAAAATATTAATTTTTATAAAATCTATAATTATTTCCTCTTCAGTTGATTACAAATTTCATTAATCTCCATGATACATAAAATATTTTATACATTGTTATGTTATGGATGAATTTATTATTTAAATTCATTTTAAATCTCCTTTTACATTCTGTTATATATTTTAAATTTTAATTTTTATAATTATTTCAATGATTTTATTTATGAATTATTATAAAAATTGTTAAAGGAATAATTATTTTTACATTTACCACAAATATTTATTTAACCAAAATCATGAATATTTCATTCATTCAATCATAATTTAAATTTTTTCATATATATTTTCTATGAAAATTTTCTTCTCAATAGTCAGGGACATTTTTAGTTTTTAAATCTACTGATAGAATATGATATTTTTCATTATTTTTTATGAAATTTTCACATGAACATTTTGTAATGACTATAAATATTATAAATGAAATTCCCCTTTTTATTTAAAATTTTTTATTATTATTATTTATGGTTATAGAAATCACATTCACATATTTCTTGTTATATCCTATCAGATTTGAAATGCCATTAATCATAAATATCCTTGATAATATATTCATCGAACTGTGATCACAACTTCAGTGTACATATATAGTAATAACAAATCTAATTAACAAGGTAAAAGGAAGTGATGTCCTCAACTAGTAGGATCATCACCTATGAAGTATGTTGATCCAAGATTCTGAGGGAGGTAAAATCTTTTAAATTTTATATTTACCAATCCCAATCTGTATCCAACAACTTTAGCATGAGGGAAACCTTTTATGAGAGATGTTTAAGATCAACATGATTACATCCCTAACCATGTATTACAAACCACCCATTGAATGTATTTACGTCACACACATTACTGTTAGGGTGTTTTCTATTGTATTAAAGTGATACGTTTCAAGATCCAAGCAATATGTTATTCATTGGGACATATATGTATGTATTACACACTCTTTGATCATGATATAAAATATAATGATGGTTGAATCCATGTTGTGGGATATATGTGCCACACATAATAATTAGAATTAAATTAATTTAATGGGTTCACCTAGAATTATATATAACTCTAATTTATTAGGTAATGTTTAGTCTCATGAGGCATCATGTTGGGATATTGAGTGAACCTGATTTCTTTATGGGACTTTTTCAATAATGATGTTAAGGGAGATAGCCTTGACCTATTTTTATAATGTAGTGTTTTATGTTATTTCCACATTTTCCTTGTATCCTTTATGATTATAATTATATATCATGTCTCATTGTTTATGTTTATGATTTTTAATATTTTATTCCACATTGATATTCCTACTACCTACGATGTATTATTCTATTCTTGTTAATCATTATTTATTCATGTATCAGGCTTTATAGCTCACCCCATTCTTATTTATGTCCCCAGTATATCCCAAGTTTTTTTTATTTTTGATGGAGTATTATGACCATATTAATTATTTTTAAATAAAAATGATTTATTCCTGATTTTAATTTTTTATATAATGTATCTAATTCTCAAATACAGTAAACTTATTAGACATCCAGGTTGTATTATGTTTAGTATTATTTAATAAATCCTAAATTAATGGGTAATAAAGAGATGATTTGTCATATATTTAAAGTAATTTTAAAAAATAAATATATTTTATGGATTTTTATGATTCATAGTAAGTGGATATAATATTATTACTAAATGAAATTTATTTGTCTATATTAATTTTGATGATGATGATATAATGATGATTCTATGAATCATATTTCATTATCAAGAGTTAATTATGTTATTATTAAATTATTATGAAACCTATTTCTTCTCCATATGAATATTCTCTATGAAATAAGATGATGATGAAACCATTACCCAAACTAAAATGGAAATGGGAAAACATCATAATGGAATGTGTCATCCGAAATCTAATGAAATTCAAAAGAAACAATTTTGTATTAGTTATAGTGGATGATATTACAAATAATGTAGACTACATATTGATTTTATGGAATCCTCATAGGATCAAATTGTAAATATATATAATAGATAAGTGGTTAGGCTACATATATTACC
The DNA here is from genome assembly GCA_963277665.1 of Viscum album. Taxonomy (NCBI): domain Eukaryota; kingdom Viridiplantae; phylum Streptophyta; class Magnoliopsida; order Santalales; family Viscaceae; genus Viscum; species Viscum album. Next base: position 710,857 of record CAUJRU010000082.1, on the reverse strand, counting down.
ACTATCCATTGTATCTAATGATGATATGAGATTAACATCTAAGTTGAGGAAATGTTCCAACATTCTCTGTACACTATTCTAAAAATTTGTATGTTCTATAATCTTCATACTAATTTACAATCTAGGAAAACAACTAAAAAACAATAGATCATGGTTAGATCATGTTCTATGGACATCAATGGAGGATTGGATCAATATATTCCTCTAACGGAGTTCTCTTAAAATAATAGTTTATACTAATTCATCCAAATGGATCCCTATAAATACCTTTAACAAAAGATATACAGAACACATAATTTCTATAATGATGTTAGGGAATGAAAACTATTAGATCCTAAAATGGTGATGGAAATGGTAGAAATGGTTAAGAACATTCAGTGAAACTTCAAGGATACTCATAGTTGATAGAAGTGTTTTTCTAAGAATCATTGAGGAGTCCTAGAATTTGATGTAGGAGACATGGTTTTCCTCCATATATCTCCCTAGAATAATGTGATTAGATTTTTTAAGAAAGGAATGATTAGTTCGAGATACATTTTCCCCTCTAATATTCTTGACCACATCAAATAAGTTTCTTATAAACTATAAATACCACCTAAAATATCTCAAGAACATGATGTATTTAATGTATCCTACATGAGTATGTACATTCCAAAAGACACACATGTACTCAATCCAGAGGTGGTACCATCAGAGAATGAACATTTTTATAAAAAAAGTTGGTAAAAATCATAGATTGTAGATACAATGTTCTATAAAATAGGACGGTTCACCTTTCTAGAGTACTATGGAGAAACCAAAAGATTGAAGAAGTGATATGGGAACTAGAGGAGATGATGAAATAGACTTTCCCTCATCTGTTTTAGTGTTTTAAATGAAAATTTTGGGGGGTTTATTTCTTAATGGGGAAGATTTTAATGGCCTAACATATTATAAAATGAGTTTAACATTTTTAGTTAATTAAATATCTTTGTATGTACTATGGTTATATAGAAAACCACTTATTTCATTTGATAACCTATCAAATTTAAGGGGTCATTATGCATAATTACCAATGATAATATAGTTTATTAATAGTTAAAATAATTAGTATAAATATAAGGTTCTATCAAATTCAATTGATAGTGAAAAAAGAAGTGATGTCCCCAACATGTAAGATCAAATCCTAGGAAGCCTATTTATCAAAAATCATTTGGGAGATATCAATATTTGGATTTTCCCATTTACTATCCTAATATGGTATCCAAACACATAAGTATGAGTAAATTCATTCAACGGAGACGTTCAAGCTTATAGAGATCACAACCCAAACCATGTATGTCGAACCACCTCATGAAATTATCACCGTTATTCACCATACTCTTAGAGAATATTTTAGTGTATTAAATAGATATGTTTCAATACCCTAGAAATATGTGTATGTAAATTGTCTTTTATACAATATTTAATATATTTTCATCCTACTATTGTTACTTTATATGAGTTTTTTATACAACAAAACAGAACTATTATTTTTATTCTGTATTAAATTTTAATTAAAACCATTATTTTGATGAATTAATATATTTTTTAAATAAATTATATTTTAATAAGATATTTTTACAAAATATTTTTTAGTAAATTTAAATTATCTTATAATTTTTATAATGTATAATGTAATTTAATAAAGGTTCAAAAATTGTTGTGGTAAAAAAAACCAAGCTTTTCTCAATGAATTTATATTATTATTTTAAATATAAAAAATTAAAATATTTAGGAATTTTATTTTTCAAAATGAATATTTCATTTAGGAATTAGAATGTAAAAAACATCCAATATAGTGATATTTATGATTTTCTGGGAAAGTTGAATTTTAATGTAAAAATTAAATACCGTTAAAATATAATTTTTGTATTTCGACATCATAATGAACCAAGTGTGATGTAATAATTATTATAGAGGGTATCTATGACATAATATATGTTTTTCATTTAATATAATATTAATTTATGTATATTTTTATTAATTTTATATATCCCTTAATATATTTTATGGTTAAAATTTTCTTTCTTGAAGAGTATGACTCACTCACACATAAGAAATGATCTTAATTTATTATGTTATAACCATAGAGTTATAAAATAATGAAAAACACACTAATGTTGTATAAAAAATGTGAAAAAATAGTGGTAAAGTTTTTCATTTTGGTTATGTTATTAAATAGACTCGCAAACATAATTTTGAGAAATATTAAAAAAATCCCCAATCATTTCCTATATAAACCCACCCAATATGCCATTTATCTTCACTCAAAATACATTTATAAAATACAAAATCACCACTACCTGTCTAGATACCTTCCAAGGAACTCCAAAGCCCTCAATATTCTCATCCCAAGTATTCAGTTTCACATACTCATGCAATGGGTTTCTCTCATCTCATTTCTATTCAAGAATCACTTTTATGGTATGTCTATTAGTATATATTTTTTCTTGTTTGGATATGTTTTTTCAAATAAAATTTACAATAAATTTTATTTATAAATTATGATATAAACCTTTTGTTATCCTTAATACCTCAAATGATCCTTTATGATCACATGTTACCATGCAGAAAATTTGTAAGGGATCATCACATTCTCTTCTTTATTAATGTTTCTGTGTTATCTTATTTATTATATTTATAATATTTTATTATGTGATTTGTATTTACATGTCTATATAACATCGAATTTAATTTAAAAATTATGAGATACCCATTTATCTCTCATCATCCCATTTTTTTGAATTTTGAAGTGATGGCATTACGTTGTTAAAATGTCACAGTGATTTACCATGTCAAAACAATTGTGTAGTGAATTAAAACCCCATTTCCTATCAAGGATCTTAAAATTTATATGTGTATAGTTATTTTATTTTGTTATTACATTATTTATTCCACACTTCATATTCATCGATTAAAATATTATGAGGAATGAGTCCATGTTGTGTGATCTATGTGCACACTTACGAATGAGAATGAAATGAATGTAATATGGGCGCCCAGAATTTTTTAGTACTCCAATGTTTTGAGTAATTTTTCAACTCATGAGATTTTATGTTGGTACAAGGAGTGAACCTAATTGCGTTATTTTACATTTCCATTATCATCTCTTGTTAGTTATCTTTGACCTATGTTTTTGATGAAGTATTTTAAATTTCTTCCACTTTTACCATGTTTAATTTCTGATTATCATGTTATATCATGTCCCACTGTTCATGTTAATAATGTCAAGTATTTTATTACCCATTGATATTACTATATTCTAACATTTATTTTTCCATTCATGTTATTCCAGGTTTATTCTCTTACTAGGAGTTATATTTCATCCTATTCATATATATGTCCCCAAGTTATCCCATGAATTTTTATGCTCGATAGAGTATAATGATCATGGTAATAATGTTTTCAATAATGATGATGTATTCCACATTTTATAATGTTATTTAATATACCATATTCCATAATAAACTGCACTTATCAAACATTCAAATTGTATTATGTTTAAAATTATGTAATAAAAAATGAATTAATGTGTAATAAAAAGATGGTTTATTATACTTTTAAAGTATTTTTTTATTTTTTTAAATATATTTTAAGTATTGTTATGATTCATAATCATTGGATATAATATTATGATTCCATAAATTTTATTTATCTATATTAATTGTGATAATGATGATATAATGATAATTCTATGAAACCAATTTCTTCCCCATGAATTATTTATATTATTAAAAAGTAATTATGGAACCTATTTATTCTCTAAATGGTATGATATGAAAATATAATCAAATTAATATTTGAGTTATTTCAATTCTAAGGTTTATTCTATGATGAAATGAAGAATTTATTTATGTTCATATGGAATGAATTTTTTTATTTTAATTAACTGGATAGTGGGATAAAAATTACATATTACTACAATGAATTAGGAAATTATCAATATCTATGGATATATTCTTGACCAGATTAAGGATTAAACCAGGTTCCATAAGGAATACAATTCATTATGATAGTCTATATTGTGAACCATAACTATATAAATGATTCAATGCAGAGCGAACCCAATCTAAATTGATAGTATTGTAATTGTACCTTAATCCAAGAAATGGCTTTCTTTTCTTATAGTGTGATAAAAACCTATATCTTATACTTAGTATAGAATCTCTTTTCTTGTGATTTATTATTTATCATTAAAAATATGATGAATTATGACCTTTTTTATTAAAAATCATTATACCATAATTCAAGACAAACGATCTTTGAATAATTTGGTTTTACTTTAGAATGATAAAATCAGGTAATCATAATCTTGTTATTATATTTTTATCACTTATAAACATTGATTGATATATCATACGTTTACCATACTGATCATCTAATAACATCCTTGGTTAAGTTCCATTTTTCATTTTAATTAAGAAGTGTATTCGTTATAGTATTTTAGTGAAGTAAAAAATGCGAGAAGCAAATTTTAACAGAAGATGGAAATATTTTATGGCCTGAGTTGAAAATGTATATTGTCTCAAAAAACACTAAAGCATTAAAATTATGAGGTGTGTATTGTTAAGATATGTATTATATATTTATAAATAGTGATTTAATATTCATTCATTTAATTTAGGGGTTCCAACATTCACCATTAACTGGAGAAAACATCGTTACCATTAAAGCATAGGTTATAAAAAACATTATAGAATTATGGCAGAGTTGAAGGGATGAATAAAAATATAATAAGAGGAGTAAGATGTACATATTTATTAGTGTGATCTTCTATCAATAAGAATAATGAATATTATAAGTAGATATCCCTCTACCCGTTTCTTACTGGTTTTGAACATATGGATAAGAAGGAAGAGGTTTTCATCATTATTTACATATAATACCATTTATTATTATTATTATATTATAATTATTTTTATTTTTATTATAAGCACTTAGAAATCCCATTTATATAATATACTTATTAATCAACCCTTATATTTATCTACTAAAAAATGATATTTATATTTTATTTCATACAATTAAAAATTTAAATAAATAACTATAAAAAATATATATTTTCATAAAAATATACAAAATAAATTTAAATAATATGTATTTAATAAGAAATTATAAGTTAAAATTTAACACATTTAATTATCCTCTTGAATACATCAATCACATAGAGTAGACATTGTGGGTTTTTAACAGAAAACTATTTCACGTCATTGGTTGTTGGAAAATAATTTTTGAAAATTCATATAAAAACTTGGATTTTATAGTTCATGAACATGATTTTCAAAACCATGAACCAACTATGTGTTACCCACTACTCAAAAAATATAACAAAGAACCATTTTCATACACTATTTATAAACCATTCATAGATTGAACAACCAAAAAATTATTTATAAACAGTTAAAAATTCAATTAATTATCTCATAAATAATCTTATAGTAATTATATAATAATATTTTTTAATGTAGAGAACTATAATTCACTAAAACTACATTTTAAACCTATTTACCTCCCCAACTAATATATCCTTAGAAAAAATTATTTTCAATAAGAAAAAATATTTTTTTACCATTTTAAATAAATTAACAACACAAAAAAACTTCCAATTATCAACAATATAAAAATAAAGTAATTTTTGAGAAAAAACAACCCATTTTTGAACCATGTGAGTACTCTTCACAATTATGAAATATAATAAAGCTCCTCAATATCAAATATTTCATTAAAACATGGTATTATCATCCAAATTAAATTCCACAATGTTATTACATCATTATTAGAACCTGAAAATAACATTGTGTTTTAAAACAAATATAAATTTTGATAAATATTATAATAAATTCAAACAGAAACTCATTTAAAAAATGGTTCTACAATTGAAATGGGTAATATATAAACACATATTTTTATGAAAGATGTATTACAACTATTATAAATGGTTATAGTTTATATTTTCAAAATTTTATCTATCATCTGAAATTTTGGTAATCTAACTTCGAACTCAGTTTTTAGGCTATATAAATGAATTTGGATAATTAATGAACCTTTTATGGGGTTCTTTGATAAAAACAAATGCTCGATCAATTAATAACTATTAATTTCATAATTCAAGTCACCTAAATGGACACTAAGATCAAATATTTGGGACATTTTATGTTCAATAACTATTTTTAACTTTTCTATTGACACATGGAATTCTAAAAGACAATAATTTAATCACATATTTTTCTATTAGTAAAAATAAGCAATAATATATGATTGTAAAGAACTATATTCCAAGAATGGTATGTGTGTATATTATGAAACCATGGATAAACCATACTACCTATTCTTCAGAAATAAATTAAATTATTTTCATATTTGAATGATTAAAAAATAATCTTCTAGAGAATTTGTCATTGAAATGAGATTCAGGGTTTTTCAAATCTATTATCATACCATAAAATATTTCTAGTTTACCCATATTTTATATAGAATCTTTAACTAATGAATTTTATTATTGGTTTTGATATGAAATAGTCCATACAAAACATAAAACATAGTTATTTAAATAGGATATGTTTTAAAAGGGAAAACAGTTATGTATTTATTTAATATGAATCATCCTACCAAATACTAAAACCATTGAATTTTACATATGTATTGGGATGAATAAATTAATGAAGATAATTATTGTACATTTCTATATATATATATATATCTAGATCATCCTTATGAGTGTGGCGTACAACAATGAGAAGTATATAGAAGAATCATATTTCTCATTGTGTCCATAAGAGACATGAATTATAAGAAACTGATAAATGATCCTCTCATATATATGATCTTCAAAATCCATGACAATAACAAATTAAAGAGAACCATATCTAGAAAGATATTTCATTCATTTATTTTCTCATAGTATCTCAAAATAATGTAATGTCACATATCGATATGGGATAAAACAAGTTTATATTGGAATCAATGAGAATAATATGATAATACATACAAATATATATATATATATGCAGTTTCAAAAAAATATCTAATGATTTAGTAGTATAATCATTTTCAATTATCAATCAATATTTTAATTTATTAATTAAATGTTTGTTATTTTTAATAAAAATAATTATAAATTTCATTTATGATAAATAAAAAATAATTATAATATTATTTTTACATAAATAATTAAATAAACACATTATCATGTAATATTTTACACATGAATTATACACCCTTGAAAATCGTTGTACACTATTCCATAGTGCACATAAAGACGAACCACAATGAGGTCTAAAAAACCATATCTGGGTGGTCTATTACAAAACATTTTCATGAATCTCCTACTTGAACTAAAAAAATTTCTACATTACACAAATTCATATTATTTCATATCACATGCAATAACATATTAAATCATATAAAAAACTAAATTGTTGATATATTTTCAGAAATTTAATATAATAATATGTCATGTAGAGTCTAGGGTTTTCCCTTTCTGAATACATTGATCAATTTTAAGATCAAAATATATATGACATTGAGAGGATTAAAATAACAATTTTACCTTGTAAACGACCGTGATATATTTTTTTATTGTTTCATTGTTCATAGGATGAGATTTTTTTTTCATTTTACTAAAACTTGGGTATATTTTGAGACTCTAGAGTATTTTTCATGATTATTAATATTTATAAAATAAATATTATCTATTATAATTTAATCAAATGTTTATACATATAAATCATTGTTCAATATGCATATTCCAACTAAATTTTATATCCAGATTATGTGGGTTTACCATGATGTGTTATAAACCTTATCTAGGTTAATAGTCCAAAACAGTCCCCTTAAATGGTCATTATATTATATTATTGTTTTTATTTCCCAAATTCTATTCTAACACTAATTCATAAGATTAAAATGGGGAATAACCCTTTATCATATCATGAAACTAAGTGAATATAAACATATATGTATTAGAATATTTGTCTGAGGTGGTTAATCGGGGCCCGATCAGGATGTAATAGTGATAGAAAATAAATAAAACCTCATAGAATAAAAAACTTTCCTATTAGTTTGGAATTATTAATTATATTTCCACCTCAAAATAAATAATAGTTTTTATTTATTTTTATTTGGAGATTCTGTGTACTCTTTAATAATCTAATGCGTATAGAGGTGTAATATTTGGTGAAATGGGTGGTGTAACACCCTGATATTTTAAAATATAAATATTATGTTCTATAGAATGTATGAAATAAAAAATAATTATATAAGAGAATTTAAAATATTCACACATGATTTTATATTAAATCTTAAATAAATTCTATCTTTATGATACCATAAAATACAAGAAATAATGAGTATAAACGAAACATAATAACAAACTAAAATATTATATAAACATGAAAATTATAACCTGGCTGTGAAATTTATGTGTGTTAATAGTAGGGAATAAATTATGAATATTATATTCTTTACACATTTATAATCCAAATTCAATGTTTATCTATATATGATAAACTAAATAAAAAAATTAAAGAATAAGAAGTGTTTTTTGAAAAACCGTATTTTCCAAAAAGTGTGTTTGGTCATACATTACTCAAAAAATTTGAACTTAATTATAAAAACTATAAGTAAATTGATTTAATATAATAAACATCATTTTTTATATAAACATATAAAAATTATCTTAGGGTTATTTTTTATAAATTTTTGAAATACATCATTTTTCAATAAATCAGGAAAAATAATGAATTTTAATTTATAATTGTATTTTTTTAAGATTTGTAAAGTTAAATTATATATTAAATTGGATTTAGTTTAACATTAATTTATATGTCTAATAATAAAATTTAGGTCATTGAAATATTTTTCATATTTATTTTTTATATAAATTTTTCTTAATCATTTGAAAATTTTCCCTTTGAAATAATTCTTTCTCATCACATCTATTGGATTAATTTTAAATTTAAATTTCCCAACTTAGTTAATTGAATTTGAGAATTTTGATTACATACTAGGAATCATAGTTATATATATTATCTAATAAGTTACACATAATTGTTTACTATCATGAATAGTGAAAACACTAAAAAATGTTTACTGTGTTAAAGGTAAAAATGGGTTTAGCATGGGGTTAAGCTAAGAAGATAATGGATAAAAATGATCTAAAAACAATTAAAAATACTATATTATGGACATATTATCACATTAAACTTACCATTATGACGTGTAAAGTCATTTTTAATGTTTTCATGTGAATTAATTTAGAATTTTGGATTCTTTAAAAAATTTCCAAAAGATTACAAGAGAGAACCCACCGCAACTTATAAAAGGTCAGTCCCAACCATTAATTATTAACATCTACCAGGTTTATTTGCCTTGAAAAATACCTTAAAAAATCTTCTAAAACATACTTAGACATATAATCGATATTCTGGCACTCTCATAAGATCGTCCCTAGGGTATTTAATAAAAGATCCAATGGAGGTTTCTCTCATAAAAGGTAATTTGTCAAACAAATATTTTTATTTTTCTCTATCCTTTTACACATTAAATTATGTCATCACACTACAAATATAATAAAACAATTTTATTCTAAATAAATATATTTCATTATTTTAATTTAATAATATTTATCTACTTCTACTTCCATCAAATGTCAATAGAAATCATTGATTGTGTGTATGATGGAAAACAACCTCATGAACTGATGTGCTTCATTTTCAGTCAACGCATATAAAATTTCGATATAATTTTGGAAGTAGTTTTTATATATAATATTTATGATATTGAAATTATTATATAACTATAATATAACAAATCAATTCTTACTTTACATGATGTTTAAAATATGATAATATTTCTCATGTGTGTGGTGGACTACCACCTCGTAAATTGATGTGAATTTTCTCTCACATATAATTTATATGATATGTAAAAGGGTAAAACTATATAATATATGTGATAAATATTAGATGATATTAATTATTTAAATTTAATATATCACTGAAATACTTACACATAAACTAGTTTAGTATATGATATTGGATGTCATATGTACATACGACCTACAGTCTCCATGTAGAGATGTTATTTATTTTCAACTAAAAACATCTAATACAGGTTCTAATAATCTATGAAAATAGAGAAAATGATATTTACACCATTATTAACATTCAGTAGATGATTTTTTTTAAATCCTATATAAAATAACCAGAACATTCATTACAAAACACACATAGGATTATGAGGTAATTATCACATGAAACAATTAAAATATTGGAATATTATTAACAAAAATGATGGAAAAATGTTATAAAAGGATAATATGTTACATTATAAAAATTAATATGGTTATATTATTAATTAATAACATGCTTAAAAATTATATAGAAATTTAAATTTCATTCCAATAAAAGGATCGTTGTGGTGGTGTACTTCATGTCAATTTCATTTCATTGAGGCATGTTGTAATGTTATGTACCTAATTTCGTTTATATGTTGTATATACTACCCCATGACATGTAATATAATGATTAAATAATAAATCATTTTACTTAATGTTCTAATTTGAATTATTTCATCCATGTGATTTAAATATTAGAATTTATATTTTGTAATGAATTTCATAATTCAATTACATTAATTTGGGTCATATGATTTCATCATAATATTTTGTTATATATTATGTTTTATTCTCAATTAACAATATAAGTTGGGTATCATGTTTGTATTTTATTCTCAAAATCTAATATACTAATTGGTCCTTTGAAATTTTACCCATTGTATCTATGCCATTGTAATAAATTCGTAAACTGGATCAGAGCTATTGGGGTCAGGGTTACAACAGTTGGCCTCATATAATGTTGAAAATAAACTAGGGGAACTATATTAAGGAAAAAATAATTAATGAAACCTAAAAAATGATATAATTTTAGAGTAAACATATAATAAAATCATAATTTTTTGTTAAGAATGATATTATGTGGGGTTTTCTATAAATATATCCCCATATGTATAATTCAAGTGGATGTGGTTCTATGACAGAGGTACCTATGGATAATAACTTCAAAAAGAGTGCATTTCTGTTTACCTGATTTTCATCTAGATTACAATAACATCCAATACAATGCACCTAGATTTAATATCCTAATTGATAGTCAAAATATAAGTCACATTTTCATTAAAACCCATTATGAATAATTTTATAGTATTGATATCCCCAACTAAACCATGTTTTTTATTATGAGATTAGTTATGATTTAATATTTCAATTTATGTTATGTATTTAAAATTTAATTGGGATTATAAATTTTTTTAATAATGATATGATCAAATCTATTATATTACATTTTTTAGAAATAGTGCGTAAATTATATAATTGGAACTGGTATCACAAACAAGAAATTTTAATGGAATTAGTGTATTATTCATTCTCTTCATATAAAGATATAGAATCATGTGATAACAATATATATAAATATTTTTCTATGTATTATTTAATTGAATGGGACAAATAGAAAAATAGTCTAGTATATAATGTTATGGATAAATGGAAGAAAGGAATGTATGATTTTACTAAATGTGATTTTTGTGGGAATAAAACCCCTGGTACATTATTAATTGGAACGGAAGTTCTATAAAAGTGTGAATATAAAGTTCCCCATGTTCATGATTTAATAATAATTAGAAAGGTTTATAATTTTAAATTCGTAAATTTTAAGGATATGGGGAACTACATAATAAAATTCCCCAGGAATCAAAGGAATATACCAAAAAATATTATGATAGATCATGGTAAAGAATATGTTATTACCGAAGATAAAGTGGAATGATTAGTGTTATTATGTTTGGATTCATGAATTAGGTCATTTGGGTATTATATAAATGAAATCATTGTTATTATAGTTATTAAATGTACAATGGTGGTAATATAATACATTTTAATTAACGATTTTAATGTTTATAGTAAATAGTATCGATGACCAAGAAAAAAAGTTTAGTGCTAAGTTAAACGTCATGTGAAACACGTGATTCTGGAAATGAAAACAAATATTTTGTTCCTAATTTTTAAATAATGATTTTAGTATAAAAATATTATTCATGTGGATAATGTAAATGGGATAGTACTGACTTCATTATAAAAGTTTACTAATTTCTTCACAAAGTTGTTTATGCTATAATTGATAGAGTTAACAATATATTTATACTTATGAAATAAATAAAATGATTTGTCTTTTATTTTGGGAATAAAAAATCATGCATGATTTGAATAATGTATTGTGGTATTTAAATTTATTTACATGTTTCAATAAAATATATGATAAATGTATTCACATTTTTGGTACATGATGATTAATAGATAAATCATGTTTTTTGGATGATTATTAATAATTTCATTCTGGGAATTTAATGAAATTCCATCTATATTTTGGAACATAGTATTTTGAATGGTTATTAAAGTTAACCATTAAAGAAGGGGTTTCTATTGAACTTTACATGATATTTTAAGGATTATTTTATTTCTTAAAATTGTGAATATTTATGCAAATTAGATTACATGTTAATTTTTTTTTGTTAAAATGATAAATAGAGATCAAAAGAATGAATTATCATTTGTGTGATATGTAAGTTCTTTTATCAAAATAGATTAATATTAAATTATTATATTAAGAGATAAATTATAAATTGATAAATGGACAACTAAAGGATAATATTGTTATTATTAAATGGAATGAAATCATGTAAGTATATCATCTCAGGATAATTCATTAACATTAGGCAAAGGATATTGAAATAAAATGTTATCCTATTGACATTATTTCATATAATTTAAATAACATTTTCACACTTATTTTTTATGTTTTAATTGATTTTTTTCTCCATTGGAAAATTCACTCTCTTTAGATCAGTTATCTCTACCACTCTCTATCATTATATGAAAATTTCTCATTTCTTCAATGTTGAAATTTCCCAATCCCCCAAATGTTATCCTATTAGGAAACATAAAATGTGTTATTATATATGACATTCAAACATCCTATTATCTCTTATCAAGAGGCCATTTTATTAACCCTTCTCATGATTTGGAATTTCAATAAGGTTATTTTCAACTGAAAACCACTTGACCTATAAATATAACGAATAAATAGGGAAGAAACTGTCTATTTAAGGGGGGGGGGGCTTTGACATCTATATTTTAAAATTTTATCTTCATATCTGATATTTTAAATGAAATAAAATACCCTGTATAGATGGGATAATAAAATCATTATACTTTATGATTTATTTATTTTTAAATAAATTCAAACTCTTAAATTTCTTTCAATGCATGAAACGCTAGTATTGATCTAAATGTAATACTTTATGAAAATATTATTAAACATTATCATTTTAATATAGCATATAGTTTAAATAGAATGAATAGAATGAAATAAATTATTAAATTTATTCTGTTTATACATTTATAAATCAAATTTAACGTCTAGGAAGATATTTGATAGAAAATAAGTATCATTTGAATGAATATTAATTTATTTTTAAAAAACTATATTTTTTTCCAAAAGATAGTTTAGTTTCTCTTTCTTCACATAATTTAAAATTAACATTTATCTATTTCATAATTTTTTTTTGACAAAATAAACATCATTTTTTGAAATATTAATTTCAAATTTATCTTACGGTATCTATTTGGGAGTTTTGAAAAATTATTTATTATTTAATTAATAGTGAAAATTACAAAATTTTAATTGAAAATAGAATTTTTTTTGGTAAATTATTTATATAGTAAAATTATATTTTAAATTTATTTAAATGTATAATTTGTTAAATTATATAACAATTAATTAAAATTTTGTCGTTTTAGTATTCTTTATATTTAATTTTGTGAAAATTCACACTGAAAACATTTGAAAAATGTCTCTTTGAAATCCAACTTTCTTATCGTGTCACTGGGATTAGTTATAAATTAAAATTTCCAATAATGTGAATGAAATTTAGAAAAATGGAGTTTAATTTTTTAATATTATAATTTTATATTATCTTATTTGTTCAAATTAAATTTTACTATAATTAATATGAAAAACACTAAAAATTATTTATCAAATTTAAGGTAAAAATGTTTCTACCGTGTGGTTAATATAAGAAGATAAAGATTAAAATAAAAGTATAGATTATAAAAATAATAGTAGATTGAACTATTTCCATAATATACATCACAAGATAAAATCTAAGGTCATTTTTAATCTTTTTTATGTTACTTACATTATCATTTTGGATTCATTTTTTAAATTTCCATGGAATTTCAAAGAGGCTTTCATTTCCCCCCATATAAAAGTTCACTCCATCCGCTCACTTCTTCACACCTCCCGTGCCCCAATTTCTCCACAAAACAAGCCAATATAAATCCAAAAAATACTTATACACATTTTAGTTACCTGGTTCCACCCAAAATACATTCCCTGGATTCCTTATATATAGATCCAAAGGATGCTTCTCTTAGAGAAGGTAATTTTATTAACAAAAAATGTTTAATATATTCCACTTTTTCCCTAATCAATTAGGTATGAACACATCAAATATTAAAAGAAAATTATATATATTATACTTATATATTATTATTTTTATGTAATTTTATTTATTTGTCTCCACATCCGTCAAATTGGAATTGAAATTGTCGATCATTTGTACTACGACTAGCCCCTTGGGAACAGATGTATCCCATTTTCCATAAACACATCCCATGCATGGGTATAATGATGGAATAAATGTTTTTATATAATATTTATTAAATATATAATCTTTTGTAATAATAATATTAAATATACCTTGTTAAATTCCATTCCTTTTAAAATATGAAAATATTGCTAGTGTGTACGACGAACTATCGCCTCGCGAAGCGATGTGAATCATTTTTTACTTATGCATTACATTGAATGTAATAAGGAAAAAATTAATGAATTTTTGTTATATATAAGATATTATATCTAATATTTATATTTAATATCTTACCCATTTTCTTACACTTTCACCCATTAAAGGAATGATATCACCGCTTTTGAATGTGTATGACCTACTATCTC
Source organism: Viscum album (assembly GCA_963277665.1). Taxonomy (NCBI): domain Eukaryota; kingdom Viridiplantae; phylum Streptophyta; class Magnoliopsida; order Santalales; family Viscaceae; genus Viscum; species Viscum album. The sequence goes on along the minus strand of CAUJRU010000082.1, from coordinate 695,765 downwards.
CAAAAAGTGATGAAATTCATTTTCCAAGAAAATTATTTAATTATGGATAAAAAATGTATACAAATATTAAATATGATATTTATATAATTATTATCATTATGGATATTAAATAATTATATCCTCTATAAATTAACTAGAACCTTCAATACCAAATTGGAATGAGAGAAAAGAAATGTAATGCATGAAATAATTAAAAAAATGTAATATTATTAACAAAGGGGTGGTAAAATATATTTAGAGGATAATATAATGTATTATAAATATTAATATAGTTAAATTATATATTAATAACATTATTTAATAAAATTTATACTATGTTCAATCAAGTTTAACAAAAGTAATGTGTGAGGTATGAGACATCACCACAATTTCCCTTCATTGATACATGTTGTAATGTTATGAAACTAATATATTATATAATATGTATATAAACCCACTAATATTTAATTTAATGATTAACTAGAAATTAATGGTATTTTAATATTCATTTCTAATTATTTAATCAAATGTAATTTGACCGGAAAATTATCGAGTTGTAATGAATTTCATAACTCAATTTCTTTTCATTGGGTGATATTACTTATTCATTTTCCATTGATATTAAAATATTATGTGTATAATTTCATATTAATATATTATAAAATATTTCCTCTTTCCCATTATGGATTTAATATTCATACACATAATATATTCATTGACTAATTATCATATTTAGTTTTGATTCTTGTAAAGAATTTCATCTCAATTTTAATTTTGTTAAGACATTTTTATTTATATGAACCAATTTGATTTTACATGGTATATATATTTAACCTTTGAAATATTTATTATATATACGTATTTATTAATTATTTTTAACATTTCTATCAAATATAACCATATTTGTTTAGCATGTATATATATTTTTCTTATGTCATATATCATTTTTACATATAGTGTTTATTTTGAAATTTTCTTGATTGAATGGGGAAATATTGAAAATATATATTTCTAATTAAATGAATATATTTAATAATAGGTCATATTTTTAAATAATTATATATATTATTTGATACATGAGTAATGATGTGGGCATGGAGTGATTGGTGGGGCCTAGAATTATATAAATCCTTGGTTCATTGATATGACTCACGAGAAAAATCAGTAGGCCAAATCATATTGTTTTTATCCAGTAGTTTTAAACTTTCTTAAGAAAGGTTCTTGATGGTTGAGGTATAATGATGTATTATATCATTATGTACAAAAATTAATCATTTTATTCATTTAGAATAAATTTATTATTATTATCCATTGTATTCTTTCAATGGTAATATCTATAGTTACATTTCATTCATAGTTTCTGAATAAATGGAATGTGGTTTCAGTTATTTACAATTCCTAATTTATTGAGACTTATCTTAATGTTATAGTCATGTCATTTTAATAGAATGTGTGTTCAGATATTTATGTTTTATGTTTGATAGTTCTTATTGATTCCTGATATCCTCCGTAACACATTTCCCTTTCTGAGCATTTGTGTTCAGCATTATTTTGATTTAATTCCCTACGATATGAAAGAAGAATAATTGGAAAATGTTTATAAGGATGCATTTAATTTTATTTATAATTATACTTTATTTTTTATACAATATTTAAAATTATTATCATGTATGTATTTGTTTCTTGAAAATGAAAAAACTACTCAATCATACAATATTTTACCCTTTGTATCTATGTTAATGTAATAAAGTAAGACCCCAAATCATTGATACATGTTTAGGGGTTTCTAAAAGTGGATTTATGTAGTTTTATAAATTAATAAAATGAAATTACTAATCACACTAAATCTATTTTAGGAACACGCAACACATTGTTCACCGATACGATGAATGTAACACCCCTGACTCCAATACCCCTGATCCAATGATTACATTATTACATTGGTATAAGATTTGATGAATCACACCATGTATGGTCATTGAGTTTAGTAGTATTAAAAATCAATATATGCACATGGTTTTCATATAAAATTGTAAAATTAAAAAATAGCATAAAAAATTCATGCATCTTTCAAATTATTCAAAATATTTATCTCTATATCATTGATAATTGAAAACAATCAATGGGTTTCCTTGGAAACTTATTAAGGCTTTCATATTATAGAATCATTTATTTCTATATAAGGTATCATATATATGGAAGAGTCTATAAAACACACATTAAATCTGACGAACATCATATGTTTAATGAACATCCATGGGTAATGTCAATTTAGAAATCCCATGAATAATGATAGGTTAATTATCAATAAATGATTTTTTTTAATTAATAAACTTTCAATAAAGTAATCTAAAAAGAGATCATGAATCTTTTCATCAATACCTCAGCGAAAACATAATTATTATTAAATGGTTAGGTGAAAAATAGGAACCAATATAATATTTCATCCTTATTAATTTTAATCACGAGTCTTATCAATGTATATACAATATATGAATAAACAAGAGAACCCCTTAGTTTCACATAATATGAATTCTAAATATATCAAACTATTAGTAAAATTCATTCCCAATATATATTTAAAATAAAGTTATATATTTATTGAATAAAGAATAAAAAACATCATTGTTTTCTTAGTCAATAATCAGAAATACAAAGTTAAATTTTTATATATACAAATACCTTTATTAAATCATTGGAAATTTTTCTATTGAAAATAAATTTTTAATTTCTAAATTAATTATTTAAAATATTAAAAATTCAAAAAATATATAGAAAAACATTTTCATTGAAAATAAACATGGAAAACTACATAGGATGATCCAAATAAAATAATGAAAGTGATAGATGAAAATTCCATTATTAATAAATGTGGTAATAGTGTGAAATATTTTCATAATATTATAAAAGTTAATGAATTTGATTTGAGGTTAAAATATTTAAAATTTTTCATTTTAAAACTTTTTAAATAAATTCTAAAATATTTGAATTTAAAAATAAAAAATTCATTATTATTTATAATTTTATATAATAAATCTCGAAGAACATATATATGGAAGATAATGTTTCATGAATGAAATAATAATAAAGGTCAATACACATTAATGGTTACATACTTTTTGATACCTTATTCAACAACTGAATAAATTTATGATAAGAGTGTAAACCCAAAACATAACTTGAGGAGAATCAAATTGAAGTGGTGTAAGATATTAGGGTCTTATAGTTTTCCAATAGGAAATATGAACATAAATAATACCAAATTAGAATTAAAATATAATATAAATCCCTTAAAAATAAACAAAATATGAATAAAAACCATTAATATTGTAATCATAAATTAATACTATAAATATCATTATTAAATAATAATTTAGTAGATAATATGTTAAATAGATATTATATAAACCATATAAATGAAAATAGATTCGAAATTATTGGGTATAGAAATGTTCACATGAAATATTAGATTGATTTTTTGTTTTTTTGAAAGATTGAAATTAATTAACTATTCTATTTCATGAAGATAAAATTAGTAAACTATCATGAACTGAAAAGGATACATATAGGAACCCTATCTTTTTCATATTTCTCTACCAATGGGAGACTCTACTGAGAATACTACCTCCACATATCCCCACCCCCAAAAACAAAAATATATTTTTAGGATGAGGAATATTAATCTTAGGCAAGAAAATAAAAAGAACTTTGTAGAATGAGGATCCTTCCATTTCCCCCACGCAAATGAAAATATATTTTAATGGTAAGGATCCGACTCCCCCCTCCACAATAAATGAATTTAACTTTGTTAGATGAGGAGGACACCCACAAACAATTACATCATGTGAGGAGGTCTAGGGGTTACATCTGTATCCCTATAAAAACCACCACACATGGACTGATAGCGGTAGTGGAATTCTTATTCGATATATATAGTGTGTGAGAGATAAATAGAAAAAGAGAGATATAATAAAATAAGGATATATTTTAGGTAATCATTTATAACATATCATAAAGTTATAGTTCATAAAAATCAGTCCACATAACACAAAAAACATTCCTCATAGAAAAGAGACATTTACAGAATAATCATCTACATAGCAAAGAGCCATTTGCAAACTGATGATATTCATAGTGAACCTATTTATGTATCATCGTTCTGTGAACTACATAGAGATGGAATCTTTGTGGGCCACTATCCAACATAAAAAATACTCTTAAGGATGGGGCATTCATCCTTGATTAAAATTCATTTAGTATTTTTAAATACCAATTTCCCTTCAATAGTTGTTCAAAACACCCTCTTAGTCAACCTCTTCTAAGAAGTACTAAGGCCTAAATATGCCTTTCTGCAATGCATCAAGGCACGACCTCTTGCAAAGAATCATGATATGGTTAATAATAAGAGCATATGGGTAAATTAGTGTGTCCTTTCAATCATACATTCCCAGGATAAACGAGTTGTTATTAAAAACCTACTAAAAATGATTCTCCTTATAATGTTCCCAATCGCAGATACATATGGTAAGATTGTCCTAGTCTTAGGTATGGCGGTCGTATGTTCTAGGGAAGTTGTTTATAAACATTGTATGATTCTCATATCACATCCCCTATTCCATCAGTCGAAGGGGGGGGGGAATTTTAGTACAGAATCCATATTAGAGTAATACCCCATCCTTTCATTCATAGAAATTATCAGATGTGTTTCTATATGTTCATATCCTAGTTACTAAGAAAATAGGAGATAGGTAACAAATCCATTTACATCTCCGTCTTCTCTAGTCTCATTCACTAGTTGATAAAGGAGATTGAATTGTTTTTTATATCATATACATCCTCTTATTTAACACATTGTTTAGAAAAAATGTGCAATTTGAGGCTAGTGATTATCATGAAACACCCAAATTATTCCCACTATATGCGATTCAATTTCATGATCATACTTTAATATAAAGAAAGGTTATCACCCTAGGTCATATCCTCAACTAAACTGCTAAATAAACATTAATTGATATAATACTCATGGATCTAGCTAATGGTAATCCACCTTGGTGTAATCCACAACAAACTAAACTACATGGGCTTTGATTCTCGATCAAATTGGATTCGTAGTAATTTTCCATGAGGCCCAAACCAAACACACCAAATTCACCATAATTTTCTCTAGGTAACATCCCATGTAGGAGAATATACAACTTGGAGATCCATATTCATTTTGGGTATCTAAAATCACCATAATTATTGATCTATATTGACAATAAAATCATCCCCCACCTAGGAGATGACATTCTTTCCCAGTTCATTACGGAAGCTTCATCATAAGTTGCACACTAGCTATTTGCTATGAATATTTCACATAGATTTATTTTCCTCATGGAATTTAACTAAATAGTTTGGTCCTTCTAATATGAAATAAAATTATATGAGGTTCCCCATTAAGTAAAACTAATCTTTGTAGGCTCTAATTAATTCACAAGGATATAAAGAAACCCATCTCATGGGTTAGATCACACCTTCGAAACAAATTTTGTCTTCTAATATGATGTTAAATTCATAAGCACCTAACGGTGTGTCTTAAAACTAGTATCTTGATAATAAACAATATAATCCACTCTAATATATTCAATAATTTTCTCCATCTATGGATAACCTTAGATATGTACCTATATCTCCATCGATAATCAACCACAGATATAATTGTATATTTTAAAATCAAACCATTCCAAATAAATTTTTATTAACATAAGGATGACATGTTTTATGATCGGTATTTAATAGAATAATCAAAAATATGAATTCAATCTATAATAAAGTCCCATAGTAAGAAATAGTTCCCCCAAAAGGGAGTGATGAGCCCAACATATAATCCCTTTAGGCCCACGTTCCTAATAATGTACCATTAGAGAAATCTAGGTGGTCGCTAGGCTTTGGAAAGTAGGTTCTCATCAACTCAAAAAGAGTGTGGGTGTGGAATCAAGCTTGGAATAAAAATGGTGAACCCAATGTGAATCATTAAACAAAATGATTATTTATATTATATGTTTGGCTCATTCAAACAAAATAAATAATGTCCCAAAATATGGATTAAAATATTAATTAAACTTATGTTCATTTATTAAGATTAGTAGTAGAAATTTAATATTGTTTGTGTTTTTGATATCCTTAAAGAAAATGATATAATGAAATATAATAAACACAATAAAATTAAATCCTTTTAACGATTATGAGCATTCACATTTACTATTAGGTATTTATCAAATTAGAGGACACCATCACCAACCTAGTGTCTCTATCGCTTGGTCTCGAACATTCTCCTTTGTTGGTTCCATCAAAATCATACCTTCTCATCCCTAGAGGATGCATGGAAAACCCTCAATCTCATAAAACTCCACTTTCATTCTCTCATCAATGGATGGTGATCAAGAGGAATACGTGACTAGTTTCTATAGCCAATAATTGGGGGTGTATATCATCAAAATAATACAAAAAATACCTCCCTTATATGAGGGAGGACGATTAATTGAATTTCAATAGACTCATCCAAAATTTTTTAGAGTCCCACAAAAGGATCCTAATAGTAGTCACATTTTTTGGAATCACACAACATTAAACCCTCATGATGATGGGGGTGATACTCATTGGAGTTCGGCCCATGTGACTATGGACCATGCACACATGACATTTTATTCTATGGGAAGGGACTAGTTTCCTTAAATCATGGGCATACAATTATCCCATAAATATAAGCCCTACTGTAATATATTATGGAAAACTATTAGAATATGAATAGTCCATATAATACTCATCAATCCTACAAGAACATTTTTGCGACAAATGGAAAAAATAACTGGAAAATACCGGCTACTAATAGTGGAAGACCCATTTTTACCCCTCCAAATCTGATAATTTTAATCATATATTGGAATTAAAAAGAGGAAAATAGTATATTGCATCCCTACTCAATCTAAAGAATAAGAGTATATTACAATTCTAGTTGATGAAGTTACACCTTATACCTTTACGATGATATAAGGATAAGGATCTATTTATAGTCACAATCTAAATTTTTTCCCTAATATATTTATTACATTGATAGTGATTCAGAGTAAGGAACATAACATTGTCTCAATATTTTAATTGAACAAGAATAATTACTTTTCAAATTCACCATTTAACAGAACTATATCCCTTATCCTATCTATAATGGTTATAGACTTTCCCTGATAAATAGATAACAGGTTTGGGAAAAAATTTAATTCCAATCAGAGATCACCATTCCATTATAATAGACACTCCATGGTAGAAATATGTACCTTCCAAAATTCTAAAGACCAATTGAAAAATCTTGGTTGTGACACGGGAGCTAGTCCAATAGATTTACATATATAAAATATATCACCCACAGTTGGTGGATCCAATCATCTAGAGGAAGTGATATAAAAATTATCCTATCCAAAAGAAATTGGGAAATGAAGAGCTAGTCCATGACTATGCTCTGACAAATTCTGGTGTTCTTGAAGCCCTCATATTTCTATCAATAGTGGTTCAAGATCATACTCCTCTATCAGTAAATTACAAAGATAGTAGAGTTAATTTCAATAGTCCTCCCTGAAATATTGTTACAATAATTTATGAAGTTCCTCCCTTGAAATTTCATGATGAACATTTAATTCAACTTTAAAATATAATTGATCTCATAAGCCTATATATTGATTATTTTTTTTGTATTATTTCATGGTTTCATTATATCAAATAGTAATAATTTCCTCCCTTTACAAATATCCATATTTAAGGTACAACTTAGTGTATATGATGAAGATATTATCATGATATTAAGACAAAATTCCAGGATGCTAGTCCTTCTCAGGATGTTATTTTTTGTGAAGGTACAACCGACAATTATATTTCAATCTGTGAGGAAGGTCCTAACCTTGATGAATGAAATCTAAGAAATCCCACTTATTATAAGTCACAAGTTAAAAGTGAGATATTTATTATTTATTCCTTGTCAATAACAAGTCATATTTTTTCTCAACCCGAATAAATACCAAGTTAATGGTTATTTTTTGATCCCTCATTAGATCAGATTTATTCTAATGAAATAGTGTCGATATCTACCAACCACATTTCTTATAATAAATAAATGTTAAAATTTCCAATTTGTTCTGATTTGGCCAAAGAGCCTCTTGTAATAGGTGAAGAAGACATATTTCTCATGAGTAGTAAATTGGTGAAGGATAATATATGAAAAAATTTATATCCTTTATCCACTTCTCAATTCAATATTCCAAATGTGTTTTTTCATGATTGCTTGAAAGAAATATGCCGAAACATGTAGATCACTCTTCATTGTTTGGAAAAAATTGTTACATTAGGATGAATATCTTAATAACAACAAGGTAATCCATGATATTCACCTCCAAATCAACTTATATGGGATCTTAGGTGCATAAAACCCTAAATGTTGGAAAAAATAATGTACTCTTCAACAATAATGGCTCAAATAATTGTGATAATTGCATCAAAATAGCACTAAAACACCATAAAATGATCATATTAGTGGATGATCCAAACATGGGGTTTTTCATTTCAACTCTCTCATTGATTAGTGAATCCTATCAGAGGTAACATCATGTAATTTGATTTCCTTGTTAGGATTCAAGAAGCATACTCTATTCCCCAAAGATGGTCTGATCAACATCAAAATTCCCACAACATATTTTATCGCCAATAGTTCAGAAGAGATAAATCCATCAAAATACCATTTCTAAAATAATATAAGAACATTGAGAAACCCTCATAAAGAATTTATTGGTTCCTATTTTCCGTTCCTGATATTTTTTCATAGTGACATCAGTAATCAAACTATCTAGAGGATACCTTCAGGTTACTGTTAGACATATAGTTTTGAATAGTTCTCTGAAATAAATAATGACCTGCCCTGATAGTCATAAAAAAAATAAATATTAGAAGTGCAACTGCTCCTGGGAATTATTTCTATTCTTATAGACACTCCCATAGAAACCAACTCTTACACTATTTTAATACTAATTAATGGATTTAAATGTAGTTACCAGAAATAAATTTTCTTATAAATTATAATAATAAATTATAACATTATGAAAATGTGTTAAAATAATAGGATTATATATCTATTCAAATAGTTTTCGACATTTAAACAACTAAAAAAGGTGTTCTTGCTAGAAATCATATGGTTGAAAGGAATTTGGGAATTTCTCTAAATGATCAATTTCCTCCTTGATGGAAATCATCCAAAGAAAAGGATAAGGCCTCCCTTCAATCCCATATTTTACATGAGGATTTCCAACCCCACACAAAAGATGAATTATTGAATCAATTTGAGAAAAAATTGAGAGAATATAAAAGGGTTAATGTCTAACAACTCATTGTTTATATCATTTTTTGATATGATCCTCCAGTAGATATCAATTCCAATATTCTAGTTGATGTACCTCATTTTTATGATCTTATCATACAAAAAATGTACATTTCCAATTTCCACTCAATACATGAGAAAGGAAACTAATAAATTTGGAATTGGTGATAGTCGGTTATTGAGATCTATCTATATTGTCCATACAACTAGACTAGTGTCTTAAAATTTACAATCATATTACGCAAGAAAAATTGTATCTAGGAACACAAAATTAGGTTCAACCTATTATGCTATATGGTATAATCCCTTCTGAGGTTACCATCCCAGTGAACTTTTTGGAACTATTCTGTCATTGACATCTCCTCTATGTAGGACCCCAGGACACCCTGAGAGGGGAGGGGTGAATCAGGGTTTCACGTTTTTCTTCTTAAAGTTGTGGATATTGTTCCCACGTTGGTAGGATCTACTTAAAACTGTATGATGGATATGATCAGCAATGAAACATTCACATGCACATAGATAACACAACAATTTTACTTGTTTCACCACAAAGGGATACGTCCAAGGAGCATACGCCGACAAATTTCCAGTCGTTCCAAATTCCAATAATCTTCACTATCTGTGGATTATAGAGGTTTGTGCACAGTCACTCTGTCCCTGGATCACTACCTTTACAAAGGTTCAGGGATAGCTCACTGCTTCCCTCGGGTCACTCTCGTTGACTCCCCCTGGCTCACTGTCGTTGGTGAAGATACACTCAGTTTATAGACGTGAAGGTCTCTTCAATAGATAGACATGATGTTCTTTGTCTCCTGTTCTGCATGAGACTTTTCTTGCATCAGGGTTCAGAGTTGATGCTCTTTTTAGTTCAACCCTTCTTCTTTAGTGCAATGATAGAATGCACTAGATCCCCTTGTCTTAGTTTTCCTGAATCACAATCCCTTGTGTGATTGCCTAATAAATGATGCTCTGTTGAAGTCCAAATTTCATCCACTGATCAAATACCCCGTTTTCCCCTGTCCACTGGGCGAACAACCTTTGGAAAGAGCCTTAGAAAAGTACCCTACTTTGCAAGGCTTCCAATTTTCGAAAGCTCAAAATGTATTCGCAGAGCCCCTGCCTTTTCCTGAAGCTCAATCATGAAGCTCAATCGAGAAGCACTCTCGCGATGCACAAGCCATCGCAATGCTTGGCTGTCGCAAAGCTCCTGCCTCTTCACAAAGCTCACTGAGCCAACGCGGGGCGCACAACTTTCGCGGAGCTAGAATAGCCGCCGCAAAGCTCCTCTTTCGCGAAGCATACTTCTTTCGCGACTAACTATTGCGAACCGAGAGTAAAGGATTTTCGTTGAGAGCTCTCTCAATTTCTCTTGAGGCGGTCGACCTGTATTTATAGGCAATTCCACCGACCCTCGAACTTTCCGCGTGAAATCAATGCCATGTCAGCTCAAATTGCGATGCTCTGAAGTTCCTGCCGGAATTCTCTCAAAATCACGATGCACTACGACAATTTTCCATTCTCAGAGCTCGTCGTAATCGCGGATCATCCTGTCAATTACTTCGCACCTTCGCCGTGAAGCTCCCTTGCAAAGCCCTTCATCGCCACGAAGCTCTCCAGCCTCTGTTGTTCGCAAATCTTGACGTAATCTCCAAGAATCACCACCTCCATTCTTCTGATCTTCGCGAAATCCAATCCATGCATCCCATATTCGCGAAACTCATGCCTTTTACATATTAAATTATGTTTTTCATGGAAATCCACTTTTCGCGATGCTCACCAACCTCCAAATTTTGGACCCAAAAAATTTTGCAAACACTGGAAAATGGAACCACCTTGTATTTGCTCTTTTTGTCCGCCTCCAGATCATCCATTACTTTGTCGATGTTCCTTGCATAAAACATGGATCATTATCCACAGTCCTCAAACTCGACATGCCACCATGGAATCTCCTTTGTCAACAAATTTGTATGTCGTCTGTTTGCTTTGTCAACAAGCACGATCACCTCAACAGCACTTCTTCATGGTGATATGTATCCTTCAGCAACTCTTCTGCTTTTATCACAAACTCCACTATTATGATATGTATTCATTGAAGGAATAGCTTCAGCATCATCATCTTCTATGACACTGTGATGTGCTTGGCTATCGCAGAATTCCAATCATTGCACGACCTTCTTAGAATTCCAGTCATTGGCACATTGTCTTCTTCATCAACCGTCATGATCTAATTCATGCAAACCATGTGATTCTATTCATCAATAATTCACTTGCATGGTTCTCATGCAATAATGATTAATTGCATGTTCTTCATCAAAACCCATGGTTCTCATGCAATAAGGAGCAATTGCATGGACTTCATCCCAAAACCCCATTCTTCTTTAATCATCCTCAGATGGATTACACCTCACATTGTTCATTTTTTAAAAAAATGTATCACCTTTGACACATGTTATTTGAATTTACAATCAGTACAACAATCGACTAAATCACCATTCCTCTACTTCAGCGGAGTACTTCATGATCACCTTCATTTTGATCTTCCAATCTTCCATTTCATTGGAGTACTTCTTGATCTCCTTCATTTTGATCTTCATTGACAACTATTGACAACAAATATAAACTTATGCAAAAATTGGTTCCAACAATATCCCCCTTTGTATTTTGTTGTCAATACCTTATACATCTTCTAAAATGAATTTTTCAACATCAAAATGAGAATATTCTCTTCAATGAACTTTTATTTTTAAACATTCATTTCACTTTATCTCCCACTTATTGACAAGAAATACAAAACGCTTGGTGGGGAGGATATCAATCCATACTTAAGAAATGTTTCATTAATCATTTCACTCTAAGTCTACCTGAGAAATGCTCGATGTAGAAAACAAGAGGATTTGATTAAGTCAACAAGGTTTTCCATTATTCACAGATCATGATACCAACATGAGATGAGAACTCGTGTATTTTGTCTTTAAGGGTTTACCACTTTTATTTCAGGAATATGAAATAAAATGTGATAGGGAATGATCAACCTGAAATTCCTGCACTTACATCAGCAAACTGATCAAAAAAATTCAAGTGCTATCTGCAGGATAAGTGACCTTGGGGAACATCCATTCTTCTTATGTCACTGATCAATTCATTTACTCCCCCTTTGTAGAATGATCTTTGATCTGAGTAACCAAGGGATAGAAATTGAGAAATAGAATACCTTCTCTATTGTCATGTTCTTCAAGAAATTCACAGAGTAACTTCTTTTGATTCCAGCTGGAGTTGATATTGATTGACATAGTGATTATGGAAGATTCTTAATTTTTCTCCCCCTCAAGGGAAACACTCATCATCATCTTCATCAAGAGTGAACCTTCATCATCATAATCATTGAATATAAATTGAAGAATCTACTAAGGATGGAAACTTATTTAGCTTTGCTATCAAGAGTTGACAGCATTCACTACTTCTCAGTTTCTCCCCCTGAGAGCATGCTTCACCTTCAATTCCTTTCATTATTAGCACAAATAAAATACACAAATGAATAAGGGAATAAGGTGGTTCCTCCTTGCTTCATCAATAAGACCAGCATGGTTCAGGTTCTTTTCTCAACCAAGATCCTCTTTTCACTCTAGTCTTCATGCTTGCACATTTGAACATATGTTCTGACATCTGTTGGTGTGGCATGGATTTCTTCACATTCTATTTTACATTGTGTGAGGAATTGTTCTACTTAATAGTTATCATGAATGATACATTCTTACTCCTCTTAAGGACTACTTCATGATCTGGTATTATGGTTAGGAAACCTTTTGCATTGTGACCAGATTTCTTGCATATCTCACACAGAACTCCTTTGACATGTGTGTTTCTCTTTGTTTGCAATATCTCCTGAACTGTATCTTCATCATGTGAAAATTTTCATTTTCCTTTGTCACCAGCCTTGGCCTTTTCATCTTCAAGTTTCCTCATTCTTTTCAAATCTTCTGTCCAGATGACCAATATGTCATTTGGAACTTTTGTGGCAGGTTTGGATATTCCACATGGGTTCATCTGAGTATCATCCCACTTTGTTTTTCTTTTGGATGAATCACCCATCAATTTCATGGATCTAAAATCCTGGGTCTCCTCAAATTCCCTACTTGAGATCTTCTTGGGGAAATGTGTGTTCACAAAATTCATTTGATTTCATCCCAAGGTACTTTCTTCATTCTTAGCCAGCATCGGAGGTCTTCTTTTCTTATCAATAGTGAAATAATTTTGATATGGACATGTGTTTGCCTTGTGACCGCTTCCATTGCATATATAACAAATGTTATCAAGAATTCCAAATCTGTTTGCAGTAAACAAATGCTTCTAGACCCGCGAATGTTGGTTCTCCTTCCCTAGATTCCTTCCCTTTGATATAGTCTTTCCCTGTGTTTTTCCATGTAAGGGATTATAAAAACAATCCAGTGCCCAGTGCCCAAATCTGTTGCAGCACCAACATTGACCCACAAACCTTGCCTTCTTTTTATCTTCTGTAAAAGGTAGGTGGGCCTTCTTCCAGATGTGTTTTTCTCCATCTGGGGAACCATCATCCAATATTTTCTTCCCATCCACCCTATCCATGGTGTTAGGTTTCTTCTCCTCACCTTTCCTCATACATACTTGTTTCGAATTTTTCTTCCAACCTGCACTGATTATGGGAATGTATTTAGAAATATGAGTACAAGATGGTTTGGATGGTATCTTCACTTTCTTAGTTTCTTGTGATAGATCAATGAGTGAAGTCATGATCTTATTATCACATGTTGGAGGTCTTTTGACAATAGAATCCTCCATTGAGCGTTGAGTACAAGCAGCAACTGATTCTTGATGTGGATAATCAAGAGTTGTCATAATCTTCTTGTCACATGTTGGAGGTATTTCAGCTTTGGATTCCACCAATGAACATTGAGCACAAGCATCACTCATTTCATTCTTTTGTGAAGTCTCAATATGTGTATTCTCAATCTTGGTCAACTGGGCTTCCAATTTTTGACTCTCAATATGGAGGATGATCTTTTGATCTTCAATCATGATCATCTTCTCTTCACAAGTCTTCTTCAATCTTTCAACCTCATCTTCATGCATCTTAAATTTATTTTTTAACAAAGAGTCAAGTTCCCTGAATTTCATGGAAGTTTCTTCCAAACAAAAAGTCTTGACTTTATTGCTCTTCTTTAGCTCATCTTCAACTGCATGGATCTTTTCTTTTAGAGTCTTATTGACTGCCTCGTTTTATTCAAATTCTTTAACTTCTTTGGTGAGATTCATACTTTCTAGAATGTTTCTTTCCCTCCCCTTTTCCATATTTTCAGTTTCCCTTTCTAATCGAGTGATCTCAACCTGCATAGAATGGAATAGGCTAAAAATAATAGCAACCCTTTCTTCAAGAATATCATGCAGATATGTTTTGAGTTTTTCTTGAAAGATTGAATTAGGGATGTCATCCTTTCCTCTGGAAGAATTCTGATCCACCTGCTTGATACTTTCCAAGCCTGATATTTCTTCATTATTGTAATGGCATGAGGAACAAGACATTGAATCTTATTTGGATATGAGGGACTTCATTAGCTGTTTCTTCACTTTATTTTTCCTATTTTTCATGGTCTTGCTAGATGTAGACTTCTGCTCAGAAATGATGGAATCTTCATCAAAACTGCTCTTCATTGTTGACTTTAGGAAAGAAACTCAAATACTCTTACCAATATAATTACTGGAGAATATCCAACATACGTTGACCTCCCTCTGATACCACTTATAGGACCCCGGGACACCCTGAGAGGGGATGGGTGAATCAGGTGTCAATTTTTTCTTCTTAAAGTTTTGGATATTGTTCCCACGTTGGTAGGAACTACTTAAACCTGTATGATGGATATGATCAGCAATGAAATATTCACATGCACAGAGACAACACATCGATTTTACTTGGTTCACCACAAAGGTAAACGTCCAAAGAGCATACGCTGACAAGTTTCCGGTCGTACCAAATTCCACTAATCTTCACTAGATGTGGATTATAGAGGTTCAGGAACAGTCCCTCTGTCCCAGGCTCACTGCCTTTACAAAGGATCAGGGATAGCTCACTGCTTCCCTCGGGTCACTCCCGTTGACTCCCCCAAGCTCACTGCCATTGGTGAAGTCACACTCAGTTTATAGACGTGAAGGACTCTTTAATAGATAGACATGAAGGTCTCTTCAATAGATAGACATGATGTTCTTTGTCTCCTGTTCAGCATCAGACTTTGTTTGCATCAGTGATCAGAGTTGATGCTCTTTTTAGTTCAATCATTCTTCTTTAGTGAAATGACTGAATGCACTAGATCCCCTTGTCTTCGTTTTCATGAATCACAATCACCTGTGTGATTTCCCAATAAATGATGCTCTGTTGAAGTCCAAATTTCATCCACTGATGAATACCCCTTTTTCCCCTATCCACTGAGAGAACAACCTTTGGAAAGAGCCTTAGAAAAGTATAATACTTCACAAGGATCCCAATTTTGGAAAGCTCAAACAAGTCTTCGCAGATCCCCTGCCTTTTCCTAAAGCTCAATCGTGAAGCTCAATCGCGAAGCACTCTCGCAATGCACAAGCCTTCGCAATTGTTGGCTCTCGCAAAGCTCCTGCCGCTTCACGAAACTCACTGAGCCAACGCGGGGCACACAACTTTCGTGGATCTACAATAGCCGCCGTAAAGCTCCTCTTTCGCGAAGCAGACTGCCTTCGCGAGTGAACTTTGCGAACAGAGAGCAAAGGATTTTCGTTGAGAGCTCTCCTTATTTCTCTCGGGGGGGGGGGGGGGGTCGACCTGTATTTATAGGCAATTCCACCGACCCTCGAACATTCCGCCCGAAGTCAATGCCACGTCAGCTCAAATCACAAAGCTCTGATGTTCCTACCAGAATTCTCTCAAAATCGCAAATCACTATGACAATTTTCCATTCGCGGAGCTCGTCGTAATCACGGAGCATCCTGTCAATTACTTCGCACCTTCGCCGCGAAGCTCCCTTGCAAAGCCCGTCATCGTCACGAAGCTCTCCAGCCTCTGTCGTTTGTGAATCTTGACGTAATCGCGAAGAATCACCGCCTCCATTCTTCTGGTCTTCGCGAAATCCAATACATGCATCCCATCTTCGCAAAAATCATTCCTTTTACAAATTAAATTATGATTTTCATGGAAATCCACTTTTCGCGATGCTCACAATCCTCCAAATTTTGGACCCCAAAAATTTGGAAAACACTGTAAAACGGAGCCACCTTGTATCTGCTCTTTTTTTCTGCCTCCAGATCATCCATACCTTTGTCGATGTTCCTTGAATAAAACATGGATAATTATCCAAAGTCCATGAACTCGACATGCCACCATGTAATCTTGTTTGTCAACAAATTTGTATGTCGTCTGTTTTCTTTGTCAACAAGCATGATCACCTCAACAACACTTCTTCTTGGTGATATGTATCCTTCAGCAACTCTTCTTCTTTTATCACAAACTCCACTATTGTGATACGTATTCTTTGAAGGAATAACTTCAGCATCATCATCTTCTATGACAATGTGATGTTCATCGCTATCGCGGAATTCCAATCATTGCACGGCCTTCTTAGAATTCCAATCATTGGTACATTGTCTTCTTTATCAACTATCACGATCTACTTCATGCAAACCATGTGATTATATTCATCAAGAATTCACCTGAATGGTTCTCACGCAATCATGATTAATTGCATGGTCTTCATCAAAACCCATAGTTCTCATGAAATAAGGAGCAATTGCATGGACTTCATCCAATAACCCCATTCTTCTTTAATCATCCTCAGATGGATTACACCTCACATTCTTCATTGTTTTAAACAATGTATCACCTTTGACACATGTTCTTTGACCTTATGATGAGTACAACAATCGTCTGAATCACCACTCCTCCACTTCAGCGGAGTACTTCATGATCTCCTTCTTTTTGATCTTCCAATCCTCCATTTCATTGGAGTACTTCTTGATCTCCTTCATTTTGATCTTCATTGACAACTATTGACAACAAATACAAACTTATGCACAAAGTGGTTCCAACAATCTAGAAGATATGGAAGGGAAACATATTTTAGAGTAGCATGAAAGAAAACATTTCCCCAAGTGGTTATATGAAACTATTACTTGAATAAAATATTATAATCCTATTATTCCAATTATCAATGATTTGGGAGAACATGGCCAACATCCTACACATTATTAATGTCAGTGTGGCCCCTTTTATAGGACAATCATTGTGACAATAAACCACCATGATCTAGTATTTTGTACAAAAATGATAGGGAAGTTCCTTTGTACGGTACACTATTTTACCTGTAGGGTCATTAAATTGATAAGGAGAAATTTTCAGGTAGTTTCATTTCCAGTTATGTTCAACACTATAAAAGAAAATATTCATCGACCTCTAAAACTACAAATAGTTTTAAAATGAGAGAGTCTCAGACATCATTGACCTAGTCAATGGGCTAAATCACTTATTTAATTTGTAGTTACCATACAAATTTTTTTGGGTAATGGAATAGAAAACATCAATAATGAGTTTTTAACCCCAATAATTACATTTAAGTTTATTGGTGGGTTATGAGACATTTTTTATGTTGTAAATTGATGATAAGACTTTATATTGTGAACCCTATACAAATATGAACAAATAACAGAAGCATTTTGAAATAGAAAATCTAAAGTAGAGACTAAAACTATCAATCTTAAAACAACCATCGTACATTCTCCTACTTCCAAATCTACAAATTACCATTTTTAGATGCCAAAAAAATTTGTAACTCCTAGAGGATGTTTCGAAATGAAGAAGAGAAGCCATATTCGGACTCAGAGGCCCAGTATGGATGGCCTGGAAGTGGTGCGTGAAATTAAGGAGGACATGTGTGAAAAACTATTGCCCGCATGAAGGAATTCCGGGATTCGCAAAAAAGAACCGGGAGGGAACGCAATTTTGCGCGCCCGGTCCCGTGAGGTGGGGCCTTTCACGCCGACCAGCCCTGGAGCGGAAGATTTCATGCACTTCATAGATTCCACAACGCCTGCGGCCTATAAATAGAAGGAGACCCTTCTGTTTCGGGGTTGCGGAATTCGGACCAGCTCCCAGGCATGCAATTGGACTCCCGCATGCACAATATGACATTCATGTATTGACTCTTTTTGCGCAACCATGCCCTGGGGTTCGCCATTGCGCAAAATCCCTCCGGATTAAATAAAATTGCAAACTCCTCAGGGTTCCCCCTTTGCGCGCAATCACTTCCATTGCGTGCACTCCCTCTTTTACACACAAAACCCAATTGCGTGAAATCCCGTCGTTAGGTTTTTCCAGGGATCGGCCATTGCCGCCGTGTGTAAAACAAGCCTATTGTGCACAATCCTCACATCTGCACGCATTCCCTCTGCCCCAATTTCACACCATCCCAGTGTTTTGCGCACAAACCTTCTCTTTGCGCGCAAACCCTAGGACCCCTCACCTTGATGCCCCTCAGGGTGTCTCCCTGCATAGGAGCCTGATGTCCTCTATACCGGGCATGCACGCCATGCGTTGTTTTCTCATATGGCCTTCCAGGCTCGTACGAAGTAACATCAAGGTCCCTTGGGCGGTGTTTCCCATTACATTTATTTTCCTTATGCTTCTTTTCATATGCACACTAACAGTTATTTCTTCTTCGCGTAGCCATGCTAACGTGGACCCCTCGATGGTTTGCCCTACGGCCCCCCTTCACCACGGCCTTGCCGATGCATTCCCTACCACAAGGGGTAGATGGTGTTTGGTAGGTAAGCCCTAAGGATGTGGAGCAAACCCACCTCATCCGAGCTGCAGGACGTTAAACTTACAAGCAAATTGTCCTCAACACTTAAAATTATACTGTGATCTGACCTCGTGCCTCACAAGATGGGTCCCCCCAGCTCGGACATTCTTTAGGCCGCTCGTCTCCACGGGAATGGATTCTTCCTCACATGGAATGATATCCTCCCTCTTGGAGTGGAATGTTTCCACAGGGGAAGGGCTCCCACTGAGCGCAAGCCCCTAGCCTCTCTTGTGGATGGTAGCATCGATCCACCTCCGTACTTCCCCACCGCCAAGGCCAGGGGATGGTGTGATAGGTAACAAGGCATCTCCTTTGCTCGGTACCAAATCCCTCTCCCTATGTGCTTTTTCACACCATGGGCCTCCATCCTAGAGTATGACCCAGCAATAAGGGCTGTTAACCACGCGTAAGCCCCTGTTTCCTCTTTGGGACGCTCAGCATGTAAGCCCCTTTTGGCTTCTCATGGGCGCACCTTTCATGACGTGATCGTCTGGTCCCTGCTGCCTCTTGTTTCACACATCGAGCACGACTCGCGTGGGATTAGAGTAAGTATGGACCAAGACATCCTCTTATGGGCCACCTCATAGCGTAATCCCCATCCCAACGAACTACGTAGACTTTGATCCATTCTAAATCATGGTATGTAGGTAGCCTCCACGAGGTTCAAGCCCACCACCCGGTCGTTCCAACCTCTTCATGTCGGTTCGCCAACACTTTGGGCCGCCTTAGAGCGTAAGCCCCAAATTGCCCGTCCAACATGATGTTAAACTGTCTTCCCTCGTCCCGCATGATGATAAACTCTATGCCACCATCCCGTATGATGTTAAACTGGATCACCTGAACTACGTGTACTTTGATCCATGTTAAAACATGGTACATAGGTAGCCTCCATGAGGTTCAAGCCCATCACTCAGTTGTTCCGACCCCATAGTTTCAGTTTACCAGCCACCATTGTGGGCTGAATCAGAGTGTAAGCCCCATATCCACCATTACGAGCCACCTCAGACTGTAATCCCCATATGCCCCCATCCCACATAACGTTAAACTGTATACCTGAACTATGGTGACTTTGATCTATGTCAAGGCATGGTACGTAGGAAGCCTCCACAAGGTTCATTCCCCTTCACTCCACCACCCATCCTGATTCCCACCCGGGCCGCCACATCCCGGTGGGATCATGCCACCTCATTCTACTTCATAGTATCTTGGATGCCGCCCATGTGCTGGCCCCGACATCGGTGTCCCCCCCCCCCAAAGGGTTCTTCAATCTGATCCACCCTCTATGTTCTGATCTGTCTGATCCGTCTCCGTAAGACATTAAACTCGTGGCATACCCCATGTTAAACATAGGAAGCTGAGGAAAACCTTAGATACATTCCTATGGCATGAAAGTTCATTGAATTCGATGTGGGATGCCTTGGGCTTCCAAGCCCTCGAGAAACCCTATAATAAGGGACAGAATGCAGAAATTTTGATCCCCCAGCATCAAGACATGTCAACAACACTCCAGCATGACCATTCTCCTCACCGAAGGTTGCTACGATGTCAGGACACCATGGAATGTCCTGGCAGAATTCGTGTAATTAACCGATGTCCATGACGATATGGCGTCGATAACGAGATTCACGAACCAATATTAAATCTTTGAGGGAGACCCGGACTAGCTAACGAGCTCTGAGGACGAATCCACAAAAGGAAGAACTGACATCCCATCATCTCAGATTCGATCAAGGAGCAGACGTCCCTGAACAAGGAACAGATGCCACTCGTATTTGGAAAGCGGGAATGCGGGGAAATAAGCCGCGCGTCCTCCTCTGCGTGATGGATGCGCGCGCGCTCCCCGACGGAAATTGTCAGAAATAGAAAATGGTGAACCCAACGTGAATCTCTTCTCCTCAATATGGAGACCGGTAGCATTTGGGGTGTCATAAGATTAGCATGTCATCCGGTCCGGGAACCCAGCACCAAGATATGAAACTCGCCATGGGTTGGGGCAGTCAGGACGTTGGGAACTCCATTCTGCGTCGTCATCAGCGTGGATCCCTCTTACTGGCCATGGAAGACAGAATAGCGTTGGGCTATTGGTTGTAGATTTCTTTTCCTATTAGTGTTAAGGGGTTCATATCCCTGCTTTCAGGAATCAGATTTCTACATCCGGAGCTCGGTCGCCACCTGCCCACCGGTGTAGGGGCATGGGCAGTACCGACTCAGCCACCCCGTGCAGTCCCGCCTTTTCCACAGCTACTCCGGCACCGACCGCCGCAACTGCTGGGCACTCACACCCCCTCTCTTCGTCAGAGATTATCCAACGAAGGGTGATCAATGACCTTGTGCCTAGGTATGAGGAGGAAGGGGTCATCCCGACCAGGGACATAGACCATTTGGATCTAGAGGCAGTTGTGCCCTGCCACCGTCGCTTCCCCCGAGGGCCGCGCAGGGAGCCACTGCTTCCCACACCGACGTTCAACCATTTTGGGAGCCTATCCCCGGAACACCTCAACACCACCCTTCCCTATACTGATGAGGTGAGAGATGTTCGAGATCGCCCGATTGGGGACCCACTCTAGGGTTTCATGGAAAGGACCCCCACCAGGCCTCGTCAACGTCGCCGCTCGACTCCCCGAGATGAAGAGTAGTCAATCCATGCACCCACACCACCAGCTCCAACCCATTTGACCCGACGCCAGCGTCGGGCGCGAGTGGAGGAGGATGCCCGCCCTGGGGCATCAACGTGAGTAACCACTGTGGCTTGAGCCACTGCTAACTCATTTCATCAAACCCCTGCATACGTTGCATAGGGGTAGTTACATTCCCTACCCGGATCGAGGCCCTGACCACCTCACAAGTAGGATGGGTCGACATTACCATTCGCTAGAACATGCAATGGACACTGTGGACCAATTCACGGCAGTGCCACCCAGCGTGAAGGCCCACTCCATGCCACCCATCTGAAAAGAATAAGGCTTCCCCATGACAGCTATGCTCTGGGGATGGCTTTTTCCAGTGCCCACTACATTGGGTACGGGGTCACTTGCCTTGCTGATGGACGTGAGTACGGAGCCATTGCATATCCGGTCACTCACCCACATGGAGGTCCTCCCCATGTCCCTTTCAACATCTTCCTTGGTGCTCCTCGCACCCCGGACCTCGGTCCTCTCCGCCCCAGCACTATTGTGGCCAGAGGACTCCATGACGGAAATCAGCCTTGCCCTGAGGTGCCACCCATGGGCCGGAAGGCGGGACTTCATCGCCGCAAGAGAAACACTAGGGAAGGCCGGATGGAAATCAGACTAGTCCATTTCTCAGACTCTGAGACGGAGTACGACTCAGTGATGGAGCCATCCCCCTGGTCCTATGATTCAAGGGTACAGATAGGCATGTGGAGTGTCAGCCTCGTACTCCCTGAATGCGAGATCCATATGATCCCCGCCTCCCTCTGAAGTTTTATCCATGAGTAAGAGGACTTGGCATACCCTCGGGGATCAAACCTGCAGTTAACGTTGGCCTCCCCAGAAGCACCTTCCACCTCGGTCAAAGAGGGTGGATAAATTTTCTAGGGACCGACGGAAGAGTCGTGACATAGAACACCCTCGGAAAGCGCCAACACTATGACAGGAGGCCCGTCCTATCGTGACGTGACAGCCAGGACGCTGCAGCCCTTGGAGGATGGCTTAGGATTCGGCGGCCAATCAGCATGCTCGCCGTATTCCCCACCGACTAGCCCTCCAGCACAATGGTCTGCCTCGACACCGCTGCTAGTTCCCCAGGAATTCTCGGTTGATGAGCGGGGCCAGCAAGGGTCAAATCATGAACCTGAGTTGTGGAGCGTTTGGACCGTCCTTGCGGCAGGCCACTTACCTGAGAAGTTTTGGCCAGTCGCATGATCAGATTTTGACATACCAGAATTTCTCACCCCGAGAGATTTTGAATGTTTCCGCCAGACTCTCTGGGTGACTCCCTCCCATCTCCACCACCAGCAAGTGCCCTATCCTGGGAGTCCAGCACATCTTGAGGATATCGGTGAGCAGTGTCATCGGGTTGACCTAGCCATGCTCCCCACGGTTCGGCACCCCGAGTAACTTGGCCAACATAGGGCCCTTCAACAACAATGCATCCAGAGATTTCAAGTACTCATAAAAGTTATCGAGGAAGCCACCCCCAACACGCATGTCCGTGGATGGGGGCAGTATGTTGCCCTCCTCTTCAGTATGATTCGCCGACAGCCCGACTCACCAAGCGGTTCTGAGGGTATGCCCCCAAGTGTAGCAGCGGTCAACATGGATGACCTCTCGGGAGAGGGGAACGGTTTAGAACATCTCAACAGGGACTCACCCCCTAAGGACAAGCCGCTACTAGATCCATCCGGGAGGGTTACTCGTCAACAAATAAACCTCCTAGGTCTCCCCGCACCCATTGATGCATTAACACTGAGCCGGAACATCGGCAAGGGTAAAGAACACATTGGGGCTGTCAAGCTCGCCGACCCATCTGTCTCATTGCAGAAGGCAGTGGATGATCCCAAGATGGACACGCTACACCAACAACTTGCTGAGAAGAAGAGGCTGGTCGATGAGCTTTAGGCCAAACACATTACAGAGTGGCGGCCTGACTACGGTGATCCTAGGTTGGGATGGAAGGGGCAGGAACAACTACCCTTTGATGAGATTCTCTTGGGAAACTGTGATCATGCGGTGTTCGCCGATAGAGGAGAGGTTGGGGCTCATGGAAAGAGGGTGCGATATGTTTCGCCGACCCCCCAGAGTGGCGTGATCAACCGAGGGACCCCTCTCGATTTCCTCACGCTTCGCAATGAGTCACTCCACCAGCCGCCCTGTGAGCTGCTGATCATGACTACCAGATTGAGGAGCCCGACAATGCCCTTGTGGTTGGGGATCCCCATTAGGACTGGAACCCGCATCCAGAAGATCTGATGGCGGACCTCATCGCTCGATTGGAGATTTTGGAAACTCGATAGGTGGCAATCCCATCGGACGACAAGCCATACCCAGCATGGGTGGATGACATGTCGGCCCCACCAAGATTTGGGAACCCCACTTTCGACCCCTTTAATGGGATAGGAGACCCGCAACAACACCTGGACCACTTCAACTCGAGGTGTGGGCCTATATTAGGAACTCCAGCGCAGTAGGAGGCCGCGAAGCTCTACTGCTTTGTTCAGACACTAGAAGGGCCTGCATTCGTCTGGTACAGCCAGTACCCTGTCGGATCTGTGACTAGATGGGAGGAGCTTCACAGGAAATTCCTCTACTAGTTCAGTTCCACAACACGGAAGACAAACACCATAGACCTCTTTAGGTGCAAGCAGAGGCCCAATGAGCGAGTCACGGACTTCATCGCCCGGTGGAAGGGGCTCACGTACTCCATTGACATGCCACTAACTGAGGAGAAATTACTGACAATGTGCGTAGGGAATGTCAAGGCGACGCTGGTTCCATCTTTAATCACTCATAATTACACCGAAGGGTTCCGAGACTTCTTAGACAAGGCTTAGCTCCTAGAATAAGCCCTGAAACAGGCCAGTCAGGCACGCCCGCCGCCTCCTGTAATCCCTAGAAGGAGAATTTACAGAGCTGAGCCTGCTACTGTGGCTCAAGTAGAGGCCCCCAGGAAGCTAGAGTTTCTACCAGTGAGGCCCTCTCCATAGCCCCATAGGGCTCCACCCCCACAGGCACATCCTTCGGCCCTGCAGCGACCGCCTCAAAATTGGCAAGTGCCTCCGCGTAACGCACCGCCACCACCTAGGAGAGATAATCAGGTTCTGCCTCCTCATCATTCTCCTCCGTCCCCTCATCTAGGCCAGCCCCCAAGATCCCCCTTTCCGGATAGAAGGAATCAGGCATACTCATTCGACGAGGCTCAGGTCCTTGGTTCTTTACGTAGCACTCTGGAGCAGGGCATAGTGCAGATGCCCGAGTACCGGAAGCCGGAAGAGGTGGATCTCACTGATCACCCCAACTACTACCCTTATCACCAGACCCTATAGCACACCATCCAATGATGTTGCGTGTTTATGGACTGGATCCAAGACTATATTGACAACAATATAGTCAGGTTGGGCCCAACCTCGGCACAATTAGCAGGTGTCTTTGTGAGACCAGAGGGCGGTAGCGGCGACGAGGATGAATGGAAGCAGCTTTCGGACCGTGGGACCCGCATGTATAATGACTAGATGGCCCACAAGATGGTTGCATGCGCCCATGGAATCATCTACACATTCTTAAATCAGTCAGAGCCCTCAGAAGATGCGGTTTCTACCTCGACATTGTCGTCCCAGCCGGCCTCTTCCCAGAAGAGAAAGTGGCAGCGGCGGAAGAAGAAAGAATACACCCTTCCAATGTTGTCTTCATCCTACACTCTTGGAAAATTCATGCCCCCGGAAATGGGGATCCCTCCGAGACTCCACCCGGTAATGGATGACTCCTCTATTGATAGATAGGGGTACGCTTCGGTTAACACCGTAGAGACGGTAAATCCATTTTTG
The DNA here is from genome assembly GCA_963277665.1 of Viscum album. NCBI lineage: Eukaryota > Viridiplantae > Streptophyta > Magnoliopsida > Santalales > Viscaceae > Viscum > Viscum album. The sequence continues at coordinate 670,036 of CAUJRU010000082.1, read as the reverse complement.
ACTCCAGGTGATGAGGAACGCCAGGTGGACCTTCCCAATGTTCCCAGCCATCAACAATGTCGGTGGAGCCAGGGCTACATAAATCGCCAGGGCACGAAATTAGGCACCTTGAGCCAGGCCGTGCACGCCGCTAAAACTAGGAAGTAGGCCCAGTATAGAGCTCAGCACATGCGGACCCTTTATCTGGTGTCTACCGGTCCACCTCCACCACCGTTTGTGTTTCTGGATCAGGCAGAACCACCTCGGCTGTGCCACTACGAGCAATTCCTTACTACCAGCCGACCCCAGCTTTTCGGTCCTAACCTAGCAGCCACTCTTTGGGATTAGACTAGATAACAACGAGAGGTGCCTAGTACCAGTAAGCCACCGGTCCCGCCGGTAGGGCCCGTCATGCCTCAAATCGCAAAGCGGCCTCTTGTAAGATGGGGCTCGTGTTTGCCCCGAAAGTATAATGTTCTGAGGCACATTTTTGGAATTCCAGTAAGGCTTTCTATCCTTGAGGCTCTTCTCTTGTTGTCTGAAATGCGTGAGGCACTCAACGAGGCCCTAAGGAGCCCCCTCCAGTTTGATACCGAGGTAGAAGCTACATAAGCCTTCCACGCTGAGGCTATTGAGAATGATAAATGTCAGGAAATTATCTCATTCTCTGGTGAAGATGATGACCCTCCCATACATGGGCACATTCGTCCACTGTAAGTCACTGGCTAGTTCAACGGTGTGGAAGTCCGCCGCTGTCTTGTTGACACGGGTTCCGAGATTAACCTAATCCCAACTCGGACACTGCGGATGCTGGGCCTGTCTGAGGATGATTTGACTCCCTCCAACCTTAGGATCCAGGGGTACGATAGGACCGAGCAAACTCCATTCGGAAATATTTTCTTGAAGACCCAGTTTGGTGGCCTAATTTCCAACACTGAATTCAATGTTGTCTCCCCGGACACTACCTACAATGCGTTGATGGGTAGGCTGTGGCTCCACCTTCACGTGGCAGTCCCCTCGTCGTATTACCAATTCCTCAAATACTCCATTAATGTCCAAGTAGGTGTGCTCCAAGGAGATGTGTCTCCTTTTTTCCTCTTGTGAAGCCTGTTATATGGACGTCGGCTATTACAAGAGCAAGGATAAGCAGGTTCTGGCAGTTTTGGTTGAACTCGCCACTGTCACAAGTGATCCTTGGGCTGGTTTGGTTGATGCCTACATCTTCCCAATCCATCGGTTGGAGGCCACGACCCCCGACATGGAGCAGTGCTTTGTGGTATCGGGTAAAAGAGGAAGGCATACTCCCAGGTCCATGTGACGGCGGAAAATCACCTCATACTCCTACACCAACCAAGCACAGGTGATTTCGGAACCCCTTACCCATGTACGGTATCAGAAAGTCAGGATCATGACAATGACAGTACGACATACTTGTCTCTTCCACCGGGCTGGGATTAACCGGATCAAGCCAACATGCCACTACTACCTTGATGTCATCAAGCATCACCCCTTGGGATAAAGACCGGATGGTATTGGATCGACTGACTTCATCTCCATGGGCTCAGTGGTGTGTGAGTCTCCTAATATGATGACCATTGCCACCCAAGCTGGCACCTGTTTCCCATCAGGGTCTAGTAGCCCCGAAGCAGCCCCCCCTGCGGATGATCCCTCCACATGTGGAGAGGAGGATCTGGAGGATGCTCCCCCTTCCTTTGAATAGGGAATCTCTACCACGATCGATGAATTGGTACAGGTGAACCTTGGTAGTGAGGAAGATCTAAGAACCACATTGATCAGTGTGGACATGTCCCTCAAGGAGTAGCAACAGTATGTGGACTTTCTCAAACAGCACCGTGATGTGTTCACTGGAGTTTCCATGAAATGCTAGGGCAAGATCCCCATGTAGTCGTCCATCGCCTTGGCCTTCCAGCAAACCATTGCGGATTCAAGCAGCCACCTAGAAAGATGCAACCTTCTCCCAGTGACATGGTTGAGGCCGAAGTTGACAGTATTATTAAATCCAACATCATCAAGGATGTTCAGTACCCCGGCGGCTAGCCAACATTGTGCTAGTCAGGAAGAAAAACGGACAGATCAGGGTCTGTATCGACTTCCACAATCTTAACTGCCACTGTCCGAAGGATGATTTTCCCCTTCCAGTGGTAGATTTATTGATTGATGCTATGGAAAGGTTACAAGCCTCCTCCTTCATGGATGGGTATTCTAGGTATAACCAGATCTGGATGGCCCCGGAGGACGAAGAGTTCACTGCCTTCATGGCCCCCAAAGGTACTTTTTATTACCAGGTTATGCCCTTCATCCTGAAGAATGCGGGTGCCACATATCCGCGGGCCATGCATCACATATTCAAGATAATTATGGGGACACTGGTGGAATTCTACGTGGATGATCTGGTGGTTAAATCTTGCCAGTGTGAGGATCATCTCAAGGACCTTGAGAAAGTGTCCATCTTTGTCCGTTCCCACCACCTGAAGATGAACCCGCTGAAGTGTGCCTTTGGGGTCACCTCTGAAAAAATTCTTGGCTTCATTTTCAGATATAGAGGCATCAAGATCGACCTGGAGAAGATCAAGGCCATCAGCCATATGCCTCCCCTGAGTAATATTTTGGAGCTTCGAGGTCTTCATGGCCAGTTAGCCTATATACGCAGATTCATTGCGATTCTAGTGGGCAAGTGTATGCCCTTTTCCCAGATCATAAAGAAAGGAACCACCTATGAATGGGATGAAAAGTTTCATACCACCTTAGAGGAAATCAAGAAGTATATGCTCAAACCTCCTTTCTTGATGCAGCCCATCTTCGGGAAGTCGCTGGTCCTTTACATGACCGCCCTGGAATGGTCCCTCAGCGCACTTCTTTCCCAGAAGAAGAACGAGGGAACAGAAAACAGCCTCTACTACCTCAGCTTCATGCTCCTCAATACGGAAATTAGATATTCTCCTGTTGAGAATAGGTGTATGGCACTCATATTTGCCACATAGAAATTACATCACTACTTGCAGCACCACGAGGAATAGCTAGTCTCTTGGGTAGACCTGCTGAAGTACATCCTGAACCAACCTATGTTGACTGTCCGACTGCCACGGTGGATAGTGATCCTCCAACATTTTGACATCAAGTTCGTGCCTCAAAATGCTATCAAAGGACTGGCATTGGCAGAATTTCTAGCTTCCCACCCAACCTCCGCGGATCAGCCACTAGATCTAGATTTTCCTGATAAGGTGATTCTCTCTATCGATCATGTCGTCCCATGCTGGCAGATGCACATTGATGGTGCCTCTCGGAGTCCCACCGGTAGAAGACTCAACAATCCTAGGCTCAACAGAGTGGGCCTCGGTATCGTCTTCATCACCCCGGAGCAAGATGTCCTGCCATATTCGTTCCTATTGTCAGATGGTTGCACCAACAATGAGGCCGAATATCATGCCCTCATCACTGGCCTCGAGCTAGCCCTCGAGATCGACGCACCTCATCTACATGTGATAGGGGACTCCGAGCTGGTCATCAGGTAGGTCAATTGTGACTATGTTGTCAGAAATCCGGAACTCGTGTCATTGTTGAAGTGCACCCTCCGTCTAATGGATCAGTTCCCCTCTCGGCCGGAAATCACCCATATTCCCCGGTCACGGAACGGTCTAGCAGATGCTTTGGCCAGCCTGGCCGCGTCACTTGTGGAGCCCGAATAGGACAACCTGATTATCCACGTAGCGCACTAGAGATTCATTGCTCCCGCTACCCTGGAAGATGATCGCAGCCCATGGGTGAACCATCTTACCGCTAGTGCCCCTACATCGGGGGCCCCAGGTATTTCAGATACAGTGATCGATGTATTTTATAATTGGATGACTCCCTTGGTTGAATACCTCTATTTGGGTAATATTCTGTTAGACTGGGTTGAGCGCAAGCGAATCCGACGCCGCGCACTGCAGTTTATCCTTCAGAGTGGTCCCAGACTTGAGCAGATCCTTTACAGGCACATATTTTATGGTGTTCTCCTCTGTTGCCTTCAAAGAGTCAAGATCAATTCGGTCATGCAAGAAGTTCATGCTGGTTCCTGTGGCACCCATCAGGCCAGGTCAATGTTTTCTCACCAAATTCGGAGGCTGGGGTACTTTTGGCACTCCATGATCCATGACTGCATAGAGTTTTCCAAGAGGTGTCACACGTGCCAAGTTCATTATATCTTTGTGCATTGGCCACCAGAGCCCCTCCACAGTACCAAGTATTCTTGGCCCTTTACAGTATGGGGTTTTGATTTCATAGGGCCTTACCCACCGGTGACGGCTCGCCAATGCCGGTTCATCCTGACTGTTATGGATTTCTTTTCCAAGTGGGCAGAGGAAATTCCACTCAGGGAAGTCAAATCATGTTCTATCACTGATTTCATGTGTTCCAACACCATCTATCGATTTTGAGTGCCTCACGCTATCCTCAAGGATAACGAAACTAACTTCTGAGCGGCTGAGCGGAAGAGATTGTACACCAAGTACAACATTCTCTCTAACTATACCTCCCGCTATCACGCGCATGCGAATGGACAAATCGAGGCGTTTAACAAAACCCTCTCTAACATTCTGCAAAAAATGGTTGGTTAGAAAAATAAAAGATGGCCAGAAAAGCTCCCCAACGCCCTCTGGGCTTATCGGACGATGACTCGTAATTCCACCCAGGTGACCTCGTACTCCCTGGTGTGTGGAGCTGAGGTCGTCCTTCCCATTGAGATTCATTTTCCCTAATTGTGCATGGCGGTCTATGACGAGAAAGCGCTAGATAGAGTTGTCGAAATCCATCTAGTGTAATTAGAAGCGCTGGATGAGAATAGGCTTCGCGCCTTGCATAACCTGGAAATGCATTAGAGGAAGATGGATTGAGCATTCAACAAGAGGGTTCACCTCCGCACTTTCCTGTAAGGAGATCTGGTACTGGCCCTCAGGGCATTAATGATTCCCAGAAGTAAACCACCCATGTTGGAGCCCAAGTGGGAGGGGCCTTTCATCATCTATAAGGTTTATCCCAATGGTTCATATTCCATGGTGACTATGGATGGAAAGTGTGTAAGTCCTCCCACCAATTCCAAGTTCCTCAAGGAGTACTTTGCCTAAGTACATGGGTCTTTCATGACCCTAAACTGCATTTGGTCCTAAATTTGGTCCCCAGCGGTCCCCCCTGACCTTAAACAGGACCACGGTTCCCCATGACCTTAAACTGGACAACAGTCCCCCATGACCATAAACTGGACAACGGTCCCCCATGACCTTAAACTGCACAGCGGTCCCCCATGACCTTAAACTAAACAGCGGTCCCCCATGACCGTAAACTGGATAGTGGTCCAGCATGTCCTTAAAATTCTTGCTTGTCCTCACTGCAATATGTTAAACTACACGCTGGTTAGGTCTTCCTGACCGAGGCCTATCCTCAGGACCCTTGGCCTTCCCGGGCCCTTTAGCCCAGTCCTTACCTAGTGTGTGTGGTGTAGTATAAGGTTATGTCCTCATTCACCATGGGTTACCCGCTGTGTCGTACACATTCCTGGAAGAAATGCTTCTTATCGTCCTACATGATGTTAAACTGTGCTTCTCAAACTACGTGAAGCTTGATTCCCATCCTTGTGGGATACGTAGGACCGCCTGAACGTATAGGATTCGGGTCCAACCCCATCTCTTAGGTGACCCCACAATGTCCTGGTCACCTCGGTCTCTTGGCTTATCCATCCCCGTGGGGGGATACATAGGTGTGGTACATGGGTTTTTGGCACCATGCCCCCTTCTCTTGGGAATCCACCATCTATTGGCTGCTCTCAAACTTATCCCTTCGACCCTGTCCAGTGGTCCACTAATGTGCTCAGAGTACTCTGGTCTAGGACCTGGATTGTCAGATTCAACTTAGGAAAGCTTTTTCCATTTTTCAAGCTTCATTCTCCCTTTCATCTGGGCCCCCGTTATCTCTCACACCCGGAGGGACCCCCAAGAACGTCTTAGATACAACACCTAAGGGCTCTCCTACCATCACGGGCCAACACCCCCGAGGGTTTTGGACAACTAATTTATCGAAATCCCACGTTGCAAACATGGTCAGTGGTCGATGTTCATTTTCTTGTCTCCATATTATGCGAACATGATAGGATGTTATATTTCGAACATGGTCAGCAATAGTCCTCTGTCATCACACCGGCTCCTTCGGGCCCTGAAAGTTGGTTTCATGATTCACATTATGTTCCACCCCATCATGTCAAGGTGGAATCTCGACACTCCTTACATTAACCCTCAGTGCACCCTCGCACGTCAGATGGACAAAGCTACATAACAGCGTCTCTAGGGGATTTCACGATCCGACCGCCAAGGTTATATGCGTGGGTTTTCTCTATGGATCGTGTGCAGCTTGACCGTCATCCCCATGGGTAATGAGGATTTGACCAAACATTGTGTTTCGGGCCAAGCCAAACTGGAAGCTAGTGTCTCCTACCCCACTTGATTTTTGGACCCTCGTCGGCTCCTTGGCCCGAGGATCCTCTTCCGGAATTGCCTAATCGCATCGTGCATGTTCCCCTAGGTCCAATCCGTATGACCTTAAACTATGCTGGTTGTTCCTACCACATGACCATAAACTGTGATGATATCGTCCTTTTCACATGATGAAAAATGGCAGTGCATTGTGGTGACTTCCCCATAGGGGACATCACGTTGTGTATTAATCCATTACCATACCATTTTTCAAAGCCTATATAAGGCTTGACTGTTGTGGAGACTCCAGGAGTTTCTACCCTAGGCTGGTCATTCCATGGATGAAAAACCATTCACCTTCAAGGACAAACAAGATATATCAAATGTCTCTTCTTTTGGTGTGAGGGCTAGACCCACACACCTTTTTCATCCTTTTCACCGGTACCATGTCGTGTCGTGCCACATTTCAAGAACTATGTATGGCTTGATTCTCATCCTTTTGAGATATGTAGGAGCACCTGGGTACTTCCCCACAGGCCCAACCTAACTTTTCGTGTTTAGTCCCTCGGCCTAAAAACGTCCCCAAAGAGCACATAGTAAGCAAGGCCTTACCCCCATTCACGTCGGGTTTCAATACCTCGTCACTGTCATCCCCTTGGCCTAGATTCTTGGGGAGTGGTGTAATTTCAAAATTTACCCCAAATAAGATCGGGATGCCCCATAGTGATATTGGGAAGCGACAGTTCCCTCACCGGAGAGGTCGTGTCTAAAAATTGAGATGATATGTGACCAGATTAATAAGTCCTCCTAATGCGCCTTCTCCGTGATGGTGCAATTTTGGGAGTGTTGAACTCTGTTCGAACAAACCACCACTCCAATTTCCATGCTTTACATGTCCATTTATTCAGATCATCATCCTCTTTCAGGTTTAATGGGACCCCTAACAGTATGGATGATAGACTTTGGTCCGCCTGCTGTAACAATGTGGATGATAGACCTTTGGTAGGCCTATTGTAGCAATATGGATGATTGACCAACGGTCTACCTGCTATCCTGAGCCAATGTTCCAAAAGGCTCGTCATGTTTGATGGGACCCCCTAACAGTATGGATGACAGACCTTTGGTCCGTCTATTGTAGAAATATGGATGATTGACCTACGGTCCTCCTGCTGTCTTGGGCCAACATTTCAGAAGGCTGATCGACGATATTTGAGTCAGGCCCCGTGTTGCGAACATGGTCAGTGGTCAGCCCTGATTTGTTGTCCCTGTTTCAGGCCAAAGTGATATGGATGTTGTGTTTCCGCCATGATTAAAAGTTATCCTCCATCGTCGTGCCCCCCATAGTGTTCCGGATTTGGGTAACGTGATTCACTGTTTCCATCTCCCTATGTTCGGATGGATTTCAATTCCCCCTGCATTGCCCTTCTCGTATGTTAGGACACGTTGATAGGGTGATATATCAATCGGTCTGAGGTCCTCTCCTTAAATGTCCAGGCACGATTTCAGATGCTTGAAGCTTGTTTGACGCTCCCAAGAAGTGGTAGATTATGGTGGAGCATAAAAAACCAAAGGTACAAATAAATGGATTTGTCCATATATTGGATCGGAATGATGAGCAGTACAAGAAAAAGTTCATGAGATGGCCAAAACAGGGCCCTTAAGGATTAGCATTTTAGATTGATCTTCCCAGCACTAGTACCCTTTGGCTAGTGGCCTCCTGGACTGCTTCCCGCTCCCTGAAGACTCTCTTTTCATCAGTAGCCACAGAGCGCAGTTCACCAACCCTAGCATGTGCATGTGCCCGTTCAGTTTGAAGTACGGAAATCCTGTGACTCGCCTCCATCAGTTTTTCTTGGGCATCAGCCATCTTGGCCATCAGTTGCTCCATGAGCTTAGAGCATGTTGCGATGAAGACCTCCTTCTCTGTCGCCTTCCCTTCGAGGTGCTGGAATTCCTGCTCTGCCCTTAGGAATGCTCGGGGGCTCAAAAATCTATCCTGACACTGGGCATCGTCGGTGCACCAGCTTCTCTCACTTATCATCTTGGCCATGTAATCGCAGACCATCAGATAAAGTTTTTAAGCATCATCCCCTCCGACACACAGGAAGCACAACAAGGTGTAGAGTGATCCCATCTGCCTCAGCAAATCCGTCTGAGGTTTCCTAAGAAAGCATTGGATACACATCCACCCTTTGTGCCATGTCATCCGGCTCTCGGCCTCTTCCGAGTCTGAATCGTCTATCTCCACAGGATCAGCAGGCCGGTTTGCAGGAAAGGCAGCTAGCAGGTCAACAGCAGGGTCTGCCTCGGGGATTCCTTCACAAGGGATATGATCCTCGACGTCTGAGCGACCTTCCTCTCTCACCCCGACAACGGCGGTGTCTCCGTCAGATTCCGGCCTTTCTCCAATGACAACACCATTGATGTCTGCCACCCCCTAATTTCCAATTGTTGGGGCCGACTCAGTTTGGGAGGTATGTTCTGGAGGAGGTGGTACGTCTGCCACTGGTCCACTCACGGACGGCCCGGGATTAGCAGCCCGACGAGCCTACAACGACGAGATCATTGTACGAGCAACATCTGGATAAGTTGGAATTTCTGACAGTAATCACTAGTAACGAAGGAGGAGACTTACAGGAACCCAGAGGGTCAGCCTCTAGTTTCCTAGCCGCTATAGGAGCTGTCGTGGAAGGAGACCCCTCAGTGCTTTTCAGTTCGATGATGGGCGTTAGAGCCACATCTTTTCCCACCAGTGCTTCTCCTCCCTCCTCTGTTGGGTATGCCTGATCAACGCCTATGTTCTCCTAAGTGAGATAGAGGGATGGATTAAAAATTACAGAAGAGAATGGACGATGAAAGTGGATGAATAAGGATAGAGACAATCCTCGAGTAGTTCGGTTATCTCCACATCAGAGCCGACAATCTCACCACTCTCCTACAATCTCCCTTGGTAGGCCACCCCCTACGACCCCTCACCTTCAGGTTCTCCTTCTCCTTTATCATCTCCTTCTCCTTCATCTTCACCTGTTTCCTCCTCCCCCTCCGACTCATCGTCACTATCGCCTCCTCCCGACGGAATCACTTCCAGATCATGCTCTTGGCCAAGAATCGCTTTCACTAGGAAAGGTGGCTACGCACTCCGACCCCTTTGGCATGAATATGTGTCCATGGCCATGAGGTATGCGTGTCGTCAATGGATGTTTACCCAGTCGGTAACTCGAATGAGCCCAACCTCTGGCAGGTGGATCCTGTCATGCACTATCTTCTTCCAGATGGCTTCAACGCTCATTGATTGTCGCAGGGTCATCCAGGCTGACCACAGTGCTGGAAAAATTGCATCTTGGGAAGGTTAGAGCAGGTATCTTATATGCGTACCGGGTAGTTCTCTGGCCGCCTCGTGTGAGCCCCCTTCGGGCAACGAGGTCGTACTGAGACCATGCAATGTCCCCGCTGTTGAGGTCCCGACCTGCGCAAGCCACACTGCCTGATGTTCCCCTAGTTCCCCCCTTCTAGCGGCACCTTTCCTGCTCCCCCATCTCTTGATTTCCACACGGGTAGTCTCAAGTTACCGAACTCGATTGCACAAAATCCCCTCAGGGTACACAATAGTCCAGTGTTCGGCATACTGGGCTGATAATCCGGCATCGAACCAAGTGGGAGGAAGGGTAATGACGTCCCCAGAGCTGTAGGTGGTGAGCGTTATCCACATATGGCCAAGGATGCAGGAATTCTCTCCTCCCAGATATCTGTGAACACCTTCTTCGTCATTCGTTGGAGGCACCCAAATTTCCTGGCGAATCGGGATGGCACGTAAGGCTCACAAATGATATTCCCGTCAATCTAAGATACAAGAATGCTGCCTCAGATGCTCTAAAAGTATTCTTGCTTCTTCAGTGAGCCCTACCCATTATCCACCATCTAGCCGACCAGGGTGCAGAATGTGCTGAAGCTGAAGTTGGCATGGTTACGGATTCAGATCCTTATGCCCTCCTCATTGAGCGTCATCAGTGCAACCCCGACAATATTCAGGAGAGATGACCGTAGGACATTTCCCAGAGGACAAACGACGTTCGGAATGGTATATCCGCCAAGATGAGCTGCCACCTAGCCGTGAAAGATCTGGAAGGGGCCACATACTCATCGAGGTGACCCCCCTCTAGATATTTGTCCCAGAATGGAAAACATCCTAGCCAACACGAGGACCCCCATATTGAACCTTTTGGCGGCGGCCATGGTGCCTTCCATCACCAGTGTTGATGTATGGATGCCCATCCTTGTGTCCCGCACTGGCAGGAGCCACCCGCTCAGGAAGGTGGTGAGGAACCCGGCATATCGGATGTTTGGGTCCCATGCCTCAATGACGCGGTAGCCCCACTATTGGTATTGACCTGCCTCCAGGGTCCTCCAATACGACCCATTCTTACTCCTCTGAGCCACAAATGGGAACCGTTTACCTCGTCCCGACATCTTGATTACCAGGTCCTTCTCTAGGAACTGGCTGAACCAGTCCTTGTAGGTAATGAACTTTAGGAACTCCTTGACCCCCAGCCTCTCTTTGGCCAGCTCCAACAAGTGCCACGTCAGCATGGGGGTCTGCGACCTGTCTTCCCAGGTGTTCCTTGGAGTAATGAACTCGTTGTATTAGTATCCCCCCAATGGGATACTTTCGATGCAGTGAACGTCCTAGAGGATGATTCCAACTTTCCCATGGCAGAGATGGAATTTTTTAGTGTCAGGGGACCATCAGGTAAACAGCTCCTTCCCATGTTCGGGTTGATGGTAGAAGTGGAACTGCGACGTCGTCATCGCTTCGAACAGACAGATGAGCCGCAGTTCGGCCCCAAATTGGTCGCACGTATGGAGAACCCAGTATGCCTAGGCCCACTCACTGGTGAAGTTTCCTCCGGACCCCAAGTCCCAATCTTTCAGTCAGCCCTTAGTATCGTCCGTGATGGTCTGACGGAACGTGGTTTCATAAAGGGCTGGGGAGCTCTCTGCAACAGGATCACCCCCATCAATGGTCCTGGTCCTCGGGTTCAGTACATACACATACATGTGTTTGGTCTCTCTAGTCGGATGACCATTGTTGGTTATGTTGTAACGTAGAAGGTTGTCCTCCCGAGTCACCCATGACCACAGTGTGTCCACTTCAAAACTCGGCAGTGGGACCTCCTCCAGGATGCCAAAATTCTAGAGCGGGAGGTTATTGGAAAGAGGATACCCTTTCTAGGTAGGGGTCAGTAGGTTGAACAATGTGAGGTTGTCGGAAACAACCTCCTGGGCACCGTATACCTCCTCATTCTCCACCATTTCAGCTCTACAAGTGGTGGCTTTCCCCTCCTCGACTGGATTTGCAGCCATCTCGAGTGTTTTGAGAATTGCATGAAATCTAGATGAGATTAACGGAATTAGAGAGAGTGGTGTGAAATTTGGGTCTTCCCCACGCAATTCAGGAGTTAGGCGTGCAATCAGAACCGTTGGCGTGAAATACCATGAGTTGGCACAGAAAGGGGCCCGAAACACGAAAGGATTTACGCGCTACCAAATCATTTTTTACGCGCAGCAACGGAAGCAATTTCGCGGGTGAGAGTGTTGAGCCTATCGCATGAAAAATATTGAGTAAAGAACTTGGGACCCAGGGCCCCTTTTTATAAGCGAGGCAAGGGTTTTTCACCGTGCGGAATGCGAATTCCACGCCGACCCGGAGTTTTTCACGCCCCGTTTGGCTTTTGTGCGCAAAGTTCCCACGAAATTCACCACTTAGGCATTTCGGCGGTTCTGTCAGAATCTGATCATTGCGACCTCTCACCGATCCAATTTCTTGGGGGGAATTTTTAGACGCTAAAAAATGTCTGTAACTCTTGGAGGTAGTTTCAAAATGATGAAGCGAAGTCATATTCGGACTCTGAGGCCCAGTCCGAATGGCCTGGAGGTGGTGCACAGAATTAAGGAGGACTTGCGCAAAAAACGGTTGCCCACTCAAAGGATGTCTGGGATTCACGAAAAAGCACAGGGATGGCGCGCAATTTTGAACGCCTAGTCCCGCGTGGTGAGGCCTTTCATGCCGACCAGCCCTGGAACGGATGATTTCACATGCCGCTTGGATTCCGCGATGCCTATGGCTGATAAATAGAAGGATACCCTTCTGTTTCGGGGTTGCGGAATTCTGACCAGATCCCATGCGTGCAATTGGACTCCCACGCACCAAATATTACATTCAGGTACTGACCCTTTTCGCACAACCTTTCCCCAGGATTCGAGTTTGCACGCAATTCCATCGGCTTAAATAAAATTACAAACTCCTCAGGGTTCCTCCTTTGCACGCAATCACTTCCATTGTGCGCACTCCCTCTTCTGCGTGCAAAACCCAATTGCACGCAATCCAGTCGTTAGGTTTTTCCAGATATCGTTCGTTGCCCCCACGCACAATCCAAGCCCATTATGTGCAATCCCCCTATCCGAACTCAATCCCTTTGCCCCAATTGTACGCCATCCTGGTGTTTTGCGCGCAAACCTTCTCAATGCGTGCAAAACCCAGGACCCCTCACCTTGACGCCCCCTAGGGTGACTCCCTTCATAGGCACCCAATGCCCTCTATAGGGGGCATGCACGCCATGTGTTGTTTTTCCGTATGACCTTCCAGGCTCGTAGGAAGTAACCTCAAGGTCCCTTGGGAAGTTTTTCCCGTTGCGTTGCTTTGAATTGTGTTTCTTCGCATAGGCACGCTAACAGCTATTGCTTCTTCACATAGCCACGCTAATGTGGAACCCTCAATGGTTCGCCCTGTGGTCCCCCATCACTACGGCCTTTCCGATTCCTTCCCTCCCAGAAGGGGTAGAGGGTGTTGGGCATGTAAGCCCTAGGGGTGAGGAGCGAACCCACCTCGTCCGAGCTGTAGGAAGTTAAACTTCCAAACACTTCATCATCAACACATGACATTAAACTGTGATCTGATCCCGTGCCTCACACGCAGGGTCCCCCCATCTCAGACATTATTTATGTCGCTCGTCTCCATGGGAATGGATTCTTCCTCACATTGAATGATATCCTCCCTCTCAGGGTGGTGTTTTTCCATGGGGGAAGGGCTTCCTCAAAGCATAATCCCCTAGCATCTCTTGCAGAAAGTAGAACCCATGCACTTCCGTACTTCCCCACCGACAAGGCCAGGGAAGGGTGTGATAGAGAATGAGGCATCTCCTTTGTTTGGTCCCAAATCCCTCTCCCTCTTTGCATTGTCGCAGCATGGGCCTCCATCTTAGAGTAAGACTCGGCACTAAGGGCTGCTAACCACGCATAAGCCCCTTTTTCCTCTTTGGGACGCTCAGTGCGTAAGCACCTTTCTGCTTCTCATGGACGCACCTTTCGCGACGTGATCGTCTGGTCTGTGTTGCCTCTTGTTTCTCACACCGAGCATGACTTACATGGGCTTAGAGTAAGCATCAGCCATGACATCCTCTTATGGGCCACCTCAGAGCGTAAGCCCCATCCCAGCGAACTATATGGACTTTGATCCATGCTAAAGCATGGTACGTAGGTAGCCTCCACGAGGTTCAAGCCCACCACCCGGTCATTTCGACCTCTTCACGTCGGTTCGCCAACACTTTGGGATGCCTCAGAGTGTAAGCCCCAAATTTCCCATCCAGAAAGATGTTAAATTGTATGCCCTCATCCTGCATGACGTTATACTGTATGCCACCGTCCCGCAAGAGATTAAACTGTTTCACATGACCTACATGGACTTTGATCCGTGCTAATGCATGGTACGTAGTTAGCCTCCACGAGGTTCAAGCCCATCACTCGGTTGTTCCGACCCCATAGTTTCGGTTCACCAGCCACCATTCTGGGCCACATCATAGTGTAATCCCCATATCCATCATTGTGGGCCGCCTCAAAGTTTAAGCCCCATATGCCGCCGTCCCTCATGACATTAAACTGTATTCCCGAACTACGGGGACATTGATCCATGTGAAGGCATGGTACGTAGGAAGCCTACACAAAGTTCAAAACATTTTACTCCATCACCCATCCTGATTCCTACCCTGGCCGCCACATCCCGGTGGGATCATGCCACCTAATTCCACTACACAGTATCTGGGAAACTTCCCATGTGCTAGCCCCGACATCAGTGTTCCCCCCCATGTGGTTCTTCAATCTGATCCACCCTCGGTGTTCTGATCAGTCTGATCCATCTTCGTAAGATGTTAAACTCGATGCATACCCCGTGTTAAACATGGGAAGCTGAGGAAAACCTCAGAACCATGCCTATAGCATTACATTTCCCCGCGTTCTATGTGGGATGCCTTGGGCTTCCGTGCCATAGAGAAACCCTATAATAAGGGACAGAAGGCAGAAATGTCAATCCCACGGTGTCAAGTCATGGAAACGACACTCCAGTGTGACCATTCTCCTCACCAAAGGTTACTACCGTGTCAGGACACCATGGAATGTCCTGGAAGAAGTAGTGTAATTAACAGACGTGTGTGAAGATAGTGAGACAAACACGAGATTCACGAACCTGTCTTAAATCTATTAGGGAGACTCGGACTAGTGGATGAGCTCTGAGGAGGAATCCACAGAAGGAAGAACCGACATTCCATCATCTTTGTTTCGATCAAGGAGCAGACGTCCCTGAACAAGGAACTGATGACGCCCGCCTTTGGAAATCGGGAATGCAGGGCCGCAAGCCGCGCGTCGTCCTCTTCCTGACGGATGCGCGCGCGTGCCCCGGCAGAAAGCGTCGGAAACACCATTTAATACCCCTTATATAGAGACTACAAAAAATAAAGAAAACCTCATCAATCTGAAATAAGATACCCGAAATGATATCAAATTGAGGAATGAAATAAAAGAACCTAATCCTTATTAGTTTAATAGGTTCCTAGTTATTTCATAGTATCCTCCAAAAAAACATTCCTTCTCGACAAGAACCTCGAATGCCATATGAATATGTTGTTGAACACTACAAGAATTATTTCATCTTTAACCCAATGTTAGGGAACACCATCCATGACTAATTAATTTTCCATGATATCATTCAAAATATGGTTGATCCTAGGTAGGTGAAACTTGGAAAACAAAAAATATAAGTATCATGGTTTTACTAATATTATAGAAGAAGTGGGTGAAAGGAAGGAATTCAACAATATTGGTGCCTCAAATATCAGTGATGAGATTCATGAAAGATGATAAAATGAAATGATTTTATTCTCTATGAAATGTTTACAAAACCTATTATTCCTCTAGCTGCTTACATTTTAGAATATCTAAAATCTTCCGCACCATAAGGGTCCTATGAATAATAATCAATGAAATTAGATGGATGGTTGGGGGGGAATAATGTTCATTATGAAGAACCTGATCCTAATCCAAATCTATCATTGACTCTCTTGGACTCCATGGCTTCGGTCCTAAGATGACAGTCGCTGAGCTAGAAAATGGTGAAATGTATAGAAACCCATAAAATATTACAATGGGCACTAACCCATCAAAAAAATTCCTCATTTGATGTAGATTTCATAATTTTATCCGTTAATTTCATTAATTTTCTGGAATACTTATCTGATAATTGGTTTTATATTCATCATGATATTCCTATAACAAATTAGAGATACATGAATAAATTTTGTATGGGATGAGGAAAAAGTGGGAGGTGAAACTATGACTTAAAACAAAATTTCAACTCTAACCCTACCTTAGAATTCTATGATCATTAGACCAATAGAAAATCACATATACAAGATGAAAATGATGACGAAAATTAAACCACACATCCTTTAGAACCAATAATTTTGGAAGATTTATTAATAAATATAAAACAATCAGACTAGTCCATTAGAGTGGGATAGTTGAGGTTAACTGATTCAATAACAGAAAAGATTCCATCCAAATCTACACAATTACATGGTTCATCCACCTCAGGCATGTAAACTACAAAAAAATCCTTCAAGGTACCAATTACTTGTGTAATATTGTAGGCAAGTGACCTAAAATTATGACATCCTAATGCAATATATCATAGTTTTACAAAAGAACTCAATCATGCATTCCCTCACTATATCATAGGATCTATGGGAAGAACATGTAGAGGATATATTTTTTTTCTCAAGAGTTTGAAGATGTTATTGGTTATACCATTTTATATCATTAATATGTTTCCCATGAAGAATGTCATGTTTTTATCTCTATCACTAAGGAGGACAAAAATGATGGCATATAGGGACGCATTTGGAACTTGTAAATATCCAGTAGATTAGATGACATTAATAGACATTGATATTTAATTAAATATGGCATGGGGTTTAACCAAATTTTTTGTAGAATGTTTTCATGAATAGGATACACCAAAAATAATGTATCCACATTCTCTCTAATACTTCAAGGATATGATATAAGACAATGAAATTATCTATATTGAATTAATCTCACATGTCATTTTGTGATCTAGTTTCCAATTATACGTTCTTTGTTTTATAAAAAGATACATATTTCAATGTCTTCATTGGAAGTAATTTATTTCTATAGAATGCACTAATACCTTCCCCATATCATCAATTTCCCAAATACTATATAAATATATAGATTGGGACATTACATGGTGAAGCATTTCTCTTCAAATCTTTTGCGTCCCAATATATTGATGTATGGTTATACCAGAGATAAGGGTAGAAACACATAAGTAATGATGTTTCTATGGCTACCACTCTAAATAGTTTGAAATTGAATTTATTTAACACATTCATACCTCTTAGTAATAGATATTTTCATTCCATTAATTAGGTCTATGATATCAACTCAAATTTTGAGACTTACTCATTGGCCTTCCCGATATCATTCACATTAATTGAGTCCATAATCATTGAAGAATTATTTTATTCCTCTCTTGGAAGTGATAAAATAAATTTAAATCTTCCAACATTATCCTTATAGAATCACTAGGCCACCACTTCATCTGTTTAACATACAAAAGTGATGATTTCCCTATTTGAATCCAGCTTCCATGATACTAACCATTCAGTTTAACTTAATGATTCCCATTGATATCATATTTATCCCAACATGGAAACTATGAATGAGGTAGAAGGAATGGAAAAGGGGAATAAAATGACCTCATTGAAGAGTCTTTGGAATTCGAGGAAGCAGTCTCCACTAATTTTGATGAAATATGATATATAAATATTGGAATAGAGGTTGACTATGAACAATGTTGATCAGTGCATCTATTTACATTAGTGAATATGTAAAATACTTCCCTTTCCAAAATATAAATTTAGATGTGTTTTCTTATAATTAAAAAATATATTGTAGGACAAAATATTAATTTTATTAATAAATATTATGTCCTCACTCTCAGCCTAGAATGGTAAAAAGTCATGTTAGTATCTCTAACGTGTTTGATATGCTCACAGCCAACAGCAATGACGATGATGAATCTATGATAAATGAAGTCTCTGGGACTAAAATTATGACGATTGTTGTAGAGAAGGTGTCTTGGGATGATGGAAATGGTGCATGGATGCTAGAAAATACTGGGAGGAGGGGGAGACATACTCATGGTAGGGGTGGATGACTTCTTCATCATAGTATGAGTACCCGCTCTAGAATGTCTTAGGGACCATTGCTCCGTTTTTTTATGTTCTTTCCTCTATTGGATATTTTCAGTATTTAATAAAGATTCCTTTTCACCTCAACCTTTATAAAAAAATTAATTTGATTACCCAATAATTGGTCCAACTTAGAGACCATCACTACTACAAGAAGACAACCAGAAGGAAACATCCAAATCATGCTTACTTGTTTGAATCCAAAGATGATAATATAATTAAATAAAATTTCAAAATGGAAATCATTTTCCTAAAATAGATCATCAGTATTATACCAATCAATAATATGATTTTTAAAATCATTTTTTTCATCGATTTCATAGTCCTCAATTGGTATTTTCCAAAATATAAATTCTGGGTTCTAATTACCAAAATTATGATTGAAACAACATGTTTCTATCAAGACCATTCCTTCATGGATGGATATTCAGGGTATATTCAAATATTAAGGTATCTAGACGATAAAATTCTACCATCATAAAGGAATAACATGGATAATTCTACTATCATTTAATGGATTTTGGCTTACAGAAATATGAAATCATATTTTAGCAGTCCATGTATCACATATTCAAACCCTTCATGGGAGAATTAGTAAAATTTCACATCGATAACTTTTGTTGTAAAATCATTAAAATTTATAGATCACCTTAATGATTGGAAAATAATTTTTTAATAAATTTTAAAGCACTGTCTGAATTTGGACCCAATAAGTGTTCTATCGGAATAACTTATGTAATTTTATAGTCTTAATTTCACACCAACGTGGAATTAATTTCATCCCTAGGAATAATAAGGAAATTATATGTATGTAACTTTTTCAAAACCTCCTATAGCTGAAAAGATTTTTAGGGTACCTCGTCTTAATTTTACTTTTCTATGTAAACCTCACAAAAAGATTTTTTTACCTTCTCCCAATTAATAAATAAAGGATACTATTTCTAGGGACTGATAAATACTAAGAATTACATGATAGTATTATGAAATGTCTATTAAGACCACAAGTGTTGATGCCACCAGTCAATGTAAATCCACTCATCCTTTACATGACCTCTTTGGAAGGATTTTTATGTTCCTTCAATAAAAAAAATACACATGTAGTGATAAAAGCCTTTATTATCTCGGTTTGACTTTATTCGATACTGATTCTACGTAATCATAAAACATTAATATTTTTTATTTGATATTATCAATTTAGAAATTAAGGCTTTACCTGTAGCATAATAAATTCCATTTTATCTCCTGAATTTACAATCATAAATATATCATTAATCATCCCATACTGTCTGGACATTTCTCACAATGGGTAGTCATTAAGAAAAATATTGACATATGGTTCATACCATATATGGTGAATAAAATAGAGGACTTACAAATTGGTTTCGATGAACATCCTAAAGTGGAATAAGTACTAATGAATATCAAACTTCTAGATGAGGAAATTTTTTTGTGCGGAATTAATAATTAATATAGAATGTTTAAATTAATGGTGCATCGATTATCCAAACTAGAATGTGAATGGAAGTCCCCATGCTCAAAAAAATGGGTTGGTAAGCATTCTCATTTCTCCAAAAAATTCAGATCAACCTTACTCATCTATATTATCATAAAAATTCACAAACTCTAAGGATGAATACCAATGCCTCATTTCTAGGTTTTAATTGGCTTTTTTAAATATAGCTTACTATACTGAGAATCAACGGTGATATCAGGTTAGAAATTAAGAAGATAAATGGTGATTACATCATCATAAAAGATTATATGCTCCCTAAATTATTATTTTTTGAGTGTGGATAGAATAATTATCCTATGATCCAACTCTAATTCATGTTATGTGTTCACAAAATTCTACAGAAAATGAATTAGAAAATTTTACAACAACCTTTGAATATCCATTCTAGTAATAAATAGTAATTATTATCTATAATCAATAATTGTATCATCATTTATTCATTGTTTCATGGATGATATCAACGAGATCAATTCTACCCTTTCAATAGATAGAAATGTAAATGGGTGGATGAAACCCATCTAGTAATACCTTAAAAATTAGGCACTCTCAGGGGATATAGCTAGAATATTTTATATTTAAAAAACGAAATACAATTTCAATCTTTATGATAGGCCAAGTCATCAGAATTTCATTTATAAGTGAATATTTTATGGAATACTCCTCAAATGCATTGACAGAAAGGGTATTATTTCCACTATAGAATAATTTCATGTTGGTTTCTGTGGTTCTTATCTACCAGAAACCAAGAATTGTCACCAAATAAAAATTATTCGATATTTATAGCCTTCAATGACATAGTATTGTACTCAATTTTTTAGTAAGTAACATAACTTCCAAATGTATTCAAAGTTCATCCAGTATCCCCCATAGTTTCAACAAAAAACTAAATACTATTGGATATTCGACATATGTGAGATAGTTTTTGATGGGACGTACCATACAACTCTGGACAATATATCAAATTATATCCTTAATCTTATTGAATAATTATCTAATTGATATGAGTTGATTGGTATTAAGTAATTTAGGAAAAAATGAATCATAAATTTCTTGAATTTAATAATCATCATTATATTTGTTGTCCCAAAGACAATACTCAAAAAAAGGGAACCAACTTCTGTTCTTTTGATGTTCAGATGTATTTCCAAGAGTAAAATATCAAATACAACCATTATTTCAAAAATAATGTAGCATAAAATGTATATATAATGAATTTTAATAATACATTATTGAACATTATATAGAAAATCGTGGATAAAGAATATAAATAATGGGACGAAAATTATTTGGACATATTGTTGGACTACCAAACAACAATCCACACTGCTACATAAGAATCCTTGTACTCATTGTTTTAAATAACAGAATATGTTATACACATTGAGGTCCAATTACCTCATTTTGAATAGATTTAAATAAACATATCTCAGATGATGAATAATCACAAAAGTGGTTTAATGGGTTAGAGATACTCGATGAGAAAAGTTTGTATACATGGCATCATTTAGAGAAATACCATAACTATATAGCATTGAATTTTAATATAATGGTCTACCATTTATCATTTCACAAAAGTGATATGGAACATATCCCTTGGAACCTAATAATACCATCAAAGAACCCCCTGTCGTAAACTAATGATTGAGGGACCTTATGTCCTAAAAACAGTCCAGTGTAACAGATCTTAATTGTTAATTACAATGTATGGAGAATGAAAATACACCCTCTTCAAATTTGTGGTTTATTAAGAAATATTTCATGTTAATGAAAACCTTTCTTCCTAGTCATACTACATAAAACTACATGTCCCCAAAAGACTAAGTTGTATGACTCTAAACTAAATTTCCCAATGGGCCTCCTCTCTAGGAGTAATCCGGAAACCATATTCCTAACAACGTGATGTAATATGCATGGATCACATCCTAATTTCTTGACATAAAAATAAATGAAATTTTAGTTCATAGTCGAAAAGATCATAACCATTAGTGATGTATTACTATAACAACTTCATTCAAAAACTCAATATGGATAAATTCACGGCTACACATGATACATATTTATTCCTTGAAATACTTTCTTAGTCCCATACTAAAATGCACACCTTTAAATGTCTTTTTTCACCAAAAATTATCTCCTAAGACCACAATTCCTATCAGGTTTGTTACTTGTTTTTGGTCTAGGAAATATTTTCACACTTTTGAGTGTCCAAGTGTTTTTACCATAACCTAACTCAGACTCTCCCAATGTTATTTTTAAGGGATATTGGCCTATTATTCTCCCTTTTTAATATAATACCCTCTATAAATTAACTCTAATGTTCATCCCTTATACACCCCCATCCACAAAAACTATACGGGAACCATTCATATTGGTTCACACATCTTGGGTACATGAAATTAAATTTTTTGATCAATCAACATTACCATATGATGTTCAGAAAAGTACAAAACCTCATAAATGTATGTTGTTAAACTCCATGTTCTACATATTTATTTAATGACATAAAACTATATAAAATTTATATAATTTAATGATATGATCAAGATCATTATTCTTGGTATCCCACTAAACCTTCATCTAAGAACTATGCATGCCTTGATTACTTTTATCACAGGATATGTAGTGATGTCTAAATCTCCAATCCTCGATCCATTCATAAAATAAAATTGTCACCTCCTTATATATGGGTTAGTTTGTCATAGGAAACTATCTCTTAATAATACATATTAATTGATTCTAACATATTTGATAATGTTAGTGATTCACATAACCGATTTCCTTATCCCATCAATGAAATAAAAAAATACCCCCCACCCTCTTGCATATAAAAAATTTCTATGCATGAGATAATAATTAGTTTCACACATTTAAAATCCCATATTGAAAAAAAAATTCATCCTCCATATATATGAGTCAGATCTGTATTGGGAATTCCTCACCCCATAGAGAATTTTGGTTCAAATTCCTCCTTTTTTCTGATGCATTTCATGCATAGAACAAACTCATAATATCAGGGAAAAATAGATATTTATAACCTTTTATTGACCTTCAATGATGGATTGTCAGTTCTAAGAGAATAACTATATTTTTTATATTCATAACCTTCACTAGTTTTTATTTTTATAAGCCAGCCCTTAATGGAATATAAACTTGGGTCATATTAATTCTCAAGAGATAGCTCTTGTATCTCTATATGCCCAACAAACATCATGTGGGAAACTAAATTTTAAACATGCTTTGATGATAGTCATGTTGTAATTTCCCCAAATCATCACTTATAATCAGATAACACC
This sequence comes from Viscum album, assembly GCA_963277665.1. Lineage (NCBI taxonomy): Eukaryota > Viridiplantae > Streptophyta > Magnoliopsida > Santalales > Viscaceae > Viscum > Viscum album. The sequence goes on along the minus strand of CAUJRU010000082.1, from coordinate 647,190 downwards.
CAAGATATTGGTTTACAATTTTCCTTCCCATGTATGAGGCATGATAGAATATCATTCATCTAGTATACCCTATGTAACATCCTATGTCAAGGGACACTAAATGGTTCCCAACACTGGTGAGTCACATGGTCTCAAGTGTTTTCCCTTATAGACAAGTGGTTATAGACTAATAGAGAGGTTCTATGGTGGTACAGATGGTATACTATACCCTCATGATCATACAACAGAAGCGGTTTGTAAAAAAAATAAAACATCGAAAGAATAATATAAAATAGGGATAGATGATAATCATCACAAATACTGCAACAATAATAAATCCAAAATCAATTTCATGAACAAAATGATTATCATGACACGTATTTATACAAAAAAGGATGGAAATATATGAAAATGGGCATCTAGTATCATACATTTATTAAAGGTATCAAATACAAAGAACGGTCTATCTCTAGATAGAATTATAATCAAAGCTTGGTCTTGATCTCCCCTTCTCATAATTAATGAGAATATCAATTTCATATAGTGTAACATTTCCCCAGCACCAACTTACATCCATGAGGTCTGTCTGGGTACCCATTGATGGCCCAAACAGGGTGTGAGATAACACTTAGTATGCTAGCAAAAATAATTTCTATTACATGTATCGTTTATATATAAACAATGATGTAGTGTGTAGTATATCATATGTATAATAGAAATACATTTAAACTAAAAAAGGAAAATGACATCCAATTTAAAAATACATGGATCTTATTTATAATAATAATGTACCCATAATCACAGGATAACTATAAAGAATAAAGAAGAGGTTTGATATTATCTAGTCCAACTACTGAAATCAGTTACCTGTACAAGAGATATCTGGAAAAATGATAATGTAACTACAATGGGATATTCCAAGTAGTCATGTAATTGACCTAAATGGGATGGATACAATGTATAAATGACCAAGGTACCCTCATCGAGACCATAGAGAATCTTGATTGAATCTCATTAAAGACTTATGTGTAACCAAGGGTCTTGTCAAATGAGTTCTAAGAAAGCTGGATCCAAGGTTTATAATTGTCCAAGTAATCCTATGGATTTTGGATCCAATGTGTATAAATGTCTGACAAATCCACTACGATAACCAATACAGATCCATGGAGTTGAAATTACCATATCATAAAATGGAATAAGGGTCCAAGTAGTATAATTTTCTCAGACATCCACTACCATAATCAATCATTCATCAACTTAAAACTAATTTAATAATCATAATGAATCCATAATTTCATGCAAATCCTTACACATTTTCAATTAAAACACATTTAACCTATTTATTACATATTAATTATTCATGTAATCATAAGGAAATGCGGCATAATCCTTCTACTATTTAGTCATTCTATTATCATTCAATTAATCATTCCTCTAAAAAAACTTTTGAGCTCACACACACCCAAGGGGTAGAATTTCATTGTAAGATACATATGTTCACCTCAATAGTAGAATGGGTGGTGGTAAATGAGCTATAGCTATATAATTACACTATATGGAAACAAAAAACAACCCCAAATAATATAAGAAATATATTCATTTAATTTTTGGGGCAACATTGAATGGCGTAGTATTAAGCACAAAAAAATTATGTAAAACAAAAAACATTAAAGGAAAGGTATATACCACATACTATATACATTTGGTAAAACTATCGTCTAGTATCAGCTGCTAACTCAGCCCAAATAAGAAGAAAATGTTGAAACATGTGATGTAATAGAAAATAGGGTATAAGGTCATGTACTAAAATAACTTCCCCAAGGAGAAGTGATATTGGGGATAGTGAAAGGAGAGTGAATAACTCATTGGAACACATCTAATGAGACCAATCATAGAAGAATCAGAGTCTAGATAATAAAACAATACTAAATGTTGTTGTTAGAATTCTAAAAGGAGGTCCTTCTGTGGATCTCATGTGCGAGATAGAAAACTAAATGAGGCATGTGGATTATATCAAAAATAGAGTCCCTACATCATATTTTTTAAAAATGAACCAAGGCCTTTACAAGATATGGAAATGCATTACATGTTGTGTAAATTTTAAGAAACCCCTTCTTAGGAAAGGTTATTTCTATTCCTAAATTTGAATGCCTCATCCAATAAACATCATATAATAAGTGCATTTAGTGTATTATAATTTTACATCATGTACTTGGACTAAAATATACCATCACCCCATGATTATTTCCCCTCAAAACTCCCAAAACTACCCAGAATTCTATATAGAGGGTCTAATCCAAAATAATAACTTAATAAATTTTAAAGGATTTATGCCTCATAAAAAATACAGAGATCTTATAATCTACACACAACCTTAAAAAAAATCTTCCATATATTACCCATAAATTATTGGTCAAACATTTTATGAGAATAAATCTAACTAATGATCATGCATGTCAGCCTCGCACTACTAAGCCTCATTTTATAAATCATCGTGCTTCCATAACACATGTGCAAGATGAACTGACCGACCTTAGAGAGATTTCACAATCCTATCAAGTTATGTATAGGATTTTTATTGATTGAGGCATATACTTATAGCTCAAACTCATCCATATAAAGATTGTGAGATAGTTCTGAGTGATAATGGAAAAACTAAGATACATTAAAGGCATCATGAATCCCACAATATCTCTTAGGTAACTAAAACTCATAGGCTACTGAACTGAATCTCTCTATAATCTTGAACATCTTGTCATATCAAAGCAATAGATTACCCTATATCCTAATCCATATGTGTCCCAACCTTGGTGAGATATATAATAAGGCATAATCCTACAAATTTAACTATAGAGGTCATCGATGGAAATAAGTGTATGATTTATATCCAATCTATTTCATATCCATCCAATCCCAAATATTTTGAACATATTCTGAAGAATTCATCAAGAGACATGGTTAGTGTAGTGATGCCTCTCAAGCCTCTTACTAGTACATGGTTGAACTACATGGCCTATGGTAAAAATATTAATAGGTTCCATTTATATTAACAACTGATAGTTATTGTCATAGGATAACTAATATAAATGCATTTTCCTCTCCCAAGATCCAATGATATAATGAAAAAATGTTCTTAGAATTTACTCAAGAACCCGCATACTGTGCTCTTTCTGCCCATCGGTTTGAGTGTGGAATGTTGTTCTAATAAGAACCTATTTACCCAAAACCCATTTTGTGCTCTGCAAAAATCAAGATGTAAACCGGGCTTCCCTATTAAGTAAAATCATATAAGGAACCACATGAAGGAACATAATATCATGGATATAATGTCTCTAAACCTCATATTTTGTAAAGGTCGCCCCGATCTGTAGGAAATGGGTGATATTTATGACATATTCCATGAAAACCCTTATAGTATCACTACCTTAATGAAACATTAGAAACCACATCCCAAAATCCATCAAAAAATCACCCCTTTTCTGCTTAGAAATTGCTAACTATTGTTAAATCCCAACTAGTCGCTAGTGTTCTTAATTCACGTAAATATAGGTGGAACACCTCTTTAAAAAAACCAACTACAACACATTTCATTCCCTTCCACCAAAACTAGTGATGTAAATCTCTATACAACATGGTAATGTAGGGATGTACTGTTGAATATTAGGCTTGAAATTACCACATAAATTCCTCATGTATGTATTCTGTAACCCAACCACGGCCATGAATTCATTGAATTTCATCCTCTCACATGATCCAACAATGAGTTGGGTCACTACTTTCCATTCACCCCCAAAAGACTGGGCCACCAACATCTGATAATTACCTCATCCTCACATTATTCATATGAGTGTATGTCACTATTAAGGATTAGATAAAAGTCTATATATGAGTATCATTCCCCTCTAACTGAATCATAGAGAATATTCCATAAGAAACCAAACTCTATTATCCTCATGATATACATGTATCTATGCCATCCTATTTACTACATAATCAAATTCATTTCCATTGTCATTAAAGTATGTACGATATATTTCAAAAGATCGTAGGTATTCTAACCACCTTCATTTACAATGATTCAAGTCACACTCTGTAAATATGTACAAGATGATTTTTTTTCTCCTTGTAAAAAAATTCTCTCCAAATAAATATGGTCTCAAACAATGTAAGGCATGATATACAATAGATAACTCGATATATTTCTTCATATACATCCTCTAATGTGGCATCAACTGATGATACCCATATACAAAAACTAGATCCTTCCGCAACCGAACTACTATTATCCTTATACATGATGTAACAAAATACAAAGTGTAGATCCTTCCTGACATTAGAATAATCATGATCATAAATGAATTTATTTCTCCATTTCATCTTCTGTATGTAAATCTCAAAGGAATGAAACAATAATAAGTTCACACCTTCTTTTCCAATCCTATAATAGGTATTTCTAGGCATGATCAGTCCTATGTGAAATGCTCGTAATAACCAGAAAACCCACGAAACATTTTATTTCAATTATTATATTTTAATTATTCTTTGAAAAAATGATTTCACCTTATATTGGTCAACTAATATTTTTATCTCTGAGATAATATGACATATAATGTGAATCTTTTCCATCCATAAGTTTCACTTTTTGATTATATCATATAACTGATGCTCTCTCTATTTATCAAAAACAATCTGAAGATGTTTGGAAGGGACATTTTTATTATGACAATGTTCTAAGATATCATCCACTAATACCACAAAAAATTAATCAAGATTTGGATAGATGACATGATTCAATAGATCCATGAAAACTATTAGTCCATTTGTGAAACCAGACAAAATAACTAGATACTGATATAGGCCATTACAACTATTGGTATGTGTATAGGGTATGTCTAAAGGTTGAAGATGTACCAAATGATAACCTAACCCCAAATTATTTATCATGAAAACTAGGATCTTTTGAGAAGGTCGAAGAGATAATATATCCACATTAAAGGATACATGTTCTTAACCATAAACCATTTCAATTTTCTTTAATACACACATTGAATGAGGTTTTATCCTACTTTTTCTCAGAAGTAATGAAAAACCCACAAAAAAGTATTAAGTTATATAAACAGTTTTTCATAAAATTCATCAAGATAAATATTATTCCCATGAAACTCAGTAGTAGACATATAATAACGAGGAATGTTTTCAAGTGCAGCTCCTGAAAATTTCATGATGGAAACACCAAATTTCTCATAATAGGTAAACCAGAAACATCATATGGGAATACATCCCTAAAACGATATACTACGGCGAGTAGACCACATGATGTCATTCCCGATCATCTAGATATAAACTTGAACCCTGGGCTATCATAATTCATATTCAACAATGGTTGGGTCCATCTCAACCTACATGGACTTTCCATTCACCCTTGTAAATAAAAACACATCCCTCTTATTATGTAAAGTTCACCCTCTAATGATAACAATAAATTAACACATTAAATGGAACCAAATAATACATCTCTATTATTATGTCAAACAATGATATCTTGAGGAAAAAATGATCCCATAAAATGTGACACCAACAAATATTTAGGGGAACCCCATATACTAGTATGCATCCACTATTCTGATCCCCAACAAATTATCTAATGTAATAATGCCATCAGAAAACTATTCCTCAAGCCCAACACACACCAAAATAGGTAAATATATTAAATAAATAGATACACATATATTGAAAAGAGAATATAATTGATCATAGGATACTAATATCTTACCACTCACCATATACCACATAGTGCTCCTCTCCTCAGGTGTAGTCTATATTGAATATATCGGGCAAGTTCCACAATACTGGGAAACATCCTCACAACTCAGAGAATGCCTACACTAATGTCACAACAATATTGGTTCATGTATCACTTGACCATAACCACCACCTCATATAAACGGCCATCACTACTGTAGCTACAATCATGATACTATGATATTAATCCCCTATTTAACATATAGTCAATGTTTATTCCCTTCCATTGACTGCAGGAGGGATGATCTCGTAGAATTTTCATACATGGCACTTCCTACCATGATCATGCTACATGAACGGGTCTATATCACATATAATCCTCATATGTTCCCATCTTCCATAGTGATCAAAGAAGAAGAACTACTATCACCCACATTATGGATGGAATTCCCCACAGAAGAAGCCTCTAAATGATACTTTATGTCAACTGACACTAAACCATAGGGTTGTGAGGATGAACATACCTACTCTACACTCCCATCTTCACTTAGGGTATATTCTTTAATAAGCACTATATTCACTATATATGTGACATTATATAGACTAAACACATTTATATATGATTTAACGGTAGAATTGATACCTTTCTCAATGTTTCTTTCCCTCAACGACTAATAAAAAAGATGAATCAGTTAAAAGTGCTCAACCTCATTATTGCATACTGAATACTCTGTAATGACCATTTAAACCTACTCTATATTCATAAATTCACATTTCATTTCTACTATTAGGGACATAGGAAAGAAATAATCATTAAATTTGGTCAGTAAATCCCTCTAAAATATATTTTCAATGGAATCATCATGGTTTAAAAAATCTTCACAATGCTTTGGTTCTCACTAAATAATATATGTTTCGAACTTAAATATCCTCTTAGTAGCTATATCCAGATGCTAAAAAAATAAAAGGTAGTATCAAGACCCTTCTTAATAGCATGTGGTAATAAATCTCTTAAAAACATGGGTGAATAATGTTATAGGAATAAACACAGTTTCTCTTCCATATATGAGGTAGGTTTCAAGGCTCCCTGAATTGTGACCATTTTCTTAAGAAACTGTCATTTTACTGGGAATTATAACTAATATCTAGTACATATAGAGATTACTCAAGAGGTACTACTGAAGGTTCTACTGGTGGATTAGGCCCACCAACCCCAAAGCGTGGTTATCAACACCATCCTGGCATATGAATGGATGAAATTATGGTGGATTGTCTTTAAAATTCCAAGCTTGCACCTTATAAATGAATCGATTAGAGACTATTTCATGGATAAAAGCATTGTATAGGTCAAATCCTTCAAAAAAATGATCTTCACCCCTCAAGCTACTCCAAAATCCTATAATGGGAAATAGAAACAACAATAAAAAAATATGAGTGAAACAACTTATTTCTCACTCTATATTTGGTTAACGTAATGTTATATATTTCACATCACGGGTCTAGGTATATGGGTTGTCCCGTAAAATTGAAAATTCCATTTATTTGTGATAATCCCATATTAAAATTTCTACTTAATTTAAATAAATATTATAATACACTTCTCTATAAATGGAGGAACCAAATGTATTAAGAATTATAACATATAAGGGACCATACACCATAGAAACCGAACTATGGAATCCATTCTATCCTGATCATAACATGTTTCATTCCATGGGGTCTATGGTCCATGACTAAATTTACAATAATTAAATACATAGTGTGCCTAATATAACATATACAATAAAACATTATCTATGCTATGATAGACACTCTATGTAGAATTAGTTTCTCTCAATTTCATTAAAGAATCACATAACTATAAAAATTCTATAACACAAGGCGCACATAATAAATTTTATAAAGTCAAGAAACGTATCCTATATGGTATTTCATGTGAATGGAATGTGAATCCTATAAAGTTCCTATTTTATTATAAAATTACATACATTCATCTAATCAGAAAAATAGTAAAATCCATAATCATAAGAAACAGAAAACATCATTTTAATCACCGGATGGTGGAATAAAATGATATATAATTGAACAAAATAAAGGAAAATAATTTCTTAGTCTATGGAATTTTTATTTTTCCTATACAAGGGATATCTATTCCCAGACATAGCTCATTACGAAATTCAATACATTTTTAATATGATGTCTACTGATTCAAAATAGTAATAAATACATGTATAAAGTGAATAACATTTCTGAATTACAATGTATTAACATCCTAACCCTGGATCCACTAAATTTTTCTTCAAGCTAATGGGTAACATGGCCACAAGTATTCCTCCCCTATGCTAGAGTCTTTTGACTAGCTTCAAGGGTCTAAGGTTATTGAGGTGGGGAGACAATACCCCCTAGACCAGAGTAATGTAGTGGTATCTAAAATAAATAAAATAGATAATGCATAATATAATTTTTAGATAGATGATAAACATCTAAGATAATTTAATAATAATAAATCCAATATCATTGACATGTACAATATGATGATAATTACATCTCTCTATAAAAAACGAGGGGAAATAAATTAATGGAGACATCTAATACAATACATTAATCAATGGTATAAATGAATGAAATGGAAATATCTTCATCTAGATTCATGATCATCACTTGTTCATATGACCCAATTTAACTATGAAATGATCATATGAAGAATCACATAGTTAGATCAAGAACCGATCACTACCTGCATCCATTAAACTTGTATAGGTACCCAATGTTGACATGAAGAAAATGTGAGATAACACCCAATAGAACATGTCAAGTCTGTTTATAAATAATTAAGTAGTGTGTATTATATCATAGGTATAACCATAATAAAATTAATGTTACAAATTCTGATGATATAATGTGCATCCAAACTTTTATTTTAGTGAACAATAAACAATTACATGTAATCATGATCAAACTATAAATAAGAAACAAACATGTGTGATAATTTACATTCTAAAAATGAAATTATATAAACATATTGGGGCTATCTATAAACACAACAAGAATTGCACTATGTTTGATGCTTTATAATCATACTTCAGGATTTATTGGGCTAGATAAAATGTGTAAATGGCTAAGGGTTCCTCTTTAATTCCATCAATAATCTCCATTGAATCTCGGTAAATACATAGGTGGAATCTAAGGATCTTATCCAAGGCATTCTATGAAATGTAGATCAATGGACTAGAAATATCATTCGAATCCAATGTAATTAGGATCCAAGGAGCAGAAATTTCTGATGCATCCACTACCATAATCAATATGCAACCATGGAGTAGATATATCTATGTAATCCAATTATATCAAGATTTCAAGAGTATAAATATCAATTGAATCAACTTATATAATTAACTCATTTATAAATTTACAACTCATTTATAAAATCATAAATAATATATGAGTTAACAAAACTCATTCCTCATTTTCCATTTAAACTGATTCAACCAATTCAATCAACATTTACAATTAATGTAATTGAATTTAAAGGATGAATAAATTATCACTTATTAATTCATTCGATTCTCATTCAATTAATAGAGGATCCCAATAATGAATGTGATATCACAGACACCTATGGGGTGGTATATTATGGGAAGAAATATAAATATATCTCAAGGGTGGAAAGGATTGATGTGAAAAACCTCTACCTATATAATGATACATGTTTGCAACCAAAACATGTCCCAAAAAATTTAAACAAGACATTAATTAAATTTTTGGGGTAACACCAGAATCCTCGATATGAGAAATAGTGGGAAAATGGAATATGAAACACCAAACAATATGGTAAAGGTGAAGACCACCTATTTTATACCTATAGTAGAATACTCATCCATTAATAGCTCCTAATTGGCCCAGATGCGAACAATATTGATAAAGGAATGAAAATTAAGAACATTGGACAGAAGAACATGTACAAAAATAAATATACTGGGGATAATAGAAATGATGAAAGGTATATAATTAATGAAATACACACATGTTCATATCCAATGAGACAAATTGAAGGAGAATCAAATTTAGGATCATAAAATTACACCATAGGATAGGGTTAGGATTTAGGGTGGATATCCTTCATTGGATCTAATGTGAATGATCGAAAGGAAATGAGGGAGGGGGATTCTGTTAAAAATAAATTCCCTTCCCCTTATTTTAAAAAATGACCCTCAATATTTACAAGACGTGTAATTGAATTAAAAATCATGTGATTATATGGCTATACCTTCAAGGTAAAGGTCATTACATGTAGTGAATTAACCCTCCTAGTATAATATATATCATGTAATGAGTACAAACTATGTATTCCAATTACACGTCATGTACTTGGCCTACACCCCATCAGTCCCATGTATCCTTCCATTAAAAACAAACCAACCAAACCACAGTTCAGATATTAAGTTATAATAAAATAAGTGAAGCTAAAAAAGACATTAAATAAAAAAATAATATGTACATCGTAAAAAAACAAATTCTTACACCCTATACCACTCTTTAGTTCCATGAAACTGGTTTACCTTCATCTTTTCGGTATGATGTTAAAATATCTGGTTTGTTAGACTTTTTTATTTATTAATATCTTTCTATACAGGGTACATAGTTATACTAAGATCACATTTCCTAATCCCATGCACAAAATTACCTCTTTTAAAATATGGTTTTCACCAGTCATTGTCCCCATGAAGTATCCCATCACATCATGTATATTGATTTCTTATCAAAAAATTCAAATTTCCAAAACTATGAGAAAATATATCTGTGTCTTTAAGATATAGATACCAAGTATGAAATATGTATGGATTCATTCTATTTCATAAGATATACATAGCAATTCCCATATACTATATCCCATCTCAACATCCTTATGATATAAAAAATCCCATGTTAATGATTTTAACCTTCTCATGATTATGATGGAATCATTTTCTATTGAATGTTAATAACATCAAGAATAACTCAAGTGGGATTAGTAGTTTTGGAAAAGGGTTTCATCACATAATGAAGGAATACCAGTTCACATAAATATTATCATAGTCCAAGAATAATAATATTAAAAGGGAATAAAAAAATTCCTTGAGAAGTGATATCAAATATAATGGTTGATATCTATTAAATGATGTTTAGGGCCCTCGACTGAGAAGAATGCTATGTTTGGTGTCGGTATCATACCACACATAATTCCAAGAACTATGTATGGATGGATTATCTTCCTCAATAGATAAAGGGTTCCACTCAAATCATATATCCTAGTCCATCAGCAATATAAAAATGTCCCTAGTATTCTATGTGCAAATTAAAACGACGTAGGATGGTCTTTTATGGAATCCCACTTCTTTTGTGTGGTTGTACACAATAAACCCCCCCCCCCCATGAAATGAAAATTCAATCATGTTTTTGGATTCATTGTGCTATAAAATTATTTTTGAACATAATCCACACCCATTCCATTATTTTTCTAAATTTTTTTACCGATTTTAAATCCTTATTGGATATGTAGTGACACCTAGACCATCTATTTCTTATCACATCCATGATATAAATAACAATTTCTCCCCTAAGTTTGCTTCATATCTACATAGGAATCATTTTATAATATTTTTGAGTGATTTTGAAATGAAATAATTATTTAGTACTCAGGAACCTTATTTAAAAAAAATCAAAATCTATGTCAAGGAATTCCAAAATCTCCAAAATCATATTTAATCCATTAGTAATAGAATGTAATATTCCTGAGAATAGCATAGTTTTGATTTTTAATAACATGGAAATATTTTTTTTTAATAATCTAGCAATAAAAATAATGTCACCCAATGGAATATTCATTCTTACGAGAGACCTCTTCTATATTTGTACACCATTAAATTTTTTTTTCTAGAAACCAGTTTTTTATGATGGTCCACTATTATTACTTTCTTATTTTTCTCATATAATGTTTTTTTCTCATGAGTTTATTTATTGGATCATACAACTTCCCATATTATGTATGGGTGTTGATGGAACTCTCTTTCCAAGATCAATGATGAATTTAAAATTGACAAATTTTATTCAAACCCATGAAACTTTAATAAAAATCAATGATACATCGCCACAACATGACATTAAAATTTTCGGATCATGTCCTTGTAAAATTAACATTAAACTATATAAAACTAAATCGATAAAAAGGCATTAAAATGTAAATGCAGTTTGACATTATAAGATTCTAAACTGAAGAACAGATATGTTCTTGTATCAAGTAATTAAACTAAAAAACAAATGGTGAATGTTAGATGTAACATTACCTACATGAGAGCTTGATACATGAAATGGTGCCTGGAACTAGTTTTGGAGACCCATATTATTCCACCCCATGTCCAGAGGGGAATATGGAAATACCCTTCCACTATGTAATATTACGATATATATATAGATATCCCATTCTTTTTAAAGGATAAATTGGTCATGTATATCTTTTTATACTATGAGATTTGATTGAAATAAATTATTTCCTTCCATTAATTCAAATTGAGCTAGAAATGTGACCAAATTTCCTTATCATGAACTCTTATTTAAAGTTAAATCGATTTTCTATGTTTACACTTGTTTCTTACACTATGCATGACTTATTTGATCTTATAGGACCAAGAGATTTTGTTTTACTATCATAATGTTGTTTCATTTTCCTTATTTAAAGAAATAAAACATTTCCTCAAGACACATCTATTATGGAAACTATCATTATTACATGAGAGCATGATCCATGTAGAATTATTTTACATACATACCATCTCTTCCACAAAATATTAATACGTTATTTCTTCTATATTATTTCGATCTATGTAGAAGGTATTGAGACATTTCCTTTAGTGTATGCGTATGTGGCAAAAATAAATTTATATTCTCCATGCACATGAGAATGATATATGTTGGGAGATTCATATATATGAAATAGAAACATAGTTTTAGATGATTACTCTCAAAACAATTTAAAAATACTATATAAAGTAAAATATTAACATCATTGGGCAGTCCTACAATAAGTTAAACTACCAAATTTAGTACTTGTTCATGTTCCCATTAATTCATGTAAAATACTATAATACATGTAAAATCATAAAAATAATTCAATTCTAGTATAACTGTTTAAATTTTAGAAGAATGTGAAAATGAAAATGAATATGATTGATAAATAACCCCCTATCCATTTTACATATTAAAGATATTGACAATAATAGACATCCTGAAGTCTCTCTTTCAAATTATTGAGTAATGAGAAGAATATTAAGTGCATAAAATAAAATTTTTCTTTCTTGATGCAGTATGTCAAATAATACTTGGTGAAAAGTGTTAAGGTCCTACTTGAGGTTGATTATCTTCCTAGTTTGAGATCTTTCAAATGGACTCATTTTATAAACAAATTCATTTAAATCTTAATTTTTCCATGTAGTAGTTTCCAAACCCATATTTCTTATTGACCCTTTTTCATTCATTCTATCCATTAAATCCTCATATTATGGTATTTATGCAGTCTATACAGCAATACAATCCTTCATTTGTGCTTTTATATAATCAAATTGATTCATCTCATAAACAATATCTATTTAATCTTTAGCAAGACTATTTGAAGGAATAAAAATGATAAGATTTTATTTATGTGGAGACAAGTCCTCATAAGAAAAGAAAATTTGATGAAAAATGAAATAAATGTTCCAGTAATAAAAACCAAACTATGCTTAAGTTATGGAAAATTTGACGAATGATTCCCATTTTATCAAAAATCATCTCTAAATTATTGTTTTAGATGATAGAGGTATCTTGGTATCAATACCATTTTCCAATACCTGATGTTCAATGGAATAACTGTGATCCCGATACTTTTTACCTACTGATATTTTTATATAATGTAGAATAAAATCGACTACAGACAAACAAACTTCATATTGTGACACTGAAGGGGAATTTTTTTACATCACTGCCTACAATTTAAATTAAGGGACTCAACAAGCATGTTTGACACCGATCGGTGGAATACCCAACACCACCTCACTGAAACAACTGTAAGTAAGTATTCTATAATTCAGAATCAATAATTATTGTTTTAATATACTACAATTAAAAGGGTAACATTAATATGAAACTACACTAGAATGATTAGAAAATCAGAACATATGTCTTTCATCCTCAAAAATTAATGAGGAAAGCATGATTGGAATGGACCACGGAGATTCCAATGGTCAATTCAATCATGAGACCAGTTTCCCGAAAATTCCATTTGTATTGTATTCTACCAAAATATTTGAATAATTATTTAACAATTGGTCATATTATTCCTTTAATTTAACATAATTTCCAAGAATGAGTCATCATGCATCAGAATCAACAATAGTTAGCGCAGAATGAATGTGAGTTCTTCCTTTTGTATCCTGATAAGGGTAAAGTTGAAACCTATTTTTGATATATAAATTTTCATGAAAATATATTGGCCGAATAATCCTAAAAAACGTTCACCCCATATATAATGGTAGTCAAAATATCTTTTTTCATTTGGATGATGTGTGATCATTCTTCTGAAATTCCTTCTCCATTATAGACCACCACCCTTGAAGGTTACGGGTACCAAATCAAAGAAAATGTGTCAAGATCCTTTCACAACTCAATAAAACCATTAAAATCAGGGGATTCTGGGAGAATGGGATAAATGATGAGATGTTAATGATGAAAATTGGAATGAGGGATTTTCATGGTATACAAATATTCATAACATCAAAAGTGTTATTCTTCCTAGCCATATAAAAATTATAAGTGTCTCTTAAGGCTGTTCAGGGATATTCCCTCCCATATATGTCCTAGTGACTCATAGGTAAGAGAAATAGTGGGTAAAACTAGTCTTATAGGTTCTCCTTCCACCACCATGGATACAATCATAAAATCTCAGACCTTTACATCATTATATTAATCTTGAGAGATAAATATCCAACCATTATAAAACATCGGAAAATCATACAAACCCAAATTCAAAGATACGTATTTCTAAATAGAGTAACCCCATATAGTACGATTTACTTCCTTGAGATAGGCCTAATATAAACCCAAAATACTTCAATATTTATGAGACATATGACTCGTGGTGTGCCGAAATTTTGGTTTTAGAAAATTATGTTGGTAAAATATATTTATCTTTTCACTAAATGGAATTAAGGAATGGCTATGAAGGGGATTACCTAATGAATAATTTTACATTATTAGTAAGTATCTTTATAAGGAGAAACATGTTAGGTATAATCCTAGATGTTAGATGAATGTAAAAAACAATATATATGTTATTAAGAATTCGAATTCCACCTGATTAGTATACATCCCGAAAAACTTATTCTGACTTCACAATGATAATAATGGATGATGTGGGTTCTCGAACAATAACTACTAATTAATTAATAAAAATGACTATTTTTAAATATAGCACAAAATAGGAAATCCATACTACATTATATTACCTAATGGACACCAACTATTCAAATAATTCTTCACAATTCCCAAACACCCAAAATACCCAAGCTAATTCATTAGAAAAACTACCTCATGCCTGAAAATACAACTTGGATCTCCACCCTTCATTGGGATGGCCTCATGAAAGGTTTAAATTAAAGGTTAATATTGAATGGTGGAATTTAGAGATATTTCATCATTATGTTTAATAGTTTAAATCCATGAGGAATTACTCAGTGTGATAATGATTTCTTGACCTGATTCCGAACTGATGTATCCTATAGGGGAAATGTGTACATGAACACTATATTAGGACACCTCAAACCAACTAGATAAAATATTTTGATCATACTATGGAATTAAATATTCATTATGAAGCCTAAATTTTTACTAGTGTAATTGTTTTGTAAAAATAATAATGTATATGTTCTGGTGAAAGGATACTCTTTATAATAACCTACAGAGGAATAATAAAATACTGAGGATTAGTTTCGTTTTTTGAACTATATGAATCCTTTTCTCAATCAAGGATGAATCGATCACCAAACTATATATATGTTCTTTTCAAAAAAACATTTTTATCAATTTTGAAGTGGTATCAACATAAATATAGATATATTCTGAAATAATAAAAAAAATAAAGCTATGGAAACTATGAATCTATCCATCCCTACGAGGATAAATTTTATCTATATGGAAAAAAGTTTATACTAAATAGAAAAACTTCACCCACAAATGAGAACAAATAATTTGAGGGAAGTATTATTTTTAAAATTTTAATTTTTTCAATGTGGTGAATGTCATTCAAAAATGAAATTCTATGTGAAGAGAGCTGTTGAGTGGTAAATCGTAGACTAAACACAAAGAACATGATTCATAATGTTTCAAATGAGACGATTATGAAATAGTTTATAGGAATGGTCCCTTCTCCGGGTCCCAATGTACCCCACGAAAATTCCCACAATGCATTCCACAAATATTTCAGTAAAATCACATTCCTAGTAATGGACTCCTTTTCATGTTGATTACCCCTCATTCTGATGGAGGCATTTTATTAAGTTAT
This sequence comes from Viscum album, assembly GCA_963277665.1. Classification (NCBI taxonomy): domain Eukaryota; kingdom Viridiplantae; phylum Streptophyta; class Magnoliopsida; order Santalales; family Viscaceae; genus Viscum; species Viscum album. The sequence continues at coordinate 630,899 of CAUJRU010000082.1, read as the reverse complement.
AATATATCACAATGAATATATGATGGATTTTATGCATTTTGGAATGATTGAATTAAATAAAATGATCTCTTAAAAAGAGTAAAAAATAGTAAATTACCATAACCTACAATAGAGATGTAAAGAAACCCCTCTTTTGGAAAAACATGCTCGCTTTGGGATTCACAGCTCTATATAGTGCCTCAATAATACACCTATGCAATGTATATCCACAGTTCCCCTCACAAATTAAAATCTATATGCAATGAGATTAATCTTTATTTCACTGTCCAAATGAAAATAACTTTTCAAGGTGAGGAATATATATTTTCCCCTGAAAATTAAAATCTCATTATAGGGTGAAGAGTCTTCCATTTCCCCTACAAAAAACCGTATTGCAAGGTTAGGTTTCAAATTTTCTCCCATAAAAATAAGTTTTATTCTTTGATATGAGGAGGAAAAAAACATAACAATTAATTTATCGGTATAAGTTATTCAGTTTAATCCATACCACTATAAAAACATCAACACAAGGACTGATGTGGGTTACGGAATTATATTTCAAGACATATGGTGTGTGAGATATTAAGGAAAAAAAGTTAGATAACATGAGAAAGTGATTTATGAGGGTAATGATTTCTCACATATTTTAATGTGATAGGTCAAAATAATCAGTCCCCATTACATTAATAACAGTCTACAGAGAAAAAGTCTTTTTCAAGGATGGTCATCTACATATATAATAGTCATTTTAAATCGATCATCATCATAGTGAACCTGTTCGAAGACCACCATTCTATGAATATCTTATGAATGAAATATTTTTGGGCCACCATCATACATAAGAAAAATATATATGCTATGGGATCATTCACCCTTGATTCACTTTAGTGTGGTGTTTTTCCTTACCTTGTCCCATAAATTAAATGTCTAAACCTCCCTATCTTTTAACCTCTTCTATGAGGAACTAAGACCATAATGGGAACCATTTAAAACCATCAGGATAAGAAATATCCCAAATCTACAATATATGTGGGATTATAAGAGTATAATGGAACATAATTATGTCCTCTTGATTTTAAAATCTTTTGGTAAATTAGGTTATATTCGTATCCAACAAAATATGAATTATCCTCAAGAATGATCCCAATCACAAATTTCTATGGTATCTGAGTTTCCATCCTAGGTACGGTGAAATCAGGTTCCGCAAGCTACGTGGTGATATAAGATGCTCATCCCCCCTTAATAAATCCCACTTACATCAGTTGAAAGGGGGAGTGGAAATCAGTAGTAGGGAATCCCTCCCAAAGTAATCCCAAATCCATTCTTGCAAGTCCTTGTTATGATGGGTAGACATTTTGTCCTATCCTAGATACCAAAAGAAGAAAATAGAAAGGAATCAAATACCTTTATCCCTCCCATATCCCAAGAATTATCCACCAATGATTGATGGATATTTTATGTTTTTTTAGATCTTCTAATTCATATTATTTCTCACAACATTCATAACTCACATGGGCATAGAAGTTAATGTCGATCAGGTCACCCACATGATCACATATATCTATTAAGGGTAGATTTACTCTTAGGATCATTATTCCATCTACTCAATGGGAATCCTCAATGTTTTAATCCCCACCCAAACCTATAAATACATATGAGATGATATACTCTTCATGTCACCTTATGAAGGGAATTATCTTTGGTTGAAGCCCTAACAATATGATCAATGTTGGATTTGCTTCCCAACCGAATTGGATATATTGGAAAAATGTCTGAGGTCCAAACCCAACACCACAAATTCACCCAATCATTCTTCGGGATATATCCCCAGAAGGGTTATATCAAGAACATAGGTATATATTCCTTTCATGTATCTTCCAACACGATCATTATTGGACAATATTCTTAATAAGATCACCCCTAGGAGACTATATCCCTTAAATATTATTTCAGTATTCTTAGGTTTGAGTCCTAGAAAAACCTTTGAAAAGTACCATTTCTCTTAGATATATTTTCTAAAAGATGTTAAAATTTGTTTTTGGTCCTCATCATATGATCATAAATGTTAAAACATGTCTCAGTAAGGTGTCCCAAACTACATGGATTATGGTTATTTTAACAAGGAAATGTAAAAATATCATCTCAAAGGCCTGATCCAATAATCAAAACAACTTATGTATTCTTAGATGTCATTAAATTTCTAAGGAGCCAAATATGTGGATTAAAAACAACATCTTGATAATAAATGATAAAAAATTAACCATCATTTTAAAAGTGGTAACATTTATAGAGAACCTTTGATTCATACAGAAGTCCCCATAAAAGAAGAAACCTAGATATATAATGATTATTCTAAAATAAATACATCCTAAATAATTGATTATTAAAAAAATAAAGACATGTATTTTGTTTAGGATTTAATAACGGACTCACGAATACATATTAAATATAGAAGGGTGTCCTGAAGATTCCAATACTTCCCCAAAAAGGTAGTGACGAGCATGACCTACAGTCCTCTCAATCCATTTTCCATCTAAGGCCATAGTGGAGAAATCCAACAATCCACTAGAATTTTCAAATTAGGTATTAATTAACTCAAAACTAACACCTAAGTGAAAGTACATTGGGAACAATAATTTATGAAAGTCTCATTGTAGTGGAAATGAGTCAAAATTACCCATACTAAGGTTTTTTACTAACTTGTATGTATTTATTATTGTACATAAGGAATTTAAATTTATTAGATAATTTTATATTAAAATTATTCATTTATATTAAAATATCTTGGTTACTTTTATAATAATTTTACATCATTTCATTTCATATTTCACGCTCACATCAGCAACTTTTGGTTTTTTTACAATTTATTCTAGAAACAATTGATATATTATTCAATAATATAGGTGTTATGAAATTGATCCATTGTCTGAAAAAATATTACACTTTAGTTAATATAATTATTTTTCATTATACAAAATTTTATAATCATACATGCATAGTGGTAATATAAAAAGAGATCACATCGCTTCATGTCGGTGGTAGTCCACTCATATATACGAGTGACATTGTCATTTTATAAAGCAAGGAAGGTTAAGAAGGTATATGATATATTATAATTCCATGATCATAACTATGTTATAAGTATGACATATATTCATTCATTAAATTTTTTTTCCATCCAATTAAATTTTTAATGGAAAACAAATAACAACACAATGTTGAAGTTGAAGGTCATATGACAGAAGAAGTGATTTTCATTTTCCAAATAACAAAAATTAGGTGGAAGATGGTTTTCAAATAGACATTAAAATATCACCATAATTTTTATTTTAGATTCATTTTCTTAGTATGGATATAACATACTTATAGGAATTAAATGAAAAAGTAAACATTGTAAGAGTTAGGAAAGACACATCCTTGTTCTTTTAGAGACCTCCTCTATCTTTCACTTTTATACTTATAAGGATTACCTTTGGGTAAGAAAAAGAGATCATGAGTGAAGGTAAAGAACCTAGAATAGTTTTTTGGATGGTCATGGCTGAGCTAAATTGATTATTTTCTATGGATAATGGGGGTCAAGAGGTGTCTGGTAATCAGTGAGGGGAGTGAGAAAAATGGAATTACATAAAAGATAAAAAACATTCTTTTTAAAGATAAACCAAACAATAATATCATCGAAGTTGATAATGGTGATGTTAAAATACATCCAACTGATGATTTTTATGTTATATTTTTTAGACTGAGTTATATTCTTATCCATTTATTTTAAACCATTTTAACACATTTTTTCCCTAAATAAGGTTATAAATATTTACCATGGTGAAAATAATTTATTAAAAAAATTATGTTGAACATATTACTTAATATTAATTATTAATATATAAATATTATTTCATTATAATGAATATAAAGAAAAAATATTTTGAATATGTAATTTATTAATTATATAAACATCAATGATAACACCCACTTAAATACTATAATATTTTTGACATTAAATTTTAAAACGAACAATTAATCATATATTATTTTATTCGTCATATCCTAATAAATAAATCCACCAAAATAATTGTACTAAGATATCAAAATTATATCAATGAATTACATTTGTATAGCAACCATGTTTTTAATGAGGGAATAACTATTAATATTAATTAAAACCAATCTTTTTATTCTCATTATTTTAATATAACCAACAATTTTTTTGGTGGAAAAATAATTCATCTTAATTTTGAGGTTTAGTTGAATATCATTTAAAAATGAATTAGTATGTAGTTACATATGGAAATAAATACTGATTTAGTAGTCAATATACATATAAACACAACATAATGTATTTAAAATTCACCTATTGTATATATATAATCATATCATTGCTCTGTTAGCCTCTTCTAACATTAATTCAATTGATTACAGGGAAATTAAATTTATTATTTATGAATATCCTTACAATTAAAAATTGAAAATTGAATGAATTTTATTTGACCATTTCCTTTATATTCTAGACAAGTTTTCCCTCTACACCTGATGAAAACACCCATTCCATTCAAGTATGTACCTGGGTGTTTCATTCAAAAATTTTCTCATATTAAAATACCTATCCATTATTTTTTATACTAATAATCATTTAATTTTTCTCCAGGATTATTTATCCTCATCCACCCATGATGTTCATTGCTAATTTATGTCTTGGAAAAATATTTACATATCCTAATAAAACATGATACTACATTAACATATGAAGAAAAACATTAAGTGACAAGTTCCCTTCAGGGGAGTTTCCAAATAACATCAATAAAATAGAGAAAATTATATTCTATATTAAATATGTAGTCCATAGAATGACTTAATAACGTTTTATAGATTTCCTGATACCCCATAACACATTCCTATTATTTTTGTCATTTTTTGAAAAATACCCTTTCAATGACATCTCATTTATCAAAAGGAATGTATTTTTAATATAATATATCTTTAAAAAACATATATTAAATTCACTTTATCACATTTTACTTGTCACGGACCATCCCGGGTCATCCCTGACCCATTCAACCGAGTACGCCCGCAACCAGGCCCGAAAGGCATTCGGTATCCCCATGGGTTGTAACTAGTGTTAGGCATAAAAATAAAATAGTAGGGATGGATTTGACCCATAATCAAAATAAAAAAAATAAATATAAAATGATAAAATAAACAATAGTAGTGGGAAATATTATAAAGTCACACAGCTAAAAATACATCCATGTGAACTTTTGGGTCACCACCGAACACAGAACCATGCTCGCTTTAAGAGAAATCTGAAACTAGACGAACCTGAAATTGAACATATAGTAGGAGTGAGCCCTAATATTCTCTATTGGAGTTCCATGGATAAAAAAATCTTTATTCCCTTACCTATAAAAAGAATCCAAAATCATCCAATTTTTAAAAGAAGACATAATATAATAATTTTTTTCATTGTTTTCAAATTAAAGTAACAAGTGTGAATTATAAAAAAAAGATTTTCTCTTCCAATGAAATTTCTAAATAGATTCCATGAATTCATTAACTTTTAAAAATGAAATGAAAAATATTAGAGTATAATTCAGGTTTCACAAAATAGATATCAAACCTAAAACAACTGAAATAGAAATCACATCTTTGGAACCATGGAAATACCAAGTAGATATTGTTAGTTGGGGACCTATGATCCTCATACCTCATTGAAATTTGGTATCGTAACCACAAAAAAGAGTGTTATCATGCCTGAGCCACTAGGAGGGGAAATCTCATGGTCCTAGTGGTCACTAATCCAAAAAAATTGTTTACTTATTGTTGTAACATCAATCATTCTAGAAAAAAATGGGATGAACAACTTTTAAATAATCTAGTGTACTACTCCGAGTATTCACACTTAGCTACTAAAGGTTATAAATGTGATCTATTCGAAATGGTTGTGATATTGTATCAACAAAACATATTCGAACATATCACATTCATTATCCAAAAACAAATTCAACATCTCACCACACATCTCCCCCTCGAGTGCAACCCCTTTTTGTGTCCCAAGAAAAGCATAATCCACTTCACTCAGAACATATCACAAATCACATATTAACCCTTGCATCACATTTCTCAAACAAAGGGTAATGTATCAAGAGGTGTTTTCCACTTTTTCAAACCATTATCAATGTTCCAAATGGGATTCATTACTTTATAAGGAATATTTTCATTTTAGAAAATATTGTTGGTAGACACCTATATGTTGCAAAATCATTTAAAATAACAATTTTAAAACCAAGGAACAATACTTATAAAATTAATCTAGGAAACATGTTTAATCAAATAATACCAAATGTAAACACATTTTACACACTAAAAACATTTGATAAAAAACTATAAAATATATAACTTTTAAAACCAATTGAGAATTAGAAATACATCACAATTCCAAAACAAGGTCGAAGACATGTTTCAATATAAAATGCACAAGAGAAGAATATATTAATTATGTAAAGAATATAAATAATTGTTTCTAACAACCATAAACAAATCATATAGGATGTAAATACTATAAAAATATAAAACATATTAAGAAACAATAAATAAATAATATTATTAAAATTAATTGTAAAGGAAGAGGGAGCCTACCTCAGGAAGAAGAAGACCAAGCTGAAACACCTCAGCACTTGAAGAATCTGACTACCACAAAAAACACATCACCCATACACACACATACATTATGAAATATATTAATACTCATTAAACCCATATACACATTCCCCTCTCCATTAGGGACCATGTAAAAGGGGGTTATATATAAACATACCAATACTTTTGTGTGAAAGCCCTCCCAGAGTCGTCAAACGCACTACAAACACACATGGAAATTGAAATCAATGCTAAAAGGACACACTGCCTCAAATTAAATTACTAGGTACAGATAAAATAAAAAATTACCAATTTTAAAATGAGAAACAATATCTATAGTGGAAATATCTTACCCCAAAATGGTAATAGTTGAACGAATCAATAAAAATTACCTCTCCATTGGCAGTGGCTATTATAACTCGCACAAACAAGACCTAATGGACTTTGAGAAGAACATAACATTAGATGAAACAAAGAAAACAGATGAACCCCAACCTGGGGATTCTTATAAGCTCTACTGAGGAACATGGAGACCTAAATCGGTTGTACCTAAGGAGAAAAAGGAGGGATAAGGCCTTACCATAGAGTTTCAGAGGGAACCTACAAGGAAACAACATTGGAACAATGATCAAATGATACAACCAGATGGGGGTTCATTTTTTATTCAATGGGGAGTCTAAGGAAGGGGCTCACATGTTTGTAGCAGGGGAGACAAAGAGAGTGAAAATATAATAAAGAAAGAAAATATGGGAAAGAAAGAAAAATAAATCAAAAAATCAAAATAAAACCAAAAACATAATAATAAATGATATAATATTTATAATAGAATAAATAATAATAATTATAATATTCATAGTAAAAGTATTTTCATTATTATTATTAAAACACTTTATTTTTATTTTATTTTATTTTATTCTATTTCCAGTTTATTTTATTTTATTTTTTTAAACAATTAGGGAGCACGGTATGGCTACACAGTCTGCCAGACAGTGTTCCAACCGTTCTCACCCTACTAAAGAGATGAGGAACACACATAGGTTAGCAACACGGTTACCAATATATGTGAAAATGTGATGAATTCCTCTTTCCAATTTCATAATTAAACCCTAAGGCTTCCACGTGGTTTTTTAAATAGAGTGCATCCCATGTGCAGCACCACTAGACATTGAAAGTATGCCACATAGTTACCTGGGGAAAGCTGCATAGTTTCCCCAAACAGTGTGGTACCCATTTCCTATATGACTCCAAGACCAAAACACTCATTCATCATAAAAAACTAAACCATTATATTTGATACTAAACTAAAACCACATCAAGAATATCCAATGTCATGAAATGAATAAAAGAAAATAATTTCAAAGGTAGGGGTGTTAATATTCTATCGACCAAAAGCACTTTCTACCCCTAAAAAGTCAACCAAATGAATGAGGAACAAAACATCATTTCATGCCCAATAATAATTAAAAGAAACCACAAACCTCAAGGGGAATATTCACTCTTCCAGTCATAGAAAACTGTCATTAAGGGAAACTACAATTAGAAGATTCATAAATAAACAATAAGGGTTCTCCTTTCCATAGGAACCCAACTAGCACAACCAACATTGAGACTCTTAGAACGAATAAATCTTGAAATACCAACATTAACAAAATAAGAAACTCCAAAAATACCAAATCTCAAAGAAACCATAATAATATCCATGGTGGTTATCCCACCATTCAAGAAACAACCATACGATAAACCCCCAATACACCATAAAACCAATGGAAATAACTCAAAAAATTGAAAACTATTCCATGATTCATCATTTACACAAGAAAAAAGTACGTTAATGATAAGAACAATGTTAAAAAATAATTATTAATAAAAGTTAAAACCATACAATAGAGATATCTGCTCAATGAATCACATTTGAGTAGGAACAACCAATCGATTTAAAATAAAATGAGATCATAATGCCTTCTTATAATTAAAATAGAGAAATCAAAGAACAAGGAACACATTGAGAAAACGTGATCTCTACACCTTACAAAAGAAACACAACATTCAAATGTGTGAAAGCTACAACATAGAAACATAACCTATCTCTATTCTTGCATTGAAAAAAAATCCCAACCAAGGTTCTCCACAACCAATAATTTTCTAAAAGTGTGAAAAGCATCACACTAGGGCCTATGGTTAGAGCCCTAGGGTATGGAGAATAAACTTCCTTTATATTAGAATTGATGTTTTCCGGCCAAGAATCATTCTGAAAATAGCACAGGAAGAACCTATCTAAGTGACCCAAACAGCCACACTAACAGATAACCTTTATAGAATGATGATAAGGCAACATAAATTACCCTAACTGGCCACACCAACATAAAAAAGAGTGTCTCTTCACATGTAAAGAGATGGAACCGTTAGGAAAACTTGTCTAAAATAGGTCCCACTTATTCACACTTCAATAGATGGAGAACTTTCCCAAACACCATAAATAATTATCCATGAACCCTATATGGATTGTCACGACACGACCCTACCCAGGGTCGAGCCGAAACTGCCCAAAGCCCGCCCCCATAGGACATGGGCTGGCGACCAACACTGAAGGCACACCAACTCGGGGAGGCCTTTGCCTAAGAACTTGTACACACACATGTAGAACACTCAATACAAAAGTGCAGAGTAAAAAAGAAACGAAAAGGGAAACTGTTATAAATAACCACAAGAGTGCATCGACCTCTAAACAGTACAAGTAAAGTACTGAAAAGGAAAAAGGGGAAAAACACGCACCCAACCAGAAAAGGTGCCACAACCTGGAAATAGTTAAACAAAAAGAAACAGCTAACGGGTCTCCCACCTGGAACCCGGCTACGACCACCGCACACGGTCCAAGCTCTTGATCCACTAAGTCCCTCTAACGTCAAGACCAACATGTCCGTCGTCTGCAAGGGCACACCAATTGCGGGCAAATCCCAAGCAGGGGTGAGTATAAAAAGACTCAGTAGGATACCCCGAAGGCTCGAGGGATAAATATAGGAGGTAATGAAGGGTGAGTAGTAGATCGAACAGGGATGGTAAAGGAGTACAACCGAAAGTGCAGAAAAGAGTACAGTAAAGAGACCAGCTCAACCAAACAAGAGAATGGAGGTAGACTCGTCTAGACACAAGGAGCTGGAAAAGGTGAGGAGATGAACTTCTCATCGATTCTTAGATACCTATAGCAGGATAGTAGACTCGTCCAACCACGAGAAGCTAGAAACAGAAATCACGTGGCATACCCCGCGCGTCTTCGCCTCTCCTGGAAGAGAGTAACCAAAACCCAAGAAGTGGGTACTGGAACAAGGTATATACATATCCATATTCTCAAACAAGAAGCCCAAACAAACTATAAGGGGATCTCCATCCCGTAGCTCAGCCCAAGAAAGTGAGTCTCCAATAGTCCCAGAAGTAAACACCAACGATGCCCAGCATCCCACATGTCTGCCCCGAACTACAAGTCAAGGGATCAATCACCCCACCTTGACACTATCTGCATTGGGCGGCACTGACTCACCTGCACGGTTTTAGGTCGCGTCACATGGATGCGTCTCGGTGGGGGAATGTGCCCCTCGTACTTGAGAGTTCTTGGGGAATGTCAAAACACACCATGTCACTTCCCCGCAGTCAAGAGGTCTTCTAAAAGACAAGTTCGTTCCATCACAGACCCGTAAAACCAGGGGTCCTGCTCTGGTAATCACGGAGGAAAGCCACAGAATAGCCTAGTAGTATGGACTCATTCTGGAATGTCAACGGGTGTCTCACTGCCCAGCCCTGCTGGAAGGTAAACCCTAATACATCATCAGGCGACCCACTACCCAGCCCCTCTAGAGGGTAGACCTAGAATAAGTCGACATGCGACCCACTTCCCTGCCTTTCTAGAGGGTAGACCTGGAACTAGACAACAGGTGACCCACTGCCCAGCCCTGCTAGAGGGTAGACCCTAAGAGGTCATCAGGTGACCCACTACCCAGTCTCTGCTAGAGGGTAGACCCTAGGATAATTCGATGGGTGACCCACTACCTAGCCCCGCTGGAGGGTAAACCCGGAACAAGTCAATAGGCGAACCACTGCCCGACCCTACTGGAGGGTAGACCTGAATCAAGACGATGAGCGACCCACTGACCAGCCCTGCTGGAGGGTAGACTCTAATGAGTCATCGGGTGACCCACTGCCTAGTCTCTGCTACAGGGTAAACCTTGAGAAGTCAATGAGCAACCCAAAACTGCCCTGGCCATCTCAACTGGAGGGTAGAACACTGGCCAACCGATCACGGAGTGGGTATCATGCAACCACCCGACTCCGGAACAAGACTAGGGGAAACCACTCAACCATGATGATCTAAACCATTAAGCACAGAGCCAGGGGAAAAACCTCAACCCTGCTGGTCAACAATCAGAAATCGAGGGACCCTCTATGTCGCGAGAGGACAAAAGTATGCAATGCAGAACAAGTCATGCTCCTAGGTCCCACACGATGTGTGGCCCCAAGTTAACCCCATCCAAGTACACAAACATTCTCAGGTACAAACCACACGTACCTCCAAGCGCTCTCGTATACTCCCAGAGTATACCACGTCTCCAGCCCTAAGGCTATCATGCACACGACACCCCATCATCAATGCGAAGGGCATAAACGTAACTTTTCCAACTTGACACCTCATCGGCTGAGGCACAGTCATCCACGTCACTTCAAGTATTTACATCACTCACATGGGAGTGCATGCGGTCACATGTCAGGGGTCCGCTATAAACACGGTAGAGGAACCTCCCCCAGGGCACCTTCACATTCCACATTTATTAAGATCACATATGAGGCTCTTCTCACCAGAACAGATTACACTGTTTCAATCCCCGTGAAAAAACACGTGAGATAGACTACTTACTCACCCGAAAAGGTCAACCTGTGAAAAAGAAACTATTCACCATACCCAACCCGTGTGGGGCCCACCCCAAAATCCCGAAACTGAACAAACAGAGCACACCACTGCGATCCCCTCAGAAAAACACATGGTATTGACTACTCAATCGCTCAAAATGAAAAACTGGTGAAAATGGTACTATTTACCCTAGCCAGGACGGGTGGGTCCCAAACCATGTCCCCGAAAAAGGTCGGGCGAACTGCACCATCACAATTATCTCTGAAATACACGACAAATTTACTTCTTACTTGAGTGAAATGGATATCAGGGGAAAAAGATGCATTTCGGCGCACCGCACACGAGTGGCGCTTCATGGGACCCGCATCCCGGCCCCGAAACACAACGAACGAATCGCACCGTTGTGATCCTCTCAAAAAAGTACACAAGATGGACTATTCACTTGTCCAAAATGGTCGCCTACTGATATAGATGGAAAATCACCATCAACGCCCAAACGACCCTCACGGGGACCACACCATAGTGCCGAATTACAGTGAGAAGACTGCGCCAATGCGATGCCCTCATAAAAACACCCAACATCGACTGCTCGCATGCCCCAAACAGATGTTCGATGAAAAGGGTGATAGACAATGCTCTCAGCTCAAATGACGGCCCATGGGGCCCGCACCTCAAATCCAGTCTCAACGCCCAAAACCGCCCTGGAAACCTCTGCCCCGGTGCCAGGGTCGCAATGCCGCGGACGGCGCTCAAAACGGACGTCGGATGCTTCCGCGCCGCCCATGACAAGAATATTGGGAAAAATGGTTGTCCACTTAAAGACACGTTGTGCCTCCGCGGCACCTCGTTTTGGGAATTAAAAATTTCTGAAACCATCTCAAAAATTCCGTCACGACGTCTGGAGTACACTGCCGCAGACGGCAAGATAAACGGACGCCCGTAGGGAAAATTACGGGCGTCTGAAAACTGAGGGGCAAAGCCACTTGGGCTGGACCGGCCTGGGCCTGCCTACGTCGGTCGGCCTGGCTTGCTGCACCGGCCCGCAGCTTGGCCGCGCGGACTGGCCATCATGGCCGGTCTTACGCTGGACAACGACCCGCGAGACGTGGGTCGTGTCTCCCCCGCGGGGTCACGCGGCGACCCCGGTTCTCCCCTACCCCGGCGGGCTCGGCCTCGCCCACGCCGTCACCCGGCTACCCAGGCCGCTCGCCCCAAGCGCCAAACTCCGCTCGCCCGAATGCCTCGGATGAAGACCCATGCCGTCGTCCGAGAGCCCTGTCGCCGCGCTATCTGCCAGAAGCCAACCACGCCACCGCTAAAACCCGCCGGAAACCTAAAACCCGCAACCTTCGGCCGTTGTTTGCGATCGACTCCGAACTCGGATTTTCGATCTGAAAGATGCGTCGGGTATCTCACAAATAATACTACACGATTGTGGGATTTTATTGCAAATCTGACGGTAATTCAAGGTCATAAATCAACTTGAATGTAGAGTTCAGAAATGAAAACGTAAAAACTGATAACTCCTACCTCAAAGGGCATTGCCCGACGCTTCACGGAGAATCTACCGCTGTGCCGCTGCCCTGTCGGAGCTACCTCGCTGGAGTGTAGGAGAAGAGGATGGAGAGTTTTAGGGTGATAGGGCTACACTAGGGGGTAAAAAAGGGAGGGGAAGGGGAGGAGGGTTTAAATAAAATTAAGAAAAAATTAATTAATTTAAACTCGTAATTTAACCTGCATCCAAAACTTTGAGAAAGTTGAGGTTAAGCCTCCCCTATGCCAAAAACCACATCCCAAGCACAATGGCGGTCTCGTAATGTTAATCTGAGACCTCGTTCAAATGTTATTAAACTTAGCGCCCGAGGCCGCCAAATTACGAAATCTCCCCTGGGGCCATTTTTCACAGATGGGCCGCGCCCGCAAAACTTACACCCCTCCTAGGGTAAATGGCTTGCTCAGAACTCAACGGTGCCCTCGGTTTCCCAATCCAAGCCACCATTTAAGTGATAATTGAGTTTAACCATTAAACACACAAATTAATTATTTAATTTATCCGTTTAATGTTCTGGAAGTGAGAAAGCGGTCCAAACATCCTGCGCCGACAACTTTTATGTTGTTCCTAGGGTAAAAAACCCATTACGGAAGCATCCGTACACTCAGATATCTAATCTGAAACACCCTTTAGGAGTTATTGCATTTATTTGGCGTGTCCCGTGTGAACGCACTAAAAATTTAATTCAGGCCACTACGGGGCTCGGAATTGCACGTCGTCTGAAGGCACTGCTCTAGAATATCAACAAGAATATTCCAAAGTCATTTGTAGCCAAAAAGGGTTCTTAAATAATTCCATACTTCAATATTTTCATCCCCGAAAAGCAAAACCAGGGAACAACTTAGGGTATTAAGCCCACACCAGGCTCCCCCATACCCAGAAGAACTCTCGCACAGCTCTACGCCACCGCACAATGACCAAAGGATTTAATCTCTTCACGCGAGGTCTATCCTCACCGATGTCGTGCATCAGAGCACACACACCTCTTCTCGGGTTAGTCATGTGGTAGATGTCACACACCCAAACCAGCCTTTGGGGTTAGGGCAAGGCGGTAGAGAACCTCACCATCCCTCTACACGGTCTCCAACAGCCCGAAGGCTCTTAGGGGAAGCTCACCTCCCCAACCGAACCTCCACGTCGCATGCCGCGACTGGAATCACCGCCCGTACCTAGAATAGGCCCGGTGATTCCCTCCTTCAGAATATCCATATGGTGAAACATCCAAGGATATCTGGTCACACATGATTTCACAGTCGATGCCTCGCAACCAACACTCTCTTACACGCTCGGAAAGTGATGGAGTTGACATCATCGACTAAAGAAAAAGTTCCTATACCATTTTTTAATACCAACATAGGGTTACACCAACGCCCCGCGCCACCCTGGTAACACCTCAAGCAAGGAGAAGGGAGGAAAGAATTCCACAGACAGAGTCTATCAATTCTACAGCAAAAAGTAGAAGATCTGTAGAGCATACTATCATCACCTCATGATCTGCAGGGTCGTAGACATCCAAAGCTCATGGATATCTGCGGTCCCAAAATTCAGCTCCCGGAGCCTGACGTGGACTGCCTAGTGGTGATGGGAAGATCTCGTAAAGTCGTCCCCCACCACCAGCTCCTCCCGCTCCTCTGCTTGCACCACCTCTCTGGGTACTACTCCGATCACGTCACTGCCTATGTCATGGTTGCACACCTGCTGCCTGCCCGAAGCTCTCTGCATGCCTGGTCGGGCAGTCCCATGCCAAGTTTCCTCACCCATCACAAGCATTACACCGCCACTCCCTAAGCTATCTTGGTGCCCTCTAGTGCCACTGTGGTGTACGAACACTATCTGGAGCTAACTCATTGAAGGGAACCCTCGGCTTAGGCCTTGCACTTTTCCGCCAAAGTGGTATATGACCACGTATCTGAAACTGGCAGTGGAAAGGCCACCTGCGTTGAGGTCCTGTCCTCCGGCGCCTGCTAGCTATGGCAGACGTCTCCGCTCCATCACGCCCACTGCCACTACCAACCACAAATTGTGACAAGAAGTTCTCTGTCACCAATGCCTGCTCTGGAACCCTGGCATATGTGGAAATTCCCAAGGGTATTATGACAACCTGAATATCTCGGCGGAGACCCTTCTCAAACTTCCACGCTCGGATGTTGTCGCCATGGACCAAGTCCGGGTAAAAGCGTGCACAGTCTGCAAAACTAGTCGCGTACTCGGTCACTATCATCCCTCCCTGCTGAAACTACAGGAGCTCCTGAATCCAAAAAGAGCGCAATAAGGAGGGGAAAAACTCCTCACAGAACCACAAATGGAAGTCACCCCACAAAAGCGATGACTCGTTAAGAAACTGAGTCACCAGACTCCACCAATGCCGAGATGCTCCATGAAAACTGTTGGCTGCCATACCCACTCTTCGATCTGTCGGCGTCTGTGCAAGACTGAAAAGGTGAACCACTGTCTCTAGCCAAACCTCTGCTTCCTGGGGGTCTGGTCTACCACTGAACCTCAGCGGTCTCTGCCGCTGGAACTCACAGAGCGCGCTCAAACTGCGCTCAAACTCAGCCTGCTCTACTGAAGCTATCTACTGCCTAACAGGTGGGGGTGCTGCTCCCGGCCCACCCGGAGAAAGGGGATCACATGTTGGGTCCTTGATTGTGGCCTCGTAGACCACATGGTCATCTTCACGAACCAAAGCTGGTATCCTAGCTTATTGTCTTCACGGAGAAATCCTGAATATTATCAAGGAGTGCCGCGGTTAGATGAGCATATATGTATATACCAATAACAACGATGGGGAGCTGACTCAAGAAGGATAGTCAAAGACTCAATCATATGTGATGCACAACCAATTTTTCCCTGCAACAAGTGTCTTAGCATGCTGAGTCGACAAGAGGGTTAACAGGGTTCTGGTGAATGGATACGTCGGCCCCCGCACCATCACTGGACTCCCTAGCCTGAGAGCCACTCTCGAGACACGTTAACATTGTTTCCTAAAATCCCAACCAATTCTTTTTATTTTAGGGATGTCCAAACATCATCCCAAGGAACGAACCACCTCTGATACCACTTTTTCATGACCTGACCCTACCCGGTCTCTAGATGCAACTAACCCAAGCCCGCCTCTATGGGCCAGGGGCTGGTGACCAGCGCCGAAGGAACAACAACTTGGGAAGGCCTTTTCCTAAGAACCTGTACACACACACATAGAACACACTCAATACAAAAAGGGCAGAGTAAAAAAGAAAAGCGAAGGGAAACTGCTATAAATAACCAAAAGAGTGCATATACCTATAGAATGTACAAGTAATGTGCTGAAAAGGAAAAAGGGGAAAAACACGCACCCAACCAGAAAAGGTGCCACAACCCGGAAACAGGTAAACAAAAAGAAATAGCTGACGGGTCTCCCACCTGGAACCCGGCTACGACCACCACACGCTGTCCATGCTCATTATCCACTAAGCTCCTCTGACATCACGACCAACCTTTCTGTCATATGCAAGGTCACACCATGTGCGGGAAAAGCCCAAGCATGGGTGAGTATAAAAATACTCAGTAGGATACCCCGAAGGCTCGAGGGAGCAACAAAGAAAGTACCAAAGGGTGACCAGTAGATCGAACAGGGAAGGTAAGGGAGTACAACCGAAAGTGAAGAAAAGAGTACAGTAAAGAGTCCAGCTCAACCCAACAAGAGAAAAGACGTAGACTCGTCTAGACACAAGGAGCTGGAAATGGTGAGGAGATGAACTGCTCGTCGAGTATTCGTTACCTATAGCAGGAGAGTAGACTCGTCTAACCAAGAGAAGCTAGACACGGAAAGCACGTGGCATACCCCATTTGTCTTTGCCTCTCCTGGAAGGAGAGTAACCAAAACCCAAGATGTGGGTACTGGAACGAGGTATATACATATCCATATTCTCAATCAAGAAGCTGAAACAAACCATAAGGGGATCTCCATCCCGTAGCTCAGCCCCAGAAAGTGAGTTGCCAACAGTCCCAGAAGTAAATAGCAATGATGCCCAGCATGCCGCATGTCTTCCCCGAACTACAAGTCAAGGGCTCAATCACCGAACCTCAATACTATCTTCTTTGGGCGACACTGACTCACCCGCACAGTTTTAGGTCGCGTCACAAGGACGCGTCTCGGTGGGGGAAAGTGCCTCTCGTGCTTGGTAGTTCTGTGGGAACGTCAAACCACACCATGTCACTGCCCCGCAGTCAAGAGGTCTCCTCAAAAACAAGGTTGTTCCATCACTGACCCGTACTACCAAGGGTCCTACTCCGGTAATCACGGAGGAAATCGACAGACTAGCCTTGTAGTAAGGACTGAGTCTGGAATGTCAACGGGTGTCCCACTGCCCAGCCCAGCTGGAGGGTAATTCATAATATGATATCGGGTGACCCACTACCTAGCCCTACTAGAGGGTAAACCCTAATACATCATCAGGAAACCCACTGCCCAAACCCGCAGGAGGGTAGACCTGGAATAAGTCGACAGGTGACTCACTGCCCAGCCTTGCTGGAGGGTAGACCTGGAACTAGACGACGGGCGAGCCACTGCCCATCCCTACTGAAGGGTAGACCCTAAGAGGTCGTCTGGTGACCCACTACCCAGTCTCTACTAGAGGGTAGACCCTAGGAGAAGTCGACGGGTGACCCACTGCCCAGCCCCACTGGAGGGTGAACCTGAAACAAGACGACAGGTGACCCACTGCCCAGCCCTGCTGGAGGGTAGACCTAAATCAAGACGATGAGCGAACCACTGCCCTACCCTGCTGGAGGGTAGACTCTAAATAGTCTTCAGGTGACCCACTGCCTAGTCTCGAGTAGAGGCTAAACCCTGAGAAGTCAATGAGCAACCCAAAACTGCCCTGTCCATCTCCACTGGAGGGTACAACACTGGCCACCCGAACACGGAGTGGGTATCATGCAACCACCCGACTCCAGAACAAGACCAGGGGAAACCACTCAACCCTGCTGATCTAAACCATCGAGCACAGAGCCAGGGGAAAAACCTCAACCCCGCTGGTCAACAATCGGAAACCGAGGGACCCTCTATATCGCGAGAGGTCAAAAGTACACAAAGTAGAACACATCACGCTCCTAGGTCCCACACGACGTGTGTCCCAAAGTTAACCCCATCCAAGCACACAAACATTCTTAGGTACAAACCACACGTACTTCCAAGCGCTCTCGTATACTCACAGAGTATACCACGTCTCCATCCCTAAGGCTATCATGCACACGAAATCACATCATCAACTCGAAGGGAGTAAACATAACATTTCCAACTTTCAACCTCATCGGCTAAGGCACATTCATCCACATCTCTTCAAGTATTTACATCACTCACACGGGAGTGGACGCAATCACATGTCAGGGGTCTTCTATTAACACGGTAGAGGAACCGCCCCCGGGGCACCTTCACATTTTAAATTTATTAGGATCGCGTATGAGGCTCTCCTCGCCTGAACAGATTGCAACATTTCAATCCCCGTGGAAAAACACATGAGATAGACTATTTACTCACCCGAAACGGTCAACTAGTGAAAAGGGTACTATTCAACTTAACCAACCCATGTGGGGCCCACCCCAAAATCCCGAAACTGAAAAAACGGAGCACACCACTGCAATCCCCTCGTAAAAACACACGGAATTGACTACTCAAACGCTCAAAATTAACACCCAGTGAAAAAGGTACTATTCACCATAGCCAGGTCGGGTGGGACCCACACCACGTCCCCGAAAAAGGTCGGGCGAAATGCACCATCGCAATGCTCTCGGAAAAGCACATCAAATTGACTGCTTACTTGAGTGCAACAGATATCCATATAAAAAGATGCATTCTAGTGGACCGCACACAAGTGGCACTTCGTGGGACCCGCATCCCGGTCCCAAAACACAACGAACGGATCACACCGTTGCGATCCTCTCGAAAAAAGTACACAAGATGGACTATTCACTTGTCCAAAATAGTCGCCCGGTGATAGAGATGGAAAATCACTGTCAATGCCCAAACGACCCTCGTGGGGTCGGCACCATCGTGCGGAATTACAGCGGGCAAACTGCGCCAACACGATGCCCTCGGAAAAACACCCAACATCGACTGCTCGCACACCCTGAACAGATGTCTGGAGAAAAGGGTGCTCGACGCTGCTCTCAACTCGAAAGACGGCCCATGGGGCCCACGCCTCAAATCTAGTCTCAACGCCCGAAACCGCCCTGGAAACCTCCACCTCAGTGCCAGGGTCGCAATGCCACTGATGGCGATCAATACGGACGTCGGATGCGTCTGCGCCGTCCAAAACAATAATCTCGGGAAAAACGCTCGTCCACTTAAAGACACGTTGCGCCTCCACGGCCCCTCGTTTCGGGAATTAAAAATTCCTAAAACCAACTCAAAAAGTCTGTCACGACGTCTGGAGTACACTGCTAGAGACGGCAAGAAAAACGGACGCTCGTAGCGAAAATTACGGGCGTCCGAAAACTTAGGGGCAAAGCCCCTTGGGCTAGACCGACCTGGACCGGCCGGTCGGCACGGCCTGGGCCGGCCTGCGCCGGCCCGCGACATGGCCGCGCGGGCCGACCGTGGACCTGCGGTCCACACGGACCGGCCTTCGTGGAAGGGCATCCACTGTGCAACGACCCGCGAGAAGTGGGTTGTGTCTCCCCCGCGGGGTCGCGCGGCGACCCTGGTTCTCCCCTGCCCCGGTGGGCTCGGCCTCGCCCTCATCGTCACCCGACTGCCCAGGCCGCCCGCCCCAAGAGCCGACCTCCGCCCGCCCGGCTGCCCTGACTGAAGAACCGCGCCGCCGTCCGAGATCCCCGTCGCCGTGCCATCCTCCGGAAGCCAGCCGCACCGCCGCTAAAACCCACCGGAAACCGAAAACCCGCAACATTCGACGGTCGTTTTCGATCGACTCCGAACTCATATTTTCGATCCGAAAGATGCGTCGGGTAGCTCACAAATTATACTACACGATTATGGGCTTTGATTGCAAATGTGACGATAATTCAATGGCATAAATCATCATGAAAGTAGAGTTCAGAAATGAAAACGTAAAAACTGAAAACTCCTACCTCGAAGGGCGTTTCCCAACCCTTCACATAGAATATGCCGCTGCGCCACTGCCTTACCGGAGCTACCTCGCCGGAGTGGAGGAGAATAGGATGGATAGGGTGAGGGTGATAGGGCTTCTCCAGGGGGTGAACAAGGGAGGGGAAGGGGAGGAGGGTTTAAATATAATTAAAAAAAATTAATTAATTTAAACCTGTAATATAACCCGGGTCTGAGACATCGCCAGAGTCGAGGTTAAGCCTCCCCTAAGCCAAACACCACATCCCGATCACAACGGCGGACTCGGAATTTTAATTCGAGACCCCGTTCAAAAGTTATTAAACATAGCGCATGAGGCCACCAAATTACAAAAACGCCCCTGGGCCACTTTTCACAGACGGGCCACGCCCGCAATACTAAAAGTCCTCCTAGTGTAAAAGGCACGTTCCACACTCAACGGTGCCCTCAGATTCCCAATCCGAGCCCCCGTTTAAGAGATACTTGAATTTAACCATTAAACTCACAAATTAATTATTTAATTTATCCGTTTAATGTTCTGGAAGCGAGCGAGGGGTCCAAATGTCCCGCACAGACAAGTTTTATGGCGTTCCTAGGGTAAACACCCCATTATGGACCCATCCGTACACTCGTAACTCTAATATGATACACTGTTTAGGAGTTATCACATTTATTTGGCTTGTCTAGTGTGAACGCACTGAAAATTTAATTCTGGCCACTCCGGGGCTCGGAATTGCACGCCGTCTGAAGGCGCTGCTCTGCAATATCAACAAGAATATTGCAACGTACTTTGTATCCAAAAACAGGGTTCTTACATGGATTATCTACATTGGATTAATATTCAACTGATTCCATGATTCTTCTTCCAAAGGATAAAAAACTGACACCTTGGAATGCCCAACCACAGATTCAATGATCATTTCCCTTGCTGGACACTAATGAATTTTACAATTTTCCACTCCTTCACCTCCTCAGGTATAAACCATCATATGAATGTGGTATTAAACACCATCCAAGACATCCCATCATGCAACAACACTGGATCATCACCTTCCATCAATACAAATTTTAACCTTCCAAAAAAACATAAAACAACATGGACTATCACATATTTGGGATTTCCAAAGAATCTAAAACCACTAATGACATCATGAAGCCAATTTCATGCCTCCAATAGATCACGATAACCATGGAAGAATGGATAACCCAATATGAAATCAATTTGACCCCTCTGCTATGAGTTAGGGTAGAACTAACTACTAGAAGAGACTCACTAGAAACTTATGGGACATTTTTGGGAGGTATACTCAAAATCAAGAAGAAGAAATCTGAATCAAAAAGTATCATAAACCAAAACTCCACACTTCAATCATTAACCAAAACCCAAAATCACAACACCATTCAAACCTCATTTTTAGCATGTTAAAACCAAGAGCCTAAGAAAAAGGATTATTAACATGGATTGAAAAAAATTAAAAACATCTCACTCACTTTTAAAAACATTTAAATCTCCCTTTTTTAAAAATAATTTTCTAAAAACAATACAACATAAATTTACACCATTGGTATTCCATGATGTCTCACATTTATATGATAATGTGCCAGCTCAAGAACCCAACCAAAGATACCACCAATTATCCACATGACACATGTCACATACATGACATATTTTAAATGTACGTTTCATTTAATTTTGATCAATTTTTTGTTTTGGGGGTTTTCCATGCTTTTTTGTGGGAAAGGGTGAATTTTCATGATTTGGGAAAAACTGTGAGCCCATTTCCAGATTTAAATACCAATTTTGTTTCTTTTATAAATCTTTTTTTAATATTTTGCACCCATTACACTTCCAAAATGGCATCCCATGACATATTAACACCACAATTACAATTTGGAACCTTTAGTAATCCATAATAATGGTGGATTTGTGTTTTTTTACCGAATTGGGCCAACTCGAAGGCCCATTACCAATTTTTTTTTTAAAATGTTTATTTAATAACATATTTAAATTTTAAGATTTTATGGTTATTTCAAGTTTTACCCAAGCCCACTGAACCCATCCATGTGACCCTCCTCTTTCCCCCCTCTTTATAGCTCGTTTTCATCATGAATTAGTGTAGAACATCACATGGTTTTTCTAATCATCCATATTTGAATAGGTAACGTCATTCATCCTTAAATATCTCAATTATTACTCTTTTTCCACCATTATAGTTCCTAATCTGACCCTTCCTTTTCCTCTTCGACCCTAAATTCCATGGAATCCCTTCAGTTCGCTCAAAATCTTTTTGGGACCCCATTTGAAGGGGGATTAGTGGGAGGAACTTCCAAGAATCATAAGTAAAAGTCTATCCTACTTAGTTCCTCCACTTTGCATGATGTTTCATTAAATTTCATTGAATTTCCAAATCACTGGATGGTATGGTTTAGAACCTAGGGTTTAACCATGGGTTTTCACGATCAATTATTGTAGTTTTCGGTTCGATCTAAGTCCCTCTTGGTGCGGCAATTGAGTGACTTGATTTTCATATTGTGATTCATGGGATTCCATTGTTTGGGCAGGTGATTCCAATGTTTTTGCAATATTTGTGTGTTATATTATTGTATTTATAATATTTTCTAGTTTATCTCATTCTATGATCGATGAAAAAATTATGTTTAGTGGTTTTTTCATTGCTATTGAATTATTAATGCCAATTTGGTGTGAAATTAGGGGTTATCAAAAGAAATGTTTTATAGGTGTATTTTGGGATACCCTATAAATACTTACTTGTTCTTATTGGACTTTAATAGGACATAAATTAATGTTTTAATGTTTCTCCACTTTTGTTGATTATGTGAAAATGTGTTTTAATGGTGTTTGTAAATAAAGTGATGTTTTCCTGCAACTTTTGTGTAAAAATGGATGATTTACAAAGTTATCACTTCTTGTTTAACAAGGGGATACCCTAATATTTATTTTTTTCATTGCAATGTATTTGGATGAATTTATTGTTTTTTAACTTAAAAGTGTGCACATAGTGTACAAGTGGGGTTCATAAGGCATTTTGTGTGCAAACCAAATATGGGATTTCAGGAAATTGTATTATAAAAAAGAAAGTGTTTGGTCTATGTTTTGAGGGGAAAAAATGTGATAGATACTGTACTGGGTTTAATTGACTAGTAGTGGTGTTTTACAAAAAACTGGATATGTCTTTAATGCTGAAATATTTTAATCACAAAGGGGGAAGCCTGCGAACCTAGGTTTGGATGATGTGTACTTGTACGACTAGTGGACCAGATGAGTTTTGTCCAAGTTCCACCTAGAATTTGGATACTGAAAACACTAACTAAACTATGTGGATGAATATTTGGGACCACTATGTTGTGGGTATGTTAACTACTAGTGGCTTGTGCATTAGAACAGATTTTACTATGGTTACTTTACACCGAGGTACAAGGTGCATAGGGCACGAGACTATCTAGTTCTTAGAGGTGTTCCTGATTTTGCTTCTCATTGTATTTTTGGTATTTTCCATTTTATTGGGGTGTTTTTGGTAGTTAATTACATTAGATAACATGTACATTTAAATTTATTTATCATTATAAAAATTTTATATTGATTTTTTTTCAATTGAATGTTTCATTTCTTTGAATCTACCACTACGTTTCTTTGCGTATTAAAACTGCATGGTTTTCCACATTTTATTGCATGATATGTGGAATCATTTGGTGGTATCATATTGTTATTAGGATACCACCCTACTTACACACCATCGGTGTAAGTAGACTTTATTATTCTTGACTCCGTTAAATGGAATGCTATAGTTGATGGCAGTTCGGGGTGTTAGTTCCCTTCACTAGTGCAGATTTGTGGAGACATCTTGTGGGTGATGACCCCATGACATATGGATTCCTAGGGTCTATTTTTATGTTTTTTATTTTTGTATTTGGACCTTTTGTAGTTCATTTGAACTTATTTATTCTATTCTAGATTTTTGTTCAATCCTTATTTGGTATGAATTTTTCAGATTCATTTTATCCAATGTTTTTGATGTTTTATTTATACATATTCATGTAAATAATTACCAAAGAAAGATAAATGGTACCCATGAACTTGTGCCAGTCGTTAGGGACAGGGAGGGACCTTCTGACCTTACCACATGACGATTTTGGTGTTGATAACAGTGCCGAACAGATTTAGTTCATGAAAAAAATGGTTTCAAAGGAGGTTAATATTTATGGATTATGTTACAATTTTGGGAATAGTTGGGATAGATGAATGATAGGAATGTCAGGGATCATGGTTTTGGTCGTGAGTTGGGTGCCTATCCTGCACCTATCTTGGATGACCTTTAGTCACTACGGGTGGTTGGAATTGTTTGATTAACATCACTTCTAGGTGAGACATGTGGGCTTCAAACCACAAGTGGACACCTGGCGGGGTTGGAGTAGATGTTTTTTATTACATAAATGTGATTAGTTTATTTATATTTGATGTATTTGACTGAAATTTTCAGAATTTTTGTATTAAATATTACTTTGTGACTATTGCATTTTTGTAGAAGCATGCCTCCCTAGAAAGATCCCACACGCCCACAGTAGGAAGCCAGAGTGAGTTATCCTACACTGATCGATCATAGGATAGTTAAGGATATGGTCTGGGATATCGATGTTCTGGGATAGGGACCATATCCTACTTCAATCCCTTCTTGGGCATAAGATATGGATCTTAAAAAGATAATGCACATGAGTTTCTAAAAATCAGGCCTCCTACCTTCTGAGGCAGCTCATATCCCTAGGAATTAGAGGAACATATTGAGAAGATCAAGCATATAATTGAGATACTGGAAACACCTAAGGAGACTATGGTGATGTGTTCCTCCTTTCTATTGGAGGGTCCTATCTATAAGTATAGGGAGTCAGTGCTTTAGACTAGGAAGAATAAGTAGATGAACTTGGGATATTTCATGGTCATCTTCAATGAACAGTACTGCATTGAGGTCTTGCCATATGCTAGGTCTCGAGAGTTCATGGATCCTATTCAATAGAATATTTCTGTGATGGAGGACACCAACCATTTCGCTGAGTTGGTTTGGTATTCCCCTGAAATCATCTCAAATGAACAATTGAAGGCCCAATGGTTCAAAAAAGGCTTGCGACCAAAGATATACTCCTATGTTTTCTTGTTCATGTTGAGAACATATTCTAAGTTCGTTGACCGGGAATTTATGGTGGATATTGTCCATAATCACAGGGCTAGTATTTCTGGGACATTTTCAGTAGTGGGAAGTGGAATATCATTAGAGAAGAAGAATAAGTGGGATAATCAGGTGAATATGGGAGGTAGCAGTTCAGGCCTCTCCTCCGGGTAGTATTCATTTGCGGATTCTGATGTGAGATCAGTCATGTTCCCTTAGTGTGGGATTTATGGGCACATCTGACCAGAATTCCTGCTTCCTCTGAATCCTTGTTACTAGTGTCGATGTTTGGGGCATTTGCAGCACTTTTGCAGGGTGGCACATCCACTTCCGAGTGTGGTAGGGTCAGTGGCATCAAGAGAATTGCCAGCATAGTCCAAGTTTTCAAGCACTGGGGGATCTTGATTTAGAAGTCATGGGTGTAGGGATGGGTCATCTTCTTGGAATATCTAGTTCAGGGCATATCTAAAGACTAGCGGTCATCCTTATCTTGAAAACGGACATCTCTATGAAGTTGATCGGGCACCAGCAGAATTAGAGGCGGGACCGTCGACAGTTCGAGGTACCATTCTGATCTTATATTCTATAGTTTCTTATTTTTTAATATTGGTGCCTCTGTTTCAATTATTTCTACCTTTTTTGGGGACATGATGAATTTTCTGACTATGTTGATGTCTTTTGCGATGGAGTTGGGGACACCACTGGGAAAGAAGAAGAAGGAGGGCCTCGGGGTCCCCTCAAATGTTCTTTCCCTGTCAGGGATTGAGATGGAGTGGGAACTCTTGGTTATAGATAGGGAATGTTTTGACATAATACATGGCTCAGATTTTATAGTACACTTACAGGAACACATTTATTGCTACAGGTAGCGAGTGAGTTTCACAGCACCTAATGGGAGTCATTAGGTTTTCAGAGAGAATGGGATCCTTGGTCATGTCGTGCAGGAACTCCACTCCTAGATTTGGGAAGCCTAACCTTCAATTTATCATCTCTCATACAATAGGATGATTTTATTTCCCATAAAGATGCACTACCGCATGTAGTAAATGAGTTTCTAAAGTTATTCCTTGATGATTTCAAAGTTTTTCCCCCAGATTGGGATGTGATGTTTTCAATTGTTCTTGCGCTGGGAACATAGACGATATATCTTCCCTCTTATCGTGTGGCCCTCACTGAGGTGAGGTAATTAAATATATATTTGTACAACTTAGAATACAAAGGAATCATTTACCCAAGTGTCTCACCTTGGGCTGCTTCTGTGTTGTTACTGGAAAAGGCTGACGGATCCCTCCGGTTGTGCATTGATGACCAAAGATGAATAAGGTCACAATTAATAACATATAACCTCTTCCTAGAATATATGATTTGTTTGATCAGTTAATGTTGGAAAAGTGGTTCTCAAAAATAGACTTGTGTTCGGGCTATCATTATCTCAGGGTGAATGAGTCATATTTCCCAAAGATAGACTTCTGATGTAGGTATGACCTCTTTGAGTATTTAGTCATGCCCTTTGGATTGACCAATGCTCTAGAGATCTCTATGGAACTCATGAGCATGGTGTTCCATCAGTATCTCGATTAATTCATTTTGGTGTCCTTGGATGACATTATAGTATACTCTGGATCTAAGGAAGAACACAAACAACAATTGAGGATCGTCTTGGGAACTTTTCGAGATCACCGCCACTATGAAATGTTGTCAAAATACACTTTCTGGATCAGGGAAGTGAAATTTATAGGGCATGTGATCTATGAGAAGGGGTTTTCGGTGGACCTAGAGATGATTAGTGCAGTTATGTCAAGAGAGCAGCAGAAGAATGTATTTGAGAATTGGAGTTTCCTTGGCCTGGCTGGTTATTAAATGCAATTTATTTTGGTTTTATCTCATCTTGACTCACTTATCATCATGCTCATCTGGAAAAGTGTGAAGTTTACATGGGGCCCAAAATGTTAGGCATCGTTTGAGGAGCTGAAGTGGAGGTTGACTAACGTTCATGTGATGATTTTTCCATGTGATAGAACAAGATATGTGGTCTATTTTGATACATTATGTATGGGTCTTGGGATCTTTCTTCTACAGGATTACCTTGTGGTGGCGTATGGCTCTCGCCAACTCCGACAACACTAAAATAACTACACGCCCCATGACTAGGATTTGGAATCAGTTATGCATGATTTTAAGAAATGGATTCACTAAGTCGATGGGAAGATGTTTTTGGTCTACTCTAATCACAAAATCATTGCCTATAACTTCTTGTAGAAGGACCTCAACTTGATGCATTTTTATTGGATTGAGTACATACAAGGGTTTGAATTTTACATTCTCTATACCCTAGGCAAGGGGAATGTGGTGGGATAACACATTGAGTAGAAGAGTTCTAGTGTAGGCTCTGATGAAGCCCATTGATGAGTGGACTTTGCTGGGGCTCTTTTCTCAGATGCCTGTGGATACCAAGGAGCACAGTGGAGGTGTGTTCTTAGAGAGCATTCAGTTGAATCCTCTATTGGAGTTGATTCAGTGGGAATAGCCTAGTGATGAGCTTTGTTAGCAGTTGAAGCATTTTCTTCATGGTGGGGAAACATCCTCTGATAGGTCATTGTCTCTGTAGGGAAACTTGTTCTGCAAGGTCTATTCAGTATTGCCGTTTTCTTTATGGATGGTGGTGATGGAGGATAGCCACCCATCACAGTGGGTTTTCAATCCTGGTGCCACCAAGATGTATTATGATGTCATTCGGCAGTTCGAGTGGCCTGGTATAAGACGATATATACCAGACTTTGTGCCAAGATGCTATACATGCCATCAAGTGAATGCAAGGCATCAAAGACCCTCTAGTTTTCTCCATTTATTTCCCATTCCTACATAGAAGTGGGATGAGGTCTCTATGGACTTAATTGTTGGATAACCTCGTACACCTCGGGGTACGAATTCCAATTGGGTGGTGATTGATTGTGTGGCTAAATCAATCCACTTCAGTCCGATAAAGGATACAACTAAAGTGGATGAGTTAGGCCGTCTGTATCATCAAAATGTGGTGAGTCTCCATGGAAAGAAATTAGTAGTGGTCTCAGATAGATACCCCCATTTCACTTGTCGGTTCTAGGATTCCCTTCAAAAGTATTTGGGATCTCAAATTAAGACGAGCATGACATACCATCCTCAAATGGATGGTTAGACAGAATGTATAAACCGTATTTTAGAGGACATGCTCCATGCATGTGTCATGGACATTGGAGGTTATTGGGATAGCCATTTTGGATTGTTTGAGTTTTCATATAATAACTTTTAGCAATCCTTGATTTGAATGACCCCTTCTGATGTGATCTACGGTAAGCCATGTGGGTCCCCAATATGTAGGGCAGAGGTTGGAGAGAGACTTCACTATTTGGGGACGAGCCTTGTGTAGGAGACTTCTGAGAAGGTAAAATTGATCAGGAAGATATTGTTAATAGGTTGTAGTCATCATAAATATTATACTGATCGATGATTTCATGACCAAGATTTTTATATGGGTGATAGTGTATTCTTGAATGTGGCCCCTTTTATAGGACATTGTCAATTGGGGAAGCAAGGGAAGCCGACGCCATGGTATGTTGGGCTCTTTGAGTTCACCAACAATTTTGGAAAGGTGGAATATAGGTTGGATTTTCCTTCTCAATTGGTATCCATCAATGATTTCATCCAGGTCTCCAAATTCAAGAAATACCACTATGATGTGTCCCATGTGTTGTGTTGGGAATAACTGAAGATAGAGTCTGACATGTTAGTTTTTTTAGAATCTGGTGAAAATAGTGGACTACCGGGAGAAGGTTCATTGAGGAAAGTCTATTACGTTGGTTTAGGTTTGTTGGAAGAATGGTAATGAAACACATGAGACATGGGAGAAGATTTCGTGGGCTGAGGATGAGTATCTGTTCCTGTTTTTCGATCAAGCATTTGGTTTACTTTCTAGGATGGAATGTTTCCATAGTGGGTAGAATTATCACATACATGGAACAATATAATGTTATTTTTCATTTAATTTCCATTATTTCTTTATTTTGGAGGTTTCCCAAGATTTTTTGGGGGAAAGGGTGAGTTTTCATGATTTGGTCCAAAACATGAGCCCATTTCTAGATTGACAAACCAATTTTGTTTCTTTATAAATTTTTTTTAATACTGTGCACCCATTCGAATTACAAAATGGCATCACCTAACCTATTAACACCACCATTGTAATTTTGATCATTTAGTAATCCATATTAACTGTGGACTTGGGTTTTTATTTAATGAATTGGGCCATCCCGAAGGCCCATTTCTAGTTAAAAAAAAAAATTTAATAACATATTCAATTTTCTGGATTTTTATTGATTCTATGTGTCACCCAAGACCAATGAACCCATCTGCATGACCCTTATTTCCTCCCTATTTGGAGCTCGTGTTTATCACGATGTAGTGTATAACATCATTGGGTTTCTCAAATCATCTTGATTTTAAGAGGAAAACTCTTTCCTTCTTAACTATCTCAATCCATACCCTTTTCTCTCTATTATAGTTCCTAATTCTTCCCTTCCTCCTCCTCTTTGAACATAAAATTCATGGAAGCCCACCAATTCTCTCAAAATCTCTTTTGAACCCAATTTGAAAGGGGATTTGGTTGAGTAACTTCAAAGAATCTCAAGGTAGTGTCTCTCATCCTTAGTTCGTCCCCTTTCCATGAAGATTCTTTCAATTTACATAATTATCAAAATGAATAGAAATTAGGGTTTCAAATTTAGGGTTTAAAAGTTTTTTTTCTTGGTAAATTATTGTTTTTTTAGGTTTGATCTAATTCTCTCTTGGCACGATGGTGGTTCAACTTGATTTTCTTAAGGTGATTCAAGGGATTCCTTTGTTTTGGTAGGTGATTCCAATGTTTATGAATTATTTGTGCATTATCATGTTGTATTTATCATATTTTCAAGTTTATATCATTATATGATTGCTGAAAAAATTAGTTTTAGTGGTGTTTCTATTGCAATTGAATTCATAATGCCAATTTGGTGTGAAATTGGGGGTTCTGCATAGAAATGTTTTATTGGTGTATTTTGGGCTGCCATATAAATACTTAGTTTTTATAATTGAAATTTAATAGGGATGAAAATACTGTTTTGAAAGTTTATCCCCTTTATTTGTTGCAGCAAAAATGAGTTTTAATGGTTTTTGTACTGAAAGTGATGTTTTGGTTCCTCTTTGGTGTGAAAATGGACGTTTTTCAATGTTTTCACTTCTTGTTTATCATGGGGCTACCTTAAAATTGATTTTTGTTTTTTAATTGAAATTTATTGGTATTTATTTAATGTTTTAATAACTTAAAATGGTGCACATAGTGTAAAAGTTTGGTTTTTAAGGGGTTTTTTGTGCAGAACAATATGGGATTTTGAGAAATCATTTCACTAAAAATCAAAGTGTTTTTTGTGTGTTTTAGGTGGTATAAAATGTGATACCTACTATAATGGGTGTATGTGACCATTAGTGGTGTTTAAAATAATATTTGATATGTTTTTAATGTTGAAATTGTATGAACCCAAAGGGGGAAGCCCGAGTACCTTAGTGGGGTGGATGTTTACTAGTACGGCTAGGGGACCAGAGGGGGTTTTTCCCTATTCCACCAAGTATTTGTATAATGACAAATCTAAATAAATTTTTTTAATGATTATTGGGGTCTAATAGTTAATTGGTATGTACTCTAATAGTGGATCATTCATGAGAATGGATTTTATTATGGTTACTTTACACGGAGATACAAGGTGCATAGGACCCAGACTATCTAGTGCCTATGGGTGATCCTGATTTTGGTGTTAATTGTTTTTCTGGTATTTTCCCTTATATTGGGGTGTTTTTTGGTATTAATTTACATCATATAACATATCTATTTAAATGTTTGAGAATTGTGAAAATATATTCTTGAAAACTATATTCTATTGAAAGTATCATTTATTGAAATTTATCACTACTTTTCTTTGCGTATTAAAACATCTGGTTTTTCACATCGTATTGCATGTTTTTTTGAATAATTGGGTGGTATCCTATTGGGATAAGGCTGAAACCCAACTTATACCCCTTGGGTGTTTTTATACTTTATTATGCTTGACATTGGTAAAAGTAAGGCTATGGGTGATGGCGATTCAGGGTGTTAGTTCTCATCCTTGGTGTAGTATTGTGGAGACAGCTTGTGGGTGATGTCTCCATGTCGTGTGGAGTCCTTTGGTATATTTTAATGTTTTTTTGTGTCTTTAGGCCATTTATAGTGCATATGAACGTATTTATTCAGTTTTGTATTTACCTATAAACCTTGTTTGGTATGAATTTTTCAGATTCAGTTTATCAAATGTTTTTTATGTATTATGTATAAATAATTGGGTAAATTGTTCCCAAAACAGGATAAATGATTCCCCAGGAACTTGTTCCAGAAAGTGAGGATAGGGAACACCATTCGGGAATATCTATTATCTAGGATTTTTTCTGGTAATAACAGTGTCTAGATTCATTTTATCACAACACATGTGTACATTCATATATGTGATCAATTATATAAATTCCAAGGGTCAATTAAAAACATTCCTCACCCCCAAAAAAAATCATTCAAACTAAATCCTAAATTCCCAAAAAAACATTCATTTCACTGTCACGACCCGTCCTCGGGGCCCGTGCCGTGACTACCCCAAGCCCGCCTTCCATAGGCCAGGGGCTGGCGACTAGCACCAAGGCGTAAAATCCCAGTAAACAGGGAAGGCATTGCCTTTATAAGTAACAACCACACAGAGTCAGCAAGCGGAAAGTAAAGTGCAGAAAAGTAAAGGGGCCGGAAATACAAGCCCAACTGTAAAGTACAACTGAAAAGAAAAAGAACAGCAACTGAAGAAAAGACGGCGGCCTCGTGTCGTCCACTGGCAATCCCACCTGAAGGGTGGGTACAGATAGCCTCCAGGCTCCTCGGGTCCCACGTCCGCTCCGAGCACGTCCCGCCCAGTGGTCCACCTCCAGGTACCGTCCTGCTCCACGCCCCAACCGTGATCAGCGCTGTCCGTCGTCTGCAACCAACACAACAAGGTGCGGGCATAGCCCGTGCAGGGGTGAGTACAACTACTCAGTAAGGACCCCGAGACCCCCGAAGGTCTCTCGAAATCCACAAAGGATATAGCACAAAAGAAAGATGCAATCACGAAGTAACATCTGACTCGACTTAGGTATATGCCCATACATATACCTAAGTCCCCAATTCTAGCTCTGCTCACGAGCTCAAGAACAACTCAATCCACAAAGGAAAGCAAGACTCAAATCCACAAGGAGAGTAAACAGTAAATCCACAAAGGATGGTTCAACACAATCCACAAAGGAGAGTAACATAAGATTCAGCTCAACCAGGTATACTTTTTCAGATGACGTCAAAGACGATCACTGATCCGTCTCAGTCGTCGGACCCACGAAGGATCGATAGGTACTAACCCCCGCAGAAGACCCACACAGGATCGGGCTCACACAGAACCTGTAGGCAGTGGCTCACACAGAACCGGTAGTAGGACCCACATAGGATCGGGCACTGATCCGCATAGGATCGCTGAGTGCAGTAGTCGACGCAGTCCACTGAGGATCTCTGCACAGTCGTCGCCGCAGTCCACGGAGGATCTCTGCTCTGCCGTCGTCGCAGTCCACGGAGGATCTCTGCTCTGCCGTCGTCGCAGTCCACGGAGGATCTCTGCTCTGCCGTCGTCGCAGTCCACGGAGGATCTCTGCTCTGTCGTCGAGGTCACAGCCAGCGCTAGGGTTCCCGCACGTAGCGAGCTCGTTTAGGAGGGTCCGCTCCACGAGCCGAGGGGCTGATACATCAACTGACACGTAGTCCGAAGTTGATGTATCCAAAAGTTCCGTATTGACAACAGGATCTCAACGCGACAGACGGCGCGTCAATCGGACGCCCGGTCTGAGAGTTATTGGCATTTTCGTCCCAGGGGCCCGGTTGGTTTTTAGGGCAAAACCAACCCGACCGTACTCCGCCTGTATCCAATCCTCGGGCGGAGCATGCCAAAAGTTCCGTCTCACTTAGAGGAAACTACCACAGCTGACGGTACGTCGATCGGACGTCCGTAGCTCAAGTTATGAGCGTTTCCGCTCCGAGGGCCCGGTTGGTTTCGTGTACGAACCAACCCGGCCGAACCCAAAGTCTTCCGAAACCTTGAGTATAATATACCGAAACGACCGTCTCGATCCAAGGATCGCGTAGCCGCTGACGGTTCGTCAATCGGAGGTCCCAGGCCCAAGATATGGGCGAAAGACCGTAGAGGGCCCGAAACGGGGGTACTGGGCCCGGGGCGACCCGGCCCGAACCCCCCCCTGGGGTCGGCCGAACCGGGTCGGCCCGAACCGGGCCGGCCCGATTCGGTCCGAACCGGCTCGGCCGAGGGAGTCGCTGGCGCCGCGGGTTGAACCCGCGGCTTGAGGGAAACCGCGGCCCCGCGGGGGGCCGCTTGTCTCGCGGACGCGGCCGGGCCGCCGCGTCCGTCCCGGTTCCGCGCGGCCGCGGAACCGGCCGCCGATGCCGCCGCGGCTTCAGCCGCGGCGGGCTTCCTCCACGGCGGCGCGCCGGGCGCCGCCGCCTTCCGCGGGCCGCCGGGGACGCTCCGGTGGCCCGATTTCTTTCCCGTCTGCGCCGTTGCCCCTCCCGGATGCCGACCTTCACTGCGGGATCGACGGATCGCCCCGGCCGCGCGGTTCGTCGTCGTCCGCCATATCCGCACAACAAAAACAGATCGGCGGAGGGTTGCCGGGTCTTGTTCGTTAGACCCGCACCCTCCGCGTTAGCCATAAATCACGGGAGGAATAATCAACAACAATTTTTAAATAAATTAAAAATTGTTTCGATCGGGTTCTTTATTTAAAAAGAATAATCACGGGAAAAAGAATCACAATCAAATCCCTACCTTGATGATCGTCGAGCGCGGGCGTTCTTCGCGGAAGAGATCGTCGCGGAAGAGATCGATCGTCGCGTCGTCGCGGGAAGGTGTCGCGTCGTCGCGGAAACCGGCGTTGAGCCGGCGAGCTCAACAAATCAAGAACAACAGATTTAAATTATTAATATTTAAATCTGTGTTTCGTTTAAAACCAAAGAAAAGAACTTGAGAGGAAATCCGAAATCACTCACCTCGAATGGTCGGTGATCGGAGATCGGAGATCGGAAGAACGTCTCGGGCGAAAGCGTCGTCGACTTCCGGGTTCGGCGTTCTTCGCGTTCTTCGCGTTCTTCGCGTTCTTCGCGTTCTTCGCGGAGAGGGTGGAGGAACGAAGATTCTCTCAAATCCTTTCCAAGGATTTTTATGTTGGTCTTAATTTATAATCATGCCAACACGAAACCGGTTAAGAAACGATCCATCAATTCGTTGAATTAATTCAACGAAAGAAACGACCCATTTAATTCACGAAGAAACAGTCCATTTAATTCACGAAATAAACCGCCCAATTAAATGGTCTGTTAAGAATTAAAGAAAACGCGTCGGTTGACTTTTCAGTTACTTTGACGGGTTTTCGCGGGTGCGTTACTTAGCGAAAGAAACGGCGGGGCTCGTGCGGGTCCCACCGCACAAATATCCTACCAAGGGGTAGGATATTTCTGGATAGCATCCTATCCAGTTCAACTCAGTTCAAGCCGTCTTTAAGTGACTTCAAGTGGCTTCCAAGCAGCTTAAGTGAAATAAAATAAAGTTGTCGCACAAACTTTATTTTATTTCTGACTTAAAGCCGTAAAATTTAAAAACCACGTCTGAGCAAACGCAACTCCGGAAGAGGCGTTTCTAAGCAAATACCGGCGCTGCGATTTCATCGGTGCCCTCAGAATTCGATTCCGGGCACCGGTTCAAAAGATAGAAAAACCCGCTCGTCCGTTCACTGAACGTACCCGAGCCAAACTTCGGAAATTGATTCCGGGCACACCGGGCCTCGGAATCAGGTGCCGTCTGAAGCTGCGTTCTTGTAAAATTCCAAAGAAAATTAAGAAAAAAATTTCCTTGAAATTTGCGGGTCTTTACATTACTCCCACCTCAGGGCTTTACGTCCCCGTAAAGATACATCAAAACTAGGGGAACAAATGGGGGTACTGAGCACGCATCTGAGCCTCCCGCTCCCAAGTGCTCTCCTGGAGGTTCCCGTGCTGCCATCTGACGCGCACAAGAGGAATCGACCGCCCACGTAGGACCCGCTCCTGTCGATCCTCGATCTCCACTGGAACCTCCGCAAAAGTCGCCCCATCGTCCACGTCCAGCTCCCCAAATTCGATGATGTGCGTCGGGTCGTGCACGTATCTCCTCAGCTGAGACACGTGGAAGACGTCGTGCACCCGGTGCAACTGAGGTGGTAGAGCCAGGCGATAAGCCACCTCTCCTATCCTGCTGAGGACCTGGAAAGGCCCGATGAAGCGGGGAGACAGCTTGCCGCCTCGGCCAAATCTCCGTAAACCACGTCGAGGTGAGACACGCAAAAAGACGTGGTCGCCATCCTCGAACTCTAGTGGCCTCCGCCTCCTGTTAGCATATGACTTCTGCCGGCTCTGAGCTGTCCTCATCCTCTCCTGGATGATTTGGACCTTCTCTGTCGTGGCTCGGACCATCTCTGGTCCCACGAGTGCTGACTCCCCAGGGTCTGTCCAGCACAACGGTGATCTGCAGGGTCTGCCGTACAACGCCTCGTATGGTGCCATCCCGATGGTGGAGTGGTAGCTGTTGTTGTACGCAAACTCCACCAAGGGTAGGTGGTCCTCCCAGCTGCGACCAAAGTCGAGAACACATGCACGGAGCATGTCCTCGAGTGTCTGTATGGTCCTCTCCGTCTGTCCATCCGTCTGAGGGTGGAAGGCTGTGCTCAGATGGAGCCGCGTCCCGAACGCCTCCTGCAACCCCTTCCAAAGCCTGGAAGTGAAACGAGCATCTCGATCGGAGACGATAGACGATGGCACACCGTGAAGCCGTACGATCTCCTGGACGTAAAGACGTCCCAAGCTCTCTACTGAGCCCTGCTCTCTGATGGGTAAGAAGTGTGCCGACTTGGTGAGTCGGTCGACAATCACCCAAATGGAGTCGTGACCTCTGGAAGTGCGTGGAAGTCCAGTCACGAAGTCCATAGATATGCCGTCCCACTTCCACTCCGGGACCTCCAAGGGCTGTACCAAACCTGCTGGTACCTGGTGCTCTGCCTTCACCTGCTGGCAGGTGAGGCATCGTGAAACGAACTCTGCCACAGCTTTCTTCATGCCCGGCCACCAGTGCTGTCGTCTGAGATCCTGGTACATCTTCGCCACTCCGGGATGTACCGCCAAGGGAGAAGTGTGAAACTCTCTCAGCACCTCCTCTCGTAGAGCGACTGGTACGAAGGTACGTCCTCTGAAAAGGATGTCATGCTCTGCTCCAAGGGAGAAACCATCAGGCGCCTGACCTGAGGATATCAGTGCACGCCGGGTCTCACAGTCAGCGTCCCCACGCTGAGCCTCTCTGACCCGCTGTAGAAGTGGAGGAGAGACTGTGAGAGACTGAAGAAAGGCTGCTCCGTCTCTATCCACGAAGGATATCTGCAAGGAGGCTAGCTGCTTCGTCGCCTCCTCAAGTAGCTGAATGCCCGTCCTCCTGCTGAGGGCATTGGCTACCACGTTCCCCTTCCCAGGAGTATAGACTATCTCAAAGTCATAGTCCTGGAGGAACTCAAGCCATCTCCGCTGTCTCAGGTTCAGGTCCTTCTGAGAAAAGATATACCTGAGACTCTGGTGGTCAGAAAAGACTGTGAAGCGCTCGCCCATCAGATAGTGCCGCCAAGTCTTCAGAGCGAAGACCACTGCTGCTAACTCCAGGTCATGAGTGGCGTAGTTCTGCTCATGCGGCCTCAACTGACGTGATCCGTAGGCGATCACGGCCCGCTCCTGCATCAGGACGCACCCGAGTCCAGTCCCTGATGCATCGCAGTAAACTACGTACCCAACTCCCTCCTCTGGCAACCTCAAGATAGGTGCGCTGGTCAATCTCTGTCTCAGCTCCTGGAAGCTCTGCTGACATCTGTCTGACCACACGAAGGGTTTCCCTTTCTTTGTCAAAGCTGAGAGTGGTGCCGCAACTCTGGAGAAGTTCGGCACAAATCTCCGATAGTATCCGGCTAGGCCCAAGAAGCTCCGCACCTCTGTCACGCTCTTGGGTGGCTCCCAAGCTAGCACTGCCTCGATCTTCGCGGGATCCACTGCAACTCCCGCCTCAGAAATGACGTGCCCCAAGAAATGGACCTCACGTAACCAGAACTGGCATTTTGAGAGCTTGCCATAAAGCTGGTGCTCTCGGAGTGTGTCTAGCACAACTCGCAGGTGGTAGGCATGCTCCTCCTCAGTCGTCGAGTATACCAAAATGTCGTCAATGAAGACAACGACAAATCGGTCGAGGTATGGCTGGAAGATCCTGTTCATGAGGCTCATGAACACCGCTGGAGCATTGGTTACGCCGAACGGCATAACCAAGAACTCATAATGGCCATACCGACACCTGAAGGCCGTCTTCTGCACGTCCTCGTCTCGAACTCTGAGCTGATGATAGCCTGA
This sequence comes from Viscum album, assembly GCA_963277665.1. Lineage (NCBI taxonomy): Eukaryota > Viridiplantae > Streptophyta > Magnoliopsida > Santalales > Viscaceae > Viscum > Viscum album. The sequence continues at coordinate 593,015 of CAUJRU010000082.1, read as the reverse complement.
CCGGAGGTCTATCTTCGAGAACCACCGCGCTCCCTTGAGCTGATCGAAGAGGTCATCAATCCGTGGCAGCGGATACTTGTTCCTCACTGTCACCTGGTTCAGGCGACGATAGTCGACACAAAGTCGCAAGCTCCCGTCCGCCTTCTTGGCGAACAAAATCGGGGAAGCCCAGGGTGAAACACTGGGTCGGATAAACCCCTTGCTCTGCAAGTCCTCTAACTGTACCCGCAGCTCTCGAAGCTCGGCGGGGGCCATCCGATATGCTGGAGTAGATATCGGGGCTGTCCCGGGGTACAAGTCGATGTAAAAGTCTACCTCTCTACGAGGAGGTAGCCCTGGAACGTCGTCGGGAAAGACGTCCACGTACTGGTCCACCACTGCAGGAAAAGCCGGACTCCGCACGTCCACTGCTCCTAGGATGAGGCTAGCCAACTGATGTGAGATGGGCTGCACTCTCCTCCGCGGAAGTCCATCCTGTGCTGCAAAGGTTCCCTTCTCGCCGGTGAAGGTAAACCTGCTCCCGTCGGTACGAACACATCGTACCTTGCGCCTAAAACAGTCGATCTGGGCATGAACCGTGGATAGCCAATCCATGCCCAAGATGACGTCGTAAGGCCTCGACGCCGCTACAAGGAGATCCCAGCCGAAGCTCTCGCCTCCTAGAGTAAGCTCACACTGCCGGCACCAGTGCGTAATCGTCGAGTCTGCTCCCGTAGGAGTCTCTAGCCGTAAGGATCGAGCCAACGGCTCAGTCGGAATCTCCGAGCTCCGAACAAGGGCAGAGGCTATGAATGAGTGACTCGCTCCTGTGTCTATAAGTACTGCAGCAAGGGTGGAATAGACACAGATCGTACCTCGAATCATCTCTGGCATGTCGGGGTCGTAGGCCTCCACTGCCTGGAGCTGGGCCTGTCCCTGCCCGCCGGCTCCCTGTGGTCGAGGTGGCCCTCCTGGTGGTGGTGGGGGTAGAGCCTGAAAGCGTCGCCCACCACCCGCTGCTCGGCCAGCTCCTCGGCCTCGTCCGCCTCCTCCCTGCGGACCGCCACGGTCGACCCTCTGCCTCTGCCTGGGTGGCCCCTCCACCGTCTGCTGCTCCTCTGATCGGCGAGTCGGGCAGTCACGAGCCATGTGACCCTGCCCGCCGCAAGAGTAGCACAGCCTGCCTCTCGAAAGGCTGGCACTCCGCTGTGTGCCTCGTACTGCTGAGCCGGTGTCCTGAGGCCGTCTGCGTGGGGGTCTGGTCTGCCTGGACCCGTGAGTCATCCGTCGGCTACTTGCTGCCGAAGACTCAGCTACCTGCCGCCCTGCGCTAGGTCTCGCCGCTGAAGAAGGCTCTGCCAGGAAGCTCTCGATCAGGAGGGCTCGCTCCAGCACTCCTGCCTGGGTCGGAATGCTGAGGGAGATCAGCGACGCACGAATCTCCTGTCGCAAGCCCTGCTCGAAGGTCCGGGCCCGGAAGAAGGGGTCCCGTACCATGTCGGTCGAGTAGCGAGATAGGTCCGTGAACCTCGCCGCATACTGAGCGACCGTCATGCTGCCCTGGCGCAGCTGGAGAAGCTCCTGGATGCGCACCGCTCGGAGGGTGGCCGGGACGAACTCAGAGCGGAAGAGGCTCTCGAAGTCCGTCCAGAGCAGGGATGCCTCATCGTGAACCTGGAGCATCAGGCTCCACCATCGTCCTGCCGCCGCCTGCAGGAGGCTCGCTGCGAGGATCACCATGAGATCCGCTGGTGTCCTCACTAGCCTGAAGATCTGTACCACCGCCTCTAGCCAGTCCTCGGTGGCCTGGGGGTCCGCCTCACCGCGAAACCTGGGCGGTCGCTGGCTCTGAAACTCGTGCAGTGCCCTGAGGCGACGTGCATCGTCGGCGTCTGGTACTGGAAGCATCGGTGGCTCGGCGGGTAAGGCTACCGCCGGTGCCACTGCTGGCAAAGGGCCCTGCACCGAGGCCTCGTCGCTCGGTGGGCTGCCGTCGCGCCCTACACTCGGAACCCTAGCTGGCAGTCGTCGCGGGGCCATCCTGAAAAGGAGAACAAGAGCACCACAGTCAGAACAGTATACCTGGTGAGCTGGCACAAGTAATCACAAGGAAAACTTGAGACTTTCATAAAGCAGATCAGTATACCCGGTGAGCTGACATAAGTAATCACAAAGAAAACTTGAAACACACACGCAATCAATGTTTTCATGCATTAAGTCGGAAATCAGGAGTCAGGGTCCTGGTGTACGGATACGTCGGCCGCCGCACCAACACTGGGCTCCCTGAACTGATAACCACACTCAATACACTAAACACTATTGCTTCACATAGAAAGAAAGGACGATCAGAGTCTGCGGTAGAACCGACCGCCTCTGATACCAATTTGTCACGACCCGTCCTCGGGGCCCGTGCCGTGACTACCCCAAGCCCGCCTTCCATAGGCCAGGGGCTGGCGACTAGCACCAAGGCGTAAAATCCCAGTAAACAGGGAAGGCATTGCCTTTATAAGTAACAACCACACAGAGTCAGCAAGCGGAAAGTAAAGTGCAGAAAAGTAAAGGGGCCGGAAATACAAGCCCAACTGTAAAGTACAACTGAAAAGAAAAAGAACAGCAACTGAAGAAAAGACGGCGGCCTCGTGTCGTCCAATGGCAATCCCACCTGAAGGGTGGGTACAGATAGCCTCCAGGCTCCTCGGGTCCCACGTCCGCTCCGAGCACGTCCCGCCCAGTGGTCCACCTCCAGGTACCGTCCTGCTCCACGCCCCAACCGTGATCAGCGCTGTCCGTCGTCTGCAACCAACACAACAAGGTGCGGGCATAGCCCGTGCAGGGGTGAGTACAACTACTCAGTAAGGACCCCGAGACCCCCGAAGGTCTCTCGAAATCCACAAAGGATATAGCACAAAAGAAAGATGCAATCACGAAGTAACATCTGACTCGACTTAGGTATATGCCCATACATATACCTAAGTCCCCAATTCTAGCTCTGCTCACGAGCTCAAGAACAACTCAATCCACAAAGGAAAGCAAGACTCAAATCCACAAGGAGAGTAAACAGTAAATCCACAAAGGATGGTTCAACACAATCCACAAAGGAGAGTAACATAAGATTCAGCTCAACCAGGTATACTTTTTCAGATGACGTCAAAGACGATCACTGATCCGTCTCAGTCGTCGGACCCACGAAGGATCGATAGGTACTAACCCCCGCAGAAGACCCACACAGGATCGGGCTCACACAGAACCTGTAGGCAGTGGCTCACACAGAACCGGTAGTAGGACCCACATAGGATCGGGCACTGATCCGCATAGGATCGCTGAGTGCAGTAGTCGACGCAGTCCACTGAGGATCTCTGCACAGTCGTCGCCGCAGTCCACGGAGGATCTCTGCTCTGCCGTCGTCGCAGTCCACGGAGGATCTCTGCTCTGCCGTCGTCGCAGTCCACGGAGGATCTCTGCTCTGCCGTCGTCGCAGTCCACGGAGGATCTCTGCTCTGTCGTCGAGGTCACAGCCAGCGCTAGGGTTCCCGCACGTAGCGAGCTCGTTTAGGAGGGTCCGCTCCACGAGCCGAGGGGCTGATACATCAACTGACACGTAGTCCGAAGTTGATGTATCCAAAAGTTCCGTATTGACAACAGGATCTCAACGCGACAGACGGCGCGTCAATCGGACGCCCGGTCTGAGAGTTATTGGCATTTTCGTCCCAGGGGCCCGGTTGGTTTTTAGGGCAAAACCAACCCGACCGTACTCCGCCTGTATCCGATCCTCGGGCGGAGCATGCCAAAAGTTCCGTCTCACTTAGAGGAAACTACCACAGCTGACGGTACGTCGATCGGACGTCCGTAGCTCAAGTTATGAGCGTTTCCGCTCCGAGGGCCCGGTTGGTTTCGTGTACGAACCAACCCGGCCGAACCCAAAGTCTTCCGAAACCTTGAGTATAATATACCGAAACGACCGTCTCGATCCAAGGATCGCGTAGCCGCTGACGGTTCGTCAATCGGAGGTCCCAGGCCCAAGATATGGGCGAAAGACCGTAGAGGGCCCGAAACGGGGGTACTGGGCCCGGGGCGACCCGGCCCGAACCCCCCCCTGGGGTCGGCCGAACCGGGTCGGCCCGAACCGGGTCGGCCCGATTCGGTCCGAACCGGCTCGGCCGGGTCCGGTCCGGCCTGAGCGCGGCCCGGCCGACCGGACCGGCCGGCTCGGCCTCGGCCGAGCGGCCGAGGGAGTCGCTGGCGCCGCGGGTTGAACCCGCGGCTTGAGGGAAACCGCGGCCCCGCGGGGGGCCGCTTGTCTCGCGGACGCGGCCGGGCCGCCGCGTCCGTCCCGGTTCCGCGCGGGCGCGGAACCGGCCGCCGATGCCGCCGCGGCTTCAGCCGCGGCGGGCTTCCTCCACGGCGGCGCGCCGGGCGCCGCCGCCTCCGGTCGCCGGCGCCGCCGCGCCGGCGACCCGCGCCGCCGCCGCCTTCCGCGGGCCGCCGGGGACGCTCCGGTGGCCCGATTTCTTTCCCGTCTGCGCCGTTGCCCCTCCCGGATGCCGACCTTCACTGCGGGATCGACGGATCGCCCCGGCCGCGCGGTTCGTCGTCGTCCGCCATATCCGCACAACAAAAACAGATCGGCGGAGGGTTGCCGGGTCTTGTTCGTTAGACCCGCACCCTCCGCGTTAGCCATAAATCACGGGAGGAATAATCAACAACAATTTTTAAATAAATTAAAAATTGTTTCGATCGGGTTCTTTATTTAAAAAGAATAATCACGGGAAAAAGAATCACAATCAAATCCCTACCTTGATGATCGTCGAGCGCGGGCGTTCTTCGCGGAAGAGATCGTCGCGGAAGAGATCGATCGTCGCGTCGTCGCGGGAAGGTGTCGCGTCGTCGCGGAAACCGGCGTTGAGCCGGCGAGCTCAACAAATCAAGAACAACAGATTTAAATTATTAATATTTAAATCTGTGTTTCGTTTAAAACCAAAGAAAAGAACTTGAGAGGAAATCCGAAATCACTCATCTCGAATGGTCGGTGATCGGAGATCGGAGATCGGAAGAACGTCTCGGGCGAAAGCGTCGTCGACTTCCGGGTTCGGCGTTCTTCGCGTTCTTCGCATTCTTCGCGTTCTTCGCGTTCTTCGCGGAGAGGGTGGAGGAACGAAGATTCTCTCAAATCCATTCCAAGGATTTTTATGTTGGTCTTAATTTATAATCATGCCAACACGAAACCGGTTAAGAAACGATCCATCAATTCGTTGAATTAATTCAACGAAAGAAACGACCCATTTAATTCACGAAGAAACAGTCCATTTAATTCACGAAATAAACCGCCCAATTAAATGGTCTGTTAAGAATTAAAGAAAACGCGTCGGTTGACTTTTCAGTTACTTTGACGGGTTTTCGCGGGTGCGTTACTTAGCGAAAGAAACGGCGGGGCTCGTGCGGGTCCCACCGCACAAATATCCTACCAAGGGGTAGGATATTTCTGGATAGCATCCTATCCAGTTCAACTCAGTTCAAGCCGTCTTTAAGTGACTTCAAGTGGCTTCCAAGCAGCTTAAGTGAAATAAAATAAAGTTGTCGCACAAACTTTATTTTATTTCTGACTTAAAGCCGTAAAATTTAAAAACCACGTCTGAGCAAACGCAACTCCGGAAGAGGCGTTTCTAAGCAAATACCGGCGCTGCGATTTCATCGGTGCCCTCAGAATTCGATTCCGGGCACCGGTTCAAAAGATAGAAAAACCCGCTCGTCCGTTCACTGAACGTACCCGAGCCAAACTTCGGAAATTGATTCCGGGCACACCGGGCCTCGGAATCAGGTGCCGTCTGAAGCTGCGTTCTTGTAAAATTCCAAAGAAAATTAAGAAAAAAATTTCCTTGAAATTTGCGGGTCTTTACATTCACCTTCAAAAAAGTACTTCCAAAACCTCCAAAATTATTTCCAAAACACTTCCCTTTTTTCCAATGAAACCACACATTCCATTAAAATAAATCAATTTCTATTTCAAAAATAATTATCCACTCCAAAAACAACATTCCCTTTTTTAAAAACCATTTTCCTAAAAACCATTTTCCTTTTTTATATCCACTCACACAAAACAAAATGAATCCTAAAAAATCATATAAAATCTTCCAAGATTAAAAACCTAGAATCCATGCCAACCCCGAAATATGTCTTAGCAAACCATACTGTACGTGAGCATCAACCAAAGGAAGAATCATCAACTGTTCACTCGGGCTATGCATGGGTCTATAGTCCATGAAATCTTATTGTGTAACACCAGATCACTCCCATTTTTATCCCTTATCCACATATACCAATAAAAATGAAAAATTCTAATCCTAGACTACACCTAAAAACTCAATGCTCGGAATGGGAAAGGGCTCACGATGTCCTCCCCACACCTACCTCATGAGTCTCGACTGTCTTCAACTCTAACCAACATGACACCCATAATAAAAAGGGAATCCTTTGATAACATTTTTTAATTAAACAATGCAGATTAGCCCTGAACTGGTCACTCAAGTCAGCCCGTGACAAGGCTAAAAGGGCATTCCAGATCCCCAGAGGCTCAAAAGTAGTCTTAAGAATCAAAATAAAATAGTAAGGAAATATTTGACCCATAAACAAAATAAAAATTAATAAATATAAAATGAAAAAAAAACACTAGTAATGGGAAATATAACAATATTCTTTAGATTAAAATACCTCAATGTGACCTCGTGGGTCCCCAACAAACACAAAACTACACTCGCTTTAATAGAGATTCAAATCTAACGGAACCGAAAACTAAAAAATATAGTTTGTGTGAGCACAGAGATTCCTAGTTGAATTTCCAAGGTGAAACAATGCCAAAAGGCCTTACCTTAAAAAGGAAATCCAAATTATACTAGTTTGAAAATAAAAAAAAGTGGAATAATGTTTTTTGTTCTTTTTATATTCAAGTAACAAGTTTTAATTTTCAATAAAATAATTTATCTTCCACTACGAAAGAGCCTCATCCCAGTTGGTGAGGACTCGACAAGTGCACCCAAGAGACCCCAGTTCAAAATCAGGCGAAGAACATAATTTCTGAACAGTGGAGCAGTATTGTAGTAGCCATTGTATTAGGTATTGTAGTAGGTACTATAACAGGAACTGTTTATTATTGTAGCATCATAAAATATTAATGTGATTGGGCTTTTGGGCCACCCATTTTGGCCTCGGGTCCTTGAAGGCTATCAAGCCACCTAAGGGACATCGGTCCACTACATGGCCTTTAGGAAACATCAAGTCCTTCTGGACCCATGAAATTGGTCTGAACGACCAGGCATACTCTACAAGAAGCAGAATCTATATGAGGATTCAAAGTAGGTGCATTCACTAGAGCATAAGATTATGAAATTTTTTCAAAAAGAGTGGGGTATAGAATTTTTCATCGAGACCAACATGTGCTTGAATAGGAAGCCTAACCAAAATAGCCATGCGGTGGTGGAGATATGACATCACAATGAAGATAATAGGGAGAAGAAGTTCCATGTATTTATATCGTCTATTTTTTCTTAGAACTATTGTTCATATAATCTAAATTCCTACGGGCCTTGAAGGTGTTCCCCCTCATCCCTTAAAAGGGTGTTATCAAAAAATTAATAAAAAGAAGGCATTTGGACTATTCATGTCATTTCTCATCCACTAAATTCTGAAAATAGATTCCAATAATGTATTAAAATTTCTAAATGAAAGGAATTTTTTTTTATTAAAATACGGTTTTTAAAAAAGTGAGATCATACATTGAAAAACTAAAATGAAAATCACCTCACAAAAACCTTGTGAAATAGTTAAACATCTACTCTTAGTTGGGGACCTGGGATCATTGTACCTTAGAGAAATGTGGTATAGAAACCATAAATAACAGTTTTCACATGCATGATCCACTAATAGGGAATCTCAATGGGACCAGTGGTCTCTAATCCTCACAATGTTTAGATAGTGTTGTACCATCAATCTTGCTAAACCATACTAGAATGAATCACTTCCAAATAATCTATCGTAATAGTTAGAGTCTTCCAACCTAGGTACCCATGGTAACCCATGTTTCCAAATGGTGTTGATATTTTCTCAATAAAACTTTTATGAACATATCACCATGTTTATCCAAAACACATTAAACATGTCCCCACTGACATCCTCCTTGAGTGCATTCCTCTATTTTATGTCACACAACAATGTAAATGCCTAATCACTAGGAACATATGAAAAATACCACATTTCCACTAGCATCGAAATTCCCACACTTGTGGGAATTTCCCAAGTAGTGTTTTCCACTTTCACAAAACATTCTCATAGTTCCAAATTGGCCTCAAAAATTTAAAATGAATATTATCATTTTAGAAAATAGTGGTTCCCAATACCTCTAATTTCTAAAATCTTTTAAAATCATAATTTAACAACCGAGGAACCATAAATTTAAATGTAATTAAAACTATTTAATAATTATAAACACATCAAATTCCCAATCAAGGTTGAAGACATGTTTCAATATGAAACTCACACATGAAGCATAGATAAATCTTTAAATGAAAACAAACAACTATTTCTAATAACCACAACCATATCACATAGCATATATATAATATACAAATATAGAAAACATTTTTATAAAAAATTAATCAATAATTAATTTCAAATTAAATATCTAGTCATAGGGAACCTACCTCAGGAAGAAGAATACCAACCTAGAACACCTTGGCAATTGATGGCATTAACGAAAACATCAAATGATTCAACCTTACAAACACATACATTCAATTATAAATATTTAACCAATTTTAAAAAATGGACAAATTTCCCTCTCCATGATAGAAAATGTACAATAGGTATATATATATATATACCTATGTGTGTGTGGGAAAGCCTTCCTGGATTCATCAAACACAATAAAAACACAACTGGAAACTAAAAACACCATGAAAAGGACCCTTGCACAAAATTTAAATTACCGGAATCCCATAAAATATAAAATCCACAATTTTAAATTTGTGAAAAAATAAGAATGATGGAAAAATCCTACCCCAAAATGATGATAATAGACCAAATTGGCCAAACGGTCTCACTATTGGTGGAGGTGGCTAGAACTCAAACAAACAAGACCCAATTGACCTTTTACAAAACCTAACGTTATTGGAAACTATTAAAAATCATAAAATACATCCTAGGGTTTCGATCGATCTATATTGGTTAAAGGGACGACTAAAATTATCCAAATCAGTGGATTAAAAGGAGAGAGAGAAAGACCTACTGTGAAGTTTCAGAGAGAATCCATGGTAAAAGAGTGTTGGATCGTCGATCAGAGGAGGGTGATAGAGGGGGGTGGGGTCATCTCAGGAAAAATTATATCCCAAGTTGGGGGCTCATGTGAGGGTTGGAGGGGAGAAGAAGAAAGGAAATAGAGAAAAAGTAAAATAAAAGAGGGGAAAGAAAAAAAGAAGAACAAACAAAACATAAAAACTAATAATAAAAATAATTATTATTATAATAAAAATAATAATAATAATAAAAATTCCTAGTAATATTATTGTCCCTAATATTATTATTAAATCACCATCATTTTTTTTATTTTAGTCAATCTTCATTTAATTTATATTTAGTGTTTTTAACACTGGATAACTGTACAGTTTGGCTACACAGTCTGTCAGACTGTGCACCAACTATGACTATCCTACTATAGATAAGGGTCACACATATACTCTTGTTACATGGATTCAAAAACATGAAAAAAATATGTTGAATTCCTCTATCCAATTCACGAACTAAACTGTATGGTTACCACACGGTTTCCCAAACCGTGCCAACCCATGTGACTCACCACTACAAACCAAGATATGTTGCATGCATACCTGTTAAAATCCACACAGTTTCCCCAAAAAAATGTGCGGCCCATGCACTAGATGATTCAAATCCGAAAACATTAATTATTTAATAGACCCTCAAAAATTCAAATTTGAACTCACCCCAAATATCAACAAGAATATAAAAATTCAAGAAAAAAAATAAATTAAAGGAATTTCAATAGTCGGGGTATGACATTAATCTATGTTATTTTTAAAAAATATGAACCAATTAAAAAATATCTTAAATTAAAAAATGAATTTTAAGAATAAATTTCCCACTTTAATTACTTTTTAAGTCAAAATATATATTTTCAGTTGACTGGACCCTCTATTCTATAATCACTTCATTATTTGTTCATTTAATAAATGTGTGATTCTGTATCATGATGCAGTTCGACATTAAAGAATTATCCTAGGAAGATATATGTCATTCAACATAGGAAATGTTATTTTTTATAAATTGAGTGAACTATACTAATATATTTATAATCTTCTTATCTCCAACAACTACTATGTTGACATTCTCTAGATGCAAATCCTGAAATTAATCATTGGTGATGGATAGTTTTCCATTACTTCAATTATGTGTATTTTAAAATAATGGAATAAACTATATTATATCATTACGTTATGAATATTTTTTCACATTATATATATTAATAAATTATATTTAAAACATAAAAAAATTGAAAATTTATTCATAACTAATATTATAATAATATGACTGGTATCATTTTTTATATATTTAAATCAAAATAATATTTTCAAATATTTTATAATGGTACTTAAAAAACACATGAATGTACTAAATATTATCCCTTAGTAATATATATCTAGATATATACTCTTATTCAAAATAATAATGGAACAATTAAAGATTTATTTGATACTCAACCATCATTTTATTGTTGTTTAATACTATGTTTGTAATTATTGTGTCTGCACATGACTCATTACTTTCAATTTAAATTTTAGTATATAATATTTTTGGACAGGATAAATTTTAATCCATGTTTGGAGATGAATTATATGTCATGTAACACCAAAAAATAGGTATTTTATACATAGAAGGAGGACAAAGAACATACATGGTGGATTGAAGGAGTCTTAAGAGAGATCAAGTTCCTCTGACCACCAATGATGCAATAGAGACACCATATAAATAGTAGGACATCTAACCAATCGATGGTCTGCATTGAAATGTTGTTTGGTTTTTAATGGGGAATAATTTAAATTCAACCCCCGCAATATTAAAAATGGAAACCCAAATTCCTCTCCTTCTTATTCTTTCATAGTTTTTTGGTTTGATTCTCCTTCTCTCCTTTTCCCATTTGGTTTGGGTGCACAATGATGGTGATTCATCAATGATTTCATCTGACATACATCTTCTACCAATAAGTTTGATATCCCCCTCCCATCTTCATATTTTTATTTCTTTCATTATGGATTAATTTTTTATTCAACTAGAACATGGGGGAATCGGCCAAATTTGATGGGGATTTAACTCTTCATTGGATGAGAAGGGACATGGACACCATATACATGCGTCTACAATTCATTTTAGTTAAGGTTCATTAGAATACATATTTGGTAAGAAATTATAGTTTAATTAAATTAAATTAATTTTGTAAATGGTTATATCAATTTGGGATTCATCCATGATTAGTAAATGGGGTATAAAACATGGCTTTATGGCCATTTGGGTTGGGATTCAGTGTGGAGTAGTGGTTTGGTGAGTTTTAACTGAATATGGTCATTATTAATTATATTTTTAGTTTATTTATTCTATTTAATTAAATTTTATAGTATCTTAGTGAATGTTAAAAGATCATTTGGTAACATGAGCTAGTACTGTGAATTGACAGATCATGATAGGAATTATTAGAGATTTCAACCCATATAATTAATTGGGAGAATAAAAAATTAACATATGTTGTATTATGTTCCATCCATTAATTTTATTAAATATATTATGTATAATGTTCTATGTGGTCACACCACTGAGGGATTTTACATTATTTTATTAAAATCCTTTATTTAAAAATGAAATTATCATGTGGTATAGAAAAAGTTCCATGGACACTAGTCTCATTAAAACTGGATTTTTTTCATGTGTTTCTAATGAAATAGTCCTTTGAATTTTCCTTGAAACAGAAAATCTTCATGGAGAGGTGTATGAGATGACTTGAGGTGGGAATCTCTATTAGTCTATGTGTGTAATCAAGTGATCTCACATTGCAAATTAGTTATTTGAGAAAATTTGTTTTGTGTTGGATAATATAGAGTGAACTATGTGATGGATATCTGTCATGTCCCATATATATAGTTTCTCTAGTGAGACATATCCTTGAGTCTTATGAGGCCATATGATGAATTTATTATTCAAATGGATGGGATGTCCTCTAAGAGTCTTATGTTGAACTGAAGAATTATCAAACTAAGGATATATAGTGGTATACCTCTACTATAGTATAAATTAGGGGTCCCCTGTAGGATAGCCCTTATTATTTGGCAATGAGTGTGTGTGTAGTCATGGGTAGAGGTGGTTTTAAGTGCCACCCTTGACCATAAAAATAATATTCTAAATCCTGGAGATGCGATGATAAGACTGGGAATATTCATTAAACCATCCCATTATTTGTTTTTTTACTTATTCGAAGACGTGTTATGTGATTTCCTTCGATTATTTGGAATTATCTAATGTTATGGTTGATAATGTGGGGTTTTTTGAATGTTTTGAATTATGTGTCCCAGATTACATGGATCATATTCCTAGTCTGACTAGAATATAATAAGGGGCTAGATGGAATAGTTGTAGATACCTAGAGGTGGTTCTTGGGATCTAAAAATAGATTTCGTGATGGTGTATTTATGATAATTCCTATGATGAATTAGACATTTACATAGTGATTCCATTATGAATGTATTTAGTGATGGTATTTGAAAGGTGATACTATAAGACCATTGAATATTCATGGTACCTATATTATTCGAATGTTGTTATATGGTGTTGGGTGGTAATATATCTACCAAGAAGGATGTTAAACAACTATAATAGTACCATTGAATTAACTTGATTGATTATTTGGATACCCCTATCCATCAAGTTGATGAAAATTGATTGTTTGGATAAGGGGTCCTGAGATATTGATGTGAAGGTGATAGAAAAAGGGATTCTAGAGGGTATTCAATTTTATTTCCTAGTTTCACCAAGAATTAGACATAACTGGATGTATATGTTTTCCTTGGGCCTTTACATTTTATGAATTATAGGTCGATTTGACATCAATGATGTAGAGTTACTAAAGCAGGGTAAACCCTTATTATTTTAGGATAATGGATTCTTGGTGATACACCCAGGGTCCTCTACTCATCATAGTTAAAAAGTGATAATAGAATCATTTGCACATGGATATAGGTTTCCTAAGGAAATGCCCATTCTCAATGGTACTCCAACATAAGATGAATCAGGTATAGTCGATTGGGGTTACAGACCTAGAGATCAATAATGGTTGATGGGAACAGCCAGAGTTATATGTGTTCACCCTTGGGGTAGTGGTTATATAATTATTGAGGTGGGGACATCATGACTTTATTAGATACATTATTTCATTTTCCATTGTAGTTAATTTGTTGTTTTTTCTTATTTATTGTTTCAAAGTATATAATGTTTTTTGGTGAGCATCTCACATGTACATATCTTATAAAATTCTGATTATTACAGTATTGTGTTATTGGTGCCCTATAATTTTATATACACTCCCATAGTTCACGTGGTTTTTTCTCATTGGTACATGATCAGCTATCACTTATTATAAGAATAGTTAGGGATGATGGTTGTTATAATGGATAAAATGGTCAAGAATGTAATGTATAATGATATCAATGATTGGGATGAAGTGGATATTAAGGTTATATTAAAACATCCTAAATAATTATTTTATCCTTACTTTCTATTTAATATATGCCATTGCCCCAATGGCTGACCTGTATGTTTTTTCTTTTCTATGAATGATCATTTTATTTTTATGCTACTTTTCATTGTGTTAGACAGTATCTTATATTTGTATTTCTTTAGAAACACTAGATATTTTGTGGATGATACTATTTTATATTTATTTTTATAATTTATCACTATACAAATGGGTGTAGAACCTCCCGTAGCACATACATACACCATTTACACAAGTTTGAAACCTCTGTATCCCATATAAGAGCACATGAGGTTATGATGAAGTCTGATCCATTGCAATTTAGGGTGAGCTAGGTGAGGTTATTTCAAGTTTTTTTATGTAACCACATTTAACTTTTTATATATAGAGAGGGATTCTATTTAAATGAATCAAAAAATTTACTACCTTACCATATCATCATTAAATTATCTAATATTGACACTAATCTGTATAGTCTATCATAGGATTTTTCAATCTCTTCAATTTTTTTCTCAAAATTGTTTACTTTCATTATACTAAACATCTATAATTCCAAATATAACATAATAGTCCCTATTAACCCATACTTATATTTGAAATTATTATATTCATAAAAGAGAGAATGGATTTATTGTCAAATGATCCATAAGTTTATATGGACTCGAGTATTATAAAAATACATTATTCTAATATTATAGAGGTATAAAAAACATAGTTTAAGAAACATTATGTCATCCATGACTTAATTTAATACATCATTTTTTATCTACCATGGATAGGAAAAACTAGTTGAGTTTTAGATTATCAATAAGGTTTATATATAAAAAAATTATGAATAATTATTGCATAATATATATGGTAGAGTGAGTAATAAAAAATTCCCATTCAATCAAAAACACTAGTTCAATAAACATCAATGGATAATATCAATATATATATCAAAAATATATTTTAAAATTAAATCATAACACTATAAATACATAATTATTTATATTCATGATTTTTTCATCAAGACATCATCTAAGATATCATGAATCATACTGTAAAGGCCTCAAGTAGGAATAAATTAATTATAAATTCCATATTTCTAAACTAGATACCCATATAATATAGAGTTTCTATTTTTTTCATTATACAATTAGGTGCATCATGGGGCTACATGTAATCTGAACCCACCCCTTCTATAAACATCAAATGAATTCAATATATAATGAATTAACAATATAGTTCACTATTAAAAAAATTAATGAAAAAACTAAATATATTGAATAAATATATTTTTCATATATGAAAAATACCATTAAAAATTTACAGGATCATTTATTGGGGAAAATATGTTTTCAATTTGAAATAAAAAAGAAAAAATATAAAAACGTTCTAGAATATATAAAAAATAATTTTCATTGAATATAAACCTTGAAAAATGTAATGGAATTTTCAATGAAATTAATCTTTATAATTGAGGAGAAACTCATTTAATGCCATTTAAATTAAAAGTGACCATTGTTTTATCACTTTTGAAAATAGTTAATAAAATAAACTGCCCAGATATTTTTAAAAAAAATTATTTTTAAAACATTGAAAGTAAATTCTATGATAATTAAAAAGCAAAATTAAATAAATAGCATGTATAGATTAAAATTCCATTAAAATTTTAAATAACATGAATGTTAAAAAAATATTCTCAAATGAAAAGGAAAAATAAGGTTTTTATAGCATACAAGTAATATTAGAAAAGAATCATCACAAAAAATAGAGTAAAATAAAAAATTTAAACCTGAAACATAACCATATTATCAACAAAAGTATCAAGTTTTTGAGATTAAAATAATATATTTATCATTACTAATATATGAAATTATAAAATACTATATTAAAATTAGATTGTAATATATATCCAAAATGTCATTTATATCTTTTGAATCAAAACTAATTAAAATGGTAAACAAGAATTAAAACACTAAATAAAATTTATAAATAATAATTAATGATATAAAATGTCTATGATGTATTTTATATATCATATAAATGAAATTTTGCACAATATATAAACATGTCACATCAAAGGGGAAGTGAGAAACAATTACCCTTAACTTGGGTGTCCGCTTAATCATACATGTTTGATCCTCATGTATAATGATATTAAATTTATTAAATACTTATAAAATAGTTTTAATTTATATTATATTGTTTTGATAATTTCAAAATAATTTTGAACCCTGAATAGTTCTCAACTATGTTAAATGAATATGGTTAAATGAACAATTTATCTATAAGTACCTCAATATATTATTCGTGGTAAAAAGTTTGTTATAAAATGCTTCCACAATATCTCAATTTTCTTCAATTTCACAAATATAGTTTTTATTCATTATATAAAATTTTATGGCTATAAATATATAGTTTTAAATGAAAATTGAATCAAATCGTATTGTGGAGGATGTAGTCCACATGTATATAAATGTGGAGTTATCATTTCTAATAGATAGAAGGGTATGAATTTAAATTATATATTTTATTTATAGAATGATAATTAAATAATAAATATCACAATATTAATTCAGTTTGACATTATAACTATCAATGTTAGCATGCGATAAAAATTAATCACACCGTCACTTAGAGATGAAAGGTATTATGATTTCATAAGCGGTGTTTTCATTTTATATAGGATAATAATAAGAAATGAAATGGTAATATAAAAATAATTGAAACCTATCTATATTAGTGATATTATTTTCATTATTCTTTAATCGATACAAATTATTTAGAAGAATTTTAATTAGAAATAAAAATTTTATGTGTCATGCATGATGAGTACATCTTTTTTTAAACCACATTTTCCTTACACCGTAATACATTATATCATTGTATTAGGTTAATGTTATAATCTTGAGAATGAATGAATGTAATATAATATGGTTTTTACTTTTGATTATGTAATTTAGACGGATAAATTTTAATTAAATAAATGAGGAGAATATGTCTATTTATTATTGAGGTGATGGACACCCATGGAATTAGTAAAATGAATAAAATATTATAAAGTCATTTTCTCGTGAAAAAAATAAAAAAGGATAATATCTTATATTTGGATAATTTTAATTATAAAATATGGAAAATTTGTATAGGTTGAACATGAATTTTGTATTATTCTTAAGCCTTTTCTAATTATTTTTAACCCTTTTAACTCATTATACCCATAACTAATGTGATAGATATTTAAAATTGTTACTTTACATTATGAAAAAATAAGTTGTATTAATTATGTAATATTGATTACTATAATGTAAAATATGAAATCTATTTTTATATTATTTAACTACACAATATGATAGAAAAAAATTTTAATATCTATTTTCAAAATGATAATGTGATAGTAAAAAAACCATTTTCTTGATTAATAAATATTTTATATAAAAAAATTATCATTTTGATTAAAATGTGACTAATTTTTATTATATTAAATCAATGAAGGGTCAGTTTTCATTTAGAAAAAACCAAAACCGATTTTTAAACTATGAATACATTACTAGGGGAGAAGAAGTACAAACTTTTTTTATTTTTACTAAAACATTAAATTGATATATAAAATGTTAAGAATATATATTGAAGTTCATGGATATATTTTAATGTTAATTAAATTACGTATATATATATATAATTTTTTTGTATAATTTTTTTCATATAAATTCATTTTATTCATAAATAATAAAAATCCATAAAATTGATTATTTTTTGAAAATAATTGTCATTCATTATTCACTTAAAATTGAAATATTTTAGAAAAATCAATAAATATCGCATAAATAATTCATTTACATAGTATTTTTATAAATTAAATTAATTTTTTAAAAAAATACAGAAAATTGAACAAGTTAATTATAATAATCAACTCATAAAACACCTTAACTATTTTGTTAAGGGAATATTATAAATGAATCATATACCATTCAGGTTAACTATAATTAGATGAATGTAATCATTTTTTCTGTGTCATTTTTATTGAAATTGATGAAATCCTTTCTACATAAATTTTTTATTATGGTTATTATTATTCACAATTTCCATCCAATGACTATGTTATAATAGTTATATTTAAAGAATACTATTTTTGTTTCACTTATTCTTAGAGTTTCATGTCATTTATATTGTTGACATAATATTAATTTAAATGAATCTAAAATATTATGATTTTTTATTCCACAGGAATAATATGTTTAAATAAAATGTTGTTGTCGGTCTCAAACATTGGGGATACCATGATGGGTGGACTAAATCAATGTTTTGATATTTCAAATTAATTTATTTCCAATATTCATCATTCATTATTAGTATTACCACCTCTGTATCAATGTCCCATATGAATAACACGAATAATCAATTCAATATATTATAGAAAAATATTATTATTAATTTTTTCCATAACTTGAATAATCCATGGATAATGATAATGAAATTGATAAGTGAAACACAAACCCTATTTGTCATTAAAATGAATTATAATTGGTGTGGTCATAGTTACCCTCCAAGTTTAAAACCATACAAAATGGATGATAAGTACTTTTAAAAATCAAAAGAATGCACTAATCTTCTAAAGTTCACTTACTTATATTGAAAAAATGATAATATTATAACTCTAATGATGTTTTATTGACAAGATTTAAATTCATCAGTTTAAAGTACATAAAACAACCATTGTAAATTATCATAGAAAATATTCTTCCTCATCATCCTCCTTCTTTCTAATTTTGGTCTATAACAATATTACTTATATTTATAATGAATCTAAAAAACATTTTTCTACCCTTATACCCTTCATAAATTTTAGAATAATATTTTTTATAATCCTAATAATTTTATTATTAATACCCTGTTATGCTTAATTCTCCATTCCCTAAACCTCTGTTATTTTTCTAGGCATACCACATATTCTAATGTGTCTATTATATTATATTAAATTTTATTAATCATGTTAAACCATATGTCTATCCATTAATTATGAATTCCAAATGCTCTGAGAAAAATACTATGACCAAAACGTGGAACCCCTCAACAGGATATATAGTGACTTAGATTCATCAATAATATTATTTGGTCTAAATTATTCAGTGGTTATATTTTCAAATATTATATCAACAAAATATATGGATATAAATTATTTTAATTCATATATGGCCTCACTTGATTCTCTCAAAATCTCTCAATATTCAAACTAATTGTGATGTTCCCTATTCTGCAATGGCATGGTTAACCTATTGATTGATTCTATAGTTACATGGATGGATAAAACAAAATTTATCTTAATAAAATTCTATATCCATATATAACCTTTTATAATCACATTTTGATGTTGTGACACTCTTTATGATGGAAACACCAGAAAAAAACTACAAAGACCAATAATATAACCATTTACCAAAAAGTATGTATACCTGGTTCAGTATGTCACCAATATGGTAGGGACCCCATAAATTCATTTCATATATATTATTTCATGGTAAATACATCAATTATGTGAAGCTATAGTTAAACAAATATATAAAATTGTCCATCCTTATGTACATTATAATAATTATTATTATGTTCCCTTTATTATGAAACCTAGAGGCTTTCTATATGTTATATATCATGATGAAAAATCACATTCATGTTGCATTTATTATTCTTCAATCCTCTATATCTATTCGTATATTTCATTATGAGTCTTCCAAATATCTTTCACAAATAATTTTCAAAAAAATCAACTCAAAAAAACCATAGAATGTATTTTTTCAATAATATATCCTATGTGTTTATTTATGATTTAAAAATAGATTCAACTCTTATTTTTCTTGGAAAACATTTATACTAATTATATCATCCATTTAACACTATATGAACCTCTATCCTCTAAGTAATTTATTAATGATAACTTAATCATCAAATCTATGCTGAAGTGAGATAATATTGGTGTATGAAACTATAGTTAACTTAATGAATCCTCATCAAAACAACATGATTAACTCTATTCTATTAAATATATCTAAAACATAACCACTCCACTTAAATAAATATTCAATTACTACCCCTTTCCTAAAAAAAGTTATAATTATTTTTCAGAAGTATGGAATAGTAAATTTTATATCTTCTCTCACAGAATAAATAGTAAAATTCCATACCATTATAAATAAACTAAATGGGTACTTATATAAGTTTTTTCAATATACATTTACATATTCATCAATTTATGGAAAAAAGAGTGTTACAGTAATTTTAAATCGAATTAATTCCCATGGGAGTGTGGTTAGTAGTATAACTCATCTAGTTAGAGTGGGTCAGTTGAACATAGTGACATATCAATACCTTTCATAATATAACTTTAGTACTGCTTTTGTTATAATATACACATAATGATATTGGGTTGACACATTAACCAATTCCCATATCTCATGTTATGATTTCTCCTTGATAATGTAATATAATTTTTCAATTTTCATAGTTAGTGAAATATTTATGTGTATTATTTTATGATAAATGGAATTTGGGTTATCAAACATTATAGTAATTTTATATTTTACAACCACCCTAATATCATTAAGATATTTTCTCATCAATTTTAATTAAGTAAATTCTTATGTAGTTTAATGACACTGGTCCTCTATAATGATAAAATATATATAATTATACTTCTTAAATAATATAATGATGAAAAAATATATAATATATTATTAATCAAAATATGTTGACGTATGGTTGTGGTATGACCTGCCCAATCTACATCTATGTATACCAATGAATATTTCCATGATTTGATATGATAAAACTTCATAAAATAGAATTTATTTTTATCATATATATATATCACCTTTGTAGATATCATGTGACTCTATTTAAAAAATATTGGTTTTTAGTGGAATGGCTTGTGAAAAAATAATAATAGGTCATATGGTTATGATATAAAATAATATACCAATAATATATTTATACTCCATTAAATAAACTATATTTACACCCTAATCCTTTGAGACATTCAACATATATATCCATAAAAGTTTTCACTATCCTTGAATCCACTATTTGGATCCAATTAATCACTTCATTAGGAAATTTGTTTCTAAGTAAATGTTATATAATTTCATTAAGGTTTATATTACCGAAGGGAAACATTAATATATCTCATGATATATATCTCAAATTAATGATAAAAAATTATGAAAAATACAATATTAGACATCATTTGAGTTAATAAAATAATATATTCTATGCAGATGAGAACCAGCAGCCATTTATAATATTCCATCTTAATGAAATGGTTAATAAATAACTCTTTTCAGTAAAACATAATCATCAATAATTATTTTTCATGTCAAGTGTAATGATCCTATAGGGTTTGATTCAATCCATATAATTTTTTTTTCAGGAACAACTTATTCTCATCTTCATCTATGAGTAACGCACATAGTTTTTCTTTTTACACGTACACATCAAGGGATTTATTTTTGAATTATGATTTAAATTTTAATAGAAAATTATTTTAACACCTTTCCACACCCATAGTTAAAAAAATGATATTGTTTCAACTAGATCTACTTTATTATGAGATTCATCAATATTTATTCCTTCTATTTGTGAGTAACCCTTGAACACTATGAATTATTTTTACTTAGTTACCTTCACATCATTATTTTGTGTTTTTATAATACCCAAATTTTTTTGATTGATTTTTGTTCCTGAATATATAATAACATCACATATCTAATTATTATCAATTTTGACTAGAACTTTATGCATATCCTTGAAAGAGAATTCCTCTCAAGATACCTCTTCATATATTTTTTGTTCAACGTGATATAGAAATAATTTTTTATGTTCATTCATTGATCTATGAGTTTGAATTAATATTGTTTAGTCACTAACAACATTATCATTATAGAATCCATCATTTCTCATTATCCTTTGTGTTGTGTTTGAATCTACTATATTTTATAATAGTTCAATTAATTACTCTAAATATTTACCATCCAAATGCATTCCCCTAGAGCTACAGACATCATTGTCACTACCATTATAAAAGACATGTCCATTTTTCTATGATCATTACAAAATTATCTAAAAAAAAGTAATTTTAATTAACCATAACATCTTGGTTTACCACAATTTTTTACAATACTTCTGTTTCATCAAATGAAATAATTTAGTTTAGAATAATATTCATGAAATATACTTTCACTATAATGATAATTATAATATTATTTATTCTATTTATATAGGTAAAAAATAAATTCTAATAACTCAATAGTACATTAGATTTTTTTTATCCCTTGAAACATTCTTAAGAAATTATTTTCAATATTATAACATTAAAATACATGGTAAAGATATAAAATGTTGTAAACATGGTCTCAATCCAACATTTATCTATTATATTTTTCTTAATGGTAATTTCACTTAACATGTTATTAATGATTTAGTTCCTCTCATTAGTAACACTATTTTGATTATGAGTCCCATCCATTTAATCATGAAGTTTAATGTCATGATTTTTAGACATTATTCACAACATTATTGGAGATTCCCTTTAATTGTTTCTATGGAGGTTTTAAAATTTTAATCACAGATTTTTTCCAATATATGTTTCTTATCAAGTAATTCACTTAAACTTATAAAATTTATGTGTAATAGCCATAAGTAAATCCATAAAACTATTTTAATCAAAAAAAATACATAATACCACTTTCCATCCAAGGATTTATATGTCATATACCCATACAAATCCACATGATCAACATTGGGAACCATTGATTATTTTTACTTCATTATATTTGGGGAAATTAAATTGATATCTGAGTTTTGACATGTATAATACATGTGAGTTTGGTCATGTTTGATTTTGAGGAATTCTTACCCTCATTCACTTCACACCAATTTCTCTGAAGATAATTGGTTTAAATACCTAAGAATCGTATACCACAATTTTTTGATTTATTCCTCGGATAGAATGAACTATTATCCACCACCATCAATGACATATTTTTATCCATTATTGTTTGTTCTTGGTAATAAAACTATTCAATCTATAATTTTTTTGGTGTAGGGTTTCTTGTGGAAATTAGAATCATGTATCGAGTCAAAAAATTGTATCAATTTTACAATGTTAAAAATGATTCCTTAAATAAACAATAAATCAATGAATCATATGCATTTTCCTTCCATTTTATCTTTTATAGGGACATTAATCATCAACTCCTCATCATTTATGAAATAAAAAACTAAAATTTAACTCACTACAATGTTAGAATATAGTTTTATAATAAATAAATTATATGAATTTGATATATTTTGATGCACAAAACCAAAAATTAAATGAATAAAAATATAAATTATGAAAATTATAAAATTAATGACTTTATAAAATAAAAAATTGTCTAATTAAATTAATATAGTCGATTCTATAAAATTTTTTTCAACTATTTGGTTGAATTTTTAGTTTTTTTAAAATTATATATTTATAATGAATGGCATGATTATTATTTATTCATTTAAAAATAAATTAACTTAATGAAAATTATGTGAAAATTATTTAATAAAATCAAATATAAGTCTAATAACACTATAATAATGGAAAATTCATTTTTAATAAAATATTTTTTTATTTACAAATTATTTAATCTAGATATCTTATTTTTCATATCGAAATTATAAAATGGAATTTTTTAGAAATGCAGTGAAATTATAGATAATTAATAAATTGATTATAAATTGGTTAGAAATATATATAAAAGCATTTAATGGTAAAAATATATTTTATGAAAACTATTTTTATGTGAGTAATGTATTATTATGTTTATAAATTACCTTAAATAGAATTTATTAATAGTTTTAATTATTCTTGATCATTATATAATTAATAAAATAAATAAACCTTCATCTAATGGTTTTCGATAATTATTCATGTGAATCTTAAAAGTGAACATTTTTAAGAATGGTTTCTATTAACTTTTTGTAAGGATATAGAATTTTATTTCATTCACATTTAAAAAATGAATCTACATAAATGGTTCCAATATTTAGAATCGAAGCTAATTTTTTTTATTTAATTTTAATTTTTTATTATAAAAATAAGATATTAAGGTAAAAAAATAAACAAGGAATGAAAATAATGATAAATGTATTAAATGATTAATATAATAGGTAAACATAAAGATATTGCTGAGACCTAACTAAATATGATTAGATACAATGAATTTTTAACCAAATATATCCTTTATTTTATGACTTTTCCGTTTGGGAATAATTTCCTCTGATAATGAAATTTATTATATTTAAAAGCTCTAAATATTTATATGGTTGTCACGCCTCTCATATAAAAAGGTAATATCTTATCTAAATTTTTTCACACATGTTGACAAATTTATATCAACAAAAAATTAATAATTTAACTTTCTTATACTCATACCCACAAAATAAGGGTTTGTATCGCACTAAAAGACTAGCTTTAAAATGTTGGAGGAGAGAACTGGTGTAGTAGAGGCCCAATTCTTGACATACATAGGCATTACATTATTTTTGCGGAATAATTAATACATAACAAAAAGAGACACACAAGGATCGTAATAGTTTAATGTCTTTGGATACATGGAATATAAACTTCTAATCGTGGTGAAAGACCTTCAAAATCTCCCATAATGATCTTCCCCTTTTGTTTCCTTACCTAAAACCTTTATTTTTTTCCTGGGGAAAATAAAACATAAAAAGGGTGAGCTTAAATGGTCAGTAAGGGCAAACATAGAGAACATAAAACAACCCATAAACATTTGAAAGCAAAAACATGAATATGAAATTTAAACATCAAAATCGTGACCAAAGAAATAAATCGTGGAAGTACGTAAGGAATATATCATAATGGAACATTAACCATGATAAAATATAATGGGAATAAAACATGTAATTGTGCAACCATTCATCACTTATTATGATTTCCATAGTAGCTAAGGCATTGCTACCAAGACCATCTTAGTGGACAAAGTCCCTTTCTGAATTGAGTTCACTCCTTGTTTCAGTCCTACAACACTGAACCAGATTAACTTACCATTCCAGCCATGTCTATATCATGAGATATAAATCTTTACCCAATTCATTGGAGGGAGATATATGTCTCACCCATCTCATAATGAAATCATTCTTACTTGTGCCACAAAATAAACATACATCATTCATAATAACCCAACAAATAAAATGGGTTTCATAAACATCATCCCATCAACACATAATCCATATAAAAGAAATGGATATCATTTCATAATGAGAAAATTTAAACCATTTAAATCATAGAGACTTTATACTTGAAACATACACAAGTGAAATAATGTCATCATAGAAGGAAAATGGTTTTGATAAAACACTGGAAATGTATTCTTGTGGAAAAAATCCTTTCTTTTTCAAAATCAAATTCTTTTCACAAAACGTCATGAAATTTTAAAATAAAAAGATTTTGTTTAAAATAGTAATGAAATATTTTGGAGTAATCTTCATGAAAATATGGCTTTATAAACCCGTAAAAATCCTTTCATGTCATATACGTTAAAAAAACATTCTTCTCGTAATTTTGTCTGAAAAGTCAAAAAGTACCTTGTAGAGTAAATAAAAGAAAGATTCCTTACATACCAGGGGTAAAAGTAAAAATGGGTAAAAAGGACTTTAAACATACATGAATACAATTTTATAAAACACGGACATGGCTGATAGCAATAACCCCAGTAAATACTTACGAATAAGCAATCTCAGATAAAAATGATATTTGCGAAATTATCCCTTACCTTAGGTCTGATGTGCTTCGTACGTTTCCAAACCTCATGTGTAATGATTTAAATAATGCCATTGACTTATTACAGAATCATATTCATTGTTATGATATCATATATGGTTCACTTATGACTTTATATCACCCGTTCTTTTGTAAGTTCCATGTTAAAGCAACGTTTTGGGTTAATTCGTTTTATTTATCGTACGTGTTTGGACTTGTTGTTCTTGATATTGTTACTTATATAACGATTTACTTAATTCCAGAATGTAAACCATGATTTAAATATAATATATATTTCAGTATATATATATATATGATAGATCAATTTAATGAAATGAAATACACCGTTCATGGAGACGGTAGACCGTACATACGTATGAAAGCTGTTTTCATTTACTTATTGAATTGAATGAAATTAAGTAGATGACATACATATATATACAGATAAATCCAGTATCATTATTATGTCATATATTTCATTATTACTTATTATATATACTATATAATCATTCATGAATGGTTAACATGGAGAATGAATCTCATCGCGTCGTGGAGACGGTAGTCCGTACGTACGCACGAGCGATGATATCATTCTCATGATCGTGGAATTTTATTGGAGTGTATGTATACTATTTTATAATCAATATAACTTTAAAATAATCATATATAGTTATTATTTACACCATTATACCCATCCAATTATGGTGGTGGTGGAAAATAGATTACACCACGACGTGGAGACAGTATTCTGTACGTACGCACGCGCGGTGATTTCGTTTTCCGTGGGATGGATAGATGGTGAAATAGGGTTGTTTCATACGTATAATAACATATCAGTATATTAGTGATACTGATGTTATTACTTCATAATGAAACAACCTAAGAAGAAGAAATGTAATAAGAAATAAAGTTGAAAGAATCGGTAACGAACATTATCTCTTCTTTGAAGTGCCTCTTCGAGTCCTCCTCTTAGGGCTCAAAAATTGGTCTTTGAAGACGACCAGGACCTCTAGGATGTTTTTAGGGAAATGGAAAAGATAATTTGGCAGGGGTTGTCCAAGATTGAAGGCTCAATGTGGTGTGAGGAATAGAGGGAGGAGGTGTCCTTTTATAAGGGAGGAGAGGGGAACCTTTGGAAAAATTCAAAATATTATTTTATTATAAAGTCATATTCGGTTTTTAATAGATACAAATTGATTTATTTCGAAGATAAGGTGGGGATGGGTCGAAATCCTCTCATCCAATAGAATTTGGACATGTTTGGTTTACTATTTTAACCATATCATTTAGATTTAACATTATGTTAGATAATTTTACTTTTACCATGTCTTCTTGTGTTCTTACACTATACGGTTAATAAACTTACTATAACAAGCCGAAAGAACCCCAAGTTTTTTATTATTAATATATATAACCTTATCTAAGTCATTTGGCCGAACTTTATATTTTTAGGAATAAAATAACAATTAATAATATAATATTTGTTTTAAAAACTATTTTATGTCAATTTTGACACTATTTAGTAATTGATTTTTTGTGAAAATCATAACAGAAGGATTAGTTCGAAAAAAGTTACACAAATCAATAATAATATGTCATATTAACCTATATAATTATTGTAATTCATTAAAAGTCTCAAATTACATTTATTTGGGTATTTATAATATCAATTATGTCAATATTTCATTAATAAGATAATTAATGCATCACCGTTTTGTCATAAATAAATTGACATATTTAATGTCTAAAAATTAAAAATAAAATACTATTATGTATTAAATCTTTTTATGTTTCTAATGAATATTTATAGTCGAATTTATCTTATGTATAACACTATATTAAAAATTATTTACTTATTAAACTTTGATTTTAACTATTTTTACTATTCTTTAAATAAATTAATAATAAATGTCCTAATCTAATAAAAGTGGTCCTAAATGGACATATTGTATTCCTAATGTTGTTTTTGGTCGAATTAAACTTATCCAATAGAATTAGGAAATGTTTTAGGGTAATAATAATATCATTTTTACCCTTAGTTACCCTATTTACTTTTAACAGTGGTAAAAAAAAGTAAAAAGTTACTATTCACCAAAAATTATTTTAATCTCATTGAACCACATTTTACTTACTGACATCAACTGTGTCTCTTGGATTTTTGAAATTCCACTCAAAAATGTGGTAAAATTAAGTTTTTTTTGTAAATTTGCAAATTCTCTTAGGAGGTGGGTAAAAGACAGTGAAAAGTTTAAAAAAAAAATTATATATCTAAATTTATTATAAAATGACTCCAATGAATTACATTGAACTTATATAGGTATTATGTATCAATTATGACCTAAAATAAATTTAAATAAAATAAATAATTATTTAAATAAAAAGTCGGTTTTTAAATAGTAACCCAGTGTTTTCACTATTCATCAAAAATTGAAAGTTTTCAGAAAAATACCAAAATTTCACCCTAGGCTAATTTCGATATTCTGAATCCAAAAATGAAGTCCATTTTGAAATATAAAATTTATAAAATTTCAAAAAGTGGGTATTATTATTCATAACAGCTAGTTTTTATAACATATCGTTGTTTAGCGAAACTCTGTATTGTGTACAACACACGCTATCGTGGAAGGTTGTGATTGCGTGTAGTGAAAGACAAGTCAGGGATGCCTACTGTGCAAGCTCCTTTTGGTGTAGAGTACAACACAAGACATTAATGTATTTAAAAAGAATATTTTTCATAAAATCTTGGTGTGTTACATTCTACCCCCCTAAAAATGAATTTCTCCCTCAAAATTCGTCGGGGTTATAAATGGTTTACTACTCCAAAGTTTCTTTAATAGAAACCCACATCGTAAAAATGAATACCAAAACCAATATTTAAAAACAAATGTATGAAACGTAACGGTTACCCAAATAAACTAATCACTGGGTTTCCACATAGGTGAAAATATGGATATGGAAGAGAAATCTAACCATCAAGTTCTGATGGAGAGTGGTAGAGAACATGTCTATGGAAAATCCAGCAATCACAAATCCATGGATTTGTGATGATCTAAGGTACCATCCGATTCATCAGATATAAAGGAACTAGGATAACATTTTTGGTTTTCAATATCATTTCTCTAAAGTTGAAAATTTTGAATTAGAAGAAATACTTTCTTTATTTAGGTACAATCTCACTGTTGTTGGTGCTTTGAACAATTTCCACTTCATTTCTTAAAGAAATGAAGTTGAACTTTTCATTTATGAAGTGTTAGCAGATCATGTGATAGAATGATGAGTCATTCCTTATATTTCAAACAAAAGGTTAGAAAAATTTATCAAATATACAGAAGTCCATCAATGGTGAGGTTAATCCTATACGATTCCAAAAATGAACTTATACTTCATCTATAATGCCGCTTAATAAAATAAAACTAGTTTATACTAATCAGAGACTTCCTATAGGCCATTGGTATGCGATAATGGCCGGTTGCACTTCGGTTGTGGGTTCTATTAACACAACCTTGTCTGACGCGATGGGCTGTCGCCCTTCCTGTAGGTTGTCCTTTTTCTAAAACTATATTACTATAACATCCCATCAATAATATAGAAAATTGTTCTATCCTTAAACAATACTAACTTATGTCCAACATAATCCATTCCAATCTTTAGGCTTATCAAAAATACTTCGGTCCAAGCTCATAGTATAAAGAAAATGATTGTTTGAAATTTCACATAACAACCACGTGAATGCCATCATTTATCCCCCATATATCATAAGATATATCTTTTTGGTCAAATTACAAACATGTAAATACCTTAATCATGTATTCTCTTGAAGAATGAATACCCATTGAACCTTAGTGAAAACATGAATGCAGTTAAAAGTTAACACATTCCACATACCAAAATCCTCAAAACTCTATATACTCAAACCATGATATCACTTAGTCCTTATATCAATCATGAGCTAATGAATTCAATCAATCATCTCATTAGCTTCTTATCCTTTTATTATGAGCATATCATCTACTTTCCAAAAATATCTGAATATACTTTCATGGTTACCGGTACCATTCAACTTATACTTTCAAAAAATATATGAAAAACAATAGTGTAAAAATACTTAGATGATTCTTTATTCCATAGTACCATACATTATTCTTTATAAACATAAAATCATTCCACTAACTTCTTAAACCACTGATTGAGCTTTATCATTTCTTTCATCTCATATTTCATTTGTAGTCTCTTCATCATCATCCACATAAATACTACTCATATGACCACACTGATTCTCTTCATGATATTTTCCCTTAGGGAATTGGTTTGCATAATGCCCATACATTCCACATTTAAAACATCTAATCATTGTTGATGTCGTAGCAATACTAGTATCCTTGTCCATGCTCTTAACTGAACCTTTTCCTTTGCACTTACTAGCTTTGTTTCCTTCTTTTCCACACCCAACTCATCTTCCAGTTCCTTTGAAACAATCTCCCCAATGCCTCTTCCCACATGATTTACATGAGGGATATTGAATGTTCTTTCCTCTATGATCATCATGAAACTCCATCTTTCTCTTATTATTTGAGTCAGGAAACTTACCAAAGTAGAGATTATTGATCATATTATGAGATTTCTGATTAGGCATAATAACGATGTGTGGACTTACAAATCCCTTTTCATTTGGTTTTCTCATGAAGAATATCATTCCATTGTCCGTCATATCCTCCATTACCGTGAATCTTCCAGTTTCCAACCATTTTCTAAAACCCAAAAAGAATAGTGTGAGAGGAAAAAATCATGATAGGGAAAGAAACATAGTAAAGGGGAAGTACCCTCAATATCTAACATCTTAGGTTAAATTCTACGATCGTTAGCGCAATTCTAGGTCTATAACCTATACGTATACTTAACCTTAGGGACATCCTTAGACATACCGTATACATATCTCTAGGGATCTCACTAATGTTCTCCATCCTAGTTTCCAAAGGTTGATTAAACCGTTCCTCTGATACCAAATGTAGAGGCCAAAATATTGACGTACATGGACATTACATTAATTTTGCAGAATAATTAATACATAACAAAAACAGACACACTAGGATCGTAATAGTTTAGTGTCTTTGGAAACTTGGAATATAAACTTCTAATCATGGTGAAAGATCTTCAACATCTCCCATAAAGATCATCCCCTTTTGTTTCCATACCTAAAACCATTCTTTATTTCCTGGGGAAAATAAAACATAAAAAGGGTGAGCTCAAATTCTCAGTAAGGGAAAACATAGAGAACATAAAACAACCCATAAACATTTGAAAGCAAAAACTTGAATATGAAATTTAAACATCAAAATCATGAGCAAAGGCATAAATCGTGGAAGTACGTAAGGCATATATCATAATGGAACATTAACCATGATAAAATATAATGGGAATAAAACATGTAATTGTGGCAACCATTCAACACTTATTATGATTTCCATAGTATCCAAGGCATTGCTGCCAAGACCATCTCAGTGGACAAAGTCCCATTCTGAATCGAGTTCACTCATCTTTTCAGTCCTGTAACACTAAACCAGATTAACTTACTATTCCAGCCAGGTCTATCTCATGAGATATAATCCTTTACCCAATTCATTGGAGGGAGATATAGGTCCCACCCATCTCATAATGAAATCATTCTTACTTGTGCCATAAAATAAATATACATCATTCATAATAACCCAACAAATAAAATGGGATTCATAAACATCATCCCATCATCACATAATCCATATAAAAGAAATGGATATCATTTCATTATGAGAAAAGTGAAACCATGTAAATAATAGATACTTTATACTTGAAACATACACATATGAAATAATGTCATCTTAGATGGAAAATGGTTTTGATAAAACACTTGAAATGAATTCTTGAGGAAAATATCCTTTCTTTTTCAAAATAAATTTCATTTCAAAAAACGTCATGAAATTTTAAAAGAAAATGATTTTTTTTAAATAGTAATGAAATATTTTGGAGGAATCTTCATGAAAATATGGCTTTATAGAACCGTAAAAATCCTTTCATGCTGTATACGTTAAAAAAATATTCTTCTCGTACTTTTGTCGGAAAAGTCAAAAAGTACCTTGTAGGGTAAATAAAGGAAAGATTCCTTCCATACGATGGGGTAAAAGTAAATATGGGTAAAAAGGACTTTAAACATACATGAATACACATTTATAAAATAGGAAATAGCTGATAGCAATAACCCCAGTAAATACTTACGAATAAGCAATATCGGATAAAAATGAGATTTGCAAAATTATCCCTTACCTTAGGTCCGATGTGATTCGTAAGTATCTGAACCTCCTGTATAATGATTTAAATAATGTCATTGACTTGTTACAGAATCATATTCATTGTTATGATATCATATATGGTTCACTTATGACTTTATATTACCCGTTCTTTTGTAAGTTCCATGTTAAAGCAACATTTTGGCTTAATTCGTTTTATTTATCGTACGAGTTTGGACTTGTTGTTCTTGATATTGTCACTTATATCCTGATTTACTTAATTCCAGAATGTAAAACATGATTTACATATAATATATATTTCATTATATACAGATATATATGATAGATCAATTAAATGAAATGAAATACATCGTTCATGGAGATGGTAGGCCGTACGTACGCATGACCGCTTTTTTCGTTTCCTTGTTTAATTGAATGAAATTAAATAGATGAAATAAATATATATACACATAAATCCAGTATCATTATTATGTAATATATTTCATGATTACTTATTATATATACTTTATAATCATTCATGAATGGTTAACATGGAGAATGAATCACATTGCGTCGTGGAGACGGTAGTCCGTACGTACGCACGAGCGATGATATAATTCTCATGATCGTGGAATTGTATTGGAGTTTATGTATACTATTTTAGAATCAATATTACTTTACAATAATCATATATAGTTATTATTTACACCATTATACCCATACAAGTAAGGTGGTGGTGCAAAATAGATTACACCACGGCGTGGAGACGGTATTCCGTACGTACGCACGCAGAGTGATTTCATTTTCCGTAGGATGGATAGATGGTGAAATAGGGTTATTTAATACTTATAATATCATATCATTATATGAGTGATAATTATTTTTTTACTTCATAATGAAACAACCTAAGAATAAGAAGCGGAAGAAGAAATAATGTTGAAAGAATCGGTAGCGGACATTACCTCTTCTTTGAAGCGCCTTTTTGAGTCCTCCTCTTAGGGCACTAAAATTGTTCTTTGAAGAAGACCAGGACCTCTAGGATGTTTCTAGGAAAGTGGAGAAGATAATTTGGCAGGGGTTGGCCGAGATTGAAGGCTCAAAGTGGTGCGAGGAAGAGAGGGAGGAGGTGTCCTTTTATAAGGGAGGAGAAGGGCACCTTTGAAAAAAACTCAAAATATTATTTTATTATAAAGTCATATTCGGTTTTTAATAGCTCAAAATTGATTTATTTCGAAGCTAAGGTGGGGTTGGGTCGAAGGCCTCTCATCCAATAGAATTTGGACAAGTTTATTTTACTATTTTAACCTTATCATTTAGATTTAACTTTAAGTTAGATAATTTTACTTTTACCATGCCTTTTTGTGTTCTTACACTATAAGGTTAATAAACATACTATAACAAGACAAAGGAACCCAAAGTTGTTTATTATTAATATATATAACCTTATATAAGTCATTTGGACGAACCATATATTTTTAGTAATAAAATAACAATTAATAATATAATATTTGTTTTAAAAACTATTTTATGTCAATTTTGACTCTATTTAGTAATTTATTTTTGTGAAAATCATAACAGAATGATTATTTCTAAAACAGTTACTTAAATCAATACTAACATGTCATATTAACCTATAAAATTAGTGGAATTCATAAAAAGTCTCAAATTACATTTATTTGGGTATTTATAACATCAATTATGTCAATATTTCATTAATAAGATAATTACTGCATCATATTTCTGTCATAAATAAATTAACTTATTTAATGTCTAAAAATTACAAATAAACTACCATTATGTAAGAAATATTTTTATCTTTCTAATGAATATTTATAGTCGAATTTATCTTATGTATAACCCTATATTAAAAATTATTTACTTATTAAACCTTGATTTTAACTATTTTAACCCTTCTTTAAATAAATTAATAATAAATGTCCTAATCTAATCCAAGTGGGCCTAAATGGTCATATTGTATTCCTAAGTTTGTTTTTGGTCGAATTAAACTTATCCAATAGAATTAGGACATGTGTTAGGGTAATAATGATATCATTTTTTCCCTTAATTACCCTATTTACTTTTAAACGTGGTAAAAAAAGTGAAAAGTTACTATTCACCAAAAATTATTTTCATCTCATTGAACCACATTTTAATTACTGACATCAATCGTGTCTCTCGGATTTTTGGAATTCCACTCATAGAAATGGTAAAATTATGTTTTATGTAAATTTGCAAATTCTCCTAGGAGGTGGGTAAAAGACGGTGAAAAGTTTAATAAACTTTTTCTATAACTAAATTTATTATAAAATGACTCCAATGAATTAAATTGAACTAATATAGGTTTTATGTATCAATTTTGACCTAAAATAAATTTATGTAAAACAAATAATTATTCAAATAAAAAGTCGGTTTTTAAATACTAACCCAGTGTTTTCACTATTCATCAAAAATTGAATGTTTTCAGAAAAATACCAAAATTTCACCCTAGGCTAATTTCGATATTCTGAATCCAAAAATGAAGTCCATTTTGAAAGATAAAATTTATAAAATTTCTAAAAGTGGGTATTACTATTCATAATGGCTAGTTTTTATAACATATCATTGTTTAGCGAAACTCTGTATTGCGTACAACACACACTATCGTGGAAGGTCGCGATTGTGTGTAGTGCAAGCCAAGTCAGGGATGCATGTTGTGCAAGCTCCTTTTGTTGTAGCGTCCAACACAAGACATTAATGAAACTAAAAATAATATTTTTCATTAAATCTCGTGGTGTTACAGGTGGGTTGTTCCCAATGGTGAGGTAATGGACACAACATAGTTCTTTAATGTATATTTAATCTTCACCTCTTGAAAAAATCAATTTCCAATTAATCCTAATGGATAAATTACAATTTTATAATGAAATGTTTCTATGTTGTTTGGGTTATATTTACTTCACTACATTCCAACTAATTGAAAATGAATACATCACTCATGTTTACATGTAGACTACCACATCTATAATAGGATGAATTTATTTTTACAAGAATGAATCTCATGGAACTTTTTAGATATATTTAACTAATATATAGTATATTTATTAAATAATTACTATTATATAATAATATAATATTATCTTATTTAATTCCCTCCAATCTATAAGAAAAAAAATCTTTCCCATCTGTTTATGCACACTACCACCTCCAAGATAGTTATTTATTATTTTCCATAATTTATATATATGTATGGTTATAAAATAATATATAATAAATTAATTATAAATGTACTAGAATAATAATATTAATTCACTATGACTAATTTACTAGGGACACAACTATTGAATGAAATCATTCATGAAAAACAGAGTAGTTTACTACAAAATACCAGCATTAATAATGAATTATAAATAAATGGGAAATAAAAAATAATAAGGGAATGGTATACTGTAATATAAAGTCAAATATAATTATAATATATATTTATAATAAATTAAAATTTATTTAACATGAGTACCATGTGTTTTGAACCATGAAAAAGGATGAGTTAATGGTTTTCGTTGAAGTGTAACTTTTAATTGGTAATGTTTATGTTTAAATTTATAATGTGAAAATATTTTTAAATATCTCCAATTAATAACATAAATTTTATTACCGAGTTCTTATTTATGGGTTTTGTATGAATTATTTTCATTTATTCAATATTTATTTAAATAAAATATGTAATTAAAGCTTATAAGTGATGACGAACTTATATATATTTTTTGGACTAGAATGATTTTTCACCTATCTGTTTTATTATATTTTTATAATTAAATTATCAACTATAAATCAAAAAAGAAGTCAATTTCATTTTAAACAACAGTTATATTTTTTTATTGGGTTGAAAAAATAATATTTTTATTATTTATTATATGGGTCAATTTATACATTATTAGTAAAGGTGTAAAAGATTCAATTTTTATTGCTTACTGATTGAAGAAATTTTCCACATTCATGACCATTCAGCATTATTAGTCTCAATTTACAAGTCTCTCTGATTTTTTTTAATATAAATCTATATTCTCTTTATTCTAGGATTTTTTTATGTCTTAAAAGAAAAGGTGATTAGTTATTATTTCTGAAGAATATTTGTACTTCTTCTACCATTTTTTTATTCATCTATGTCAATATCCATTCAGTTTAATTATTATTAAAATTTGATATAAAAAATGAATTCCACACACTATAAATCTTTATATGAATTTGGATTATGTATCATTGTAATCTTTATGAAATGTATTTCTTTTCCATGGGGTAAGTTGTCTGTAAGTAAATTATGAATGATTTCATGTTATTGTGTCATACAAATGAGTAGTTTATCTTTATACAATGAGTAGAACAGTTATAGACCAATAATTCACAGTGAAATGTTTTAACTCACATGATCTAAAAGGAGACATAGGCAGATACCCCAATCCCAAGAGGGTTTTATGGGAATTGGTCGTATCATAAAATGTTACACTTTAGATTACATCAAGCATACTAGGTAATTAATTTCGTGGTGGATATCCATGACATATGATTTCAATGATTTTATTTATTCCACTAGTATGACATGTTATTATGACTATGTTGTGCTCTCATAGATTATGGTTCATTATTATTATAAACTCTAATAAATATTGTCACATATTATGATATTTCTTTATAAAAAACTTCATGATTTGATATTTATATCTGTAGGTAAGATTTTTTTATCATATAGTTTTCGTCATCTTATAATCACTTACAGTCAAAGAAGGTTATCTCCATGTTTACCCTAAATATTACTCTAATATAATTTCTTATTATGTTTCCATTTTCTCAATTTATGTTTATTTATATTACATATGATATGTATATATGGATTCTATGTGAGAGGAATATTTTTTGAAAATGATGAAGATTTTTTATAAATATTTTGGTTATGAATATGGTCTCCCTATACACTAATCTAATGTGGTTCTTATGAGTGATTTGTTGTATGATATATTATTTTTTTCTAAAATCAAGAAATTTCTATCTATTATTTTATTAGGTCACCTTAGTTTTTATTTAAAAAATGGTTAGTTTCTTTTTTTAGGATTAGGTTATGAGGAAAAAAAGTAAAACCTAATTGAACCATTAGTAGGGGTGATATATGGGGAACCTCGAATTTCGTGGGTTGAATGGTTTTTTCAAAATATATGTCATCAGTGGAAATAAATTAATAATCATATTATTTCATACTGTAATTATTATTACATGATACTCTCTCGACCCTTTTTAATGAAATTAAATGATTAAAACCAAAATCAAATGAATAAAGGTAGAAGTATTATGTGATATTCAACTATAAATACCTTTCAGTAAGGGTATACTAACTCTTGGATCAATTAAATTTTCTAAGGGTGTCACATCACCACCAAAACAATTAGATATTATACTATCGTGAGAATCTTCAATTGGTATGATGATTAAATCTCATGTATATAGCTTCTCATTGATAAATATTTGTGGTAATTGGATCTTAAAAGAATTATTAATTTCCATGTATTCAAATTTGATGTGATTTGGGGAATGGAATGACTCTATTGATATAGACACATTTCAATTATAAATTATTGGATTTAATGCTTTAAAATTTTATATGAAAATATGATATTCAATTAGTGTAGAGACATATAAGCACTTTTAATTGAAATTAAAAACATTATATGGGTCCTAATATATACTTGTATTGGTATTTAACACAACATGTTATATAGAATATTGATATTTATGATATTTTTATGTTATGGAAATATTTTCAAATATTTCCTACAGAGTTTCCTCCCCCCCTCTAATCAGTATGTTAAGATTTCAATCAAACTCATACATGGCACCAAACATATTTTAAATTCTACATATAAAATTTCCTCATCTGAGTTATAAAAATTGAAATGAAACAGTATGCTTTTATATAAAATGCAATAATAAGACTTCGTGCAACACTATGCAGAAAAGTTATTTTTTAAATGAAATATGGGTTAATAACTCCTTTCATTAATATTAGGAATATATCATGATCACTATCAATAATGAGTTTCTTCTATAATTTTTTGATGAAATGTTTAATCAATAGTATGCAGATCAATACATTTCAGAGATTGGACTCCAATACCGATATCGTCAATAAATGTTCAAAATGTGGGGTTTATGTAATTCAAGCTTCGATGGGTGGTATGAAAACTATTAATTTGTATTGATTCCATTCAAAAATACAAATTCCCCCATTAGTTTCAAACATCTAATGAATATAGATTTTAGAGATTACATTGATTCATTTCATGCAGTGTCTATAAATGCAGTTTTAATATATTCCCCGAAAATGTACGAGAATAAATATCTTCTCATTATACTGTTGAAGTTCTTTAGAAATAAGAATCTATATTCTATATTTTGAAAATTTTAATTTCATCTAAAGAATGTATAATTATTTACACATGTTTTTACAATAGAGGGTATAAAAGTGGATCCTTAGAATAAATAGTTAATAGAAAATGGACTAAACCAAGAACTAAGATAGATATCCAAAAATTTCATGGAATGTGTGAATATTATCCATAACATGGGAGACAGTCATTATGTATATCATACACACTAACCTGGTTAACTCATAATGGATCTATGATCCTTTTAAAGGATTAATTTAATGAAATTTTAAACGAACTATAAATAATTATGGTCAATGTACCTATTCATAAAAAACCTTGTATGGGATACGGGTTTCTTATAGAAATTTTTTTTATCACATAAATGATTGGAATATTATAAAGGAATAGTTACATTATTGTAGAGTATGACACATACCATTAAATGTCTAATGAGAAAAATATCACAACACATTATTTCAAGTTAGTACTATAATATATATTGAAAATATTTTGGAGTTAAATATATTAATAAAGGTGTGGTATATTTAATAAAAACAGAATGGTATAATATATATTCAGATATAAGGAATTGACTATAATCCAATAGAGATCATTGGATTTGATTACATATTATGATAGGTGAATACATTTCTACCCAATGGAGGAAATAATGTTTTCAACGATAAGGAATGAAGGATCAATATATATAATCTATGATGATGATTGAAAAAGATCCCATTTTTTTATTTATAGAGGATGAACCAAGAAATCATGAGGGAATATGATAAATCATATCATTCATAAATGAATGTTCAATATTCTATGATTTTAATATTAATGAAGCAAAAAATGAGGATTTGAATATTACAATGAAGGTAATAATTGTTTTAATGATCAAACTCAATCTTAATGGAATTATAGAGTTAATGAACTTAATATTTCTCATATCAATAATATAATTATGGAACGATCTTTTAGAATAAGATCATAACATTTCAATCTCTATATAGCTAGGAATCAAGAAGATGTATAGAGACATTAAAGAGAATGTTTTATGGGACAATATAAAAAAATGGAGTATATATCTATATTTCAATAATGTTTTCAAGATCAAGCTAACTTTCAAAAACCTAATTAGATGTCGCAACCATTTCCCATGCTGATATAAATATTATAAGACATTATATTTCATTTAATCAAAGTACAAGCCATGAGATCTAGAAGATATAACATCATTTTAATTGTAGTCTATTTTCTAATGAAATATAAATTTCATTACTATTAGATAAGTTTTTTCTACTGATCAATTTTCTATGATATATGTTATTAAAATGGAAATTCTAAAAGTTTGTATTGATAGATATTGTTTGTGATCAATATATGAGGTTTTTATTGATGTTCTAGTGAATTATTCAGAAAGATGTGAATATGGTTTCATGCTTTAGTTATTTATATTATCCTAAAAAATATAATCTATATGAGGGAACGATTAAAACCATAAACGATAGAACATGATCTTCCTCTATAGAATTAAAATGTGTTATATTAAAAACAATTCTATGGATTAAATTTATAAAGTTAATACTGTTTATTAGATCATTTTTATGCATTATTATGACACTCTATATGGAAATAAGTATAGAATTACTACATGATGGGATGATACTGGAGAAAAAAATCTATTGATAACTAATATAGATTATTAAATTATAAAAAATGTCACATCCATTCTACATCGCAACTTGTTTGTGATCATATAGTAGTTAAATATATATTTCTACCCATATACCACTATGACAAATTGGTTTTGTATCACACATTTCAAATTTAATAAAAATTAAAATTCATGATTAATTTTATTATTTTTTTCATATCACAATTAATGAGTATAATATTATTTTTTTCATTGTTGGTTGAGGTGAT
Source organism: Viscum album (assembly GCA_963277665.1). Classification (NCBI taxonomy): domain Eukaryota; kingdom Viridiplantae; phylum Streptophyta; class Magnoliopsida; order Santalales; family Viscaceae; genus Viscum; species Viscum album. The sequence goes on along the minus strand of CAUJRU010000082.1, from coordinate 552,878 downwards.
TTGGAGGGCTAAATATGATGTTGAAGAAAATTTGACAAAATTATGAAGGAATCAAAAACCTATGTGTTATCAACTTCATACATATACTAATATTGTAATCCAATTGGGCTGTTATTTTTTTGGATGATCCAAAATGGAATGGGATAAAACTTTTTAGAAGGCACTGAATCCCAACTCACCTATCATATGGCCCAAAAAATAGATCTGTCCAAGGAACCGAATATGTATGATGTCAAAATTGGTGTTCTATATTTCATTCTTATCATGGACAGTTATAGTCCCATTGAAAATAAATGTTTGGTAGAGTTAGTCCAATGGTGGTTCATTTTTTTTTGTTTTTTATGAAGTTATATAAGAATGTATGGCCACCGATAACTATGGGAAAATTGGGTTCTCTAAATTCGGGTCTCCAAAACAACCTTCCACTGCCTATAAATTAGTAACTTTGGAACCCCATTTACAAGTTCGAAAAGTAGTTATGTGTTACCATTTTGATGTTTCCAGGGTGTCATTTACTCATCCATGAAGTTCTAGAGGCCCCTATCCTCACATGGGGGGGTCATACATAGAGGAAAGGATCCACCTGCACCTCCTACTCCTCTTAATGGAATGAAATACAGTGGATGATAAATTCAAGAAAGATATAGATCTTTTGAATGGATGACGAAATTTTTTCTTCATATAGTTTGGTGTCATTTTGTGTGACAATTTTAATATATTTGTTATCTTACCTTTCTCCTTATTTGAATGAATTTATTTGGTAATCATAGGTGTAAAACATTTCATTTAAATAACAATATGGTTGAGATTTAAGTTGGAATCTCCGTTTTTTGTGATTGGAAAAAACAGACATCATATTTCACATTAAAATACATAATATTTCCATATAATATAGTGTCCCAAGTTATTTTCTAGAGATCAAATCCTTTACAAAATGATTTTTATGCTAAGGGGTGGATCATTATGTTTCTTTTTAAAGGGTATGAGGGGAATTGAGATCTTGATTACCCTGATCGAAAGGATTTCGTTAAACCATGTTTAATTTTCAAAACAATGAACTAAAAAAAATTATAGTGAACATGAAATGACCTCCTTTTATAATAATTATTAAATAACCACTTTTACTTAAGAACTATTAAACTCTTTGATTATGTCATTCTTTTATTACTGTTTTCAAAACCTCTCCCACTATTAGTAATATTTATTAAAAATATTCACATTAAACATCCAAATATCATTGATTGATAAACAAGGGTCTTCCATATACATTAATTGATCATTAAAATCATAATCAATTTTATATTTTGTGACAACACGGTCATATTTTGGAACCATTTTTGGGGATCCCTTCAGTTTTTAGTGTGTGTTTATTATAACATTTTTTGTAAATTATTTTAAAATTCATTTTTTATCATTTACATTTAAATATATATATTTTTGGTTATATAAATTATATGATATGTTCATTATGAATTTTACATTGGGTGATTTACCACCTTTGGATCCTAGAATAGAGAGGATCCTATATCAACAACACCACGAAATAATAGAGAACACATTGAAGGATGACTACCAAAACTTTGAAACTATTCTCAGTCCATCTTCGTATTCTGAAACCCATGTTATAACTGTAATACACTTTCATAATATGGATCAAAATAACCAAGAAATAATATAACTAACCTCCCCTATTGTAGATATTCATTCCATATACATTAAAATACATGGTGAAGCACATAATTTTGATCTAAAATCCGGTTTGATTCACTAATTTCCAAGATTTTATAGACTAGCCGGAGAAGATCCAAATATTATCTTAAATTAATTTCACTCTATGTTTTCAACATTAAAACCCAATAATTAGGATTATGAACAATTAAAGCATATAGAATTATCTTTATCATTATATGAAACTGAAAATACTAGTTCTGTTAAGTTAATTCCCCAATAAAAGGCTATGCAAACAGAAAAATCCTTTTCCATGAAAAAATAATTCCCAACCTCTTGAACATAAATATAAGGAAATAATTTTGTGGAAGAAGACAATCAAAAGGGTAAAAATTCATGAATAAATAGAAATATTTAAAAATATTTTTTCATGTTGTCTACACTGAAAAACATGTTATCAAATTTCCATATGTTATTTTTGGGAAGGATTAACTCATATTTAATAAAACACAATTGATGTTACTCCAGGTGGTTCCAAAGTTGAAATTCTCCCACACACTACAAGGATATTCATTGGTAACATGTCTTGTAACACCCAAAAATTTAGTTCGATTTCTTGTGTACACAATCTAAGTTTCCATGAGGTTAAAATTACTCAATTTGAGAAGAATTTGAACATTAATATTGAATGGGTACGTACCCTTATTCATTATATTTATCTTTCCAAAGGTATGTCTCAATATCCACCTCTGAGATATTGCAATACTATTCAGTAGAAACCCATTATTCTGACCAATTCTCTAAACTGAGATACTATTTTGAGAATTCCGAGGAAATTTTTCTAGTATACCCATATAACCATCCCATTCAGAAAGAACCATGCTATCTATCAAACCCTAGGTGGAATGAAAATAAATCTTATAGAAAATTGGGGGTATTCAAACCAACCTCGTCAACCATGGATCCAACTTGGGTTGATTAATCATCCACCACCATTAATTAGAAATCCTCAACCACCAAAAAGGCCTTTCCAAAACCCACCTACAAAACCCAACCCTATTATAGAAAACAAAATGAATCAAATGTCTCCAAATAATTTCCAATACCAAAAAACTTCCCATTCATCCATAGGAGACCTAAAAACCCAATTAGGCCTATATTCCAACTCAGTGGGTGGAATCCAACTCATGGGTTAGGTAAACTAATCTATAAACCACTAGTCAAGCCTAAGGATTAGGGAAATGTTACTTATGTCACATGTAAAAGTAGAGCACAATATAAAACCCAAATGACCTCTCAATTAGAGTCACCCTCTCTTGAGGAAACAAAAATCCCAACCACTAAAAAATTCCAAATAAGGAAAAAACATGTCCTGAAGGAATCCCTAGAAATGAAAAAAGTGTTCCTTTTGACGAACCAACATGATAGACCGTTCCTCATAAATTTCCCCAAAGGGAAACCCAACTATGGAAAAAAATGAACATAAGAATGAATTCATGGAAACTCATAAAAAAATTCTGGGTAACATCCCCTTGATTTATTATGTAAATAAAATTACACGATATGTCCAATTTCTAATTAGGATCAGTATATACTGATTGAGAATTTGACATGATCAAAAATAAATATTTGTGAGGAATGTAATTGCATTGAAAGAGACATAACTTCCCACCAAATGATGTGATCTGAGAACATTCTTGATTCCTAGAACCGTAGGGAGTATTTATATACAATGATAAGTAGAATTTGGGTTCTTCTATAACTGTGTGGGGGTATGATCATATTGTTATTCACAATTCATTTATACCCTTATACCCCTATGATAAAATGATTTTGTATCACAAATTTCAAGGTTAATAACCACTTCAACATTACGCATGATTCAATTATTTTAGGTTATTCATTGTTAATGTAGGTAATTTTACTTTTTTAATTATAGTTGGAGGTGATTTGTAGGGCCCAAGATGATGTTGATGAATATTAGGGAAAATGGTGTAGGAATTTATGAACATATATAGACTCAACCATATAATAACACTAATAAATTCATTCAATTAGGATGATATTTTGACATATGATCCAAAAATTTTTGGTATGAAACTTTTATAAAGACACCCAATCTCGATTTTTCCATCTTTTGTCCCCAAAATACAAATTGATCTGTGTAAATGAATCAGTATAATGTCAGAATTTATGTTATTTATTTCATATGTATCTTCATTTGTAGTTTTCCAAATAACACCGATTTTTTGCTGGAGTTAATCAATAATTGGGGTAACAACTCTTGTTTTTCCAAAATTGATATTATACATTCTATTAACTGAAAACTGAGGTCCAAGTGGTTTCTTGGAATCATGGTTTTCAAAACCACCATCCACTTTTCCTATAAAATTGGATCCTTGGGAACCATATTTTCACGTTCTCTAAAGGAGTGATATTCTACTATTTTGAGTCCAATTGGATTCCTATCCTCATCCAACAAATTATGGAGTACTCTATCATTATAGGGAGATCAAGGATGGAGATAAATTTCCACTTGAGCCTCCACCTCTTCTCGTTGCTGTGCTAATTAGTGGACGATCATTTCAAGAGATCTACCCATTTTGTTAATGGAGTTAAATAACATGTTCATATAATGGTAAACAGTATTTTTTTTGTTAGACATTTCATTTATGATTTATATTATATTTCCCTTACTTTTTATACATTTATTTGGTACACATTTGTGTACCGGAATTTATTTCAATTCAGATTGGGTTGATATTTAAGTGGGAATCACGGGTCGTTCCAATTGGACAACAAAAGAATACTATTTCTCTCATGCATACATAATATTTTTTATATGGAATCCATTGTTCTTTTAATGAGATGCAAACCATGAATAAATTATTTTTTTGTTAAGGGTTTGTAATTTGGGAATCATTAAGAGTAATGGGAGGAATTGTGATCTTGATTACCCTCTAACGAATGTTTCCATTAATCCATTGGTGATTTTCAGAAAAATTGAACTAATGAAATTTTATAGTGAAAATTAAATGACTTCATTCTCTCATAATTCATAAAAATACGATTTTTTATGAACTATTAAACTCTTTAATTATGTAATTTTATTTTAAAAATTGTTTTCACAATACCCCCTTTAGTAATCATTATTAAAAATACTCACTTTAAACATATAATGCACCTTGAGTGAAGGCCTAGGGTCTTCCCTATAATATAAACAAACTTTAAAAACATAATAAATTTCACATGTCAAGTAAACATGGTTAGTTAGATTAGATGATAAAAAATTATAATTAAAATCATTCATGAGATATATATTTTGATGGAAGTGATATGGTAGTCCTTAGAATATCTCCTTAGAATAATGTTATGATATTAGGATAGATAAGGATGTTAATACATAGATTTATCCACCCCATCATGATTTTTGATTATATAGGGATGGTAGATTTTTTGCTTTTAACATTTTATGAACATTTGTCTGGTTCATTTTTTTTCACATATCATAATATATGAAGTACATAACTGACCATCCAAATGTAATTGATGTAGATGTAGTATGACTACAAGAGAATTTTTACAAAGGGGAATGACTGGTGGAAAACCTAAATTGAAGAGATAAGAATCAACAATTCAGAACAACCAAATTAGTATATTTCTAGCATAGAATGATAACATTAAGGGTGAAATATTAGATCCTATATATGAAATGTAGAAGTATTATCCACATTTATTTTCAATAGAGTTTGAAAATTTCAAACGATAATTTATTTTAATGTGGCTGAATGTAACACACATTGATTTTAGAAAAAATATTCTAATGAAATAAATATTATTATTTCAGTAGATTGTGATTCACAATGCACAAATCATTAATGAAAATTGATATACTATATGAAAAATGATTAAATAATAGATTATATTAAATAAAAAGGTTCTAATAACTTAATATATTTTTTTCTATAGAAAATATTTTATTCTATTTTATCACATTATCCATTTTATAAATTATAATAGTATGTATGAATTATATGCATTTATTTTTGATTAAATTATAAAGTCAGTTAATGAAAGTTATGGAATATTTTTTACATGATATTAAATTCGAGTCTAATAATTCATGGAAAAATGAAAATACTTGGTTTTCAAGCATTTATTTATTTATTTATTTGATAGCTAATTTGTGGAATATTATTCATTTAAATCATATAATAGTATTTATATACATCTTTAAAAAATAGAGATAATTTATAAATTGATTATCAATTGGATGGAAAAATATATAATCAATTAATGTTGAAATGATATATTCTTAAAAAAACTTCTTTTTTGGGAGTAATGATTTTTACTATAATAAATTACGTTAATAACTATTTATGAATTATTTTGTTGAAATTCATTCAAAATATATTCAGTTAAATAAATTCACATTCATTATTTTTTTTCACTGTGAATTGAATCAGAATAAAACTAATTTTACACATAAAATATCGATTAATTACAAATAACGAATTTATACATTTTTTGATTTGATATTAGAATAAATTTCTAAGACCTTATGAAATTTAAGATTCTAAATTTGATTATTTATTAATAATTTTAAATTAATAATTTCATTATATGTCAAATTTTATTACCGATTATTAAATTAATTTACCTATGTAAAAACATACATAGTCACAATTGCTATGGATAATGGTCGTAAATGGTAAAAATAATATAGAAGTACCAAAATATAAATAAACCATGTCTAAATTTGATTATATGAGTGGATTTAGACCTTACATTATCCAATCTTCTAATATTTGGACATTTTATACCATTACACATTTAAAATGAAATTTATTATATTTAAATGTTCATAATATTTTTAATGGTTCAACTCATCTCACATATAATATGGAACCACCTAAACTAAGTTATTCACAAACATCTTAAAGCTTGGCTTGGAGAATTACAACAAAAATCACTTATCATCCCTCTACCCATTTCATATGGGTTCTAACCTACAATGTCATGTGTCATTATGTATTGTTTTAAATCAAGAGAAATTTAAATATTTGTTTCCAGATCTGCCTTAATGAAAATATATTAACTTCTCTAAGGATATGGTATAAAACAATTTTTATGACCACTCCACTAGTATATGAATATTTTTTATTAGCCTATGAAAATGGTTTATTGAAACCTGCGTGGTTCAAGATTTATAGAATATTTAATAATTAATTAAATATATACTCATTTATTAACACATTTTCATTATATGAAATATTATAAATAGAGAATCATAATGAGATTACATAACATTTGTTACTTCTAGAAAGATGGGATTTTTCCTAGGAAGGGAAAACATATTGCGGGAACTGGGGTAGGGGCTATTCCTTTTTCAATCCTTGTCATTTTTAATTGAAATTTTTTTTTTCCATTTTATCTCTATCCTCATATTCTTATCACATAAATTTTTTATCCTCCAATTGTTATCATGAATCCAATAGATAATGTGGAGTGGTAGGAGGAGGTAATTCCCATGGAGCTCATCTGAAGGTAAATCAGGTGTTGGAGGGTGGGTGGCATGGATATGGTGTGAAGCTACTACATTTTATGTTTGATGGTAGGACTATTTTCATTTTACCATATATACACATAAATTTATTTTATTTAGTATTTAATTCCTTATGTGTGTTTTTAGGGACCCCATTGGGGTCCATCTATGAGTTTTTTGATAAATTATGTTTTTATGGCTATATTGGGAATTTTCATTTCAGAAAGCCCTACATAAATGATGTTTAGATCAGTGAAATCAATTCATGTGTTCTTCCATTTAGGTGAGGTGAGAAAGTATAAAGTTCATTATATTTAATCCTAGATGCATTCCATGAAGGGGTTTCGAGTGATGTGGTGAGTATTTGGCTAGAAACCCTTTTTCAGTGACATAGGGAACTATGGGGTACATGGAAAAAGCCCATGGGAAATTAAAAACTAATGGTCATGTGTTGAAGTAATATAAAACCATTGTAGGAGATACAAATTGGTACATGACCATGTTCCCCATATAGGATTATATATTTTTTAATATAGGAACAATCCATGTACATTGGGATTTACATTCTATATTGGATGATGATACATGACTTGGGTTGTTGGATGGTGGTACACATTTTGTAAAAGAGGTATATTCCATGTTCCTCCTCTTTTGAGGAGTCTTTCCCATTTTCTCACCCTAGTGTCAGAATTATACAATCGTTTAGTCCATTATCTGTGTTTTTCTATTAATCTCTTTATTTTGGAATTATATATGATTTTATAGGCTATCCATAAGTTTTTTTGGATTGTGATTGCATTTAATATATGATTTCATATAGTTTTATATTCAAAATCTTTATATGATATGCTTTGTGATCAATGAGACCTAAATGGGGGCTTTAATCTTCTTAGAAAGAAAGGTTTTTGTATTTCAGGTAATATTTTTTTTACAGTTTTCATTGTGATGGATCCCCAAAGGTAGGAACAAGTAGTATATATGAGGAGATCGTAGTTTTCCTTAAAATATCAAGAACTATTTCTTAAGTGATGAGAAATAGATGGTTAGATATTATGTTTTAGGAATATAGATTTTTGATCCATTGGTTTAGGTTAATGTTTTGGGATGGCTATTATGGTTGGATACTATTTTGATCTTGATATGGTTATGAAGGATCTATTTGGATGATCTTATAGATGTGTGGTCCAAATGAAGTTTTTATTTAATGGGGAGGATGGATGTGTTTTTCTTATAGTAGGTTTTTACTCTTGGTTTCCCTTGTAATGGTTATCCTTTGAAGGTTTTCCTTATTTTACAATGTCTATATGGATCATTGAGAACACCCAAATAGGAATTCTTATTATTTTAATTGCCATGGTGGTTAAATTGTTGATCATGGATTGGTTGGAGGTTGTTGAGACCTTCATGAGGATGTTTATCATGCTATCCTTGTATGATATTTTGGATGATATAGAAGAACACCTCATATGGAATCATGATCTTGTATTGTCCTTTTTAAATTTTTGGATTGTTAGTGGGACTTTTTTTAGATCTTAGGTGCATTTTTCTGAGTCCATGGTAGAATATATCTTTATATTATGACCACATGGACCATCAGAAAGATAATATTTGTGATTTCAGTGTTCATTATTGTTTTTAAATCTCCCTTTTGGATTATGAGTTCTATATTTTCATCAACCATCATCTTATGTAGAATTTAGTTGAGGGTTGATCATTACTTCTAGTTTATTTTATGAATGTTGGGTTTCATTGGTTCATTGAACCGTGTTCTGGTGGCCTCTAGATGAAATTTTTAATGATGTATCTATTTAATAAATGGATTGATAATGCAATAAATAGACAATTATTTGGCCCAGAGTTATTATTTTTTTTCTCTCTGCTATTAGATGGATGTGTTTTTAAGGTCATTAGGAGTTAATTGGTGATCTAGATGAGTGTTCCTATTTATTTGGGGATTATGAAGTTGATTGATATTTCCTTTCATAAATGATGAGTTCTCTTGGATACGTAGATGACACCCAAGAGGGAATGTATATTTTGATTCAATATATGGATATTACACATAGGGTAATATTACTTTTGGGATAATTGATGAAGTGACCCATGGGGTTATGTATACATACATTTCCTCATTTAAATACTAATTTGTTCTATAGGGTTTTTGGGACATAATAGGTTCTATGGGGTCTGTTGTAATGTTTTGTGGCATTTTCATATCAAAGAATTGGAGTGCTAGATACTAATAATATTTTTTTATCCTATGGAATCCTATATTTTTTCACATGGGTTCTACATTCATGACTTTTAATTTATTCATATTTGATATAATTTTTATATTAGGATTACATGCATGATTTCATGTTGTAATGTAATCCTTGTGACATAAATCCTCTTTCATGGGCTCGAGTGGGGTTGATTTACCTCAGGTGTCATCCATGAACTTGTGGTCGGATATTTTGGTAGTTTTAGATTATAACCCTTTATTATTATATTGATACCCCTTTAATGAAAAAATTTATTAATTTTTTTTATGTTGGGAGTATCATGTATTAGTGATATCAAATATGACTACATAGTTTTTTCACCATTGGGGTTGACCTATAAATATTTATTTCTTAGCCCCATTATGTGAAATATGACTTGCATATAGACATTATGTGTTCTTTTAGATAGAAAAAAGATTCCAAAATTCATTAGGTGGAGGCCTAGGTTGGTTGGATCAAGCGGGGTTGCATGTGTGTTGTCTCCAAATTAAGATATTATAGCTTGATATTTGTATTGATCAATTGTGTGGATCAAAACATAGATAATAGTAGAACTATATGTATTTAATTTAGATTTTTTATTTTAAATTTTTGGTAAACCTAGTGTATAACCAACTATTTTTTATTTCACATGATTTTATTTTATGTTAAATTGTGCCTCAAATAATTTAGTATAAGACAATGTGGTTCTATTTTACTGATTATGGATACTCTTATGTTTATCCTTAAGGATGTTATTTATTTATTATTTTATTTTACATTATTTAGTTGTTATTCTATCCACACTGTATCTCTTCGTCCCCCATGAAATGCTATCAGACTCTGGTATATAAGTATCCATGCTTAATAACTTCTTCAAGGTGTTTGGAATAATGATGCATCTGTTGTCAATAATGTCTCAATATGTATATGGAAAGGTAATTATTATAGTAGTAATGATGATTGATGTGGGGATTCATAATATAATTTTATTGAATAAGTAAAGAGTCCACTTTGAGGTCATTCTTTTCATGATTTATCATTATCTATGTTAATTAATAGGATTATTGAACTGATACTATGTTCCATGACATATGTCAATGAATGAAACTTTATTATAACCTTTGAACAAGTCCATGTAATACATTATTTCAGGATGAGTTTGTAATATCCATCATATGGATTCATTTGGATAAGTGTGTTAGAAGATTCGGTTGATATTAATTGAATAAGAGGTGTGCCAAATGAGATTTCAAATCAGTACATTATTGAAGTACATTGTAATTCTAATTCAAAAATGAATAAAAGAAGAATCATTGTGATTGGGGATGAAAATAATTGAATTTATTAGTTGGAATGGCCATTCATTTTATTTTGAATGAAATTATATGTATACATTGGTTTTTTTCCATCTTTTTATATGAGGTTTTTGAAAATAATATTTAGGCTCAACCAACCCACCAACTAGTTAGCCAGGTGGGCGGCACTCACCATAGATTGGGAGGCTGAGCTAAAATCCAGCGAGTCAGCCTAAATTGCAGGACATAGTAGAGGAGTGCATAGGGAGGAAACAAGCATGACCAAAGTGGTGCAAGGGGGAGAACTACCACTGTACAGAGAGGCACGGTGATAAAGCATTGTTTCGGCATAGAGCATGCCTGCAGGAGAACACAAGTACATGGTGGTACCATGGAGTGGGAGAGAATATTTATGAACCTCCAGTGATAGGGCTTGATTGATATACCATGCTCCACACACGTCTAATATTCGATGGGGGATGGACTCCATGTGTGAACTATTCATCCATTAAAAACACAAGAGTGATTTGTGTCTTCCATTTAATCTCGCAAAAGATCTTGGTCACACAGCTAATCTGTGTCCCGTGATTTAATCTCATCCATCCATGTTTGATGAGAGTTGATATGAGGACCATCAGTTGACCCCATCTTTATTTTATACCTATGATCTCATGAAGAACTTCCTGATTCTACTAAATGCTAGAATTGAATCCAATCCTACATGATAGTGATTTCGGCCACCTTTGATTATCAAACTAACAACATGACATTCTTCATGACTTAATGAGATCATTAATGTAGTTTTATTTTCATGCATGCAATTAATTTTAAAAAAAAGTGACATTGATTGTGAGGAAATAGAGTTCCCTAGGCCTCACTTATCATTCGTCTATTTTGGTGGATTATTATCACGTGTTCATAAATCTATTCACATGAGTATTACACCACAAAGAAGAAGTATGTGTTCAAAAGAAATATCCCATATTTCTTTTCATATCCCTTACCAGTGGCATAGATTTTACTAAAATGTCACATATATCCAGCATTCAATGAATTTATCTTCATAGAGTATTCTATGTGAATTGAATAAATAAAAGTGATATGAAGTCTTCATATAAAATGACCATCCCTGATCCAAAGGATTCGGTTGCCGTTCACATATCTGGGAGCTCGTGCTTATCAAAAACAGATCATCTCTATTTCTATTTCACAAAGGAAGAGTAGATATAAAGAGGCCATCAACACATTCTATTCACTCTTGAAGTGTCTCATGATAAAGAGAAACCACACCCTATGTGCGAAGAAAACCTCAATCATGTGACATGTTTTCTAAAACCCTCACTGTGCCTCTTGAGTTTGTTATCACTGGTAATAAATTGTAGAAATTGCACCCTTGTTGTGATTTATAAAGACAAAATAGTGAGGCACCCAGGTTTCATGAATAAGGATCGCAAATCCCTTGTTTTTTAAAGACTCATGAATCCCATGAATGAGAAGGATCTGTAAATCCGTTGATTTCAAGAATAAGAGGTGAGAACATCCCATTATTTTTATGTTGAAGCTACACTATTTTGTTGTGGATTGTTTCTTTAGAGAAGGTGATTCCATGGAGGGAGGTAGTGTGCACATGCATGCACACATGATAACTGTTTGAAGGATTACATGTTGTGCATGATTTTGGGAAGAAAAGTATTCGTGAGGATTATTTAATTCATACATGCACTCACATTTAAAAGTAATATTAGAGGAACTTGTGTGCCCAAAAATACTACCCCCATTCATGTTTTAAGAAATAACATGCATAAAGACATACATGACACACAAAAAGTAAAGAACTAATCCCATGTGTGTGCAAAAAAGATGCATGAACAGTTCATGTATAAGCTAATGCATGAAACAGAATATAAAAAGAAACAAAAAAAGGGAAGATTGTTTATTAACTTTTAAAGAAGGAAGTGGGAAGATAGAAAATGATAAAAGGGGTTTGAGTGTGCATGAAGAAAGGGATGATTTCATTAATTCATGCATGCCCATTCACAAGTGTGGGAAGTAATTGAGACATACATGGAAAGATGTTTTGAATGCCATGAAACTCATTCATGAAGCATACTTAAGTAATATAACCAATTACATGATGTTTAGATTCTTTGACACCCATGAAAGATGTAGATTTGAATTGATACAAAAGTCAAGAAGATTTATAGAAGATCCTATATCCAGGTAGATAGTATTTGAGGTTTGAGGGAGATAGAAAGTGATGGAATTAGGCCATATTATTCTAGAATATTCATATTATTTAAGAAGTTGTGTGCACCACATGAAAACATCTACGTGAGGTTGGGTATTTATCTGAAGAAGAAAGAATTTTTAGATAGTTATTTCACTGGGGAATAATCAGAACAAGTGGTCAGAATTATTGAGAAAGACCAACATAACTTAACAAAGGATGTTGAGGATTCATGAAGAGATGCACAAGAAATTTTGATTTAGATAGATCATGGGGGAAGAGCATAAGATCAATCTATTCTAAATCAAAATCTTTAAAGAGTTAGAATCTCATGTGACTTGGGAGTGAGGACTATCACGTGATACTCATGAGTAGATGAATTCATTGAAACTCTGAAGCTGGCTAGTGAATCTTTGGTAACACTATTTGATCCAGTATAAATACCCTCATGTTAGACTCATAAGAGATACAATATGACTTTGTTTTGAAAATTTTAAATTTTCAACCAATTATAATGGAAAATTTATATTGGGGAGAATAACTAACATAGTAAGAAGTAGGTATTTTAATCAATCCTTGTAAATCATTGTGTTCCACGCCTATATATATAGAATCATTCGAGGAACGTCCGAGTGACAGAAAAAGATTGGATCAAAGCTCTAACTATCTATAGATGTTTAATTGAAAATAATGAATTTGAAAAAAGTTTAAATGGACCACTAATTCAATTATTATCCCTCTCAATTATTCCACACTTATTTTGGAACTCCAATTGGTATCAAAGGCATGTTAACTCTAAAATATCCAAATCAGTCTTTATGAAGTGATGATTTTTGTAAATGAGTAAAAAACACAAATGAAAATTTATTCCAAGACTCCGAAGAATTCGAATAAGAAACAGGCCCGGAAGATGAAGAAGAATCATTCTACTAATGGAGATATTCCTTCTACTGAAGGTAATCTAGAAGGTAAAGTATGTAATAATTTTATTTATTATGACTATTCTAATGAAGCATGTTCAAGTTGTGATGATGATAGATCGATTATTGATCCACAGTCTACACTTAATGAACATCTAAATAATATCCCTAGATTAGTGGAAATACATATTTCTATAAGTATCAATGTTATTCATGATTTAAAATTATATATAGAAGATAGAAGATAATTCAATAGAATAGGAATTGGCAAAAATTGTTGGTATATACAACACTCACAAAAATTTAGAATGAAAAGGAAGAAACCATTTCTCTTTGCAATGAATGTTATGCTAAAGTTGCTAAAAAAATCAGGGAAGTATTTGGGAGAAATAATTCTTTGATATTGTATTTGTAGATGTTTTCCATGCAAATTAGAAATGGAACAAAGTTTCTATGGTTGTCAAAGGTGATAAAATGGAAGGGAATGACACCAATGAAAAGTATCTTGACATTTTATTACATAAAGAATAAATGACACAACTAAAGGGGAATTGGTAAATTAAGACAAGATAAGTTGATGATGAAATTAACTCCCTCAACACTAAGTGTTTAAAGATGGATGTGAGATTTAAGATTCAACAATCTTCCCATGATGGAACCTCCCAAACAGTAGGAAGAAGAGATTCCTCCACTCAAGATTCAATTGATGAGTATGATTCCAAAACTAGTATTAGATCAGCCTCTAATCCAATGGAAACATCCTCTATGGAAAAGGTACCATCCATAACATCTTTTACTCATGCTTCTAAACGTGTTTCCACAATCTTTACAGGATGGAATAAACACTCCAAATAAATATGGACAAAGAAATGTGATGAGAAACTAGCCACCATGGCTGGGGTGGATATGAAGACTAATATGGGAGGTGGTTCCCTAAATAGAGGACAATAATTCAAGAATAAATCCCATCAAACATATCCAGAACGTATCATGAAGTCATGATTTGTGGGTCAATTTTGGTTCTATTACATGTTGGGTGAGTGTGCATTAGACTTTTGGTACAATCCTCAAAATAAAAAATCACAAAGTAATCACTTCCTTATGGGGAGAACACTAGATAAAAAAACAACATCCATAGATCCAAAACCATCTATACAATATAAACATATTTAGAAATATTCATAACATCTGTGATGTATCTAATGGATGTTGTCACATTGTTCGTACATGTTCATCTCAACATGCATCCAATGATGATAAGAAAAGAAGATCAAAAAATCTAGTTAAGAATAAAGAAGCTACTTTGGGAAGAAATAAGAGGAATGTTCTAAAAATAAATACTCCCAACAAAATTCCAATAAGTAAGAGTGGTAAGTACATGGATTATAAATCCAAAAAATTTAAGGTTTTTGGATAAGAAAACTGCTATGAAAAATGACACTCAGAATAACCCATGGGGAAGATGCAAACCTAATTCCTTAGTTCCTAATGACTTATTTGTTATCTGTATAGAAAATTTCGAATGAATATGAAAAATTAAATATTTACAAGATAAGACTAGTGGAAAAAAAATATTGTACATGTTGAAAATGAATTAAAATGTGTGAGGTTTAACAGGGTAGCTTACTCTATTAAAATGGATATAAATTTATTCTAGCTAATTAAGAGTTTCTCAAAAGGATAAAAATTGCACTAGGAGATTCTATTTCTCTAAAATCACGTCAAGAAAGATGTATTAGACAAAAAAATATGGGAGAAATGTTAATATCCACATAAGAACTATTATAATTTAAGATAAAATGCTAAAGTGTGAAGAGAGGAGAAAAAAATAATCATTTTTCAGAAAACCATCTAAACCTTTCCTTTCTCATTGATGAACCATAAGGGATTCATCTTATTCCATTATAAATGTTTTATATATATGTATTGCATTATTGTTAATCGAAATTGGATTATATTCTCATGATTATAATTGAATGAACAATGTGGAAAACAATAAGTTAGTCTAGTTATTCAGGATATTATAATTACTTGGAACATTCCACAGTGAAAGATTATCAACATGAATGTCTTGAAGATTAACTAATGATATTCTCCACCATGTTAAATAAAATTTATTGAACCCCTTTAGGGGGGATAAAAAGTATATGAATATAAGTATTATTTCATGATAAATATTGAAATTCAAATCATCTCTATAATTTTAATTGTGAGGTATTCCACTCATGCTTTAATCCCCTGTACTTAATTGTATTTATTATGTCAATTAAGGGGGATTGATTGATTAGTGATAAGATGGGACGAATGAGGATCTTTAAATTTTCACGTGAGAATTTTAATATGTTTTTTACAAAATTAATTGGATTTATAATTTATTCTATAAGTCTTATTATTTTCAACCCCTTGGTAAATAATTGACACATTCTGAGCCTGATTTAACATCCATGTTTGTTTATGGAAATCATTGAAAAATTTAGTCATATCTCAATTGTTTTCAACACCAGGACATACCAAGTAGAATTAGATTTGTTTAACTAAATTATATTTTCTATGGGAACCATGGGACATCATTCCTCTCTGAGATATAATCAACAAGACATTCTTTTAAGGGGTGTGAACATGTTATTGGACCATACCCACAGAACCTTTTCATTTGGTTTTCAATATGGCAGAGAAAATATTAGAACACACATTGACTCTTATAAAGTTTTCTTATGAGATATTGAAAAAAATACATATTGATACATTGTTTGGAATAATTTTGTATCTGTTGTCAATAATATTTCAATATGTGTATGAAATGGTTATGATTGAAGTGGTGATGTTTAATGAAGTGGTGATACATAATGTAAGGTTATTGACTTATTAAATATACCAATTTTATGTCACGTGTTTCATGATTGATAATTATCCATGTTAATTTAGACTATTTTTAAACTGATCCTATATTCCAATACATATGTCAATAAATGAAACTTTCGGACAAAATTTCAAGAAGTCCATGTAATACATTATTTTATGATGATTGTGGAAGATCCATATTAATGACTAATAATGGTTGAATTGTTTCAGAAGATTTGGATGATTTTAAATTCTTAAGAGGTGTGTGAAAAAATTTCAATTGGATACATTCATGATGTACTCTGGAATTCTAATTCCAAAATGAAGAGAATAATAAGCATTATGATTGAGGATAAGAATTATTGGATTTCTATGTTTGAGTGGCCATTGTAACACCCCGAGATTTTATGAAAAATATTTTTATAATTTCATTAATGTCTTATGTTGTCCACTACACCAAAAGGAGCTTGCACAACACGCATCCCTGACTTGGCTTGCATTATACGCAATCGCAACCTTCCATGATAGCGTGTGTTGTACGCAATACCGAGTTTCGCTAAACAATGATATGTAATATGAACTAGCCGTTATGAATAGTGATACCCAATTTTTAAATTTTTATAAATTTTATCTTTCAAAATGAACTTCATTTGTGGATTCAGAATATCGAAATTATCCTAGGGTGAATTTTTGGTATTTTTCTGAAAATTTCAATTTTTGATGAATAGTGAAAACACTGGGTTACTATTCAAAAAACCGACTTTTTATTTAAATAATTATTTATTTTATTTAAATTTATATTAGGTAAAAATTGATATATAATACCTATATATGTTCAATGTAATTCATTGGAGTCATTTTATAATAATTTTAGATATATAAAAAGTTTATTGAACTTTTCACCATCTTGTACCCACCTCCTAGGAGAATTTGAAAATTTACATAAAACATAATTTTACCGCTTTTTTGAATGAAATTGCAAAAATCTGAGAGACATGGTTGATGTTAGTAAGTAAAATTTTTTTCAATGAGATGAAAATAATTTTTGGTGAATAGTAACTTTTTACTTTTATTTACCACAGTTAAAAGTAAATAGAGTAATTAAGGGTAAAAATGATATTATTATTACCCTAACACATGTTCTAATACTATTGGATAAGTGTAATTCGACCAAAAGCAACCTTAGGAATAAAATATGACCATTTAGGACCACATGGATTAGATTAGGACATTTAATATTAATTTATTTAAAGAAGGATTAAAATAGTTAAAATCAAAGTTTAATAAGTAAATCATTTTTAATATGGGGTTATACATTAGATAAATTCTACTATAAATATTAATTAGAAATCTAAAAATATTTCCTACGTAATGGTATTTTATTTGTAATTTTTAGACTCTAAATAATGTAATTTATTTATGACACAATGATAATTCAGTAATTAGATTATTAAAGAAATATTGACATAATTGTTGTTATAAATTCCCAAATAAATGTAATTTGATACGTTTTATGAATTAAATTAATATTCAATGTTAATATGACATGTTAGTATTGATTTAATTAACTTTTTTTAACTAATATTTCAGTTATAATTTTCACAAAAATCAATTACCAAATAGTGTCACAATTGACATAAAATAGTTTTTAAAACAAATATTGTATTATTAATTGTTATTTTATTTCTAAAATTATAATGTTTGACCAAATGAATTAGATAAGGTTATATATATATCAATAATAAACAACTTGGGGTTCTTTTGTCCTGTTATAGTAAGTTAATTAACCTTATAGTGTAAGAAAAGAAAAATACACGGTAAAAGTAAAATTATTTAACTTATAATTAAATCTAAATGATAAGGTTAAAATAGAACCCTAAACTTATCTAAATTCTATTGGATGAGAGGACTGCAACCCATACCCACCTTAGCTTCGAAATAAATCAATTTGGAGCTATTAAAAACCGAAAATTACTTTAAAATAAAATAAACTTTTTAGTTTTTCCAAAGGTTCCCCTCTCCTCTCTTATAAAAGGGAACCTCCTCCCTCTCTTCCCCACACCACTTTGAGCCTTCAAACTCGGCCAACCCCTGAAAAATTCCCTTCTCCACTTCCCTAGAAACATCTAGAGGTCTTGGTATTCTTCAAAGACCAATTTTAGTGCCCTAAGAGGAGATCTCAAAGAGGCTCTTCAAATAAGAGGTAATGTCCGTTACCGATTCTTTCAACTTTATTTCTTCTTCCACTTCTTCTTATTTAGTTGTTTCATTATGAAGTAACAAAACCAGTATCACTCATATACTGATATGTTATTATAGGTATGAAACAACATTATTTCACCATCTATCCATCCTACAGAAAACGAAATCATCGCGCATGCGTACGTACGGAATACCGTCTCCACACCGTGGTGTAATCTATTTTCCACTACCACATTACTTGGATGGGTATACTGGTGTAAATAATAACTATATATGATTATTTTAATGTCATATTGATTCTGAAATAGTATACATACACTCTAATAAAATTCCACGATCATGGGAACGATATCATCGATCGTGCGTACGTACGGAATACCGTCTCCACGACACGATGAGATTCATTCTCCATGTTAACCATTCATGAATGATTATAAAGTATATATAATAAGTAATAATGA
The DNA here is from genome assembly GCA_963277665.1 of Viscum album. NCBI lineage: Eukaryota > Viridiplantae > Streptophyta > Magnoliopsida > Santalales > Viscaceae > Viscum > Viscum album. The sequence goes on along the minus strand of CAUJRU010000082.1, from coordinate 533,473 downwards.
AATATATGACATAATAATGATACTGGAATTATGTATATATATATGTATGTCATCTACTTAATTTCATTCAATTCAATAAGGAATCAAAAATAGCGTTCATGCATACGTACGGCCAACCGTCTCCATGAACGGTGTATTTCATTTCATTTAATTGATCTATCATATATATATGTATATACTGAAATAAATAGTATATATAAATCATGTTTTACATTCTGGAATTATGTAAATCAGGATATAATTAATAATATCAAGAACAACAAGTCCAAACATGTATGATAAATAAAACGATTTAACCCAAAACGCTGCTTTAACATGGAACTTACAAAAGAACGGGTAATATAAAGTCATTAGTGAACCATATATGATATCATAACAACTAATATGATTCTGTAATAAGTCAATGAAATTATTTAAATCATTATATAGGAGGTTTGGAAATGTATGAAGCATATCGGAACTAAGGTAAGGGATAATTTTGCAAATCTCATTTTTATCCGAGATTGCTTATACGTAAGTATTTACTAGGGTTATTGTTATCATCCATGTACATGTTTTCTAAAAGTGTTTTTATGTATGTTTAATTTCCTTTTTACCCATTTTGACTTTTACTATATGATATGTAATGAATCTTTCTTTTGTTTACATTAAGAGGTACTTTTTGAATTTTCTGACAAAAGTACTAGAAGCATTTATTTTTTAACTTATACGGCATGAAAGGATTTTTACGGTTTTATAAAGCCTAATTTTCATGAAGCTTCCTCCAAAATATTTCATGACTATTGTCAACAAAATCCTTTTCTTTTAAAATTGGATGAAATTTTTTGAAAAGAAAATGATTTTAAATAAGAAATGATATTTTCCTCAAGAATTCATTTCATGTGTTTTATCAAAACCCTTTTTCATCTATGATGACATTATTTCATGTGTGTATGTTTCAAGTATCATGTCTCAATGATTTACATGGTTTCACTTTTCTTATTATGAAATGATATCCATTTCATTTATATGGATTATGTGATGATGGGATGATGTTTATGAAACCCATTTTGTTTATTTGGTTATTATGAATGATGTTTGTTTATTTTATGGCACAAGTAAGAATGATTTCATTATGAGATGGGTGGGACCTATATCTCCCTGCAATGCATTGGGTAAAGGTTTATATCTCATGAGATAGACATGGCTGGAATGGTAAGTTAATCCGGTTCAGTGTTACAGGACTGAGATGAGGAGTGAACTCAATTTAGAAAGGGACTTTGTCCACTAAGATGGTCTTGGAAGCAATGCCTTGGATACTATGGAAATAATAACATGTGCTTAATGGTTTCCACAATTACATGCTTTATTCCCATGTAATTTGATCATGATTGATGTTCCCTTATGATATATTCCTTATGTAATTCCAAGATTCATGTCTTTGCTCAAGATTATGATGTTTAGATTTTATATTCATGTTTTTGAATTGAAATGTTTATGGATTGTTTTATGTTCTCTATGTTTACCCTTAATGGGCATTTGAGCTCACCCCTTTTATGTTTTCTTTTCCCCAGGATATAAAGAAAGTTTTTAGGAAAGAAAAAAAAGGGGGAAGATCTTTATGGGAGATGTTGAAGATCTTTCACCACGATTAGAAGATTATATTCCGAGTTTCCAAAGACACTAAACTATTACGGTCCTTGTGTGTCTATTTTTGTTATGTACTAAGTATTCCACAAAAGTAATGTAATGTCCATGTACGTCAAGATTTGGGTCTCTACAGTTGGTATCATAGGAAAGGTTTAGTCAACCTTTGGAAACTAGGATACGAAAACGTTAGTAAGATCCCTAGAGATATTTATAAGGTATGTCTAGGGATATCCCTAAGGATTTGTATATGTATAGGATATAGTCCTAGAACTACGGTAACGATCTTAGAATTTAACCTAAGATGTTAGATATTGAGGGTACTCCCCCATTAATATGTTTTTTCGCCTAGCATGATTGTTTCCACTCACACTATTCTTTTTTGGTTTTAGAAAATGGTTGGAAACAGGAAGATTCACGATAATGGAGGATATGACGGACAATGGAATGATATTTTTCATGAGAAACCAAATGAAATGGGATTTGCAAGTCCAAACATCGTTATTATTCCTAATCAACAATCTCATAATATGATCAATAATCTCAACTTTGGTAAGTTTCCCGACTCAGATAAAAAGGGAAAGATGGAGTTTCATTATAATCATAGATGAAAGAAATTTCAATTTCCCTCATGTAAATCTTGTGGGAAGAGGTGTCAGGGAGAATGTTTCAAAGGATCTGGAAGTTTCATTGGGTGTGGAAAAGAAGGACACAAAGCCAATAAGTGAAAAGGAAAAGGTTCAGTTAACACCATGGAAAAGGATAATGGTATTGCTACGACATCAATAATGATTAGATTTTTTAAATGTGGAATATATGGGAATTATGAAAACTAATTTCCTAATGGAAAATCTCATGAAGAGAATCAGCATGGTCATATGAGTAGTATTTATATGGATGATGATGAAGAGACTACAAATGAAATATGAGATGAAAGAAATGATGATGCTCAGTCAGTGGTTTAAGAAGTTAGTGGAATGATTGTATGTTTATAAAGAATAATGTACGGTACTATGGAATAAAGAATCATATAAGGATTATTAAGTTATTGTTTTTCCTTAAGTACTGAATGGTACCGGTAACCATGGAAGGTTATTCAGATATTTTTGTAAAGTAGATGATATGTGCATAATGAAAGGATAAGGAGATAATGAGTTTTTGACAGTATTCATGAGCTCATTATTGATATAAGGACTAAGTGATATCATGGATTGAGTATATAGAATTTTGGGGTTTTGGTATGTGGAAAGAGTTAACTTTTTACAGCACTCATGTTTTCACTAAGATTCAACATGTATTCATTTTTCAAGAGAATACATGATTAAGGCCTTCGAATGATTGTAATGTGACCAACAAGACATATGTTTTGATATATGGGGATCAATGATGGTATTAACATGCTTGTTATATGAAATCTCTGGTAATTGTTTTCATTATATTATGAGATTGGACAACAGTATTTTGGATAAGCCTGAAGATTACAATGGATTATGTTGGACATAAGTTAGTAATGTTTAAGGCTAGAACATTTTCGATATTATTGATGGAATGTTATAATAATGTATTTTTAGAAAAAAAAGGACAACCTGCAGGACGGGCGACAGCCCATCGCGTCGGATAAGGCTGTGGGAATCGAACCCACAACCGAAGTGCGACTGGCCTATATCACCTACCACTAGCCTATAGGAAGTCCCTAATTAGTAAAAACTAGTTTTATTTTATTAAGCAGTATGATAGATGAAGTATAAGTCCATTTTAGGAATCATATACGATTAATCTCAATATAGATGGACTTATGTATATTTGATAACTTTTTCAATCTTTTTGTTTGAGACAGATGGGATGACCTGTCATTCTATCATATGATCTGCTAACACTTCGCGAATGAAAAATTCAACATAATTTCTTTAAGAGATGAAGTGGAAATTGTCCAATTAACGATAAACCGTGAGATTGTACAAAAATCAAGGACGTATTTCTTTAATTCCAATTTTTTAAAATTTAGGGAAATGATCTTGAATACAAAAAATGTTGTCTTAGTGTCCTTATATATGATGAATCAGATGGTACCTTAGATCATCACAAATTTATGGATTTTTTATTGTTGGATTTTTCATAGCCATGTTCTCTACCACTCTCCATCAGAACAAGATGGTTAGATTTCTCTTCCATATCCATATTTTCACCTATGTTATCCTATGTGAAAACCCAGTGATTAGTTCATTTGGGTAACCATTACGTTTCATACATTAGTTCTTAAAGCCAAGTTTTGGTATTCCTTTTTACGATGTGGGTTTCTATTAATTAAACTTTCGAGTAGTAAACCATTTATAACCCCGACGAATTTCGAGGGCGAAATTCATTTTATGGGGGGTAGAATGTAACACCCTGAGATTATAGGAAAAATATTCTTTTTAATTTCATTAATGTTTTGTGTTGTACGGTACACCAAAAGGAGCTTGCACAACATGCATCCCTTACATGGCTTGCATTACATGCAATCGCGACCTTCCACGATAGCGTGTGTTGTACCCAATACCGAGTTTCGCTAAACAACGATTTGTTATATAAACTAGCCGTTATGAATAGTAATACCCAATTTCTGAAATTTTATAAATTTTATCTTTCAAAATGGAATTTATTTTTGGATTCAGAATATCGAAATTATCCTAGGGTGATTTTTTGGTATTTTTATGAAAACTTTCAATTTTTGATGAATAGTGAAAACACTAGGTTACTATTCAAAAAACCGGCTTTTTATTTAAATAATTATTTATTTTATTTAAATTTATTTTAGCTCAAAATTGATACATAATACCTATATAAGTTGAATTTAATTCATTGATGTCATTTTATAAGAATTTTAGATATATAAAAATTTTATTGAACTTTTCACCGTCTTTTACCCACCTCCTAGGAGAATTGGAAAATTTACATAAAACTAAATTTTACCGCTTTTGTGAATGGAATTTCAAAAATCCGAGAGACACGGTTGATTTCAGTAAGTAAAATGTGGTTCAATGAGATTAAAATAATTTTTGGTGAATAGTAACTTTTTACTTTTATTTACCACGGTTAAAAGTAAATAGTGTAATTAAGTGTAAAAATGATATTATTATTACCCTAACACATATCCTAATTCTATTGGATAAGTGTTATTCGTCCAAAAACAACCTTAGGAATAAAATATGACCATTTAGGTCCACTTGGATTAGATTAGGACATTTAATATTAATTTATTTAAAGAAGGGTTAAAATAGTTAAAATCAATGTTTAATAAGTAAATCATTTTTAATATAGGTTTATATATAAGATAAATTCGACTATAAATATTCATTAGAAATATAAAAATATTTCTTACATAATGGTATTTTATTTGTAATTTTTAGACTTTAAATAATTTAATTTATTTATGACACAATGATGATGCAGTGATTATATTATTAATGAAATATTGACATAATTTATGTTCTAAATACCCAAATAAATTTAATTTGAGACTTTTTATGAATTAAATTAATTTTCTATGTTAATATGACATGTTAGTATTGATTTAATTAACTTTTTTTGAACTAATATTTCTATTATAATTTTCACAAAAATCAATTACCAAATAGTGTCACAATTGACATAAAATAGTTTTTAAAACAAATATTATATTATTAATTGTAATTTTATTCCTAAAATTCTATGGTTCAGCCAAAGGATTTAGTTAAGGTTATATATATTAATATTAAACAACTTGGGGGTCGTTTCGCTTGTTATTGTATGTTTATTAACCTTACAGTATAAGAAAACAAAAAGACACGGTAAAAGTAAAATTATTTAACATAAAGTTAAATCTAAATGATAAGGTTAAAATAGAACTATAAACTTGAATATATTCTATTGGATGAGATTATTTCGACCCATCCCCACCTTAGATTCGAAATAAATCAATTGGGAGCTATTAAAAACCGAATATGACTTTATAATAAAATTATATTTTTAGTTTTTTCAAAGGTGCCTCTCTCCTCTCTTATAAAAGGGCACCGCCGCCCTCTCTTCCTCACACCACTTTGAGCCTTCATGCTCGGCCAAAACCTGCCAAATTCTCTTCTCCACTTCCCTAGAAATATCCTAGAGGTTCTAGGATTCTTTAAAGACCAATTTTAGTTACCTAAGTGGAGGTCTCAAAGAGGCGCTTCAAATAAGAGGTAATGTCCGTTACCGATTCTTTCAACGATATTTTTTCTTCAACTTATTATTATTTAGTTGTTTAATTAATACGTAATAACATCCATATCACTCATATACTGATATGTTATTATAATTATGAAACAACCCTATTTCGCCATCTATCCATCCTACGGAAAACGAAATCACCGTGCGTGCGTACGTACGGAATACCGTCTCCACGCCGTGGTGTAATCTATTTTCCACCACCACCTTACTTGGATTGGTATAATGGTTTAAATAATTACTATATATTTTTATTGTAAAGTTATATTGATTCTTAAGTAGTATACATACACTCTAATACAATTCCATGATCATGGGAATGATATAATCGATCGTGCGTACGTACGGAATACCGTCTCCACGAAGCGATGAGCTTCATTCTCCATGTTAACCATTCATGAATGATTATAAAGTATATATAATAAGTAATCATGAAATATATGACATAATAATGACGCTGGATTTATGTATATATGTATATATGTATGTCATCTACTTAATTTCATTCAATTCAATAAGGAAACGAAAACAGCGTTCATGCGTACGTACGGCCTACAGTCTCCATGAACGATGTATTTCATTTCATTTAATCGATATATCATATATATATGTATATAATGAAATAAATATTATATATAAATCAGGTTTTACATTCTGGAATTAATTAAATCAGGATATAAGTAATAATATCAAGAATAACAGGTCCAAACACTTATGATAAATAAAACGATTTAACCCAAAACGCTACTTTAACATGGAACTTACAAAAGAACGGGTAATATAATGTAATAAGTGAACCATATATGATATAATAACAATAAATATGATTCTGTAATAAGTCAATGAGATTATTTAAATAATTATATAGGAGGTTCGGAAACGTACAAAGAATATCAGACCTAAGGTAAGGGATAATTTTGCAAATCTCATTTTTATCCGAGATTGCTTACACCTAAGTATTTATGGGGTTTATTGTTATCATCCATGTACATGTTTTCTAAAAGTGTTTTTATGTATGTTTAATGTCATTTTTACCCATTTTGTCTTTTACTACCTGATATGTAATGAATCTTTTTTTGTTTATGTTACGAGGTACTTTTTGACTTTTCTGAAAAAAGTACGAGAAGAATGTTTTTTTAACTTGTACGGAATGAAAGGATTCATACGGTTTTATACAGCCTTATTTTCATGAAGATTACTCCAAAATATTTCATGCCTATTTTCAACAAAATCCTTTTCTTTTGAAATTTCATGACATTTTTTGAAAAGAAAATGATTTTAAATAAGAAATGATATTTTCCTCAAGAATTAATTTCAAGTGTTCTATCAAAACCATTTTTCATCTAAGATGACATTATTTCATGTGTGTGTGTTTCAAGTATCATGTCTCTATGATTTACATGGTTTCACTTTTCTTATTATGAAATGATATCCATTTATTTTATATGGATTATGTGATGATGGGATGATGTTTATGAAAACCATTTTATTTATTGGGTTATTATGAATGATGTATTTTTATTTTTTGGCACAAGTAAGAATGATTTCATTATGAGATGGGTGGGACCTATATCTTCCTCCAATACATTGGGTAAAGATTTATATCTCATGACATAGACATGGCTGGAATGGTAAGTTATTCCAGTTCAGTGTTACAGGACTGAGACGAGGAGTGAACTCGATTCGGAAAGGGAATTTGTACACTAAGATGGTCTTGGAAGCAATGCCTTGGATACTATGGAAATCATAACATGTTCTTAATGGTTTCCACAATTACATTCCTTATTCCCATGCTATTTTATCATGATTGATGTTCCCTTATGATATATGCCTTTTTTACTTCCAAGATTCATGTCTTTGCTCAAGATTTTGATGTTTAGATTTTATGTTCATGTTTTTGCATTCAAATTTTTATGGATTGTTTTATGTTCTCTATTTTTACCCCTACTTGGCATTTGAGCTCACCAATTTTATGTTTTCTTTTCCCCATAATATAAAGAAGGGTTTTAGGTATGAAAAAAGGGGAAGATCTTTATGGGAGATGTTGAAGATCTTTCACCACGATTAGTAGATTATATTCCGGGTTTCCAAAGACACTAAACTATTTCGGTCCTTGTGTGTCTATTTTTGTTATGTACTAAGTATTCTGCAAAAGTAATGTAATGTCCATGTACGTCAAGCTTTGGGTCTCTACAGCTATTAATTTCATGTTAAATGAAATTATATGTATACTTTGATTTTTAAAATATTTTATATTGGGTTTATTCTAAAAATATTTTTACATATCCAGCCAACCAACTAGCCATCCAGTTCTGAGGCTGTCACCTTAAAGTGGGAGTCTGAGCTCAAACCTAGACCACTACTTAGCATGGCCATCCATAGTCGAGGAGTACATATGGCATATACAAGCATGCTTATAGGGGTGCATGGGAGTGAAGCTCCATCATGCAGGGTGGCATGGTGGTAGAGCATAGTTTGGGAGTAGAGCATACCCACAGGAGAACACAGGTACAAGACAGTACTGTTAAGGGGAGAGTATATTTCTAAGCCTTTGTTGATAGCTCTTGATTGATATACGGTTCTTGAACCACGTCTCAAATTCGATGATGGATGTACTCCATGATAGAACTGCTCATCATTTAAAAACACATGAATGATCGAGACTATGCATTTAATCTCACATAAGATCATGGTCACACATATAATTTATGTACAATGATTTAATATTTATAATCCATGTTCCATTAGAGTGGATCCGACAATCATCAATCGACCACGTCTTTGTATTCTATCCCTAACTGCAGGAAGAACCACCCTATTTTGATGTATGCTAAAGGTGAAGCCAAACCTATGTGATATTGAGTTTTTCCACCTTTGATGATCGAACTAAATTATGAGGGTCTGTTGTAAATAATGAGATCAGGAATGAAATTTCATTTTTATTCATGCAATGTAACATGAAGATCTCATATCGGCCGAGGGAAAAAAATTCTCAAGGATACACTTATCATTCGTCTAATTAGGGATATGAGTTTCATGCATTCATAAATACATGAACATAAGGATTACACCACAATGAATAGTATATGTTTGAAAGAAATATCCCAAGATTCTCAACATATCCCTTACCCATGGCTTATAGTTTTTTAAAATGTCACATATCTCAGGGATTCAAATAATTGATCTTCATGGAATATCCTTTGGATTTTTAACCTGTAAATGATATATGATATTTTCCTATAAAAATAGGATCTTCATGAGGAAGGATTTTTCTACCATTCACATACATGATAGATTATGTCTCTAAAAAATAGAGAATATGCATTTCTGTTTTGTGAAGGACATGAAAATATCCACATGACTTCAACAAGTGATGTGAACTATTGAAGTGTCATGTGAAGTAGAGAAACCACACCGCCTATTCAATGAATAACCTCAAACACATGACAGGTTTTCTCAAACCCTTAATGTGACTCAGGATGATGGCCCTATTAGAACTCAATTGGTGAAATCTCAACCTAATTGTGATTTTCAATGATATAATTTTGAACCACCCGAGTTGCACAAAGATTGATCGCACATCCCTTGTGTGTAGAAGATCAGTGCATCCCTTTTAAGAGGAAGAGTCTTGAATGATCTGTTTTAATGAAGAAGATGTGAGAATATACCACTATTTGTACATTTAATTTAAAATATTTTGTAGAGGATTTTTTATGAAGAATGTGGTTCTTTCAAAAATGGAGGCAATGCATACATGAATGCACACATGAGAACTATTTGATGGAGCCAAGGTTGTGTATGGTAGTGTGAAGAAAAGAACTCAGAAGGAGTAATGCATTCATACATGCACTCAAATGTGAGAATAAGATAAGGGGAAGTTAGGTGCACAAAATACTATACCCATTAGGGTTTGAATAAAATACATTCACAAACACTTACATGACAAACAAAATAAAAGTAAAGAAATAAGCTCATGTGTGTGCAAACAAAAAGTGCATGAACAGTGCATTCTATGCTATTGCATGGATCGCAATATAAAAATAAATAAAAGGGAATATTTTTTATGCACTTTTGAATAAGGACGAGAGAAGAAGGATAAGGAGAAAAGGGGTTTGGGTGTGCAATTAAAAATGGAAGAGTGCATGAATTCGTTCATTCCCATTCACACATGTGATAAGTAATTGAGACATCCAAGGAAAGAAGTTTTGAATGCCATGAAACTCATGAATGAAACATAATTAAGTGAGATACCAAAATACCAGATGTTTGGATTCCATGAAGCCCATTCATAATTTATATTAGAATTGAGATTGATGATGGGATGATTTACAGAATATCTTATATCTGAGTTGACTATATTTGAGATTTCAAGAAGGCATATAGTTATGACAATGTGAAAGATCATTCTTACATATTGATATTCTTAATGATGTTTTGTACACAACTTACATAGATCTAAGTGAGGCTGAGTCTTCATCATAATAAGAATAAATTTCCCAAGCATTGTTGCACCGAGGACTGATCTAAAAAATTGATCAGAATTATTGAACATGGACAACATATCTTACAATAGGCTTTTGATGATTCTTTAAGAGATACATGAGAATGTTTGATTAATAAATCATGTTGGGGAAGAGAATAAGATAAATAGGTAGTGAATCAAAATCTTCAAATAGGTAGAATCTCATGTGACTCAGTAGCAAGGATTTTCATATGAGACTCAAGAGATGAAGACTTTAGTGAGACTCTGAAGGAGGCTAGTGAGACTATAGTAACACTATGAGTTAAAGTACAAAGAACCTCATCTGGGACTCATGAATGATATAATGTGACTCTAAATACACCATTTTAATTGTTCATCTAATTATTGTGGAGAAGATTTTTTGGGGATAATAACCAACACCACAAAGAGTATGTATTTTAACTGAACCTTTTAAATCATTCTATTCTGTTCCTTTATATTTACATCATCAATTGAGGTAAGGCTGAGAGACACAATAAGAGTAGATCGAGGTTTTAACCATCCTTAGAGTTTTAATTGAAATGAATCAATTTTTAAAAATATTAAATGGATCATTAATTTACCCCACCCCCTCTATGTGATTCCACATTGATCTATAAACTTCAATAAGCAATATTGGGTGATGTGTTAGCTCATCCTTTGTAATATTTCTACAAAATAGTATCAACAATTTATGGTTTTATGATTTCATGAGTTGATATACATGTGTTTTATTAATTTTTTTAAAATTATTTTGGATATCAAATTAGGGTGTCTCAAACAGTTTTTTTATAGGAATTCTATGTTTCAATGTAATTAGATTCCTATTTTTGGTTTAAATTTCCATAGTTGTGTGATTTCACATTTGGTGATGCTCTAAAATTTTGTGGATTTATGGATTATTCTTATTTTTCCCTCTTATAACATAGTTAATAGGCCGGTGTTCGTATATCATTCTAGGTATGTACGATTTGACTGAAATATGATGATCAATTTTCTAAAATGTCTACAATTGGAAATTTTGTGTTTCACATATATCCCTATGATGGTATTTTGCACAAAAAAATAGCAGTAATATGTTTTTATTTATTGAGAGGTCTTGTGAATTAGGTGGAAAATTTTAATCAATTATGGAGATGTATTTGATTACTTGTGGGATGGATGAAGACCTTTTTGGATTACTATATTTAGGCAGTGACCTGTTGGTGCCTTTACGAGTGATAGGATTCTTGAAGAGGATTAGTTAAAGGTTTAATATCCCTATGGTGGTTGTTCCCACGATATTCTATGTTCGTGTTCCCCTAGAAGGTATCTATTCATTCCTTGTGTTTTCTATCAGATCAGGTGGGGTATTCCTACTATCATTTGTGGTTTGGGTGGGTGCGTTTGTTCTTTCCGAGTAAGGATTTTGAGGTCTTCAAATTCTAGGGTTAGGTTCTGAATATGTATTCCCAATTTTTAAGAAGTGGGGTGTTGGCAATGATGTAGGTGTTTAGGATATATTGATAGGGATTTCTTTGTTGGATACTAGGCCTTGTTGTTTTTTTATGGTTTGGGAGGTATGATAATATAATTATTGTGTTATTAGGGATTTTCATTGATGAATGAGTGCAGGGTGGTTTTTTGTTGACTTTCGAATTAGGTATATGACCTTATTTTGAGGAGGAGTGTCGAGGGTGCTCTAGTTTTTTAGAACTAAGTAGCACGGGGTGCATTGTTTTTGGTTCTTTGTGCAATAGAAAATCATAGTAGGTTTGGGACTATATTGGAATGAGTCCTATTACATGTTTAGGAGTGGTCTATGGATATATTGAAATTGGGGAGTAGACCATATTCCATTAGAAGTTGTGAACAACATTCTATATGGTTAGAGGAGGGGAAACATTTCTCCTCCTAGTGATCCGGGAATGAGGGTTTTTTTGTTTTTTTTCATGATAAAGATCAACTATTTTAGGTATATCTAGGTCTATCTATTTCGTTCAGTGATGGATTTTTTATGGGACATGTGGTTTTCCATTTCATTAGTAGGGAAAGGATAAGGATACTCCGGTGATGGATAGTGTTGGATTGGTTGTGGAGTAATTTATTTCTTTTCAAGAGATATTTGTGGACACTATATGATCAATGTTTATATGGTCAATATTGTGGTAGTTCCACCTTTTGTTTGACTGGTATATTTGATACTAGTTTACCACCATGGATTTTTTTTGAGAAACATCACTATGGGGTATTTTTTAAAATCTGAAATCAACGATGGTTGGACAAAATTAGAAATAATTAGAACATTTTTTGGGAATATTCAGGGAGGAAAATGGGTTGGTATCCTATGATATGATCTTTTATAATTATTTTAATGAGTTCATTTTTCCAAAAATATGATTTTTCCCTTGGGTAGGAGTTTGATGGAATCTTGAATCATAAAAAATTTACATAATATTTAATATTTAAGTAATAAAATATTAATTTATTCAAGTGTGTTAAATCGGTGATATATTTTAAATTAAGCCTCATATTGAGATTCCATTTTGATTATTGATTTCATACTGGGGAGTTTTCATAACCTAGGAACAAATATATTACTGGAAGAATTCCAATGAAAAAGAAAATTTTATTATATTTTCTTCCTTTTTATTCATTTTATTTTATTTATTCTCTCATTAGATTGTCATGTACATAATTTATCCATGATATGGGTGTCATAAATCTAAGAGATAAGTTGGAGAGGGAGGAGGAGGAACTACTTGGGAGCTCATCTGATGGTATATTTGTGTGGCACAAATCATTAGAGGTTCAACTTCATTTAATGTGCAGATATTGGACTATAATATTTTTCATTAATATGTACCTACATATTTGTATCCATTAAATTTTGAATCACATATGGTATTTTGAATAAACAATGGGTTCTATAAACAATTTTTTGGAAGAAATATGAATTTTTATGACCTATTGGGTGTTTTATATTTTAGGAAAGCTCTTGCACATGTTTTGGATTTTAAATAATAGAGGAAGTGTGTTATTATTTTTATGTGAGGTTAGTATGAAGGTATTATATTTAATGTAGTAATGGTGTATACTCTTTAAAGTTGTTTCTTGGGGTGTGGATTATTATTCATAAAGACACCCTGTGTCGGGTGCACATGGATGTGCGGGGCATAGGGTTAGAGCCCGTGAACCATTCATGGAAAGTATCCATTTACTCTTTCTAGACAGAACCCTAGTGGGGGTAATGACTAGGTATATTACCTAGTAAACCATGAAATAAAGTAACATGTGGTGTACTATGGATAGTAATGTCATGGTTGACCAAAGGTAAATGAAATAGGATACAAGCTGGTGGTTCACACTGTGTACATAATGTACACAAAATATACATCCCCTTTTTATTATTTTTTTCAATTTTTTATCAAACTAGAGTTATAATTGTACATTTAACAACTTTATTATATGTTATATTATATTTAAATCAAAATGGTGTAAATGTTTTATCATTTAGAGACTGTTGAGAAAGTATTTTGAATTGGGTTAGTATTTTTAAGAGTATTTCAGTATGGTTTGTATTACAAATCTTAATGTGGGCTATCTTGTGAACTACAACACCCATGTAAGGGTTGTGATCTTTTTATATGGCCTGGATAGAAGATTTCCATTCAATTTTTTTCATGTTTTTTTATAAAAATTCCATAAGGTGGGATCGACTAGAATCTCAAAGGAGATATTTTATTATCCTTTGATTACAGAACTAGTTGACTAGGGTATGCTTTCCTGAGATATAGATCATGTGTTATGGGATTAGAGATATTAAATCTATTTATAGTGGTTGATGTTCTGGTATGGATGTTACAAACATGTTACATTATGATGTTGATATAGTCCTAAATGACCTGTTTGGAAAACCTTATGGGTGAGCTTGTGATCTAAGAAAGGTCACACACTAGAAAGGATGACTTGGATTTATTATAGTGAGATTTACCCTATGGATTTAATGTACTGAGGGGGACTTTTATGGTGTCCTTGTGATGAAGTGGTCATGATGAAAATTGAGAATGAATTGGTACATGTGATCATGCTTCTTGTTTCTATTATGGGGAAATTTTTAATTGAGGATTACTAATAGGTTTCTTGAAGGTGTTTCTGATTCTAGGAATCCACTATGTATTTGGATGATACAGAGGTTCCATTTATAGGTTATTATTCTATTTTTGTGGAATTTTTTTCATTTGATTTGTTTTTTATAGGTATGGAATGAGATATGGGGTGTAGTAGGGAATCCCCAATTAGGTTGTAACATTATTTTGTGACCTCAAGGAACATGGAAGTCCTATGTTCTGTGAGATGAGAGTTGAAAAGTTATACTAGTTTAAATTAATATATGTTTGTTTAAAGAGTTTTATCGACCCACATCATGGATGGAAATTACCATAGAGTTGATTAGTATTTCTAGTTATTCTTTTTGGATGTTCTGTTTGAGAGTTTGATTAAGCCTAATTTTGGTGGCCGTTGGGGCGATATGTCTGAGGTAGTTTTTTCTCAGCACAATGTTTTAAGAGAAGAATATTGTGATATATTGGGCATGTAATTGTACTCGAGTTTTAATATTTTTCTCTAGTGTGTTTAATGGATGTGGTCAAATTTTCCTAGAGAGAAAATGGTAGATTTGCACGAGTTCACCCAACTAGTAGAGAGTTACACACATGTTAGAGATTAAATTGTTTGGATGTTGCGAACTCCATAATACATAGATGGGACACATGGGATTTTGTATCTTCAATGCCTATATAATTATGTGACCCTTGGGATATAATATTTCTCAATACCATGGATGGAGGGATTCCTATAGAAGTGTATAATTTTGGTCCCTCAATTATAGCTAGATTTTTGTGTGACTTTTGGGATATATAAGGTTCTCTAGGGTGATATATAGTGTCATGTCCCTATTTATGATTATTCCATTTTAGTCCTACAACTCGATAATTGTATGTTTTCATGCGGAATCATATCATTTTTTATTATGGATTAACATTCATGATTTTTCATTTTGATGTCTTGGATCTCCAATATTGATCTAGAAAACATGCCGGAGATCATGTTGAGGAGTGAACCACTGCTAGAAATACTCTATATAGTGCTAGAGTATGGGTGTTTTTACCACATTTTTAGATAAGAAACCATGGTTGGCTATTTTAATTGTTTTTGTGACACACCATTTTTTAAATAATATTTTAATTATATAACTGATATTATTAGTTTTCAGAAATCTTGAGTATATCACATGTTCATTCACATAAATATGACAGTATATTATAGGTTCAACATTAGGGGTGGATAACTCTGGTTTACTTCTCACCCATATACATGAACCTTGGTGCGTGTGTATATACATTATATCTCTTTTTATATAGATTGTACTTTGATTAGTTAATCAGGTGGATGCCCGATGCTACCTGCTTGATTAGGGATGCATGTGTGGTGTATTAAGATCAGGTTTTTGAAAATTAAGATTCAGGGAGACCAAGTATGTGGTTTGGATAAAAATTTGAAAAAGTGGTTGATTTATTTATTCTCAATTTATTTATTTTGTTCTTCTTGTCAGTCTAATTATCCAATCACTATTGTTTTTCTCCAAAGATATTATTCCATACGACTATATTCTAAATTTCATTTATTATATCATGTTGTTACTTTATTTTATTTATTATTTCTACTTGTAATGTTATCATTATAGTTTTTTTGGTTATCTATACTTCCATTTTACTATGACCAGTGGGTATATTCTCCCTACTATTTCTTTTAGACCCTCACCGCTTTTTAGTATCTTTTGGTGTATGGGGAGGTGAACTTGAGGCATTTCATAGGGATGGATTAGGTGACATGTTTTGTTTACCTAAGATAGTTTTCACCATACAACCACTAAAATTACAACCAATTAAGGTTAAGAGGAGATCAAATGACGATTCCCAATGAATAGGTAATCATTTTATGAGAATGAATTTACAACTCATTCTTCTTAAACCTCCAAAAAATATTGTATAACCAACTAAATATAATGGAATTAGTATTATTGGTATATTTAAAAAAATTATGTTGAGGGAATAATCATTATCGGCATTAATTCCCTTTTGTATAAAATGATAATGTTCCTCCTAAGGATATGAGGACTAATGCCTCCTTGATGTAATGTTTTATTTTTTTAATCCCCACCACTAATAGATAGTTATAAATATTGATTTAATTAATATATATGATATTTAAAAATATATTTATGTTTAAATAGAGATAAAATATTTTTAACTTTTATTCCATTACAGCCATTGGAAAATGGAAACATCACTTTTTTGTACGTCTGGACTACAACCTCCATGAAAGAAGTATCCCATATTTCATCAACATATATGGTAGATGGTAATAAAATTTCATGTAATAAATAAATATGATATATATAAAATTATTTATAATATGTATCCATGATTTTTTTTACTAGAACTCTTGTACTAAAAAATTCAAGGAGAACAAACCCACTAACACACAAATATAGACATTAAGAATTATTTTTTAATAAGTGTAATGAAAAATATATTCATTTGGAATATATTAATAAAAACATAAATATGGATTTAATAATTATTTATAATATATTTAATTTTATAATTCATGAGTTCAGCATGTGTTCAACTAAGTGGAATATTGCGGTTTGGGTTTATCTTTCAACCACATTTTTAATAAGTAATTTTCATGTTTAGAATTCCATTTTTAATATTTCATGTTATCTATCAATTAAACCCATTATATATTACTTTATAATATTTATTCTTGGGTTTTAAATTTCTTTTTATCATATAATTTCCTTTTATTTCAATAATGAAATTATAATAATTCTTATTTGATAATATATCCATATCACTTATTTTAGGTTGCTAGTATTTTTCTACTATATCCATGTTCTCTATCATGTTATATGAATGTTATTATTTATATATCAATGATTAAATATGGAATTGTTTTCCATATCCACACATTTATGACATATTTTAACACATTGTTTTTCACTTATGAATCGTGATTCATTAATGTTCCAAACTTTTAGGACTGATGTCTTATGTTATATTTGTTCTTTGATACATGACTATTGATTTGAGATTTATGTATTGGGGTGTGATTATTATGTTATATAGCCTTATTATCATCTTATTATTACTTGGGATCATTGAATATTATATACTATGATTACCCAAAGAATGACTATAACCTCACCCCATATTATGTTTCTATTTTCTCATGTTATGAACAAGATTAATAAGTATAATTATTTTATAGGGATACCATGTAAGAATAATGATTATAAAAAATATAGAAAATTATTTATAAGTAGTTTTTTTGTGGGTCTAGTCACCATACACACTATACCTTTATGGTTATGAAGAGTGATTTATTATCCGATGTATTGTGTATTCTTCTAAAATGATTCAATATTTATATATTTTATTTTCAATTCCTTGTATATTTATTTATCATAATAGGTTTCAGATAATAATTAATTATTTACCATTATATGGTATATAAAATCATTGTACAAAATCAATTCTCTAGAAATATTAGATTCCCTAAATGAAATAACATCAATATAGACTATTTTAGAATTATTAATTTTTGATCATGTATGTTGCACTATTTATATTAGTGGAAAACAATTGTGTTTCGCCTCAAAATAATCCACTTTTTACTCATCCTATAAATAGGATAATTGTTTAAATTTTTTATCTTATATGTTTATTTCAAAATATATTTGACTTTTTATTCTTATTATCATTATTAAACACCATTATAACCTTTATGAGAAACCCATTTCTTTATTCCCATACCCTGAAAATAAAATATTTTAAGAGATTAATGCATAACACGTATAGGAAAATATAGTCTTCTTCCTTTGACACTCTTACTCTTTAAAACATATTTTTATAATTAATTAATATTTTTTGTCAGACCACATCTTCCCAGATAAATAACACCAACATAAAAGTTTCACCTTTTGGGTTCCTTTATCCAAATTAGTAATATTTATATCATTTTTGTATCATGCATATCAACCATCCTTAGAGGTGTCGATACATGAGATGTGAAATTAACCTTTGATGGTTTTTACCTTTGTTCTTAATCCATTTTATAATTTCAATTATCATTTAACTATTTTACTTGTGGGTAGTCCACAAACATATTAAAATATTCTAGATTAATATGATTAAAATTTCAATATACCCGAATACATAAAATCCCTGAAGTCATACCTAGAGTATGAACTCTTTCTTAATCATCACACATTTATCTCAATGTCATGACATTACCTTTGAGTTCATATATTCCCCTAATCAAATTTCAATGAAAAAAGTAGTCAAAAATAAAAACAATATTCTTGTTTGAATTTGAGGCTATTTTAAAACTCTTTAGAAACTATAATAGAGTTTTCATATCCAATATTTTTAATCACAACCATTAAATAAGAATTTTACACGTATTTTTACAGTATGTAGATTTTGGAATAGAGAAAATATTTTTATTATTCATTTACTTATTCCTCTAAATGTCTATTTCTAAAAATTATTCCCCAGGTTCTATTCCATGACCAACTCTACCATTTATTTAATTATATTCTTTGTCATTATCCTGTAATTTTCACATGACCACAACAACCACATGAACATATTAACTAAGGAATTTGTATTCCTTCAATTCATCCATGTTTTTTATCATTTCATATTTCCTCTTCATGAGATAATTATATCTTCCTCATAAATAATTTCCAATATGGTTTCATCAATTATCCCCATATTTTATCTATTTTCTCATGTTATTCAACTACTCACCATCATAAATTTTTTTGGGGCACATGGAATCACTATTCCACACATTGTTGAATCAAAATTTAGAATATATAATCATTCCATTGAATTATAAAATTCCTATATTATATTTTTGGAAAATAAGTTTAGAAACAAGTCACCTTCTTCATTACTCTAATATAATTTTTAATAAATGTTTCATCATTTCATTTAATGAAGACTCCTAGAAATATCCCCTTTTATAGACAAATTTTCACTATTCATCATCTAGTAATCAATGATTTATTTTAATAGAGTTTTAAAATTTAACAATGTTATTTATTTATCCTAATGAAAAGGTCCATTTCAATAGAGAATTTTAGGTAGACATAACAAGATCCTCCTAAAAAATACAATATTATGAATTTTTATAGTACCATGCACATTCTATACTGTAATATTTATTTGATAAAAAAATCTTCAAATGTATCATCCAACCTCATACATTGGTAATTAAATTTATTAATAAATACTTCAAATTTATCTCTCAATATCTAGTTTATCCATTATAGATGTTAAGATTATTTTACCATTTTAAGGAAGGTTTTACAAGACCTCACATTTTTTAGATATTATTTTCAAAATCCCCTTTAAGGCATTAATCAACTTTTCATATTTATCCACATAATTTCTGTAATTTTCAGAGATGGAACTGCTATACATGATCAAAAAAATTACATATATCAAATTCATATAAACATATATTCAAAATGTTTTAAAGTAATTTCTCATTCTATTTTTCAATATTTGGAAATTATTGGCTTCCAAAAAGGGAATACCATTATAATTTAAAATTTCTATAATATTGTCTGAGAAAGAATTATTAACCAGAACCTTTTATTTCATAATATTATTGGTCCCATGAAATATTGATACCATAACATAGGGATAAGGTGCGAATTGGTGTATGATAATTTCAAATTAATTACATTCCATGTATCTTGATATATAATTATTAGGAATTAATCTTATGCTCTCTCTCTCTACCATGAATCATATAAATGGATTAAACTATAATCTTTGGTAACATAATACATTTAATTGTTCATCCTAACTAGTATAATCCTAGGAGAATGGAACTAGAAGGTTCCAATTCACCTGACACTCTAATGATCAATACTTCATTACACATTCAGGGTGGCCACGATAACCCTCTTAACATAAAATCTTAATAAAAAAACTCACTAATTTATGTGTTTTAAAAAATAACTAATCCTATAAATATTTCATATTTAATTACTGAAAATAGTTAATAATATTAAACTAATGACCATGAATCATATAGATTAAAATTCATCTAATTGTTGTAATTCAAAAACCAACCAAGAGAAATATCAAAGAACACTGTGTTTTATTTTAAAGTTTGAGATTGATGCATCAATTTATTTTTGAAAAGGGGACACATTACAATGAATGTAGGAAACATTTAATGCATAGATTTAAAATATGATAATATAACATGATACCTCACTGGGACCCATAGGGGTAGATACCACTAAACTGCACCCTATGGGAAACATCATGTTCTTGCTTCTTATTCTTTTATAATTAAGGTCTGAAATACCTCCCCCACTTTTCAAAAAATTATTTAAATGATATATACTCTCTTATACCCATTAGAACTATTCCAAAATGTTTTTAATCATTATTGGAATCATAATTTAATCCAATTGTTAAAATTAATTCACCCCTTCGATGATCATAATGATTATTCTGGTTTCTCTATTTATGTTGATGTGGTAATTAATTATAAATAAACTTAAATATACCCCATGAAACTCATGAATCTCATATAATTTGTAATTCTAAATATATCTTTAAAAACAACTGAACTATTTTTTGGTACCCTTCACCATGGTGTGGAGTAATTTTATTTAATCTATTTTATGGAATGTCTCCTATATAAAGAATGAAAATTTATAATATATTGTAATCAAAAATTTTTTAAATATATTCTATTTAAATTTATCCATGATCTCAATATAATTCAACAAAATTACATATATCATGATTCTATATTTTATAGGATTATTTCCACTAATTTTTTGTCATACATTTCATCAATATTGTTGCATCGTGGATCAAACCCAAGGTTTAGTCCTCTACAAAAGAGATATGCTTGGAAAAATCATTAAATACCCCCTTTCTCAAGTGTAAACTCTTCATATAAAAAAAAATCAAAGACCACAATACCAAAATTCCTTGAATTCTAGTCCCTAGTGACATATTTCTATTAAAAAAATGTCAAGGTCTATAATTCAGTATTTCCATTAAAAATAACCTCGAAAATTCTATAGTTTGTCCTATCCATCCAGTGTGAAAAAATATTTTCAATATTTTGGTAATGTAAGGAACTATGTGTTATTTTTGTTTAAATATTATGAATTTCCCATAACAATTAAAATAGGGGATTGTTCTATGGTATTTTTAATATATTTATTTATCCTTTTATCAGCTTAAAAAACAACTTATACCCTATTCATGACAATGGATGTTCATTTTGGAGAAATTTAAATATCCTTGATATGAAATTACTAATAATAAAAACCCAAAAAACTAAAATTGATTTATTTACAACAAATTTTCAAAAAGGAATGTCATTTTATACCATATAGTAGACAAATTGGGGTGTGGATAGGTATATAAATAGACAGCATGTGTGAGTTCTTTGGTGTGCAGTGGTTTAGATCTTGTTTTATGGATGGAATCGAGTACCTAAAATAAGTTGATATTAAGAACCAAAAACTATGTGGATTAGTGTTCACACTGTGTTGTTTGGGGTTACATAACTCAGTGTCATTATAATGTAAACTGTGTGAGAATAAAATCTTAGAACCATGTAAATCCTGTTAACCAACTATTATGTGGGGATTAAATGAGGTGGAAGAGATCAAAAATGACTATATGGTGATATTGTGTGTACACATCGTGTACCATCCCGTGGAAGGGGATTTCATAATTTCTCGGTCTGGAGTGGGAGTTAGATAAATAAGCTATATATTATAAATATATTTCCATATACAATCTCATGGTGGAGACTAGTTAATATTAGATGTCATTTAAATGATGATTATGTGTATATTAACCATTTTAGTTTAACGAAAAGGATGACATGATCAATATAATGATTCAAGGATATTTCAGGGACAATAAATACCCCTAGAATAATTTTAATATCTATTTTTATAAAAATCACATTTATCCATAGTTCAGTAACTATTGGAGCATGAAGATAGATTTTAACTACATGTTAGGTGATTTGAGAGTCATGAAGAGAAGAGTTTAGTATACTATTTGGTGGTTCCCCTCACATGATAGGGTGTCCTGTAAGGATTTATTGTTTTACATGTGACATATGTATGTTCTCTCTCTAATAACCCTAAACCTGAACTCTCAAATCTACTTCTATAAACATAAGAAATAAATTTCTTTATTTGATTCTAATAAACATTCCCCAAATTTAACCATTAAAAAAATTAAATATCAAACTAAAAATATTTTATCATGTACATAACACAAATAATTTTATATTTATTATTGTAGATAATTGGAACTTTTACATCCTGGTATATTTTGTTGAACACTTTGTTCATTAGAATATACAAACAGAAACACTGACCTTGAAAGGTCAATAAATTATTATTATATAAATATGATAATTATAACATGAGAGTTGAATTTGAGTTTCTAAATATGAAGAATTTGGGTATAAAATAACTATAAATTTCTTACTCAATAAAAATTTATGGAATATTTAATAGGAAATGAGCACTAAATTTTTATTCAAATATTTTTTTCTTCAAAACTTCATTACAAAAAAAATGATTTTTAATGGGGTTTTTGAGAAATTATTATAAATTATCTTTCCACTTTTGGAAAATTTACATAAAAAATTAATATTTATTTTTGAAATTATAATATAAATATTAAAATGGTGTCATGTTTTTGGGTTTTTCATAGATGATTAATTTTTTAGTGAAAAATTAATAATACAGATTTGATATATATTATAATAACATCCATTAATTTAAATGTCCCATTTAACATTTTATTTTAACATAAAGTGTAAAATGATCCATTTTATTTAGATTAATATAATTAAATACATTATAATCTATAATATTCATGATTTTTATATAAGTTACTTTTTAGGAGTAAAAACCAATTTCTAAAAAAACAACATTTTTCATTTTGTTTTTTTGAATTTATATGAAAATTAATATCATATTAAAATTTATTTTATAAATATACAATGATTAAATATTGTAAAATGGATAATATATTTTTATTTAGGTTGATCAAATTATGGTAAATATTTAAATTGTATTTTTATTCAATATAAATAGTGACCATGGTAAATAGTTGTCACCTCGGCATGGGTAAAATTGGTAAAATAGGGTTAAACCTCAAATATGGGATCCTAAAATCAACACAAAACGTTTATTTGTATTATTTATGGGTTAATTTTATCCATGATCATCCAAATATCTTATAATATGGCCATTTCGTAGCATTTTGCTTTGAATATGACATTCATATTAATGTAAGTATAGAATAAATGAAAAATCTCACTCTCTTGAATTTAATATCTGTAAATATTTTCCATAAGTATAAAAATTCAATATTTTAAGATAAAAATTATTTTAATTAATTTTTTTATTATGGTATAAAAATTTACAATTTTAGTGATTAAATAACTACTTTATATTCGTATACAACTATGATCTAATAATTTTTAAATTACTAGGTAATTGAAAAAAATTATTTCATAAATAATAAATATAATAAAATATGGGTTATTTATTAAAATCCACAAATTATATAGCTAAACTAACATTTTATAGTTTTGTGGATGGTTTTTATTTGAATTCCATTCTATTCATGTTGTTTTCAACTTCAAATTTTTCGAGTAGTTTTTAGCTTGTCACTCATTATATTTTAGGATATATTTTTTTGTTAAATAATTATAATATAACTAAAATAATGAAATAAAAATATTATGATGAAAATTTTTCTAAAATTTCATCACCTGTTCATTTATGCGCTAATTGTTAGCTTAAAAGAAAATTTAATAACCGTTATAATTATAAAGTCATTTCTAATGAATAAACTTTTTTTTCTAAGGAATGAAAACAAAATATATGGTTTAAAATGATTCAAAAACCTATATAATTTTTTTAGATGATGTTTCATCGAACACATAATCTTTTTAATTGTATATAATTTCATATGGATGAATTTAAATTTAGAATGACTTGGTTATATTTAAATCTTCTTATAAATTCCTTGTCTGTCATTTACCTCCCTAATACAATGACACCAATGTGATCAATTACCAACATGAAGTTGATTCATATATCATGACAATTATCTACCCATATAAATTAATAACTTCCTCAAACTCTAATTAAGGTTTCTAGTATTATTAAAAGATAACTTCAATGATCCTATAGAAGTAATATAAACGAAGACCACTGAATAATATATAATTGTCTTTACCCACACTTTCATATTTCATAATTTATGTAATTTCACTAATGTTTATGTGATGGTACTCTAATAATTAATTAAACAACATAAATATAATTATATGATATAATTATTATGGTATAATAATTTTCTATCCTATGAATTGTTAAAACATAACTCATGTGTACGCCCAGCTTACCGTCTTTACATTACGGTGTAATTTATCAATCATCAAAACATTAACTGGATGGTGATAAAGACCAAACCAATGAATATATATTATCATTATATTATATTTATTTTGTAATAATTATGATTTTATATATAACTTCCTACCTTCCATTACGTTAAAAATGATGACCTCGTTCATGCATATGTATAGACTATAAAGGCCACAAAGTGATGTGATTCGTCTTCTTGTTTTCACATTACATTGGTGGTAATAGATATTGATTTATTGAATTTATATTATATATATAATATAATAATGATACTTGAGTTAATAATTATTATTTACCATTATTTAATCCAATCTAATGAATTGTGAAAAAAACATTCTTTTGTGTGTAAGACCTACTTCTCCATGAACAATGTAAATAATTTTTATGAATCTTCCTTTTATAGATCTTCATAAAAAATATATTTAAAAGTATATATGATATATATATATCATGATTAATAATAATTATATTATAGAATAATGAATAATGTATAATCCTAAAAAATACTAAATGAAAATGTGTATGAAAAACCAAGCAATTATAACATGTAACAGTTATTTTAATTAATAATTATAAATAAACAGGTGGTCAATGTTTCAAATTAAATAGTATAATGTATGATATATATGAATATTTTTCCGTAATAAATTTAAAAAATATTTTTATTTATTATATATGATGTTCAAACACATATGAAGGAAGTAATACCTGGGGTATGGGTTTTCTTGTCTAGAATTTACTTCCATTGTATATATGATTTATTCACTACTTGTCTCTTCCATGTGTTAAATATAATACACCCATTATATGATATATAATGATTCAAATTTTAATAATTTTAAATAATGTTTCAATTATTTCCTTTAATTCATAGGGTTGTGATCTAATGTTTTCTAAATCGGTATGTATTTATTTCTCAATCTCATTGTTATTCCTTATTATTTATGTTTAAGTCTATACTAGGGGAATTATTAGATTTTATAAAATAATCCCAATATATTTTATTTTTCTATATATATATATATAAAAATTTCATGTTTCCTTTTCATTTTCAAATATTACAAAATAATTTTTTTATGGAAAACCAAATTTGTTTTTTATTCTGTTGGGAGTCTACTTCTTCAATGTGCATATTATTATTAAATGTTTAAAAGAAAATATTTTATTTTATACTATCATTTTCACCCATGATAATATTTATATAAAAATATTTGAAAAAAAAATACTTTCATTATTTTTTGAAATGATTTACCTTTTTATATTTGACCAAAAATGTTAACGTAATCATTTTATAAATATAATCTACAGGAATGGAATTTCTTATCATAATGAATTCTCAATTATATGAAAAATACATTATATGTTTCTAGGATTATATTCAAAGAAAACTTTTTTCCTAATTTGGTAGAAATATTTATATTTTAACAATTAATTTCAATGTGTGAAATATATTTTTCTTAAAAATGTTTTTAATACCCATTTAAGAGTATTTATTACCATCAATGAAAGAAAACCATTAATTTACATATTATCTACAAGGGATATTCTATAAATATACCATCATTATTATTTATTTGGATGGATATTGATCAGTTGCACTCGGGTAAGTATTTAAATTCTTTATAATAGTTCATCCAATAAAGATAATTATTGATATTTAGAGAATATTGATTATGTTTTTTACCCATATGATGAATTCATCATTATTATTATTTGATGGATGAGGCAAGGAAGTCTGGAGCCCCTTGATGCATTAGTAGGTATAATGACACAAACAAAAATGTTTTTTTAGATAAAGCCTTACCCATTTATGTATATATATAAGTACATGAACTATATAACATGTTTAAGATGTTTAGTATTATGAATTTAATAATTATGAAATTAATTAATTATTTCTATGTTATTTTCCAATATTTATGATAACAATGGATACGTTTCATGATCATGTAATTATCAATGTGGAATTATTTTATCATTAATTAGTCATACCAAATTATTCGTCATTCTCATGTTATTATTTAAATGAAATTTATTTTTAGTTATTTACCTCCACATATTGATTATATCTTATTTACTGGAGAAACATTCCAACATACATATAACAACCCAAAAATATAAAAGAATAATATTTAATTGAATAGTGTATTCAACACACAACACTAATAATAAATGTCATGGAAAACATATTTCCTAAAATTTAATGTATTCGGTAGCTAGCAGAACATGCTACCATGAGTCAAAGTGAATCGTAATATAGTTTACCTACAAAACCCTTTAATTAATTTTTTAGGTATGAATATATACTAACAAAAGTATAAAAAACATTGTTATATACTGATTATATATAAAATAAAAATCATTTAAAATAAAAAAATGTTATTTGAAATTTGTTTTTCTTATTGAAAGTTTGTTTGTGCTTTGGGAACAAAATTAAAATTAAAAATTAAAAATTAAAGGATTTTTTTAACTATAAAAATATTTATTTACATAATTATATCAGAATTATCTTAGGGTGAATTATTGGTATTCTCTACAATATTTTATTTTTTCATGAATAGTAAAAAATAATAAATTTTAATTTAAATCAACCTTTTTGTTTAACTTTTTTATAATTTTAAATTTGAACTTTTATATAATTTTAATGTAAAATTAGATAAATTATATATATATAATTAATCTAATTTTGGTCATCAGAATTATTTTGGTATTGAATTTTGATATAAAAACATTGTAAACTTTTGAACATTTTCTCCTTAAAACCCTACGTTCTCATCACATCGATGAGATTGATTTTAATTTTTAAAAAACAGTATGTGAATTGAATATGAAAAGAATATTCCATTTTAAGAATAATAATTATTAATATTATCTTAATTTTAAAAATTAATTGATAAGCATTATTATTGTGAAGAAATGAAAATTAATTACAATAGTTAAGGTTAAAATGGATTTACTCAGTTGTTGAACTGATAAAATGACGAATAAATGGACTAAAAATAGTATAAAATTTATTTTACAAACATATTTAGACACTATCATGTATAATTATCTAGAATAATCAATCTTGGCCCTTTTTGAATGTGAAAACTATGGTGAAAACCTTTGCTTTTAAAATATTACAAGTGTGCCACTCACCTCACATAAAAAATTTCACTGCCTCTCCTCTTTTATTTACACCATGAAAACCATTTTCATGGACAATACCTTCCAAATTCACATTCCATATTCTATACACTCATCATATAATATGTAATTTTGGTATAAATCTATCATACTAAGGATTATGGTGTTAATCCCAAAGATACCTGAAAATAGGCAACATTCTGCAACGAGTGACTTTATCTTACTTATTCCTCAATCTATTTCAACTACTAATAACAAAAATATGAGATAATGAACTCATTATAATAAAAACTAATTATATTTATATTATTAAGGTAATTTCCTGCAACTGTTCCCATTTTCACCATATATCTTATGAAATCATATGTCGTGTGTATGGTGGTCTACTATCTCATTAAACCCCACCATTTGTTTCCATTACCACCTTTAATGGTTATTATGATTAATATTAAGTATAAATACTATATTTATAATATAATTATACAACTGGGGTCAATATATAAAATATTAATTTTCTCTATTCTATTTTTTAAGGGATAAAATGATATTTCCCAAGTGTCCGGAGGGTTATGCCCTTGCCAAGTGATGCGATTTGTATTCCACTAACGCATTATGTAAAAATTAATAAGGATAATTCTAATGAATATATGTGATATAAGTGACATAGTTATTATATTCATGAAAAATGTATCATTATGAATATATAATATATTATTTTCCTTTTTTACACATAGCTATGATAACATCTTTCATGTACGTATGCACTACTACCTCCACAGGGAGATGGGACTCTCTTTTTATCACCACACCATATTGGTGATATATATATTTAATGAAATTATACATTATTTATGGTATTATTATTATTAAATAGATCTGAAATTTTATTTTCCAACATTCCATAATGATAATTTTAAAATTGAAACATTACTGATGCATGTGTATGACCTACAGTCTCAATGATCATAACATAATTCATTTGTCAAAAACATATTTCATGATTATTCATTAAAGTATATTTAATTTTTAAACATGATAATTAGTTAATGATTATTACATTTGATGTGATATAAATGTATAATATTTAAAAATATTGGATTATTCATGTGAAAACATGAATGAGAAAACAAGTCAATTAACACTAGAAATGATGAAATATTGAAATATTATTAATGAAAAGGTGATAAAAATTTATAAAATAATATTATATGATATTACAAATATTAATACGGTGTTTATAATTTAATACCATTTTTTAAATAATTATACATAAAATTAAATCACATTCAACCAAAATAAAGAATAGGGTATTAGATTTCATCATAATTTAAATTACATTGAATGTATTTTTATTGTGCACAAATTAACTATTATGTCATGTATATACATTCCCCAAGACATGAAATATCAATATTCCTTAATAATTCACTATACTAGAATTTTAAATATGAATTATTTCATCCCACTGGAAAGGGAATAAAAATATATATATGAAAATATTTCTTAAATTAAATTGTTTCATTGTGTTATATTTCATTTTTGTCATCATTGATATTCTATGATTATATTTGTATTGAATTTTTATAGTATTATATTGTATATCCACTTTTTTATCTTAATTTAAATTTGTTAAAAATAATTAGTTTATTAACTATCACTTCAACGTTATGATCTTTCCATGGATATATTTACGAATTTCATTTTAATCGGGGTTATATATATAAAAATTTCCATTGCAGTAAATTATTTGATAATTGGTAGATAAACCCTTTATTTTTTTATACTATGTTTATTAAAAAAAATTTAAGTAATAATACCATTATTATACACTTTGGTACAAAAAATTATTGAAAATTGTTTTAATAAAATTTGACTTTATTTCTCTCTATGATAAGAGCTTTGTTTTCTAGAAAAACCATGTTTTGTCCAAATTATTTCAATAATGTTCTTAAAACTATTTTGAAATTAGTTATTATATAATTTTTACCCATTATTTCTTTTAAAAAAAATTAATTGAATCGTTATGTTTTAAGAAAAAAAATCCAATTTGTCTTTTACTAAAAATGGGAATTAAATGTTTATTTTAACATGTATGACCTGAAAGGAATTTCTGGCCATCATGATCGCTAAATGTTTTTAGATATTGTTTTATAATTTTAAAACATAATTTTAAAAGTAATTTTTTTTCAATATTATTTTTTAACTTTTATTTCTAATAAGTGATTTCAATATGTAAAGGAAATTTTCCTGAATAATTATTTAAATGAAATTCTAGGGTATTTATATTCATAAATAAAAAGAATGTGTATTCTTGCTCTAATTGGTTTATTTTTTAACACTACCCTTATTATTTTAATGGATGGTTTATTATCATTTTGACTTATGAAGTTATTTAAATTACATTTAATGATTCATAATTTATTAATTTAATTTCTCTTAAAATATTTACATTCTTCTTATCATTAACAAATAAATTTCTCATGAATATCCATATTATTTATCATGTTTATTATAATTTTTTAAACTATATATCATTTAAACATATGGTTATTCACTTTTACTATTATTTGGTTGTCTAATGAAATACTAATATTCCATATTATTTCTTCCATATAGATATTTAATTGTAATGAATGGTTCTCATGAATTAAATTAATTATTTCATGTACGGGGACTAAATTTTACATGAAAACATTGGTGGGGCCTAGTTATAGATTTCCCACAGATTCATCAGTAGTCTAGTGAGAAAAATCCATAATCTAAAATAAAATCAGTTTGAAAAACCATATTTGCTTTACCTAGTAGTTTTAAGTTGTCTTGAGTATTGATTTTGATAGTAAAGGTTTTCATATTCCCCAGAAAATATGTCCAATAATTAATAGTTTCCATCATTCATAATTATGTTATAATTATCCATGTTAATTCAATAATTATATTATCAATGGATGTATTTCATTATTAGTTATTGATTAATGTAAAGTTCTTTTTATTTACTTACATTGTCATGTTGATTTCTCCTTATCCAATTTTTATAGTCAATTTAATGATTAAATGGAATTCATTTTTAGTAATTTACCATTCAATCCTGATTATTATTATTTATATTTTCACATTGATATTTTATTTGGATGCAATTCCATATCAATTTATTGATGCATAGAATGCAGGAAGATTTATATAGAATTCCCATGTTGATTATTCATATTGATTCATGATTTATTCCATTATAGTTAATCATTACTGTTATTTTTAGCTAACCCTTATTTTGTTTTCTTTTCCCAG
Organism: Viscum album; assembly: GCA_963277665.1. Lineage (NCBI taxonomy): Eukaryota > Viridiplantae > Streptophyta > Magnoliopsida > Santalales > Viscaceae > Viscum > Viscum album. The sequence continues at coordinate 502,154 of CAUJRU010000082.1, read as the reverse complement.
GGATCCATGAAGTGCATTATGTTTTACATATAGGGTAATTCTTGAGTATATAATATAATTTTTTGAAATAATATTTACTAAATTTGAAATCAAATTTAATAGAAGACTAAATTATGTATCTAGTTCACTAATACTAAAAAACAATTTTCTTCTTCATTATGTCATTCTTTGTATGTTGGGCCAATGTAATAATGTTTACACCAAATTCAGACTACAGGGGTCAAGTTCGCTATAGTTTGTATCAAAGAAAATTTAGAAGAATCCTTTGAAACTAGATTTATGAAAATATAGAGTAGGTATAGCAAACATATGGTATATTTCATGAACTATATTATCCATGTATTTTTTTTGGACATTATGTGGATTATTTTCAAGGCCAGGTGATGAAATGAAGTTTGTTTTTAGAGGTTGGTGTTCGAAGAATAAATGTTTAAAGTATATTAATTATATTAAATAAAAAGTCCACATACCTTTCATGGAAAATTTGATTAAATTATCAATCTAGTCTTAGATCCAAAATAAGAGAAAACCGTTGATTTTGAAATGAATTTTTTCCCTTTACTTGAGATAACATTGGTCAGTGTGGGTTCGTTTTAATAAAAATTCATTACGGGATTAAATGAAGGAGACCTAAAAAATTATTTAAATAAATGGTTATGGGGAATTTGTAGGTTTATCTACTAAAATCATTAGATATTGAGTACTATTGCAGATACATCTAAATATATTGCATTTAAGGAGGATGACATGATCAATTATTGATGATATGTGTTAGATGAATTCTGAGGATCTCACCAGCGGTAATGGCACAACTCCATTCATTGTTATTGATCTATCCAAATTGAGGTAAAGTGTTTTTATTGGTTTTCGTTCAACATTTTATATCTCTATGATGAAAATAGATCAATAAACAATCATATTGATCCAAGGATCAGTTATTTTTTGGATGAAATTATTATGGGTATTTTATGGGGATATATTCTTTATGATTAATTTTTATTAATTTTTTTTCATCATTATAACAAAAATTATTAAGGTCAACAAAAAGAACAACCATGGAAAATTCCTTTTATTTATTCTTATTATTTTATACCCTTTTTATTTCTTTCATCATGAAAATTATTTATTGCCTTGCAGTATGATATATTCCAAATAATCGAATGTTGCACACCTATTTCATGGAACAATAATTCTGAATTATAGATCTACGATTAACACGAAATTACATAGGTGTGACTTTGGTAGTGGTGAATGGATTTGACCAGTTTAGAAACCCCTAATTTTGATTGGTTCATGCGATCAGTGATTGTATGAAAATGATCTATTTTATTAATGGATTTGAAGGCTTGATTCTGGTGAACAACAATGGTGAAGTTTATATTAGTTCTATCCTTGAATTTTGTCTTGATCCAAACAAAATCTGAGATAATGAAAACATGAGATCATGAATCAAGATTATCCAGATTTTTTAAAAAAAATGAGAACCATGCATCATGTAATATATGATTACATGGTGTGCTGGTCACTACTAGGGAAGGTTAGGGTTTCATGAGAAATTTAAGGATCACGTAGTGTGTGACCCTATCTCATGGTGTTTGACCCATCTCTAGTGGATTGTTTTGTACCTAGAATGATACATGGACATGGGATGGGTTACATTGGAAAAAGAACACTTGGTACTCCCATATGGACACTTAATGGATAGAAAGAACATGTGATATTTTATGTAATGGTACACGAGTATAAGTACACGAGTAGCAGCTAACTATGTACTTCAACACAGACACATACAATATGTTTATATGGAAAGGGCCAGGGGTAAATAGGACATGGAAAATACCCATATTACTCTTTGTGTAATTATTAAATGTTGTATCAGAGGACTTGTACTATGTATCCTAGACATGTTTCATTAGGTTGTGTTCCCCATATACTTTCCCAAGGGTTATTATGGAATAGACTCTTATAGATAAAAATACGATCCACTCAGTAGGGATTCTTAGATAGAGTTGTGGGGATCTATCAGTGAGGCCTAGAGTGGGATCCTCTATTCGACATATTTCCCTAGTTATTACTATTGGTATCATCGTGACCACCACTATGTTGGCACCAATCCTCTATAGTATGTGTTAATCTGGATTGAGTTGTTGGTATACCCCATTGCCTTGCGAGTGATCCTAATTTGTGTATCTTATCTCTTCGATCATTCATCATGTACTCTTAATGGTGAGACCCATCAAGGAATTCTCCTCAGATGGATGAAATAATTATTACCAGATGTTGGATTATGTTGTCAATGATATGTTCTATGTGGAACCATCTATATGGAATCCAAGGATGGTATTATGGTTCTGGATTTACCTCAAGACTATGTGTGTTTGTTGTTTTTATCTATATATTCTTATTATATGTTCTATAGACATATATACTTTTATCGAGTTGAGTGTTATTATTTTTGTTGTATTCTTTTTTGTTTCAGTTTTTCCTACTATGCATTTTTATGACCACTATTACATTATCCTTGGCTACAAGTTTTCTATCTTTGGTAGATGATAAACCTTTCAAAAGAGTCCTAGATTGACCATTATCAATCAGATCTTAGTGAGACTAGAAATATCAAGGTGTGTTCCTACTGTATTGTGACAGCATTCCCCAATATTACACTTAGGATGGAATTGTATTTAGACTCTTTTTGGTGGACATGTAACTGAATCGTGTTACATAAAATTACATCCAATTATACCTTGGTGGTGGGATATAGATGAATTCAAGCATCATTTTCCAATTCTTTTATATTTCATCATTGTATAGGATTGGATATGTGTTTTTGTGTTTATGTACTTAGGATAAAGCCTCCAAAGGTAGTGATATGCCTAGTCATCACTAGTCTACATCCCCTGATCTATTTGAGGAAGGCTTGGGGAGTTGCAAAATGGGAACCATTTTTATGGTTTGTGACTGAGTGATATTAACAGAATTCATTTCTAGCATAGGATTATAGTCCATGAGATTGGTTTGGGACACTAATTTTAAGTGTTTTGAGTTCGTATTTTAGTCCAAGGACTCTAGTGTTCCTATAGTGGGAGATATATCCATACAACATAACTTTGATCATCTATTTTTCAACTTAGAACATAATAATATTTTTGTAGGGAAAAAATGGTACGTGCATCTTATAATAATGAGTTTTCATTTACATGTCCTTCATCTATCAACTCTATAGATATAATAATTGAATGTCCTAGATTTCTTTTAATTTTATGATTCATTGATGACATATTCTAGGTAGGATTCATCATTAGGATAATGAGGATGATCCCCTCAAGGATGGTGCATCAATACAGGGAAAATATCCTGAGGCGGGGCCTCTAGGTGGTTCAATTGGTATACCACCACCTGTTGTGTAGCAATTGGTACCCACAATACATGCAGATGAGGTTTACATGATAAGAATATTTAATGAGTTTCATTTATAGAGACCCCTTAGTTTTCGAGTCGAGCCCTACCCACTGGTGATTTAGGTGCTGAATTGTGTTTTACATCCATTCAGTACACCATAAGATCAGATGATGGTCCTGGCGGTGATCCATCTCCATAGAGTTGGGGTTTGCGGACCCATTATTATGATGATTTGACTCTACCATGGTCAGATCTCGAGTGTCTATTCATAGAGGTGATCACTAAAACTAAATTTATGAATATATATATCCAAGATCTTCTATAATTTCTTCACGGAAGAATGATGGTTGTAGAGTATTCATCAAGGTTTACCAACCTCTCCAGGTACTCGATGGATATGGTTTATGACAAGTTATTCAGGACTTAGACCGTTGAGAAATTACTACATAGAGACATCCAAGACAGTTTTATTCTACTATGAATTCCTCCCTATTCTTGGGTTGTTATGATCATTAATGACAATGATATAATATTAAAATAAGAATAATAGACATTTAAAAAAACAAGTGTCTGGAAAACCAAAGTAAAAGAATTTTATTTAATGATTTATTTTATTTAATGTATGTATACAATATTTTTTGATCCATTTTAATAATTATATTAATATTAGTTTGCAAAAAGGAAATCGTGCATAAAGGGTGACAACTAATCAAATTAGGCAAGGGTATTGAGCTTGAAATCATGGCCGAAGGAAGTTACAGTATTAGCTCATACCACTACCCTATGTGAATTCATGGATAATATTTCATTTTGTTACTAATAAATTTTTAAAAATAATTATTAATGTTTAAGTAGTGGTGTTACTTTATTGGTTTAGTTATTAATATAATATATATAATAACTATTAATAACCATGTTTGTTTTGTAAAAAAAATTTACATTGAAGAATATATTTGCCAATATTTTTTGGATCATACGATCTGTTAAATGTGAATTTTAGTGCACAAGAATATAAAATTTGTTTTTTAATAATATTTTCCCCCTGTATATGATGAATTGTGTAGAAAACCTATCCTTTTACACAAAACATTACATGATTTTAAGCATAATTAATAATCAGAGTATAAGCCAATGATTTTGAAGTCTAGTGTCTTTGAATATTAGGTACATAAAACATAAAAATAAAAAATCACAACATCATTTTATCTAAAAAAATAGCTCCTAATATCCTTTGAGACCATACATCATCATAGGGTACCCCGGATAACACATGAACATAGGGATGAGCTAAATTTATCATTAAGGAAATTATTATAAGAACAAAGAATTAGCACCTGGGATAGAAGGCATGACATGATGATAAGAAAATTCATGTTACATGTGGAATCATAAATTATAAACATGGAATAAAATAAACATGGTGTCATAGTAATGTGGAAGAAACATAAATCATTACTTTAGCATGAGTTAGGGATAACTACCAATAATGTCAAACCTGGTAGCACATGCCAAGGCTAACTTCCAAGATCATCACACATGGTTGCACAAGCCAAGTCTAATCACAAATACCATCACACATAATATATCATGAGACTCAACTTTACCCAATGCATTGTAGAGCTATTTGGGCACACCCATATGAACATTTCATGAATATTTTTTCCAAATAATGAATCATATATAATTAATCTTACATAAACATATTTGTAACCATGGAATGAATTTGGTACCATAATCGTGTCATAAAGAATAACAAATTGGCATATCATAAAAGTGTCCATGAAATAAAGGCACTAAAATATACATGTAATTTAATAACTAAAAATATGAATGTATCATGATATGTGATGTCAATTATATGTGACTACATGTATGAAAATTAATTGAGAAATTTTAGAATCAATTGTTTTGGTGGTTTTAATGAAAATACTATAGAGCCATTAAAATTGAAAATGGAAAATACATTTTTTTATACCAGAAGTGAACCAAAAATGATTTCATTAAAATAAATTCTGATTTTATTAAAACAAATGTGGATTAAAACTGAATATATTTTTCACGTGAAATCGGGTAAGAATTCCAGAAGTTACCTCAAAAAGGGTTTGCTTATTGGGAAGTATTGAATAGGGAATCGCATAATAATGTGCATATAAAAAAAAGATAATAATGAAATGTTATTGAAAAATGAATTTGGTACATTTAAAAAAGAAATTAGAATATGAACATATATAGATATTATAAATTCATTTGGGTAAAATAAAGATAAGGAAACTCGAATGAACAATGGAGGTTCTGGTAGAATCCATTACAGATTATCGGCATGGTATTAGGTGTACTTAAGAGAGATTAATGAGAGATAAAGGGGTTTATCATCACATATAGATCATATTTTAAGTATGGTGGAGGTTATAAATAATTCCCCATCATTATGGATTACACATAAAAGGGCATCACATAGAGGATATTCTTGAATAAAAGTGAAATAGAGAGTATCCCTTACATGAATTCTGATGGTGTTCGTTGCTCGATATTAAAAACCTGAATAATAAAATTAGTATAAACATTTAATAATTCTAGAACCGATTTTACATGTAAATTATATATTATAACCTTTTTATTTCATTAAAAACTTTTTGATTTGTTATGAGGTTCAATTTCATTGTTCTAGTTTGTTTGTTTCCATGGTTTTAATGATCAGTTCACATATATTCTGGTTTCTAACACACATGTATGATGAAGTTGGTTGTAAATAATATAATTATAAGACATTAGTGATCATAGAAAATGTTAAATGGTTTTAAAAATTATTTCGTTATTTGGAGTGATGATTAATCTTTATTTGAAACCTTATTGTTAAAGGCTTGGATTAACTTGGCGAATTTGTTTATAATTAACATGTTTTGTATTATTATTTTACATAAATAATTTATGAGGATTATAGATCATTAAATAAGATAAAATACATATATTATTTTCTTTTTCATCCACTAAAATTGTTTCTTGACCAGTCTAGAAGATGGTAATGAAAATTGAAAACATGTCATCCTTGATTGTGATAAATCAAAACATCTCACATGATGTTATAATTTATAGTATAAAAAGAGAAGGAGGGATGGATTATGATAAATTATCCAATTATAATAATATAATTTCAGTAAATTTATGTTACTATAGTTATAATTCCAATTGGGAGAAGGGAGGTTAGTAAAGAAAAAGAAAAAAAGAACTTGAAAGAAAATAAAAGAATTTGAGAAAGGAATTTACCTCTTCGGTTTATCCCCATTGAGAGCCTCTTTAGGGAATATTTTTTTTCTTTAAAAGAAACTAAGGGATATTTTACATGGGGAGATTATTGGGGAGTTATTTGGGAATAATTTGGGCAAGGAATAAGGCATGAGTGGAGTAAAGTGAAGGGGTAAGGAGGGGTGGTATTTATAGTGGAGGATAAGAGGGTTTTCATAATATTTAATTAAATAGTTTATTATTTCCCACAAGACATGATATAATGATAATTACATGATCAAAACTATTAATATGATCTTGTGAGTTTGAAATAATGGCCATTTACATCATCTATGACTCAATAATGATGCATAAATTCAGGTTTTAGCATTTATTGTGAATTATACTATTTTACTATTCTACAAAAATTCATCTATATTAGAAAAATCCCAAAAATTAACCCAAACCATTTATCAATATGTATAATGAAAAATGAAATCAATGTTTCAAAAATATTTTTTTTAATATTATTAATTTACTGTTTAATTAAAAACATAATTTACGTGAAAATATAGATTTTAATACTCAAAATAATTTTATAGTGCTTTCAAAAGGCACATAAGGTCTTATAAAATTATCTTAAAAAATGAAGACATAAAATTTTTAATTTATGAACACATTTTAAGAAAATATATTTTCATTTAAATTAATTAATTAGCTATAATTAATTATTTATGACATATAAAAATACCAATACTTTTACAATGGTCATAGTATCACATATAATATGTCTAAATTTTATATATACAATTAATGGTGAGGTTACTATTTTTTTGATGATGTACTATTAATAAGGTTCATATTACTATTCATAACAGTATGTTACTATTCATAATGTTTGGCTACTATTCACCAAAAAATGTTCATCTTATTGGACTCCAAACATCTTACAAATCACAATTGTATATGTCAAATTTAGGAAATTCAAATCACATAAGTGTCCAAATTATGATTAATGGTCACAAAGTGCTTAGTAGTTCATTATGTTGAGATTTTAGGCAATGATATGACATATTTATAAGAAATGAATTCCTATTGATAAAACATTGAGTCATTCATTATTCCCCCCTTATTAAATTACACCCTCAAAATTTCCATTTACATTCTAAAACATAAAAAGGTGTTGTATGTTTCCTTCATTGCCTCCTGCAGTTCCCATGTTGCCTCTTCATACATATGGTTCTTCCATAGTACATTGACATGGTGAGTAGTCTTATTACATAGAAATTTAACTATATTATCCAATATCTTCATTGAATTCTTCTCATAAGAAATATCATTCCCCACTTGTACCACCTCTGAATAGAGTACATGTGAAGGGTCAGTTATTTACTTCATTAATAAGGGTACAAGAAATAAATTGTGTACATTGGACATGGTAGGTGGATGTGCCAGTTTATAATCCAGAAACCTAACATGATAAGGAATATCGAAGGGAAAAATTTACCTAGGAATTATCTTTCCTTTCATCCAAAATATAATGACCTCTTCCCATAAAGTTATGTGTAGAAATATCATGTCTCCCACTTTGAACTCATGGTCTCTTCAATGATTGTCTGTATAACTTTTTTGTCGACTGTGGGATGCCGTGATATGTTGTTAAATGGATTTCACCTTCTCCTCCATTTCATCATCCATTTTAAGTCCCATTAGCTTATTCTCACAAACATCATCCCAACACACCATTGTTCCACAACTTTTCCCATAAAGGGCTTTATATGGTGTCATTCGAATGCTTGAGTGGATACTATTATTTTAGGAGAATTCAACCAGTGGAATAGGTTTTACCCATCCTCATTTGTAGTCCATATAACATTCTCTCAACATATATTTTTATATTTGAATAGTCAAATCTGATTGGACATAAGTTTGAGTTAGATAGACGTACTAAAGTTCAGTTTAGTGCTTTGATAATGTTGGGGACTTTTCCATAAATCCAAAGTGAATCTTGAATCTCGATTGGATAAAATATTTTGTGGTAATCCATGAATCCTTACCACCTATTCAATATATATCTATGAAATTTGATCTAATGTAAAGCTATCTCGAATCGTGATAAAGTGATTTGTCATTGTAGGATGATCTATAATAACCCATAGAGAATTGTTTCCTCTATATTTATTTGGAATTATAGTGAAAAAGTCCATAGTGATGTTCTCCCACTTCCATGTCAGTGTGTGTAGTTGTTTCATCATCCCCTTATACATCTATCTTTAAGTCTTCACTTGTTGACATAACATGCACTTTTATGTATACTCAGCAATCTCCTTCTCTATATTATCCCACCAAATGTTCCCTCTGATATCTCAAATCATATTTTTTCTCTCAGGGTGGATCGAGAAGGTTGAGCTAAGTGTATCATTCAGAAGGTCCTTATTTATCTCTAGATTATATAGTACATATAATCATGACCCAAATATTACAACTCCACCTATATCAATAATTAACTCAGAGGATTTCCCATTTCTAATGGCTTATACCCTTTTCTGAATTTCCGAATCTTTTATTTAAGAATCATTATTTTAACCACGAGGGATGGTAGATTGATCATTTGAGAAATGATTTATGATTTTCCTCCATTAATGTTCCCTTTTTTACATCCCCTATAAATATAGGAAGATCAGATCCTTCTTAATTCTTATCATTGAAAAAGATGAAAGATCAATTCTACATAGAGCATCTTCCAACTTATTTGCCATACTGGGATACTAATGAATTGAGTAGTCCTAAGCCTTGGTGATCTCTATCCATCTTCGCTAGAGATTATTTTGTTCTTTTTGTATGAATATATATTTGAGACTGTTGTGATCAGTATAGATATCACACATCTCCCAATAGAGATATTGGCACTAGATTTTTAACGCAATGATCACAACCGCAAACTCCAAATCATGTGTAGTATAGGTTTGCCCATGTATTTTCAGCTTACTTGATAATTACGCTATCACATTATCATTTTTCATAAGCACAAATCATATTCCATTATTTAATGAATAATTATACACCATAAATAGTTATCCACTTGTTGGGAGTGTGAGTATTGACATAGTGATTATCCTCTACTACAACTCCTTAAAACAGTCTTAGCATTTCATAGTCTAGACAAAATTTACTCACTTCTGTATCATCTGGGAAATTGGGTTTGAAAATAATGTTATGTTCTTCAACAATCATCTATAATATCCATCTAAACCGAGAAATATATATATATCTATTACAGATTTTTTCAAAGGCCACCCTTCAATTTTCTTTATCTTGGATGGGTCAACAGATATCCCTTTGTGGGTGATAACATGCACCAAGAATGATACTTCCTCATTCCAGAACTCACATTCAATGTAATTTTCATATAGATTCTCCCTTCGCAATGTATTTAACATAGTATTCAAATTCCCCTCATATTCCTCATTGCACTGGGAGTATATGAGAATTTCATTAATAAATGCTACCACAAATTTTTCACGGTAATCTCTAAAGACTCTATTAATTATGTCCATGAATATTTTTGGAGCATTAGTGAGCCTGAAGGGCATCATTATGAACTCATAGTGTCTATAATTTTTTTGAAAGGTTGTCTTGGGAATATCTTTCATCCTTACCTTCAACTAATGACGTCCCAACTAATGTTCCACCATAGAAAAATAATTGGCCCAACGAAGCTGACCAATCAAGTCATCTATCTGAGGCCTGTGATACTTGTTCATTATCATGATTCTATTGATATCATGAAAATAAATGAAGAGGGACATTGAACCATCCTTCTTCTTGAAAAAAAGGACTGGTGCACCCCACTATGAATCACTCAAGTGTATAAAACCCTTCTATAGATTCTCATGTACCTTATTTTTATCTCTTCTAGCTCTACAGAGGCCATTATATAGGGTGTATTTGGTATAGGTAGAGATCCTAGTGAAATTTCAATTGAGATCTCAACCTCTCGATTATGAGGAATTTCCAGATAACACTTTGGTAAATACATCAGTGTAATCCCTCGCGATGGGCATGTCTTTAAACATGATACTCTCCTTTGTCTCAATAATTTGAGCTAGAAATCATTTCTCATAAGGAATTAATATCCACATATGAGACACATATTCTAAAATATATTAATCTTCCTCCATAGACTTTTTAAACAATTGGAGGATGCTTCCAAATGTGAAGAGTGATCTCCCCCTCCCGAAAGTTGTCATCAGCTTTATATAAAGATATCCAATCGATGCCCAGGATAGCGTCGAACTCCACTGTAAGAAGTTTGATGAGATTTGATGGGAGGTTCAGTCCGCAAATTTTAACCATAGAGGAGTTATAAACCATGGACGCAATGATTTTCCCATTCGTTGTTCTCAAATATTACTTGTCCACCAATTTTTAAGGTGGTGTTTGAATAGTTCTACTAAACTTGTAATATTTAAAAGATTTAAAATAATCAGAATCAAATAGTATGTTCACTATTCTTGAATTAATTACTAGTGTACCTGTCACCACATAGTTGTCTAGCTCTAGCTTGGTAATAGTGATCGCATAATCCCATTCTTGTTTCCTTGGAGGTTTTTATTGATTTCCACCAACAACCCTTAGCTTAAGACACTTGTTCACATGATTTCCTTTTTCCAGGAAGTTGTAGCACTACATTATAGGATGATTGTTGATATGAACATTCATTTCTTCCTCCAAATTTGTGGGATTATTAATATCCCATTGGCATTTTTTAGCCAGATGTCCCAACAATACCCATTTGAAGAAATTCCATGTTCCCTTTAGAGAGTTCCCATGATTTTTCATCCCATAATTTTTACATGTGGGGTGGAAGGGCTAATTTCAATCCTATAATTTATTTGTGGGACCGCCCAAATTAGATTTAATTTTCATCTTCTTTTCACTGGGTCCATGATTCCACTGAGACCACTGATCTCCATTTCATCCATGAGGGCACAATAGACAATCTCTTCATAACTGACAATGTCTTGAATCCCCAAAGAATTTTGTAGACTCATTTTTAGTCTTCTAAATAAGTGATACAACATTTTTTTATGTTCCATACCAAACCAGAGGAGTAAAATTCAATCCTTGTGATGTTTTCTTCATATGCCTCGATGGAATCATCTTCATTCTACTTATGTCTTTGGAACTCTCCTTCCATCTTGAGAGGGGCGTTTGGGGAAAATAGTTATTAAAAAAATATCATGAAAACCTCACAAACCATGGAATAAATTTTTCTTGGGACTAGTGTTATTGATCAGTGTCTACCACTGATTTTTTTCCCAGAAAAATGATAGGATACTGATATATCTTCCTCTTATTATGATCACAGGAGGACAAAGAATGTCTTTTCAACATTGTGAATCTATTTTTCCCTGAGGAGGTGATTAAAATATCCAATAAACATGGGAGGCCTTTTCTTCATGAAGGATTCAATGAAAACATTCTCTTTCAATGGAGGATGAGGGTGTTCCACATGATTCAAGTTATTATTCAAAACATGGGTGAGCTAATAAATTATTATCATGATGTTTTGTGCACATATTCACATCATACCAAGCACATGATTTGGAAAATATTCACATTCTCTATCTAATTGACTGTATTTCACATGTTCTTATATTTCCCAAAGTTAACTAAAAAAATAATGTATAATTACAGGGCATGAATACATAATCATAAAAAAGGAAACATAGAACATAAGAGGATAAACGTGTAAAAGAGTATTATATCCTAACATGTGATTCCCTTTGATTCAATCTATGTTATCATTGATATATTAATTAACATATAATATTAGGTGATTTTTTATTCCCTTAATAATGGTTTGTACCAAGATTATTATTTTACCAAGTAATATCCCTTAAGAGTGTTAGACCAAGAGTCTATCAAGGTCCATTGTCATGAACTTTTTCTAATTCGTGTCTAGCTCACATCAGTGTTTTCAGGTTTTACCCCTTGATACATATGTATAAGGGCCACCTCTTCCGATTTGTATCCAGAAATGGCTGTATTTTCATGATAAAACACTTACTGTATACTTTAAAAAATTTACGGATGTTTTATTATACATATTCTCATACTTGAAGTTATTAATAATGTTCTCTATTCCTAATATTCAAAAAATAACAAGGCCATCCTATGATACCAACTATATAAACACTATCCTTTTAAAAAATATTAAATGATTTTAAGAATTATTAAACATCAGATTATAAGCCAAGGGCCATGAAGTCTCTTGTCTTTGATGATTAGGTACATAAAACATAAAACATGAGACTAAAAAATAATTCTTCATTTAATATTCATAAATATCTTCTAACTTCCTATGATCCCTTACATATGTATAGGGTACCCTTGGGAACACACGAACAAAGGGATGAACTAAATAGCACAGTAATTGAACAACTATTAGAATAAATAATTACAACATGGGATAGAAGGCATGACATGATGATATAAAATGGAATGTAACATACGAAATCATAACATATAAACATGGAATAATATAAACATGGAGTCATATAAGTGTGACAGAAACTTAAAAAATTATTTTAGCATGATTCTAACCTAATCGCCAATACTGTTTCACATGGTATTACACGCTAAGTCTAACCCCAAAGACCATCGCACATGGAAGCACCAAGGCTAATGGCCTAGGCTGTCGCACAAAAAATCTTATGAGATTCCTCTTTACCCAATGCATTAGAAATATATCTGTGAGAACCCATCATAACCTTTCATGAATATTTTTTACACATAAATAATCATATACAACCAATGATAAGTAAACATAAGGGTTACCCATGGAATGAATTGGGTACCATAATCATGTCATAAATCTTAACAAATGGGTGTATCATGGAAGTGTCCATGAAATAAAGGAAATAAAATATAAAAGGAAATTCATAAAAAATTAGGCATGTATCATTGTAATTTATTTCAAGTATAAGTGAAAACATGTAAGAAATTTATTTAATAAATTCGATCATTAAAACATTTTTGTGTGTTTTTAAGGAAAATACTTTAGGGAATTTAAAATATAAAAGAGAAATTACATTATAAAAAACCAGAAGCAGAAAGAACATTTTTTCATTAAAAAAAGACGAATTAAAAATACAATGGTGCATTAAAAAAGAAGATAGAGTACACTTGATATCAGGTAATAAATCGGGAAGTTCCCTCAAAATAGCTTTTCTTATCTGGAAGTATTGAGGAGGGAATGACTCAAAAACATGTTTATCTCCAAATGTGACTGATGAAAGGGCCTTGATAAATTAATTTGGTAACTTTACACATCAATTAAAATATGAAAATAATGAAAATAAGATAACATAAATTTTGTAAAATGTAGATAAGGCAACCCAAAGGAACAACAGAAGTTCAGGTGGAATCCCTTACAGATTATCGATATGTTATCAGGTGTACTTAAGCTGGGTTAATTAGAGGTAAATGGGTTTTTCATCACTTATAAATCACAAGGAATGTATTTTGGTGTTGTAAAATCATACCCCATTAATAATAATTAGACATATAAGTGAATAACATAGAGTAAATTCTTGAATAGAAGTGAAATAAAAAGGATCTCTTACCTTAATTCTGATGGACTTATTTGCTAGATATTAAAGACCTTAATAATCTAATAAGGTTCATTAATTAATAATTACAGAACCAATTTTACATTTAAATGATTTATTATAACATTTTTGAGTTCATTAATAACAAGTTTGATTCGTTATGAGGTTCAATTTCATTGTTTGGGTTTCTTTGTTTCCTTTGTTTTAATGATCAACTCACTTATATTCATGTTCAGAGACACATGTTTGATGAAAATGGTTTTCCAAAATTTAGGTTATAAAAAATTAGTGATCATTCAGAATATTAAATCATTTTAAAATTCTTTTGGTTATTTGGAGTGAAAATTAATCATTATTTAAAACATTAGTTTTAAACGCTTGGATTAACTTTGTGATTTTGTTCATAATTAACTTGTTTTGTATTATTATTTTACATGAATAATTTATAAGGATTCAAGAAAATTAAATAAAATAAAATAACTATATTATTATCTGGTTCATATATTAAAATGGTTTCATGACCATTCTAGAAGATGGTAATGAAAATTGAAAACTCATCATCCTTGAATGTGATAAATCAACACATCACAGACGGTGTCTTAATTTATAGAATAAATGGAGGGGTTGGGAGATATTGTGAAAAACTATAACATTATAATAATATAATTCCAGTAAATTTATGTTATTGGAGTTATGATACCATTTGGGTTATGGGTCGAGGGGAAGTAAAAAAGAAAGGAACATAACATGAATGAAAATAAACGACTTCGAGGGACTTATTTACCTCTTCAGTTTATCTTATTTGAGAGATCCTTTTGGGTATATGATTGTTCTTTTAAAAAGAATAAGGGATATTTGATAAGGTTTAGGATATTGGGGAATGTGTTTGGTTGATTAGTGACTTGTTAAAAGGATTTTGAGGAGTGAAGAGGAAAGGTAAGGAGGGGTGGTATTTATAGTGGAGGAGAGGAGGGTTTTCATAATATTTAATTCACAGTATATTAATTTCCCTCAGGACCAGAAATAGTGGTGATTCCATGAAAAAAATAGTAATATTATTATGTGAATTATAATAAATGGAAATTTTCATCATCCATGACTCAAGAATGATGAAGGTATTCAGGTTTTAGCATTCATTTTTAATTATCACATTTTTCTATTCATCACAAATTCATGTTTTTTAGAAAAATCCCATAAATTCACCCTAACCATTTTTCAACTTATAGAATCAAAAAATTAATTTCATTTTCCAAAAAAAATTCTTAATATTATTATTTTAATTTTTAATTGAAAGAATAATTTACTTGAGATATATATATTTGAATAATATAATTGATTTTATAATTCCATAAAAAATTACATGAAGTCATATAAAATAATCTTAAAACCATAATATATAAAATTTCTAATTTATGAGCACCTTTTAGGAAAATAGATTTCTTTTAAAATTAATTAATTAATTGTAATTATTTATTTATGACTTATAAAAATACCAATACATTTACTATGGTCATATTATCACTTATAAGATACCTAAATTTTATTTATACAATCAAGGGTGAGGTTAATATTCTTTTGGATGATATACTATTTATAAGGGTCGTGTTAATATTCATAAGGTTATGTTAATATTAATATGGTTAAGTAAATATTTACTAAAAAGAGTTTGTCTTATCGGACTAGAAACAAATTACTGATCACAACCATGTGTGTCATATTTTTGAAATTCAAAACTGAGAAGTGTTAAGATTATGTTTAAAGATCACATAGTACTTAATAGTTCATTGTGATGTGATTTCATGTGATTATATGGCATATTTATAAAAATTTAATTTCCATTGATAAAACTTTGGGTCGTTACAAATTGGAAATTGATCTTAACACAACCAAAGGATGAAATTCTGCTTATAAAGTGAAGACTTATCCTGTAAGTATATTTCGATATATTGGTAGATAGAAAAAAAGTTATTAATATTCAAGAAAAATTATCTTTAAATAATATTTTATCCTATAACCATAAATTTTGATGATATAAGTGTCTTTTTTTTCCTATTGTATTTATAGTTTTGAGGTTGGTAACCTTCTATCGATCATTCATGTTTTTTTGTGATCACCGAACTGTATCATTTTCTACAATTATTTATGGTTTTATTCAATGTCAACATGTTCAATTTTCCTAAATTTTACCATTCTTAAAAAGTAATCTATGTGATATTATATATGAAAATTTTACTTCTATTTCTATATTATTAAGAAGATGCATTATTTACCCTTTTTTTGATGTGGGTTTTCATTAAAGGAATTTCAAACATCAATCCCCTAGTTAATGATATCATGTTTAAACTGTGAAAGTGATATTTATTTATGATGGGTAGAATATATTACTATGAAATTTTAAATAATTAAATTTCATTCAATAAAGTATATGATATAAAACTCTAATCATAAACAACCTAAAAAGTATATTTCCAAACATTTAATCTCTTCTATAGTTTGTGGAACACGAAACTCCTAGTCAAAGTGCACCGTAATATATTATACTGCAATAGCATAGGAATGATGCTTTAGTGTATGAATAAGTGGTAAATTAATTATTTAAATTATAGATATTTATTTATTATAAACAAAATATGTATCATTTAAAAGAAAATTAAATTTGTTATGAAAAAACTACATGTTTTCTAATGGAAACATCAGTCATACATTTCTGATATAATTTAAAATTAATTTCTATCATTTGTAGAAATATTATTAGAAAATATAAATGTTATTTTTGTTATCATAATATTAAAATTATCTTATGTATATTTTCTATTATTGTTATAAATAGTAAAATTTTTCTATGAATGGTAAAAAATAATGAATTTTAATTGAAAAAAGACTTTTCATTTAAATTATTAATAAAAAATTATATTAATGATTGGTTTTAAAGTAAAATTAGTAAAATTATATATATTATTCCAGTTTAGGTTATTTTAATCATTTATATTTTTAATTTGATATAATAGCATTTTATTATTTAAATATTTTTCTCATTCAAACCCCTTATATCGCTGCGTCTGTGGCATTAATTTTAAATTAAAACTTTTCACATATAGGAATAGAATTCATAAAAATGAATTAAATATGTTAGTCTTCATAACTTATACTATTTAATGATGTTACAATTATTTTTAGCCAAAACTAATAGTTAAAACATTAAAAATTACTTACCACGTTTAAGATAAAAATAGATTTGACTACGGTTATACTAAAAATAAAGATTTAAAATGACCTAAAATAATGTCTAATATTTATTTTATGAAATTATTTTTGACACAATATAATTTAATTCTTGATAATAATACATTTTTTTACCAATGGAGAATTTAAATAAAATGGGTACACAATTTTCCTTCCAAAAAACAAAAGTGTACCACTAACCTCACCTATAAAACACTTTCTCCAATCATCTATTTTTTACACCATCCCATCCATTTGGTTTGGCCCAGACCTACTGAAATCACTTCAAAATATTCCATCAATCAACCTAAAATCCTTATTTTTTATAGAAAACCATCCTCTGATGGATTTTTGTGCTAACTTAAGGAGGATACCTGAAAACGTGGTAAGGTTCTTCAATGATCGTCTCTAATTTATAACATCCATCACCACATTCAAATGTTATTAAAACATCATGATATAATATACACAGTTTATAAAATATAAAAATTTATTTTAAAATTAAAAAAATTATATATAACCATCCCCACTTCAATCAAATGGGTTTTAAATTATTATTCGTGTGTATATAGGACAACCGCCTCATTAATTGATGTCATTTGTTTTTCCATTGAGACCTTTCACTATTAAGTATGATGATGGATATGATGTTTATATATGATAATTAGAATATAATTATACCTATATAGTCATTATATCATATTTTCTTTTTTACATTCTATTCTGTAGGGAAAATGACAATGTCAATCGTGTGTTTGGCGCACAACCACCTTGTGAAGAGATGTGTTTCGTTTTTCAGTATTGCATTACATGGAAGTTAATAAGAATAATTTTAATGAATATATTTTATAAAAATGAAAATATTGTGATATAATTGAAATATTTTCCATTTCAAAATGATAATGTATCATTTAATTTTTTTTACACATCTTTATGATAACATCGTTTGTGTATGTGTGGAATACTACCTCCATAAAGTGATGTGACACTCATTTCAATACCACACCACATGGATAATATATATATATATGTGTGTGTGTTTATATATTTATATAATAATATGGTATTAACTATATCGTTATCATTTTTTAATGTTGAAATATTATATACAACCTCTCTATAATTATCATTGAAAAAATGGAAACGTTTCTCATGTGTGTGTATGAACTAATGTCTCCAAGGTCATATTGCAGATCATTTATCAAAACAATATTTAATGAGTTATCATAAATTTTTTATTGATATTTTAATTTAATAATTATTTCATTAATATTATTATGGATATGAAATAACTATATAATATCTTGAAATACAGAATCATTCCTAAAAAACACAAATGAGAAAATAAGTCAATTAACCCTTCAAAAAGTGAAAAATTGAAATATTATTAAAAACAAGTGACAAGATGTTATGAAATGATAATAAATGATGTTATGAATAATAATACGGTTCTTGTATAATTAATAACAAGTTTAAGACAACTATACAAGAGGATCAATCATGATCATCTGAAAGTAAGTGTCATGTATTGTATTTATTATCAAATTACATTCCATCGAGTCTTATTAGTTATTATACACAATTCACTTTCGTGTGTTGTATATACTGACCTTTTTAAAATTTATATTAGGATTTCTTAATAATAAATTTTATTTTATGATTCATATTTAATTATTTCATCCAATTATATTTGACATAGAAATTAGCAAGTGCTAAAGAATATCATAAGCCAATTTCTTTTCATTGAGTTATATTACTTATCCACCATCATTGATATTCTATAATTATATTTGTAAAGAATTATTATATTCATATGTTTTATTTAGTCATGTTTTATTTGTATTTAAATATGATACAAATAATAAAATTTTTAAATATCACTTTAATGTTATGATCATTACACGAGTTTATTTCATATTCTTATATTAATATGGAATATTTATACAGTAATTTCAATGGAAGAAAATTATAAGATCATCTTTTAATATACTATTTAATTATTTTCACATATTTTTATTAATAAACTTTTTAAATTAATATTATTTTTATTCCATTCTTTGGAACATAAAAATATTCAACAAATATTTTTAAGAAAATCTAACTTCATTTCTCTCTTTGTTCAAATATTTTTTTCTACCAAAATAATATTTTTTAATAAAATGAAAACATTTTTGTAATTTTTTTAAATTATTTAATATCTTTGTTTACACATTATTACTTTTATTATTTTTAATGTAATCTTTATGTAATTTTCAAAATAACGATATTTTGGATTTTACTCAGAAAGTGGAAGGAATATCTATTTAAAAATGTACCCAATGAATAAAACATATGTCCATTATGACCATTAAAATTATTTGAAGATTATTTTAAAATGTACAATTTTTATATTCAAAGATAATCACTTTAAATTATGTTTTTAAATATTAATTTAAAAAATTTATTTTCAAAATGATAAAATGTATTTTCCTCAATAATGTTTTTAAAGAACGTTTTATTGAATTTAAATTCATAAATGAAAATAACCCGTTATCATTAATCCAATCTGTATATGTTATATTTAGAGAGTCCTTATAATTACTCTGGATGTTTTATGATCAATTTTAATAATTAAATTATTTAAAGTCACTTTCATGATTCATTTATGTAGACATTACAATCCACATAAAATAATCACATTCATGTGGTCAATGGACATTAAATTTTCCATAGAAACCCATATTATTAATCATAGATATTATTATTATTTAAATCATATCTCATTTATACATATGGTGTATAAAATTGAAATTTATTTTTTGAAGGGGATTGGGCTTCAGCGGTATGGAGGAGATTTAGAGGCCTTGTTTTTAACAGGTCGCGATAGTGGGATGTTTCTTCTTTCATGAGGGAATGGCTTCAGGGATCTAAATGGCTGGTGAAGTAGTGCATGGAAAGATCAGGGATTCTGAGTGCAGTGTGTTGGTGTTTGTGGCAAGCCAGGAATCAGGTGAGGTTTGAGGGTGCATGGTCTTCGACAAGATCCATTATAGGAAGGAAGAGGTTCGTGATCATGGACTGGATCTCTCTTCATAAGGAATGGAGTGATGCCCTAGAGTTTGGCAAGATTCAGGAAAGGGGCCTTTAGTTTTTTACTTATAATGCTGAGGTGCGGGGGAGTTGGGTGTCTTGGAATCCACCTGCTTCGAGTTTCAAATTGAACACGGATGGTTCTTGTCTGGCTGGTGTCATGAAAGAAGGGGGTGTGGTTCAGGACTCTGAAGGGGATGTGAGGTTTCCCTTCTCTACTCATTTTGACATGGGCAATCCTCTTATGGCGGAGACCATGGATATGCTCACGGGGCTCGTGTTGTGTGTTTAGGAGGGTGTGGTTATCTCCTAGGTAGTTACAGATTCCCTTATCCTTCATGATTCTCTTCTTGATAAGTGTGGTGTTCCTTGGTCTATATCATATCATGTAAGGAAGTACAGATCTCTGATTCAAGATTCTAACTATGTTTCCCACTCATAGCGGGAGGGAAACAAAGTGGCTGATCACTTGGCTTCCTTAGCAGATCAGCCGACAGGGCACGACAGCCTTTTTTACCCTAGTAGTTTGAAACTGGATATGGTGAACTTAATTATAAGGGATGCCCTATGTTTACATCATTTTAGACCTCTTTAATCGTGGGGGGTTCCTTGTGGTGTTTTTGGATCTTTCCTTAGTAAAAAATTATCATGGATGGTTTAATATGTGAAGTGTTATTTGGACTTGCATACATGGGTGGGTCCTATTTATAGATATCCCCTTGATGGATTAGTAGTATTAGGAGGTAAACTAGTAATCAATAATAAAATTATTTGTCCAAACCAGATTGGTTTATACCTTGTTGTTTTAAACTGTCTTGTGGATATATTATGATGGGAGATTTTTTCATATGCTTGAGACATGACATTCAATAATTATCCATTTCCTTCCATCAAAATTTATTTCTTTAATCCTTGATATTTTCAAAATTATATTACCTTTTTCTATATATGATTCGTCATTAATGATTAAATGGAAAGTATTTTTAGTTATTTAGAATTTCGTATTTATTTATGCCTTATCGTGTTATGATATTCATGTTATCAATTATATAGAATGTTTATTTAGTTATCTACCATTATATATTGACTATTATCAATGAGATTTTTGTAGTGATATTATCCTTAGATGCACTTCCGTTTAAGTTTATTGATTACATTTCTTGTGTATTTAGTTATTTACCATTCTATATTAACATTAATTATTGATTGTTGATAGCGTATACAATACATAAAATTTACAATGAACATGAGCTAACCATTCTATTTTTCATTCCCCATTAATCCATGAAGTGTACTATGGTTGAAATTAAATTATATTATAGAGGTAATTATGTGATTCCCAAGAACATTTGTTGTAATATTTTTATTCAAATATAATTTCAGCCTAAAGTGTGTATCAAGGTTACCAATACTGTTAATAAATTTGGTCCTCTAAGAAGTAATTTCACGTATCATTTTCCAAAATAATAATGAAAAATCAAGATTCATGATATTAGGTTCATGATAACTACATTATATTTCCAATGTAATATGAAAGTTCTAAATGTATGTAGTTTAATAAGACAAAAAAATTATTTCATATTTTGATGAGATCACATGTATCAAGTGCCATTATAATAATGAAACCAGTGGAATTAGAAAACATTATCTATGGATTTTAATGTTTTCATTAATGAAATTTTAGTGGAAAACAATGATATTAGATTTAAAAAAGAAATATATTTTCAAAAATAACCCTATGATAATGTTAGTGGTTAAAATTATGTATATGATAACTTTATAATGTATTGGTAAGGTGTATATTTTTTTAGTTTTACTAGATTTATATCCTTGTATTTATACTATAAGTAGATAGGGTTTTGTCATAGTTTCATCTATAGGTAATAAATGAGAAAAAAATTGGTCGAGTATATCTCTGAAATAATTCTAGTGAACATGGATTATTATTATACTACGGACCTAGTTTGAAACTCCCTAGGTATATACTATAGTTAATTGACATTTATTTACAAATAATTGAATTTAATTTTAGTAGAATATAATAATATATTACCAAGGATAAACCTAATATATTATGGATTTAAAATAACGAGTCATGATTTAAAAATCCTATAAATGATAATAAGGATTATTTGGTTTCTCGATATGATTATTGTTCCACACACTATAATTTTTTATTTTACTCAATGGGAAGATCTTTGATAATAATGATAAAACTCAATGTGATAGACAATAATGTGATTATGATTAAACAAATTTGATGATTACTAGAGAGAAAGTTATTATTATTTTTCAAAATTATTTATCATTATATATAAATAACAGAAAACTGAACCTCGACAAACTCTTAGAATCACAAATAAAAAAGAATATAATTATTTTCTGATACATCAGGTAGTAATAAACATAGATATAATAATGCACAATTTCTTTCATGTCAGAAATATCAAAAGTGAAACCCTATATAATGTCTCAAAGTAATGGTAACATGTTTTTTCATAGAAATGAAGCCCATAGAATAATGAATTTATAAATAAATATGATGATTTAAATGGAGGTATATAAATTTCATCTAATGTTATTATTTATAGTTCAATGTATTATATATGGGGAATATAGGAACTATCAAATACAACACCCTAATCTAAGGTATAACCCATAGTTCAATGAAGGATTAATGCTATTAAAATATCTAAAGTGTTAGGATTTATGTGTTTATGTATTGGGATAAAGATATTATAGAAATTGATAAATTAAATAAGATTGAATTTGTGACCATGAAATTGGTTTATGATTTAATGGAAAAGATAATTAAAACATAATATTTGATGTTTTTTTTGGATTTTCATAAATAATTTATGATCTTATTTCTGGAAAAAGGATTGTGGTAATTTTTAGAAGTATATATTTTTTGAATGTGGAGTTAACTTTTGATTTATGGATACAAACATGGGATTGTATATTAATCATTATCATAAGCACAAAGTCATAGATACAACTTTTTTGGTATTAGGTGATGATATATTGAGGTGATTTTAAATAATTTATTTGGGTAATGAGGAATAATCTATTGAATTTTAAATAACCCATTATGTATAATATCATTTTATTTTATGTTAATAATGGTATATTGTATAGTTTAATATAGATAATATTGATGTAAAAAGGGATTCTTTAACAAATTTTTATATTCTTAGATATTTATGTTCAATATGATGATTTCATATTAGGATAATATCTGATTTTGATTCATGATAGTTTTTTGATGATCACGAAATTTTAAGATTATATAGTGATTTACCCTATTGATTATTGATATATTGGGTATAATTCATTGGGTTAAATTATATGTAACATTCACGTTTGACAAGTGGTTAAACATGAAATATTATTTTTGTAGAATGAAATTAAATATTAGGGAAGTATGTTAAAACCTATGAGATGACCATTAAGGAGAAAATATTCATTAATTTTGAGGTTATTGTGGTTAATTGGGATTTAGGGTTATTTATTTGTTGAAGAAAATAATATTATCCATTCGTATTATTATGGATATTTTCAAGTAAAATATATTGTTTATTCTTATGATGTATTATAGATTTTGGGCATTGTCATACATTTGGGTAACTGTTTCAGTTTTGGTTAAAATTTAAAAATAAGAGTAGATTGTTATTCATTTTTATATTTTGTGATCCATGAGATATTGATTTTAGTGATTCAGTAATGACAAATTATTTTCCAATACTCATTATCCAAAGTAAAAGAAGATATTATAGTGGAAATTGAATCAAGGATGAATTTATACTTGTAAATAAGTATATTTTTTTATGTTTTCAGTATAGATTGTTATGTAATCCCACAACTCAAGGAAAATTAACATGAAACCAAAATTTTCTCTTATTACATTCATTACCAATGAATCAAGGCTATTTTTTTTACTTGTTTTTGATTTATGGTTTCTTGATCATTAAAATTCTTATGATCATTAACATTTTTGTGGTCATTGTTCTATATAAATCTCTATAATTATTTAGTCATTTGTTCCTCTATTTTGATATATTGAAATTCCACTATTGTTATAATATTTTTAAACCTATTTATGTGGTATCATACATGAAAAATATATTTTCCATTTCTATATTTTAATAGATAGTTTATTAAAAAATTCTTATGATGTTGGTTATCACCAAACATATTTTCAAATTTCAATCCCTTGATTTCCAAGGATAATTAAAAATTAATGGGTGTAATTTATTGATGGTGGCAGAATTCATCAGCCTAAAAAAATTTATTAGAACAATTTGTTCAATATCGTATACAATAAGAAACATATATCTAAAAAGAACAATGAAATACTGTAATTTAAAGATGATCGTTATAAAATGTTCATTAAATTTCCTTGTAATAATAAGAAATTAAATTATGATATATAATTTAATTTCCAACTCAATAAAAACATATAAATTAATTCTTAGGAAAAATCATCCATGTTTTTGTACATGTGTTTTTTCTTCATAATATATTTCCTTAAAAAAATTTATTTTTTGAGTTAATAATTTAATATATTTCTTCTTCCTTGAAAGTTTTATTTGAAAAAATAAAATTCATCATTAAAATTAGTGTAATTACATTTTCATTTGGTAAATATTTTTGATTTTTATAAATTTTTATATTTTTATTGAAATCAAAAAAACAAATTATTTTTAAAACTATAATTTTTTAAATAAATTTCAAGTTACATTATATTTTGGATTTGATAATGAAGTGAAATATCATCCATTTGATTTAGAATAATCTTACTAAATAAATTTGCATTGGTAATATTAAGGTTATATATATAAATATATATATTATCTTTTAATGTTTTAAAAGGAAATTAAAAATGAACATTTATTCATTAGATTTTACACATTTATATTAAAATTAATTTCTTCCAATTATAGATTTTTAATACAGAGAAATGGATAACATATTTGTAAATTGGTGGTTCAAATTTTGAAAATATGAACCTATTATTTTTAGTCAATATAAATAGTGACAATAGTGAATATTTGTCAACATAGAAGAGGTAAAATGGGTAAAATGGGGTCAAAACCATGAGATAAGGTTTCAAAATCAACAAAAAACATTAATATATCCTATTAGAATTGTGTATTTTGGCTATGTAAATACATTTCTAGAACATTTTGGAATATGGTTCAATTTTTTTTGAATTTTTTACATTATATTAATATATATAAAAAAATGAAAAAATAAATATTGTAAAATTTAATATATATAAAATAATTATACAAGTATAAAAAGATGATACATTTACTTATAAATTTTTATTTTAAATACAAAATTCTATTTTTATAATGGTAATTCATTTTTAATTTTTAGTGATTAAATAATTTCCCAAAATTCATAAACAACACTAAAATATTAATTATGTAATTAATCAAAAAAATAAAATAAATGATTTAAAAATTATTAAAAATAATACAATTTTGGTGAAATATTGAAATCCATGAATTTTTAAGTTACAAATAACATATTATAGATTTGTGGGAATTGTTTATTCAAATTCCATTAATTTAATTTTTTCTCAAAGTCAAATTATATGTATATTTTTTAAGATGACATTGATAATATATTATGATAAAAGAATTTTTTTAAATATTTAATAAATATAAAAATCATTAATGAAGATAAACGGGTTGATTAATTCTCAAATTTTTCATCATATTTTTCATCTTTGGTCAAATTTTGTATCATCCAAAAAAATTTATAAACCTTTAATAATAGAGAGTAATTATCATTGCTATGATTAAAATTTGTTTACCAAGTGGTTAAACTAATGTATAAGGTATAAAATGACCTCAAAACCACCATAAATTTTATTATATTTTGATATTTTGACCCTAAAACCCTTTATTTTAATCTCAGGTCATTTATAAACATTTTTATTGAGAAAGATTTAATTATACATTAATATTTTAATAAATTAAAAAGTGTGAGATTTTACTCCATTAAAAAGGACACCACATTCCCTCAATTATTCACGTCACATATAGCATTTTTGAAAACTAAATCTATGGAGACATGGTTTCTCCTTGTAAGACACTAAAATATTTCAATATATACTTCCTGATCTAGGGGCTGATACCACATGTGATATTGTGGCCCAGTGTGCCTGAAATTATGATTATAAAATATTAAATATATTTTATATTACAGACACATATTTTTTTAAATCATGCAACATAACTATTAAAAGAAAGATCAGATCAGAAATCCTAGACAACAGATGAGTCTATAATGCAATGTTTTCCCAATGAATGACTTAAAATGAGTCGGCATGGGACATTCAGACCCCTTTCTCATTGGCAGCACATTAAGTGAAATAATTCATTGAAAATTAGTTAACTAATTTATTTTAAGGGAAACAGATAACTCAATCAAAATATAATATGTGGTATTCTCTTGGGTTATCTCCATAAACCATCAGTGAAATCCAAATTTCTTCCTTCTTCTTCTACTAGTGGATCATGTTTGATGATGGTGATGAAACCTCAGATCCGAGCAGATTAGGATGTAACAAATTCAATAACTCTTCTATATCATTATTGGGCACATTCTTCAATAAAAAATATTCATAACATTGGTAGGACTCACCTATTGTTGAAAATACATTATATTATTAAATTTTTTATTAGATCTATCATTGATCTTGTATCAAAGCTAATGACGAACAATGCATGCACCTAGGTACTCATTAAAATAGAATTACATCAATTTTTTCTATCATTGGATGTATGTTATGGATCATTGACCAAGAAAAAATGGAAAACCAAGTTATGTCCTTTATTAATGTGTTTTCCCTCCTTTTTTCTTCATGTCTATCACCGGGCGTACCCCATTGTTTTAGTTTGAAAATTTCTATGTGGTGCCGATCCTGATCGAACCCCAGGATTCATATATATTTCATGAACATGAACATATTTATGAAAAGAGCATAGATCGGGGATCTTTGTAAGGAATAGATGATTCTTTTTGTGGTTTAGGATCATGAAATAAATTTTGGAATCCATGGAAATGTGTAGAATAAATAGTGAAACCCCGATGGATGAATGAAGTCTATTTTCTAGAGAGTGGTGGCTTCAAACCATGACTTCCAGGTAGATACATACTTATCATCCATAAATAGGATGAAATAAAAGGATGATTCGAAATATTTTAAGACCAATATTGGATCTAGAATTCTACAGAATAACATCACTACAAACAATGATCATGGTTGTTCACACGGTGTGTATCCCCCCTCAACAGTGGTCTCAAGTGTTTTAGAAAACATAATGATGAAACATAGTGCCAAATCTATCACACACCATGTATACCTTCTTGGTTGAACAATCCATGAGATGGGTCACATGAGTGGTAAATATTATAGAAATTCACTTACATGTACATGTTCATATACTCCATTAAATAGACACAGGGTCCAGTACACAGACATGACCAACAACACACAACTCAATCCCAGAGTATCATGGATATCCCATGCAGTCCGCCTGTATGGAATGTATTCATACATGATAGAGAGATGTGTGTTACCTAGAGATACATACATTATTTGTTGGGATACCATACGCCATTTTGTTCCCCTTACATGATGTGTACCTATATTTATATTTTGATGAAACATCAACCCTCAGTATCATCTTCGTTTGAACATGGATTTTATAATATGTGTAGTCTATCCTGAGTGTTTTTCTATATATAAAATGATGGTGCAATCATTTACAAATATGGAGATATGATGTGAAATATTCTAGGAATGGTGATGACTATGGAAACACCTGATGATTGAAGTGACCACACGAGATCACTAGAGACCTTCAGAGTGGTACCATCTGGTAGAGCTAGGCAGTGGGTCATTGACATATTCTGAGATGTACCCTCTAATAGAGCTAGATAGTGGGTTCTAGTAACCATAATAGTGTTACCCCTATCACACTTGGGAATAGGTGAATAACTTTCAATAGTTAACCTATAGTACAACTATGAATTGTGTCAGCAACATCTTCAGAGTGGTACCATCTATTAGAGATGTGCAATGGATACTCGATAGCATTAGAGTCAGACCCATTAGCCACACCCAGGAACAAGTCCTCAACATACGAGTTGTACCCTCTAGTAGATATTATATTTTGTTCTTCGATGTCTTCCAAGGGGTACCCTAATTAGAGGTGATAGTGTGTCCTTAAAATCATTAAAGTGGTATACCCCTGTTGTACGAGGGCACAGGTCATCGACCATCATAGTAGAACCCCTCATCAGAATGGGAATGGTTCTACTATAGTTACATATATAGTTTAACCCTTCTAATGCACTAGGTAATAATTCCCATACTTCATGTTGTACACCACCACTATATTGTGATGCACTGTGAAGAAGAATGTATGAACAAAGACGATTACTTCTTAACATACATGTAAGATGTTGGGAATCATTGTTGGATATTTATAACTATTGGATACTCTTCTTCCCAGGATAAGATGTGACATGGATATCCCCTTACTCTCTCATTTTTTATTCCTGGACTGAGAAAATATATACATCCTTCTTTTGTATCCACGCCTTGGATTTGGATTCTCTACTTCCAGCATTGACGAAGATGTGAGAGGTACACCATGTTCTTTTTGTGTTTATCTATTCATAGTTAGACGAGTATACTCTCATATAATATGTGGAATGGTCTTAATGAGTATTTCATCTTCGTACTATGATTATCCTCTTGTTTTGGGATGATAATTCATTCATAATCTTAGTTAGGCTGACTTATACTCTTTCTTTGTACCTTGTTATATTTATTGTCTTTCTCTTATTATTTTATCTCTCAATAATCTTAATTGTCCTTTTTGTGTGTCTTACTAGGTATTTATATAACCTCCCCCATGGGATTTCCCTACATGTGTCATGTTTTAAGAAAACAACAGACATCTCGACCAAGACTTTAGAAGATCTTTGGGATATTTGGTGATTGGACCATGTATGGTGGTCATATCTTGGGATTCATGGGGCTGAGATCTCTCAGATATATAGTTTCCCATTTTTCTATCAATTTGGGACACATTTTGGGTTGGGAATGTATTTTCTACATTTATTTTTCAATATACACAATCATACATTTTTTACTTTCTACAAATTCATGCATTCTTCATTTGATATTTACCAGTGTTTCATGTTTTACTCTTTACATCTGTTGATTTTCTCCGAGTCAGTTGTGTGTGTGTGAACATGAAATTTGGTAATTCCCTCAAAACATTAGATATTCCTTCATCACTAGTCTCCATCACAGGTCAATAGAGATGATATTGGGGTTGTTAAGACCTGATACTTGGGTTGGGTCGAATCATGGTAGATTGGTATCATAGAAAGTTATTTTCTTTGTATTTTTTTGATATATCCACTTAAGAGTGCTGTTTCGGTTTATGGAAACAATATCTTAATGTCTTGATTGATGATATCGTGGTATGGAATCCATTTATGGTGCGGTAGATGATGTATCCATTAATCAAGACCCTGATTTACTGCATGTCAACTCGACATTCTGAGATATTTGTTTTATAGAATAATGATACATGCATCATATATGATCGAGTCCCTGATTTTCTTCCTTTTGTCAGTTCCCAATTTTTGTAGATATATATATTCTCCTCTAATAGAGGTACTCTTTAACAAATTATAGGATTCCTACACACTTATTACATGCTAGGATACCCACATTGGTTTGTGATGATGACCTGATGAGTGATGAGGACTCAATTCAAGGTCCATATCATTATCCTTTTCTCCGCTATAAGAAGGTAGGAACAACTCCCCTTTACATGTTTTATATCATTCATGTAGATTAGGAATAGGATTCACATAGGTGTAGCATGCTCCATGAGTTCAAGCATCATAGACCGATGAGGATCCATAGAGAGTCAGATATGGAGGTGGTAGAGGATCTGCTAGAGTTTGTGGCCTATATCATCAGGATTGTTAGACACTGACAAATATGGTGGTTGAGCTTCAAGCTTGACATTTCCATAGAGCAGATAGGCATTGGTGGAGTCTCGTTGAACCGATTCCTGATGACCAGACACTCTCATGGGCTGACATCACGTAGTTTTTTCATGAGAATTATTACCCTTTTCTTGTGCTCAGTCTAGATTCAGGAGCATCTAGAGCATCCAAAGGGAGGGAGTAATATGGATGGGTACACAATGAGGTTCACCGGACATTCATGTTACTCTCAGGAAATGATATGAGATAACTACATCTAAGAATGAAAGTTGAAGTAGAGACTCTGCAGAGTGATCTAATATAGCATTGTACCCTTGTGCATCCCCACCTATGTCGAGGTGATGGAGCATGAAATAGTCATAGTGATACTTCTCTGAGAGGGACTCCATATTTCTAGATATGTAAGTTGGTTCCATAGATATTAGTAATTTATCTCATCTAGTACATGAAAGGCACCAGGATATAGACATGTGGGAACATTATGGGATCAGACACATGTATGTGATCAAAGGTAGAATAGGGTTCCATGGTTTCTTGGAGAGGGGTGGATCATTTTCGGTTATAGGCTAGGTCACATGGAATGAGACCTATTAAGCATATGTGTTTATCATAACTGATATATAGCTAACAGACCACCATGGGAGAGGCAATGCCTAGATTATGGATCTCCCATGTGAGGCTAGGGTGGTCCATAGGGAGGAGGATCTACCAGAGAAAAAGGAGGTGCTATTAGTGGTGGAGGCAGGTATGATATCCTTCCACCACAACCACCAGGTGAACCATGTCAGGCTACGGTACATGGTAGTTGGGTCTAAATAAAACTGTAGGATTTTATGGTTAATGATCCTACAGTTCAAGATATTTTTAGATGTATAATCTATGTGTTATCTACTCTTTCTGATTTGTTAGTATACACATGTTCCATTAATTCATTTATCTTTATACTCCTAGAGTGAGATCTATATCTCATAGTTGAAGCATTATCCAATAATCTTTGTTTTGAATTTTCTATAGAGAATACTTTTTATTTAATTTCTTTCTACAGGTAGTGTGACCTATCAATTTTTAGATATTGGTTTATGTTGTACATTTTGGTCATCCAGATGGAAAACTATGATGTCACCATTGATATGGATTTTCTATCCATGGTTTGAGCCCATATTTACTTTCATTGTAGACAAGTATATTTCCTCTTTGCTGATGGGATGAGGTTCAACTTTTCTAGGGAGAGAGATCTCATGGAACGGAATGTGGGTCCTATGATCAAGATGCTTCATCCTATCACCCATTAGTTAGCGGGCATAACCCTAGGTATAGTAAGTAATTTTAGTATCTGGATTCCATAAATTGAAGAGTATTACATGGATGTCTTCCCTAAGGACATTCTGAGACTAACTTTGAGTTGGGTGAAAGATTTTTGCACTGATTGGCATCCTGAAACTACTCTAATATCTCATGTGGCATATCTAATTTCCCCTACCAAGCTTTGGGGGATGTGTTTGTAGTTTTAGGACCATAGTGAGAATTTATTCTGTATAACTACTTGGTCCCCTAGGTATGATCTAGTTTTTTCAGGAAATAAGGAAGAAAATACCTTGCTGGTTGGCATGAATTATCATTGCCTAAACCAGACCAAGATATAGAACTAGTACCCATTTCCAAGGATTGAGGGCATATTTGACCTATATTGAGACATGATAGGGTCTTTAAAGATCACTCTCTAATCTAGATACCTCTAATTGAGGTTTCAGGAGGCCAACATTCAAAATATTTCTTTTCATTGTCACAACAGACACTCTGAGTTCTTAGTGACTCTATTGGGTTTTAAAAATTACACAACCATGTTTATGGATTTTAAAAATATTTTTTTACATTCGTACATGTACCAGTTTCTCCTTCTCTTCATTAATTACATATTAATCTACATTGTATCAAAATATGATAATGTAATGGACCTTATGATGGTCCTTGACAGGATTTCAAAGAACCATCTTTAAGAAAATCTCACAAAGTGTCAGTTCTATAGTCAGGAGCATTACATTCTAGGGAATGTCACATATTAGCATGTATTAGCTATGGATTCAAAAAATATATATGCAATTTTAACATGGAATCCACCAATAAAAAGTCATTGGTGTAGATACTTATTGGTTTGGAAGGATAATACATGTAGTTTTTCATATATTTCTCAAGAATTTCTTCCCATTTGACTTCCCTTACACAGAATGGGTAGCCAATATTCTAGTCTAGGAAGTACTAGAGGGAATTTAAAGTGTTCGGGCTTAGGATGATGAGTTATTTAGTGTTGAGACTACTAGAGGAGGTTGTGGATTTTTTTGGAAAAAATACCTCCGGATATCATTAAAGCATTTTTGAGGTGATTGTGTTTGTTGACAATGTGGACATCTATGTTGTGATTGTTGAAAAAGAAAACCATGATGTACAAATTTTTTAACAAAGGGGATTTAATGGTGGCATGTCGAGTTCAAGGGATTTGGTTAACGATTCATTTTTGATTCAAGATCATCAAAAATTGAATAGATGATCTGGAGGCGGTATAAAAAGAGCAGATACAAGGTGGTGTCGTTTTCCAGTGTTTGCCAAATATTTGGGCCTGAATATAGACAAATGGAGAGAAGTGGTTTTGGCAAAGGTACATGCACGTTGTTGTCTTGAAAGAGACGAAACATTATCTCCATATGTTTTTCAAGATCAAAACATCAAAATATGTCAAAGGGAAAAGGGGAACCCAATTTTTAGGGTCGGCCGCGCAAGTAATTTGCGAGGCAGAGACTTGCATGCCAAGACTTGTGTGCCGAGAGGAGACTTGAGCAATGTTGTGCAGGGTGTCCAAATGCCTATAAATAGAGGTCGATCCTTCTTCATTCTATGAGAGTTCAACACTTGGAGAAAATATGTGCTCCCGTCACGCAGGTGTGGTGGTCGTGCAAGTGGTGGTGTTGTTGCGCAAGTCGTAGTTGCACGCCAGTTGATTGGTGCACGTCCAAAGTGGTTTGGGCAAGAAAGGATGGGAGTCGCCCATGTTTTGAGTTGGAGAAGGGGGTTTCGCACAAGTGGATTGGTGACACTTGCACGCCAGGTTTTGATGAAGCGTGATAGTTGGTGGTTGGGTGCTAATATTCGTTTGGGTGTAAAAGGGTGTGAGTCGCACATGTTTGGAGTTGCAGAATCTAGTGTCACACAAGTGGTTCAGGTGAACATGCATGCCAATTATAACTTGCCCACCGAGACATTCATTCCAGCTTGGAGAAGGGTGCTAGGGATGGTTAAAGCACGATAGTCATTTTAGGGCAGCATGAAAGCCGGAAGATTTCCCGATAGCTTCGGTGCAAAGTGAGATTCATCTATAGGTGAAAGGTAGACTTCAACAGAGCATCTACATAGAACATAGGATGTATTCATTAGTGATAATGAAGATTCCTACTGGTCAATAAACTTTTAGTGGATCCTTTCCAGAGCAATGAGCAAAGGAAGAGGAAGAAGGTGATCCTCTCTACTGGCAGTGATCTGGAGAGAGAGAAACAGGGAGTGACCCTTGGGAAAGCTATGAGCTGATTCAAAACATTGTAAAGGTAGTGAGCCTGGGAATAGAAGTTATCTATCACAAACTTTGTAAACATTAGTGTGCTTTTAGGGGATTTGGTACATCGGCACATCAATGGTGTATGCTCCTTGGACGTCGCCTAGTGAGGGTGAACCAAGTAAAAATCACTGTGTCATGTGGATGCTTTAGTTTTTATTTATATTGTGCTACAGTAAATATAGAGAAGTGAGTCCTACATAATATTGAGACAAGGACAATAGGGTTAGTTGTTTTAATATCTCGTACACTGATTCACCCCCCTCTCAGGGTATTTAACCAAGTGGATCTTGTTGGATTAGATTATATCAAACATACACAAGAGGGGGGTGAATTGTGTCTATTCATAAATCTTTGCGAGATTGTGTTCTTCCCTTTACTTTAATTAGATGAATTAATCCAGTGGAAATTTAAATTGGAGAGACAAAAGATGTATAGTGGTTTGGGGAATAGAAGTCTCCTAGTCCACTCCACCAACGCTCTACTCCACAAGCTTGGTGATTTTCACTATCTGGTCCTCATTTCAATAGACCTTTCAACAACTGAGTACAGGTAGTTGACACCTTTACCATCTAAGGAAAAATGAATCCTTCTAGTTCAATTATAGAACCTACAAATTTTAGTATAAGAATCTGGTCCCTCAAGAATAGAAAATAATGATTTTTGTATTCTGAAAATACATTCCATATGTTCTTCACAATTTTAACAACATGCAATTTACATTGATAGATCATCACCTTCAAGAATAATGATCTTCATAAAAGAGTCGTTCTGAGTCGATCCTATTGTAGCAGATATAGAAATATAACTCACAACTTCAATAGTAGAATATTAAAAATTGATATTTGATGTAGAACGAATGAATCTTCAATCATGATTTTTATTCTTCAGTAAACATAACTTTTTCGTTCTCTTGAAGTAACAGATCTATATGATTTTATACTCTCTATTTTTCTTCCACTTTTTAGAATCATCAAGATATCACATAATATCTCATGTTTCTATTTGGAAATGATAATATATAATAATAATGATAAGCACTTCTTCTGAAAATTTTAGATCCACAAAAGTCACCTTTTGACTCGCGATATTTGAATATTTGAATTTTTAGAGTAGTCATAACTTCCCTAAAGACTCGTCATAAAAAGATCCTTGTTATTTGATCCTTAACCCATTGATAAAACAACATTGAATCATTCAAAGTTGTGCTTTAAAATCATCTTTAAATCAGGCTTGAAATCAGCTTAATAATATGCTTGCTGACCAATGCATAAAAATATCGATTTTAAATGATCCGACTCCAAACATAAGGTTGAGTGATACAGTATACATCCTCTGAATGTAACATATATTATAAATTTAAGGTTGATTCCTTAGCCTTCAAACATGGGGTCAACAACGTATGGTTGATTAGAAATGTAGGGTTGGTCATACATACTTTTCTATTCAACTTTCAAATGTAGGGTAAAAGTTCCATTCTTTTACTTGATCCATACTTTTCCACGAACATATGGTGGTTTACAAAAGTAAGGTTGATGAACCATACTTTTGAGAAACAAAGTTAACATTTAACACTTATGTATGATTCTCCTTCCATACTTTTATAATATCCCAAACGTATGGTTCTTTTCTAACGTAGGGTTCTTTTTCATACTTTGCCGATAACATATTGCTCCTCTTCTACACATTTTCTCTTAACTCACAAAGTATACACTACATTTCATCCTTACGCTACATTTCTCCATGTAGGGTATGAACAGGTTTTCCAGAACGTGCTAAAGAAGATTTCGAATATGTAGAGCACGAACAATGTTTCCAAAACACGCTAAATGCGAATAAATTAGAAATTAATTCGTGTTGTTCCAGAATCTAAATATTTCATCCAGAAATAAAAATATAATGAATAATAAATTCCAGAAAAATAATTAACAAATAAAATCATTTGTAAATAATTAAGGGTATTTGTGAGCATCAAAATTCTCGTAAAGAGATATAGTATTGTTCTCAAAAAACTCCCCCTTTAAAAAACAATATGTATTGTTGAATACCACACTTGCTAAAAAAATATCCCCCTTTTTGATTATCACAAATCCATAAAATAACCAATGAAATTAACTTAAAAAAATATAATTAATTACATATAGTTTTGAATTTTGAAAAGATAACTTAATTTCACCCTTAATTTATCGATTTTAATTTCTCCCCCAATATAAAATGAAACAAACATAAAATTTTGTTTGTGTTCATCCAAATTTCTCCCTCTTTTATGATATAAAAAAGAATAGAAAAATATGGAATATAATATAGATTAATGTAGCACTGAATGTAAGTAAATGCTCTAATTAACTATTTGTCAATAATTAAATATGGATTATGGGAATATCAAAACAAAGACAGTAAATAAAATAAATATAATGAAACAGATTTTCATTAAATTTAAAATTATGAAAAATATAGGAATCAAGGTTTGGTCAGGGTCCGGGTAAGGTCTATCTCCTCTGAACTGAAGGCTTCATTTTTTTCAAATGATCCCTGAGTATTCGTATCATTCCATCACTAAGTTTAATAATAATATCCCAGGACCCTTGAGTCATATGAATATCTTCAATAAGGTTGACTCTGAAAAAATCATGATTTCTTTCTTCATTTTCCATAAACAAAGAAATATTCTCTATGAATTGTATCAGTACAAGTCTAAGAGATGGTTCACTTGATGTCAATAGATCAACCAAAAATTTATGATTGTTAAACAAGACTGATAAAGGAGGACTGTTGCATTTATGATCATGAAATCTATCACTCATATTTCTCATGGAAGCTGTTATAGCTTGAAACTTTTTGAGTAAATCAGGTGAAGTACTGGACCCACTAGTGGCACTAGTTCCAATAGATGCAAATTGTGTCTCCATAAATAATTTGAGATCTGATAAATCTAACTTCATAACCATTTCACACTTTAATTTTTCAACAGCATTCAGCATATGCTTCTTAAAAATTTCAACTTCATTCCTTGAAACTGTACTATCCTAAAGTCTCTGAAATTTCAACTGTTCTAATTCTAAGGCTCTTCTTAGAGTATCATTTTAGATTCCAATTGAAACACCTTTCTGTATAGATCTTCAACATCCTTATTCCCCCAATCAGAGGCACCTTATTCTTTATTTTCATTCTCGGTTCTAGTGTGATGCATCAGTACTAAAGGTAGTGAATCGACATCAGATTTCTCTTTTTCCATTTCTTGAGCTGGTTGATCCACAAATTTTTTTCTCAGAGTCTTTTGCAGACCCTTCCACATAAAAATCCTTATGAAATACTTCTTTTTGAGCTTCAGAAACAAGCTCATCAAGAAAATCAGCAATTTTTTCGTGCATTGGAGTTTCCTGAGGTCTGGCCACTTCCTCACCAGGCTCTGCCTCCTCTTCCTATTGAAGTGTAGCTTCAACATCAGCTAAAATTTGAT
This sequence comes from Viscum album, assembly GCA_963277665.1. Taxonomy (NCBI): domain Eukaryota; kingdom Viridiplantae; phylum Streptophyta; class Magnoliopsida; order Santalales; family Viscaceae; genus Viscum; species Viscum album. The sequence continues at coordinate 464,512 of CAUJRU010000082.1, read as the reverse complement.
CATTTTTCTCTCCTTCAGCTTATTCTTGAATTTATGATTGAATCTGAGGTTCTTCCTCTTTTTCTAACCTTTCAACAATAGTTTCAATTGATTTTCCAGCATCAGCTTCTCTTACAAAACTATAAGAGAGTAAATCTCTTGTTGTCAGAACAGGGGAAACAAGTTCCTCATTAAAAATTATTTTTCCTTGAGTCTGAATTTCCTCCTGGCTTATTTCTTCCACAGGGTCTTCCATTTCAAATCTGATTCTCCTTGAATCAGTGCTTACTCGGGACTCAGCTTGTCCATCTTTGAACTCTGCTGATTGAGCTTGAGCACTCTCTACTTCTTCCTCATCTTCTACGGGAAAAAGTTTCCCTTTTAAGGGGATCTAGAAATAGCCAAATTTTCTTAATGATATAGAATTGAAAAATTATTATGATGACATCTTACACTATCTTCCACCAGTCTCACCATATCCTTTTTGAACAACAGTTTGGAAATGAATCTACCAAAAGAGTAGAAGTTCATTCTAGCTTCACTATGACAGCAGTAACACTGGTACCTCACCATGTAACTAGGAAAATTAAATTTTATATCACTAAGTAGAATATACATTATGTAAATGTTAGGATACAATATCTTTTCCATCTTTGACATTCTTGGAGCTATCCCTGTTTGTACAAATTTCACAAGGATTTTCTGATCTGGCTCTAGATCCTTAATAAACATCTTCTTCATAGAAGTTGAAAAAAAATACATAATGTCCTCAGACTTATGCACAAAATCTCCTATGTTTTTTCAAATCAAAATGAAATACTCCCTCATTAAGGCAGTTCAAAATCAGACCAATTTCAATAGATGATATCGAAAAATCCCCACCCTCTATCTTAGCCATCATGGTGTCCTCATTGTCTTCCAGACTAAATTATACATACATGAAGAAATATCTAAGTTCTAACTCATACAAAAATTCAGTATTCTCACTGTTGAAAGGTTTTTTGTGATTCTGAAATGACTGTGCTTGTTCTATTAATAAGTTCCTTTGAAATAACAATTCAAGATCAATCACCTTTCCCTATAAGATTTTCCATCATTCGGAACACTCTTTCTTGGCATTTCTAGTCTCAGCCTCATAATATCTTTTAGTCTTTGCCATTTTTGTGTGAATATCTAATGGTTTGAAGGTTAGGGTTTCAGAGGTTCGAAAATTAGGGTTTGATGATCAGTTGGGCAGTTTCACGAGTTCGAAAGGTTTTCGTAGAAATGAAACAGTTTAGAATTCAAAACGGTTTCTGGGAGACTTTATTCTAGTGTTTTCATTAATCGTTACATAGATTTTAAATAGAAATAAAATCGATTACGTGGGGAAAAGAAGAAAAAAACTAATTATGTTTGAAAAAAAATAACTAAATCATTTTAAACACTATTAAAATAGGGAAACAACATAGTGAAATAAAAAATTATTTAAAATTAAATAAACTGATATCCCACTTAATAAAATCAATCCTTGCAGTGGGATGTGATTTAATAAAAATATCAGCTAATTGATTTTCAGTACTTAGAAATTCCAAATATATATCCTTTTTAAGAACATGATCTCTTAGAAAATGAGGTCTGATATCAATATGCTTAGTCCTATAATGATTAATAGGATTTTTGGGAATATTAATTGAACTACTATTATCAAATAAAATAGGTGTATTATTAAAATTTAGTCCAAATTTCATAAGAGTGTTTTTCATCGACAACACTTGTGCACAGAAACTGCATGTAGAAACATATTCTGCCTTGGATATTGACAGGGCTACTGAATGTTGTTTCTAACTTGACCATGACACTAATGATTTCCCTAAAAAGTGACAGGTTCATGAAGTTCTTTTCTTATCTATTTTACATCTCCCAAATTCTTCTTCTAAAAATGAAATTAAATTAAAATAAGAAGTATTGGGATAAAGAAGAGATTGAAAAATAGTTCCTTTTATGTATCTAAAAATTATTTTAACAGAAGTTAAATGATATTCTTTAGGATTTGATTGAAATATTACACAAATACATACTGAAAAAATTATATTTGGTCTGCTAGGAGTAAGATGTAATAAACTACCAATCATACCTCTATATAACATGTTGTAAACTGATTTTCCAGTTTCTTCCAAATCAAGTTTTATATTAGTACACATTGGAGTTGTATATGTCTTACTATTTTCAGGTCCAAATTTATTTAATAAATCAGTAATGAATTTTTTTGATTCAAAACAATACCAAAATCTTTTAGATAAATTTGAAGTCCTAAAAATTAATTTAATTCTCTAATCATAGTCATGTAAAATTCTTTTTTCATTATCTTTGAAAACTCGTGACAAAGGGATTTATTAGTTGAACCAAAAATTACATCATCAACATAAATTTTAACTAATAAAATATTATAATTTATAGTTTTCTTAAAAAGTGTTGGATCTTCCATTCCAACAGTAAAATCATTTTTCAATAAAAATGAGCTTATTATTTCATACCAAGCTCTAGGTGCTTGTTAAGGCCATAAAAAGCTTTAGTATGTTTAAAAATAGAATTTGGTTTTTGGGACTTTTCAAAACTAAGAGGTTTCTCAATATAAAATTCCTCCATTAAATATCCATTTAAAAAGGCAGACTTAACATCCATCTGAAATAATTTAATGTTCATATGAGATGAATAGGCTAAGAGAATTCTAATTGCTTCTAATATAGCTACATGTGAAAAAGTCTTATCATAATCTGTACCTTATTCCTGATTATATCCTTTAGCTACAAGTCTAGATTTATTTCTAGTTATTATTCCTTGATCATCTTGTTTGTTTCTAAAGACCCATTTGGTTCCAATCACTGGATAATTATGTGGTCTTTCAACTTATTCCCAGAATTCATTTATTTTGAAATGGTTTATTTCTTCTTGCATTGCTATCATCTATCATTCATCATATAATGATTCTTCTATATATTTTGGTTCTAATTGGGATATCAACACAGATAATTGAAAAAGATTACATATATGTCTTCTAGTTTTTATTCATGTGTCTAAGTCACCTATTATAGTTTCTAAAGGGTGATTCTTTAGAGTTATTGTCTTTCTATGAAACACACTCATAGGATCTCTAGTATCATGTTCTTCTAAACTGGACTGAATTTCTTTTATATCTTTTTCAAAATCATTTTCAATTTTTCTAGTCCCATTTTATCATTAGAGTCAGATTCATCCATTTGATCTGTCCTTTTCTGAAAGGGATCAGATTCATCAAATTTCATATGAACTGATTCTAATATAATAATTAAATTCTTCTTATAGACTCTATATGCTTTGGAGGTAGCTGAATATCCTAAGAAAATTCCTTCATCAGATTTTGGATCGAACTAAACAAGATTATCCTTGGTGTTCAAGATTTAAACCTTACATCCCAAAACATTAAAGTAATTTACTTTGGTTTTCTGTTATTCCAAATTTCATAAGGTGTCTTTTTTAAAATAGGTATAATAAAAACTTTATTCATTATATAGTAGTCTAAGCATACATCATATTCCCAAAAATAGGTAGGAAGACAGTATTCATTTAGCATAGTCCTAGCCATTTTCTAAATATTACTATTTCTTCTTTCAACAATTCCATTTTTTGAGGTGTTCTTGGTGAAGAGAAGTTATGTTTAATACCCTTATTTGAGTATAAGGAAGTAAATTCGTGATTATCAAATTCTCCAGCACGATCACTTCTTAATGAAATTTTTTTAAAACCATTTTCATTTTAAACAAGTTTACAAACAATTTCAAATAAAGTAAAAGCTTCATTTTTAAATTTTAAAAAGAAAATTCATGTAAATCTAAAAAATTCATCAACTAAAACATATACATATAATATACCAGCCATGATTGCTACTATGGAAGGTCCAAAAAAATATATATGGATAAGTTCTAGAGGTTTAGATGTATCAATTTTGTTAATATATTTGAAGGATGATTTGGATTGCTTGCCTAGTTGACATGCATCACAGAATCTATCACATTCAAATCTGAGACTAGGAAAATAAAAAACTAATTGTTTCTCAGATAATTTATGTGAAAAATATACATTACAATGTCCATGTATCCTATTCCAGATCCAAGATTTATTTACTTTTTCATTTAATAAGTTTACTTGTTGTTTACACAAGGAATTTAAATATAGGCTATACAGATTATCAGTTCTAGGTGCTCTAAATTTTAGAAGTTTATTTTTAAAAAGAGAACTGAAATTGATAGAAAAATCCAAATCATAACCATCATCTCGTAGTTGAGAGATACTTATCAGATTGTGTTTCAATCCTTTTACATAAAGTACTTTGTTGATTAAGACAACTTCTAGGTCTCCAACTATTCCAATACCAATGGTTTTCCCTTTGGCATTGTCACCAAAAGTGACAAGTCCACAATCTTTTTGAGTGAGTGTAGAGAAATTCGATATGTTTCCACTTTTATGCCTTGAGAAGCTATTGTCCATATACCATATGTCCCTTTTAATATTTTGACCTGCTCCCTGAAATGGAATTTACACATTTTGCTTTGGTGCCCATATTATGTTGGGTCCAGGGTGTTAGCCCGTAGAGATCCCGCAATCCAAACATGCTGTTTTTTCTAATTTCACAAGAGTGAAATAAATCATTTTGTATAAAAGCCTTATTAATACCCCTTATTTGGTGTTGTCTTAAGAAAATGTTATTGGAAATATGTCCCCTTATTCCACAGTAATTACATTATAGTCTCTTTTCACTTGGAATAAAATAATTATTGTACAATTTGGGTTTTTCACCTTTACTGTCAATTCCAAATCATTCATTTTTAATGAAATTTTTCCAAATAATTTTATTTAAAATATTTTCTCCTTTATTAAAAAATATGGCTTAATTTTTATAAGTTTCCACTTCTGTTTGCAGTGATTTTATCCTTGATTCATAATATGTATTGTTAGTTTTAATTGAGTCAATCATTTCAGTTAACACCTTATATTGTCTCGGCATTGTATCTCTTTAATCAGAAACAACTTTATGAATTTTATTTAAAGACTCATGATTCTTAAATAGATAATCATATTTTTCTTCAAGCATATTGTAGTAGGCTACAAGTTTTTTATTAGAGTAACTAGATTCCGAACTAGATTCAGAAGAGTAGTAAGACAGTACCTCTTCTATTTATGCTATAAAACACATGCTGGATTTCAAATTTAATTCTTCCTTCTCTGAGTCAGATTCAGAAGTGATACTGGAGACTTCAGATACACTCCAGGTACCTTTCCTGGCTTTCTTTTCCTTATGCTCACAATTTTTTATTTTAATGATTTTTTTCTTCTTCTTTTATCTGAGGACAATCACTTCTGATATGCCCCATTTTCTTGAATTCATAAGATCTGACTTCCTTGTCATCCTTTTTGAAGGATTTTCTAAATCCCTTATTCTTTCTATATAATTTAGTGAATCATCTGGCTAGCTGAGCTAGTTCAACATCAGAATTTGTTAACATAGAACTTTCGGATTTCTCTTTTACACTTTTCATTATCATTCTGTTTCTACTCTGTGATGACACTTTCAAGGTAGTTTCATCACTTTTTATAATCACTTTATGTTCATTTTCTTTATCTTCCATCTCAACTTCATACATAATTAGTGTTCCAATCAGTTCTCTCATGGTTAAGTCTTTGACAGGTGTCGACTGTCTGATTGCAGTAGAGATTCCATTCCATTTTGTAGGTAGTACCCTCAATACCTTTAATGCTTGATCAGCTTGTATAATGGGATCTCCCAAAGTGGGTATGTTACTGACAATCTCTTTCAATATTCCATTCATTTGAGTAAAACATTCACCTTAAACCATTCTGAATATTAAATTTAAGCTTAGCAGTTGCATATCTCATTTCCCTGGTATTGTTAGTTACCTCATAAGCAACAACAATAGTTTACCACATGTCATATGTTTTCAGGAATTGAGATACTCTGTTAAATTCATTAGGTCCTAGACCACATATAATTGCATTAATTCCCTTCAATTTCATATCATATTCTGCTTAAGTAGATACGCTCTATGTTTCAGGTTTTTATGGTATTTCATATGGAGTCAGAATTTTAGAATATACTCTGTATCTAAGGTTTTTCAGATAGATAATCATTTGCGACTTCCAATATCCATAGTTTTCTCCATTTAATATTGGTGCTCTGACCATAGACATACCCTCTCTTGTATCAGTTATCTTACTCTGTGTATAATAACTTTCAACTTATTAAGGCATTATCAGAAATCTAAACCTCTGATACCAATTATTGGATCAGAATATATCAAATATACACAAGAGGGGGGTGAATTCTGTCTATTCAGAAACCTTTGCAAGATTTTGTTTTTACCTTTACATTAATCAGATAAATTAATGCAGTCAAAATTTAAATTGTAGACATACAAGATGTATATTCGTTCAGGAAACAGAAGGCCCCTAGTCCACTCCACCAACACTCTACTCCATGAGCTTGGTGATTTTCACTATCTGGTCCTCGTTTAAATAGACCATTCAACAAATGAGTGCAGGCAGTTGAAACCATTACAATATAAGGAAAAACAAAGCCTTCGGGTTCACTTATATAACCAACATAGCTTAGTACGAGTAGACGGTCACTCAATAATAGAAAATAATTATTTTTGTATTCTGAAAATACTTTCCAGATGTTCTTCACAATTTCAACAGCATGCAATTGACAGTAGATGGATCTTCAACTTCAGAAATAATGATCTTCACAAAATAGTCATTCTATATCGATCCTTTTGCAGTAGATATAGAAATATAACTAACAACATCAACAGTAGAAGATTCACAAATGATCTTTGATGTATAATGAATGAATCCTCTATCGTGATTTTTCTTCTTCGGTAAACAGAACATTGTCGTTATCTTGAATCAGTAGATCTGTATGATTTTATAGTCTCTATATTCTTCCTCTTTTTAGAATGATCAGGATATTACATACGATCTCGTGTTTCTGTTTAGAAAATCTCGTATATAATAACAATGATAAGCACTTCGTCTGCAAATTTTAGATCCACAAAAGTCGCCTTTTGACTCGAGATATTCAAATATATTGAATTTTCAGTGTACTCATAACATCCCTGAAGTCTCATCATAAAAAACTCATTTTAATTTTATCCTTAAACCAATGATAGAACTGCTTTGAATTAGTCAATGTCGCGCTTTAAAAATAGATTTAAATCCGGCTACAAATCAGCCTAATAATCACCTTGCTAACCATTGCATAAAAATATCGATTTAAAATTCTCTAATGCCAAACGTAAGGATGAGTTGTACATTATACATCCTCTAAATGTAACATAGATTATAAATGTAAGGATGATGTCATAGACTTCAAACGTAGGGTTGATAACGTATGGTTGATTACAAATATAGGGTTGGTCGTCCATACTTTTCTCTTCAACATTCAAACATAGGGTAAAAGATCCATACTTTTACTTGATCCATACTTTTGAAAGAATGTATGGTTGTTTACAATAGTGAGGTTGATGAAATATACTTTTGAGAAATAAACGTAATGTTTAACACTTATGTACGATTCTCCTTATATACTTTTCTAATATCCCAAACGTAGGGTTCCTTCCTAACGTTGGGTTCTTTTTCATACTTTTCCGATAACGTATGGCTCCTCTTCCATAATTTTTCTCTTACCTCAAAAAGTATAAGCTGCATTTCATCCTTACTCTACGTTTCTCCACGTAGGGTATGAATTTTTTTCCATAATTCGCTAAAGCATATTTTGAATATGTAGAGCATGAATAGTGTTTCCAGAACACACTAAATGCGAATACCATAGAAATTAATTTTCATTGTTTAAGAATCTAAATATTTCATCCAGAAATAAAAATATATTGAATAATAAATTCCTGAAAAATACATAAAAAATAAAATCATTAGAAAATTATTAAGGGTATTTGTGAGCATCAAAATTTTCATAAATATACAAAGTATTGTTCGCAACAAACTCCCCCTTTAAAAACAAAAAATGTGTATTGTTGAAAACAACACTTTCTCAATAGACCTAATAGGAGTTTATAGTGTGTTGTGATGCCTCGATGTCTGGGAAACGTTTTGATACTGTGATAGGTTGTTATTACATATGGGTTGAGGAAGTTGATACCCAACAAATAAAACCATGCAAATCATGACCATGAGTTGGAAGTAGTAGTCTTTACCTTGAGAATGTGGAGGCACTACCTTATGTGGGAGCACTTTGTGGTTTACTCTGACCTCCATAGTCTCTTGTTCATCTTCATGCGGAGGTAATTGAACCTGAGACAATGATTCAGTTTGTAATTCCTATAAGAATATGAGTTTGAGGTGGTCTATAGTCCAAGAGAGGGAAACATTTTAGAATATTACCTTAATAGGAAGTCCTAATCATACTTAGTATGAGTGGCTTTGGAACATTTGGCCTCCATGTAGATGACCCTAGTAGAGAAGGATGGTACAAATTTTCTGCAGTCTATGGTGTTAAATCATTTTCTTCTTGTGAATGTGAGAGATTCTAAAATGGGGGAAAATGAATGTGAGGCCTTACGTGGTCATATTTCCACAAGAAACTCACTATATAGATATTTTGAAGGAGGGAATAAAATCATTAACTTCTATGAATGGAAAATGATTCTTGTCATGTTGTGGGAGGATCTGATTCATGTTACACACATATCTTATATTTTTACATCCCGTTGTGGGGATGATTTACATGGACCTTCAGCATAAGGATTAATAGACATTCATGAGGAAAAACATAACTACGTTCATCTCTTAGTGCCTCATCTGTTGGTAGGTGAATAATGAGCACTATGTTCTGATAGTTTTGTTGAAAACCCTTGATATCTTAAAGAGGAAATGGGATGACAAATCCATTGACTTTATCTTATAGTATCCATGCTCAACAAGGATCCTATATTCTGTTGGGGTGATGGTTTATTTACTCATGAATTAAGTGAAATTACTTAATATAAGGTACCTTTACAGGGTGACCTCAATGATTATCTTTAATCATGATGCATGGTTTACATCCTGATTTTGCAGAGGCCTACTAGAAAAATTCAGGACCCATATGTAGATGAGTATAGCCTTTTATCCCTAGACCGATGGGATGACAAAGGACTCAATCCAGGTGTTAGAGGATATGATGATGGCTTGAGTTTTAGACATCATATAAAGCGGGTTAGATCATATTACTTTGGTAGTGTTTGTGTAAAATAGAAGTTACCACCATTACATTTGCATGAACCCTTTTCTGTTCATATATAGGTGACCCGGAAAGTCACACATGTGTTGGAAAGAGATTGGAGATTCATCTCTTGTGGGCCCATAGATAGTTAATGTGAAAATAGATAATTTCCAGGTTATCTATGTGAATATGAAGAAATATAATAGAAGAGACCCTATATAGATCATTTTCATATGACCATAGGGTTTGATCGTAGAGACCATGTATTCAAGGATGTCTCTCCAAGATTAGGAATACATCAGTTTGTTTTGGTCGGACAGTTGTCCCTAAGGATCATCATGTTGTTCAAGATCATTTAGAGGGTTGATGAGAATAATTTCAATATCTCCAAACTCCATTAATTGGATAGGGTTCATGATTTCCTCCACATGTCACATATATGGTGATAACTACATTACCCCATGCAAGTCATCAATTGTAGTGAGATGGAAATTGAGGATGGATCCACCTTCATGGTGCACCGTGTGTTGATTAGGGATCAACAATAGCATACTAGTGTGTGTAGACTATCCCCTTGGTACAAGTGTTTTTACCGCATGGGAATGTGAAGGAGGGTTCCTAGGAGTGGGAGATCCAACTACAAGATTAGTATCCAAAGTTATTTTCATGGTTTTTTCTTTTTAGGGGAAAAAATTTTGAGGGAGGTAATGATGTATGGGACCTTTTTTCCATGTAATACATTAAAATACTTATATATTTAATTCTAGAGTTTTTCACTTATATGGTGAGTGATTCTGAGGCCCGTTCTTTCTTTTATTATTTTTTAAAAATATTAAATATATTTTATATTAAACCTGCATATATTCATCAATAAAACCTGATTAATATTTAAAAAGAGTTCATATCATAAACATGATACCATGATTGAGTTTTTAATGTGGTTTTTACCCAAGGTACGACAATAAAATGAGTTACCATGGGATGTTTGGACTCCTCAATAATTGGTGGTATGTTATGTAAATTATTTAATTCATTCATTCATTCATTTTAAGAACAACAAATAAATATATAAGAATATATCTAGGATTATTTCTCCATGGTAATCCACATAAACCCTTTGATAAGTCGATACCCATTCTTCCACCCTCTATTTTCTGATCATGTAAGAAGATGATGAAACTCTATATTAGAGAAAACCAGTATGCATTGAACATAATGAATCCTCTAAATATTTTGCGGGAATATTATTCGATGATAAACAACCCATAACCAAGGTGGGTCTCTCCAATAGGGCATTTTATTCTAATTTATTAAATTTTTAAAAACACTTATCATTGTTTTTGTGTATGCTTTAATGAAAGACTTTTAATGCCCCTAGTACCCATTTAAATTGAATAGTTTTAATGTTTTATAACCCTTACATTCCTGTTCTTATTGTTTTCCATGAACATATAGCCAAATATGTTAAACCTTATATTATTGTTCTTTCCCTCCTGTTATCTTTTCATTCCCCATCGGTTGAGATTAGAGGTCCCTGTTTGACAATTAAAGGTTGGTACAATGCCCGATCAGACCCCAAGATTTGAAGCGGTTTCACAAAAAAGGAATGAATCCACAAAATAAGACCATATATATGATTTGAGTGAGGCATGGACGATCCTTCTGATAGTTTAAGATCATTAAATCGATTCTAAAAGCCATTGTGGCAAGAAGAATAATCTGTGACACCTCGACGGACAAATAGAGGTTGTTTTTCGATGATCACCGACCTGAAACTGTTATTTTCACGTATATCCATCATTTTATTCCATATATAGGATGAAATTGAAGGAAAATTATAAAAATTAAAGGTGAAATATCAAATTTTAAAATCTATTTAAAAAAAATTATCCATCATGTTCATGGAAGAACACATGTCATGTATCCCCCTAAATGGAAATGACTAGGGTTTCAGAAAACATAAGGATGACAAGGCATGTAATCTCTCTCAAATTCCATGTATCTCTTCAATTTTGAACAAATCATCTAACATGTCACAATCTTGGGAAACTATGTAGAATAACATGATCAGGTATATGGTTGTGTACTCGAGTACATAGACATACCGTTTGGTACACTGACATGAGCCGCATCACATGGCCCAGTCCCCAGGTAGCATGGAAATTCCATTTTGTTCACCTTTATAATGTGTACTCTTACACTATAAGGAGGAGTGTTCCATCCAGGGACATGACCATGATTTGGAGTGGGACCACACTTAGTGTGTGTCTCCTCACATGTCGTGTACCCCCAGTTCCTTTTTTAATTCAACCCTCAGTATATAATTTGTTTGAACTCTAGTTTTGGATAGAGAGTAGACAAACCTAAGTATTTTCACATAGGACACGATGGTTCCCTTTATTTTGGATTTAGAGATATGATTTTAAATTTACCTGGAAAAATAATTAATAAGGAAACAATCGACGACGGTAGTGATATTGTAGGATCACAAGAGAACATACGAGTGGTACACACTAGTAGAGCTGGGCAGTGGGTCCTTGACTTCTTTTTAGTAGTACCATATTCTAGAGATTTGAATTTAGTATTCAATGCCATAAATGTGATAAACCATGTCATAAGAGGGTTTTGGTCTTCGAATTTTGAGTGGTACCCTTTATTAGGGATGGGAAGTGGGTCCTTGACGTCTTCTGAGTGGTACCCTCTAATAGAGATAGGTAATGGGTCATTGACACCATCATAGTGGTACCATTATCATACAATGGAACATGTTTTCAACATCCATGTGGTACTCTCGAGTTGTTTTTTTAAGTGTTTCCTCAACATGTTCTGAGTGGTACCCTCCCATAGAGCTAGAAGTGAGTCCTCAACCCCATTAGAGTGTTACCCCAATTTTCCCCTTGGAATAGGTCCTAGACCATCAGAGTGACCCCCCCCCCCCTATCAGCATGGGCACAGGTCCCCTTCAGAAACATATAGAGCGGAGGTCTTTGAAAAACTAGGGTTTGAGACCTCTACTTCAATTTTAACCCCCACCCCACCCCTATATTGTGCATTATAGTGACATAGAGTGCATGGAAAGGGATTTTTATTTCTAGGTAGACACATGAGATGTTGTCCAACATTATTGGATTTTTTGAATTATTAGCTACTCATCTTCAGGGTCTGATCTGCTAGATGAAGATCCCCATACTCTCTCATTTGGACTTCTTTGACAGATAATTTATAAACATCATTATTCAATATCCACAGTTGGGATTTTGATACTCTCTTTCAAGGATAGGTGATGATGTGTGGGTTATGAAACATGATTTCTTTGTTTAGAATATCATGGTTATATGAGCCTACTCTCCTGCTATATGTGGTGATGTCTCAATGGGTAGTTCATAAATTCACCATGTTTAGACCCTTATGTTTGTAAGATATAAAATTCACACTCTTGGTAAGGATTACATGTAATATTTCAATATACCTTGTGCTATCTATTATCTCTATCTAACTATTTTATCTCTTACTACTTTACCTAAAACTTTTGGGGTGTCATGTGGGGTTTGTATATAATCATCAATGCTTGCGCTTTTACTACACGTGTTGTGTGTTATAAAAATGACAGACATGGTGACCATGCCATTAGAGGATTTTAGGGATATTGGGTTCTTGGACCATGCATGATGGACATATCTTGAGATTCAGGAGCTAATCTGTCTTAGTGGTTTTCTTTTATTGTTTTCTATCTTGTTGGTACATATTTCAAGTTGATCATGTTTGTTTTCACTTTACCTTTTTTTACATAACTATAATATTGATCATTCAAGAGGTTGAGGCATTATTAGTTTAGTCTTTAGAAGTGTTTAATCTTTTATTATTTCCCTCAATAATTTTCCTTGATATTTCTATGTGTGTCCATATAGGTACCTAGGAGGAGGCCTCCCTGATTTAGTTATTCCTCCGGGGTTGTTATCCACCCCATGACCTATAGAGGTGGGCTTGGGGTAGTTGTGGTTTGAGCCCTTTCATGGAAAATGATATGATAAAACCCCACCCATTTAACATTTAAACATCCCAAGACTCTAATTAGTGATTTTAGTCTCCTTAAAATTTCAATCTAAGGGTCCTTAAAAATTAATCTAATGGAATCCTACTAAAAATTGTTTTTACAAATTCTTTAAAATTTAATTATTCTTATACATTCTTTAAGATTGTTTTAATAATACAAATATATTAAATCCCATATAATCAATAAATTTTTATGTTATTTTCATTATGGGAGAACTATTTTTTTTATTTTTTTTCAAATCTTATTAAAATTAAAACATCTTGTTTGTGATTGTTTGTCTTATCATCTCTACATGGTGATGTAATTTGTCAGTCATCATAAATTTACATAGATAGTTTTAAATATTTAAATAATTAATAAATATGACATTTATGGAATAATAATTTTTTCTTGATTATAATATCTGATATACATTCTCACCCACCAATACTTTGTAAAACGATAACATCGTTCATCCTTAAGAGTGGATACCACATCTATGAAGCAATATTATTACTTTTCAATTTAATATATAATTGTTTTTTAATGAATAATTTAATAATGAATATATATGATATATATGATATAATAATGATTGAAAACATTTTAATTGTTATTTACCTTTATTTAATTTCATTAGTCAAAAAGTGAAAACAACATTCTTATGGATGTATGTCCTATCATCGTCATGAATTGTGTGATTTATTTATTTATCTCTAACATTAATAGATGATTAAAACTTTTTTAATAATTAATATATATATTATTTATATCCTGATTGAAACTATACATATTATTTAACACTGATAAATGAAAATTTCCAAAACAATTACACCAAAACATACAGAAAAATTATGCAGTTATCACCCATAATAATGATTTTGATGAAGAATTGTTAATAAATTGGGGATAAACGTTGATACATAAATCATATATGTTATGATATATAAGTTTCCTTTTTGGAATATATTTTTTTATAAATATATTATTATTATAAACAATTTTATAACACATTTTAAAGAATTCATACCTGAGGTACGGGTTTTCTCAACTTAATTTATGTTTCGATGAGGAATTTTTTATATTCCTCATAATATTATTTCATGTGGTGTATATAATTATTCTCTGGTATGATATTATTTGATTCCATTTAGACTAATGTTATGTAAATTTTTATTTGATCTTATTTATTTTTTTTGAGTTATGATTAAAATGTTTCCAAAGTAATAATGGTTAACTTAACAATCTCTTCCTTATTTTGGATTGTTTGTGTTTATGTATCTAGTGGTTACACATTTGATCACTCTATATTAAACCCAATTTATTTAATTTATCACAATTTATTTCATTTAATATAAATTTTTACTATCAATTTCATTTTTTAGTAGTCAAGTGACCAAATTGATGTTTTAAGAGATAACCAACATTGTATTGTCTTCAATCAAGAATACTTTTAATCTACATAAATATTATCTTTATAATGTTTTCAGGAATGTATTTATTATTATAATATTCTATTAATGAGTATGTACCGATTCTTGACATTATACATAAATGTTTTAGAGTAATATTCTATTTTTTCTCCAAACATGGTACTTTTTGATTTTTTATCAAAAACTATGAACTAAATGATTTTAACTTAGTCTACATGAACATAATTTAACATTATCACGACTAATCAATTATTTCAATATTACAAAAAATATGTTCATTAATATTGTAAAATAAAATATTCTTCCATATATTCAAGAATTTTCTAGTCTAAAAAAGTGATATTCAAAATGATATTTCTATTTTCCTCTAGAAGGTTTTAGTGGAATTTTATTTTTTACTTCTATCCATCAAATATAAAATTATATTAATTTACGTGTGATACATGAGAGATATGTTGAAACAGAACCATAAAAATTAGATCCTAGGATGGATTATGATCATATTGATCATGGAATTTATTAACATTCGATGTGATAGTTCTTTTAATACAATCGAGTTTTAAGGAATATTTATTTTGTTACATGTTTAATACATATGATGAATACATTGGACTTATTAAGTGATTTGTGGGGTAAGGAATTTAACATTACCATTATTCATTGGTATTTCACATGAGACAAAGAATATTGTATTTTTGGAAATGTCTTTATTTAGTTCTTTTAGGACTTGATTCATTATATCAAGTAGAAGAGATGTAGAGTAACAACCTTCTTTGGGATACTGGAGTGAGTGTCTTTATAATGAAAAACATATATATAGAAATTCCCAAATCATTAAATGAGAATTTTGTCTATTATACCTATCCATTTTATTCCAAAATTATTCATCAATATATCCAATAAAATTATTCAAAAATGATACCTCTATAAACATAATTCTTTTGAAATCATTCTTTAAAACCCATCGAAAATGAATCATACGAATGGTGATCTCAAAACATCAGTATTGGGAAATATAATAAATAATGGTTGAACTTTTTCAGGGAGTATATAATGATTATGAGGGTGCTCTAATATACTAAAATGTAATGATCGTAACATAAGTGAATTTAAAAAAATAAAATTATTGATCATAAATCATAAATAATTGAATAATTAATTTATTTAAGTCTAGGTTACTATAAGTCAATAATCATGATCCATGTAAAAAAATAATTGTTAATATGAACAAAAAAACATGATGAAAGTCTAAATAAAACGTATTTGTTATGTGAAACATCATTTTAATTACATTATTATAATAAATTTTATAAATATAATAACCTATATATTAAATTACAATAATCTCTTAATGTAAACCAATAACTATTTAACAATGTCCCTTTACCCGATGAATTTTGATATTTATTCGGCTCAACCACCACAATAAATAATTTATAGGTACCGTATCATCAATAAAAATATAGAATCATGAAATTTTCAATATATCACCCTTTAAAATATTCATCATTCATTTCAATATTTGTTAACACATTCAAATTAAATGGGTAACATGAAAATTATACGGAAACATTCAAAATCCATCAAGAAAATGAATAAGAATTTTATCATCACAACCTGTCCTAGGGGAGAAAAATAAAATAACTGTCAATTTTTGTTGATGAATAAAAACACCATAATAATATCCTTAAAATACTTATTTAGAAAATTTCATTTTTATTTTTAAATCCATTTTCTAAAATATAATAATTTACAAAATATTTGGAATCGTTCGCTTTTAAAAGAAATATGGAAACCCATAGTCGTTGCATCAAATCCTTGATCCATCATGATATTAAAATGTTTCATTTAGGTTATTATCCTTTGAAAACCAAATATTATATTCCTACTTTTAGTAAAAGTATATTTTTTATAAAAGGAAAATAATATTTTTTTAAACCATTCGAATAAAATTAAAATATGTGTAAAGTTGAGATTTAAAAATCATTAATGGATGGCCAAAAATAATCCATGAATAATTTTAGATAAATTAGATATATATAGAAAATTTTTCTTACTGAATGAAGATAAATATGGTTTAATTTAAAAAAAAAAATCAGAATCCTGATTAAAATTTAATTTAAACATTAATCCATACCCATGTTGGTAACATTTTAGTCGTAATTCCCATGAATGTAATAAAATAAAATGAAAAGTTAAATACCATGAACATAGGGATATTAATGATTCAGGATAACAAATTTAAATTAGATAAACCACAAAACCGATGTAATATATAAAACATAACATATGTCCCAAAGAAGTCCATTGAGATGGTAAACCCTTATAGTGATCATGTCCTAAAATAGAGAATTACTTACTGATGACATTATGTTTAATAAATATATATCTACACACTTTTTTACAAAATTATAATTGAATTAATTTTTATTTCAATCAAAATAATGGTATAATTAATTCAAGGATGAATATATATAACCCAATCAATGGAAATTGAGTTGTGAAAACCCTTACCCATTTAAGAGCTTTTGAACCAAAACATGTTGAATGAAATAAATTGTACAGATCAGAAAAGTCTGTTAATTATTAATGATCATTAAATATATTCTAAATGGTCATTATATACACCACATATAATAAATTAGGTGTATGATATTAATATGATCCTCATTGAATGGAAATTTAGATGAAATCTCTTACATCGAGTCCAAAAATATTTTGTATGTCCTTTGACACATGTTTAATAAACATATATCAATTATTTTCATATTTATAATACTACCTTTTGATAAATCCATCATCTATAAAAAAAATTATTTCATTTATTTTAATATCATGTCTAATTACAAGAATTTTTTATTCCACATCGAGTGTTTTGATGATATTATGATTAAAATTTCAATATGGATTTTCAATGTTGATATTGCACAAACAGATATTTGTTCCATTATCTCAAAATACTAATCATATAACAATTATAATTTGTTATCATTTATTACACATTTAAAACTAACCATTAGTGATGGTTATGAAAAATATATTATGTTACAACCATGGAGATTGTTGGTCGTACATAAAAAAGTGTAATGTTTCATTTATTCAACAAATATGAGTACAATAAGGTAATTATAATATTTTATTTCATGAATGATTAATATATAATAAATATAATATTGTCTATTTAAATACTATATATATACATTAAATTTAATATAGTGGGGATGAATTAAACACATTACAATTTTGAGGTGGCAATCCACACGTATGCATGAAACCCTTTTTCATTTTTCAAAATAAAAAAAATTAATAAATTATATTATTTAGAATCTTAATAGAATGATAATTATGTAATAATATATATATATATATATCTATGTTGTAAATATATCTTTATAATATGTCTTTTGATTATTTAATGGAAAACAAATTACATTGGTTTCCAAGGTAGTAGTTCTTCATTCACACAAACGATGGTTTCATTTTCCAATTGATGGATTATGTGATGGATTAATGATAATAAATAAATAGAACAACATATATGTATATGGTAGATACTAATTTTATTATATTTAAATGTTTATAATATATTTTAAGTAGATTGAAGAAGTAATAAAATGAAAACAGTCAGTGATAAGCTTTACCTCTTTGTCGAAAAACATTCTTTTCTTTTCACATTAATCCCTTTATGTTTTTATTATTAACAAACTAAGACAACTAGAATAAGTGTGGGTATTATATTAAGTTAATTTCATAGGTATGGGATGATATAAATGGCTCTTGATGTGTGTATTGGAGTATAGAGGGTTTCATTTTATAAATGAGATGAAGGCCACTCTTGGAATTACATGAAGTATTAAATTATTATAAATTATTTTTCATCAAAAAGAGGAATAAATTATATTTGTAGAATATAGTATGAGGATCAATTTAAACACTCAAATCCAACTAATGTTAGAGGTGTTTATATTTTATTTTCACTGTTATGACATTTTTTTATTACCTATTAACCGTTGTTATGTTTACCCCTATATTAGACTTTTTTACTCTTTAATGGTAGTGAAATTTATTATAAAATTAAAAACGAACAAGAAATGTACCATTTTTATGTTTTATAAAAATTACCATTCATATCTCTGATGATAATATGTCTGTGAATTTTTAATATTTTAATAAAATATTGTGTACATGAAGTTATCGTAATTCCATTTTTGAAACTATCCATTTACTTTGACATTAAAGTCTTCTTGAAAACAATAGAATTGGAATATATAATCATATCAAATAAGAATACATAATATATATCTAAAATGTTATTAGGAAACTATAAATCACTAAAAAATTTCTTTTTCTATTTTTAGAATCATTTGCTATATTTTTCTTCTAATTTAACAAGATATATAGTGGAATTGTGTAAAAAGTTGAGGTAATTATTTCATATATTAAAATTAAAAATAAATTACCATCTCAAAATTAATTTAATTATCAAATAACATTTCTATGATATTTATCCACAATTCTTTCCCCTATCTGAATCTATAAGAGATATTTTAAATAAATAGGGTAATATTTTGTATTTTTCTTTACTTAAAATAATATATAATTAATATTTAAAGATGAATGGCACAAAATACTGATAAATAATTTCACTGGGTGAGGATGTTCAAATACCACTAATTAAATAGATTAATTGTGTGCTATATTATTATCATTCCTTCAAATATTTCTCTTAATATTAATTACTAGATTAACGATTACCTTGGTGTTAAATATTTACTATGGTTCCAGTTTATTATGGAAAAAATGGAAATGAAATAATTTAAGAAATCATAACCACATGATTTTAAATATGAGATCCATTTTAGAATATTTGATTTTATGATGTTCCAGAAATCAATATTAATATAAATGTGTAAAAGACAATGCAAAATAGTTTTGAAAATATAGTTGAACGACCAAAAATAAATCTATACCAAAAAATGGTATAGTAATACTTATAATTTTTATTTATTTTATTTTACATAATTAAATATTAATTATTTTAATTTGAGATAAATTTAATTCAAAATGGAACTTCCTAATGAAAATAAATTGTTGTTTAGAAGAAATCATTTTTTCACTATTCATTGAAAACCCATTTTTTCAAAAAATATATCAAAAAATCACCCTAAGATAATTTTGATATGTTGATTTAAAAATTATATAATATTTATCAATTAAAATTTCCAAACGATATATAAATTAATTATAATATTATCTCACAGAAAGTAATTAAATTATTTTTAAAGAATAATTAATTTTGAAGTCTAAAATTATATTAAATAAAAATTTGTGCGTATTTTATAATAATTAATGATAAAATACATATTCAGAAGGAACCATATATATTTCATAATCTGGTTACTTCTATTCATATTTTACAATTTAATTTCTAGGTTATGTCTGTCATATCTAAATAATAACACTTCATGTTTTGTTGAATATCAATGTTACATATCGAGTAAGTTATCAAATATATTCCAATTTTAAAACCTAAGGGTGTTACATTCTCCAAATTTAATAAATTTTACCCTCACAATATGAAAATTATCTTTGTAATGAAGGGTTTGAAATTTGAAGATACCTTTATTCAAAACCCCATTATTAAAAAAGGTTAATAAAAAACCACCGATCAACGGGAATGGAAATAAAAAGGTCATTTGAAATAACATATAATAATGTCTCCCAATAATATAACATTAGTGTAAAGTCAATATATCATTAAGGATAAAACCATTTATTTCCAAATAATGATAGAGTGTGATAGAGAAGATTGATCACAAGAAAGTGAAGGACCATGATAAATTCAATAAACCCAAACCAACAAATCAATGAGGTGCGTAAAATACCATCATTTAATGAAATTTGAAATTATAATGATAACATTTTTTATTGTTCAATTTCATATATTTGAGGAATACCATTATCATACATATTAAAAGTATTAATAAATATACCAATTTTCAAGTATAATTTCATCTTTTAATTAATCTCAACCATAATATCAACTCATTATTCAACTGATTAGTATTCAATATAATTTTTTCACATATAAAAAATAAAATAAACTTAAAATGCATTGAATAATCTATAAATATATAAAAACATATTCCTCATGTCTTAAGATAATAACTAAATATATAATGGTTAGAAAAATTTAAGATACTATAAAAAATTGAAAATCCATTTTATGAAGAAATAATACATTTAAGTCAAAAGAATTTATAAAAATGCATAAGGATCAACTAAAACCATTATAATAATTAATAATCCAAATTCCCAGATTACCTAAATTACCTCAAAAGTAATGAATTTTTTAACCTCAAATAACACATCTTACCTTTACGATTACATACCTAAAAATTTCATAGCATTCTTCCAAAAAAATCCAACATATTAAACCACATGACACACCTAAGGGGTTTTTGTACCTTAACCAAACAAAACTTCTTCCAAAATATCATTAATCACCTCAAATATCATCACAAAAATCCTTAAGAGGGCTCTATATACCTTTTAACATTTAATAATCCAAAAACATATAAACACATGATGGTATGAGAGACTCTTTTTTTAACATCTTATAAAACTTGTATAGTTTACATAGCAATTTAAACTGATCTTTGATAGAAACTATAAAAACCCTAACACCATGCTATTTTATCCAGTGGTAAAAAATTTCCATATCATTTTTGGATTTGATATTGAAAAACATGGTTCAAATTTTTTCATCGAATTCATAAAACATAAAATATATAAGATTTAATTATACATATAGCCAATTAAATTATATATATATATATAGACATTTAGGAGAATCTCTAACACAACAATACCCATTTTTTAAGTAATAAGTTTTAATCTATACAAAATTTTTTATTATACTATATTAGGTATTAAAAAATTATCATAAAAATTATTCACACATGGAATATTTCTAAAAAAAATCATTTCACGCCATTATTTACAATGTAGAGAAAAGGAAAAAATAAATAGGTGAGATAAAATTCATAAAAAGGGTAAACATAATAAGTAAAAATTGGATTAAATAATTGATCATAAAATTTTTATTATTTCATGATGAAAAAATCATAGTGGTTGAGCATAATATTATAGAATATATACCAATCAAAATGAGGAACAATAATAATTAAATAAAAAATAAATTTTGAATAAAATAAAAGACTAATATTAGTCAACAATCATGATCCATATGAACACAATCCATGAATAAATGAAACATTGAAACCTCATGAAAGTATAAAAAATTATTGATGAATCATATCATAATGTTCATATCAAAAATATAGTCACTCTAACAAATGAAACTAAATTTCTGAAAATTTATTATAACTACTTACATGAAATCTATAACTGGTAATATCAATCCCTTTACCTAATGAATTACATAGATTTATCTCTATCATGAAAAATCAAGCCTTATAACAAGATCAACCATTATCAAATATAATTTATATATATAATATCAGCAACAAAACATTTTGAATATTATTATTCTCAAAATAACAACCATAAAACCTTAGTAATTAAATTATATAGTTTTTTATTCAAGGAAAATAAATAAGTTACAGAAAAAATTCCTTGAAACAATTTTAATCCATCCTGAGAAATAATAATATTATTCGTATTACCAAAAATCACTAGTTTAAGAGAATCAATATAATGTGTTACTATCACTGATGAATAGAAATAACATAAATATAAAATTACTAAAATTCTTTTGGAAAATTCCCTTTTCATTTTGAATTAACTTGTATATACCCCAACACCAATAACCTTGACCTAGTGGTAATGAAATTATATCAAATGAATCAAATCATAAGGAAATAAATAGTTTTTTAATATTGGTAAACTTGATACATAATTGGAATTTAAATTTCATTTAAAAAAATAATTTACAATTTCATTTCATTGAGAATAAAATGTTTCCCCTTAAAACATCCTCTCATATCAATCATAAAACACATCATGGTTTCATGGTGAAAAAAACAGAAAAAGGGGTGAGATCAAATGCATAGTAGGTTCATGAGTACAATGGGATATTTCATTAATAATTAAGAATAATCAATATAGTAATTTAAATAACTAAAATACATGAATATTTAAAAATTACATGAGAAAAAAATATCTTGAATAAAGGATGATAAAAGAAATCCTTATAAATAATTAAATGGGATTGAAACATATATAAAATATATCATAATGGGGGAATTCCTAAAGGCGTAAATTATTACCATTCCTTCAAGTCCACATTCTAATAAATATAAAATAAATGGGTAAAGATTCAACCAAACAATCATACTAGTTAATCTCACGAGACATACCAATGCATAGAGGAGTTATAGGGGACACATCCTGTATCTTACCAAGTATCATTAATTTATTATATGAAATTTGTGAAACAGAATAATTTGTTTTTTGTAAAATCTTTCATATGAATGATAATCCTTTACCTAATTAAAAAACATAATCATTTACCACCAAGAATAATATCATGAATGGTATGGAAATATTACATCCCTAGTTCACCTGATCATAAACAATCCAGAGATATAGTAAAGATTTTGTCATTACTACATATTCACAATGTATTATATGTAAAATAATGGTTTTATAATTTATGAATAGAAATACCGTAAAAATTAATTTAAAAATACTCACCAAGAAAATGTCATTTTCTCTTTTCAAAGTAGTTTTTGAAAAATAAAAATGTAAATATTATTAATAATTTTTTAAAATAAATTTTAAAAAATTCAATGTTTTATTCCATAAAATGAGTTTTCTTGATGGTAAGAAATTCAATACAAGCCTAGTACGTTAAAATTTATATTTCATGCACAGATTTGTAAAACTTTAGAAAGTATGGTTCTTGAAAAATGAAATGAATATTTAAAAAATCAAAGTAAAAAATTATCTAATAAATAATTTTGATAATTTTAAAAATAATTTCAAAAACTAGCATAGAAAACATGTACAAGGAATTGAAAACATTTTCTCACTAAAAGAGAATAAATATTTCTTTTCCAAAAATAATTTTATTAATTAATTTAATTACCAAAGAGAATAAAATGGTACTATTATGTTGAAAGATAATTAATAACCATAGGATAATAAAATATATTTTTTTAGGATTTAAATGTAAAAAACTATAGAATGGAGTGTTAAACATATTCAATATCGAATAATTATGAGATTGGGGAATAAACCCTTACTAATTCGAAAACTTTGGAATTTTAGGCCTCATGAAAGAAACAACATCAACTAAAACATTAAATAATATTATGAAAATATTAATTAAGATATAACAAATAAATTGATCAGTTTATACCCATCAGAATATGAATTAGTGGTGAATAAGGCATATGTCTCATTGATGTAAATATTTGGTGAAAAACCCTAACCTTAGGCTTTACTTCCTTTGTATGAGTCAGAATATAATAAAAATTAAATATATTTTTATTATATATCTATTAAATATATTTAATATTATATATTATACCACATATTATAAAATTAGAGTCTTCTATCATCCATTTACTAATAATTATTTTTTTAAATCACTATTTTTGGGAGATAAATCCTTCATTTTTCTTGTATGTTTGGTTCAATAATTTATAACATTGATCATAATTACAACATATATATAATTTTATCTATGATATTATTATACTATATATTAATTATATATGTTTTTAGATTAATCCATAAAAGTTTGAGATAGAAAATGGATTATATCATTCATGAAGACGGCATGCCATAGGTACACAAGATTGTTGTTCCCATTTGTTTATTAATGTAACTAAATTAGTTTAAATATTATATTAACATTTCTAGATACACTATTATGTACTATATATCAAGAAATTTACTAAATTTATCCTTATTACTTACCATAAAATCCATTACTCAAAAACCATCCATATCACTACGAGAGTAGGTTGTCCAGAATACACACGAGTGATGTAATTAGATCACCCTTGAAAAGGAAATTAAGAAGTTATATGAAATATAATAATTTTATAGTTATAATTATGTTAAATGTTTTAGATATATTCATTTACTATACCCTTATTATGATTCAAGTAAAATTGAAATGGAAAAAACACATCACATCAGTTAACATGGAGGTATTTCACCGTACCACAAGTGAAGTTATTATTTTCCAATGGGTTGGAAGTTAATAATGTATGTGTGATATTATAATTAAATAAATATATTAGTGTAATAATTATCATATATATATATACTAAATCCGTCCTTATATCCGACCATTATAGGTGTGTATGGAAAATGAATTACATCTGTTCGCTGGGATGTTTTGTACTGTAAACATGATCGATGGTTTTGATTCCCATTAGATAGAAGAGGTGATAGATAGGGGTAATTAAGTTAATGTAATAAAATCTTACTATATGGATGATACATAATGTATTAATAATATTGGAATAATTTTTAAGAGGAAAGAAATAAAACTTCTCGATAATGAATGTTACCACTTCTTCAGACAAAAATATAGGGTCACACCAAAAGAATTATAAGATATATTTCTTATTTAAAATGAATAAATGGTTTTTTATTAATGTAAGTAATATATTTTTGTAGTTATTTCCCAAAAATAATGAATTTGGGTGTGTTAATAAGGCTGGTGAAAGGTTGACCTTTAATAAGTGGGGGAGAGGAAACATGTGGAAATTTTGAAAAGAAAAGTGAAACCCAAGTTCTTATACATAAAATAGCCTAAAAAAGTTTATTCACAACCCTTAGAGGGATTATTGTCTACATATAGACATGATATAGTATTTATAGATATTTGGGTCAATTTTAACCCTTATCTTTTTAATTTAACCGCAAGTAAAACCTTTTTAACCATAACCATATTAAAAAAAATTACAATTAATTATGATCCAAAATTCTGATTCTCTAATTATATAATATAAATTAGTCTTAATTAAAATTTTAAATATATTAATTTTAAATTAAATTCATATATGTGATAGAATTATATTTAATATTAAACTCTTAGTCACATCGAAAAGACGGTTTCCCTAAAGAAAAAAATTAAAATATTTGGTACCAAATTTCAATATTAAATTTGGAGAATTACATAAAAAAGAAAAAAATTAATATTTTTTATCTAATATTAATTTAAAACAAATTTAAAATATAATTTAACTTTATTTACAAATTAATCAAATAGTATTATTTAAAAAAATAGTGAGGTTCAATATTCTTAAAAATAATTAACCATTTAAGAAAATTAAAACAAATACCCAAAAGAAAATATTTACATGTAGAAATTAAAAAATTGGATTAAATTTTCAATTTTAAATTTTAAATTTGGTACAAAAATAATTTAAAATAATTTTCATAAAGAGTGCCTAAACCAGCTCTTTGAGAAATATTGTTTTTCAGAATGATTTTTTTATTTAAAATTGATCTTATTTTATTTATAATAAATAGATAACCATTGAATGTATTTTATACATGTGTGAATAATTCAATTTTTGAATTTTAGTTATTCCTATTCATACTCACCAACATAGTAGCTATATTCTACATGTCGTATTTAGATTATAATATTTTAATTAACTATCATGTTTCTTAACTCATCATTGCATACATAATAAGCTATAGAAGATATGTAATTTATTTAAAAATATTTATATCAAAATTACTCAGTGTTTTACATTTTCTTGTAATGTTTTTATTTAGTGTCTTAAACACTATAAAACATGATATTCCTCTATTAAAATAAAATGGTTGTCACATTATAATCCCCTTAAATAAATTGCACTATCGTTATTATATTTGTATAAACATAGGTCAATATTTTCATAAAAAATCACATCATAAAATGGATTAAGACATACTATTATTAATAGATAAATGAATGTTTGAAGTTCATGTTGGGTAGTACATAACTAGGATTAAAAATATGAAAAATTATTGGGAGGCGAACATAAGAACATGGAAGAAAAAAATAAATTGCTATAGAGAGTAATATACATCATTGTTTAAAATAATGTGAATGAGGAAGATTATGTTAACAAAGAAAAAAAATAAAAAATTTATGAGTGAAAAGACTATTGTTTCATCATATACAAAGGTAAATAGATCAAATTATTGTTTCACGATCTTTTTCTTATTTTTTAGGGATTATTTTATTATAATGATTAAGAAAACTAGATAATAAATTATAGTTTCATCCTTTTGTTTTTATTTGATCAATTTCCATATAAATTTTTACTCCAAGACATGAAAATACATGATTAATTTTTTATTCCATAACCTTTAAATTATTTCTTAATAGATAATAAAATCCTTAAAAAATTTGACAATCCATTCCACTTGTATTTCATAAATAAATGGTTAACATAATTTATAAGATATAATAAATTAATCTCTAACACATCAATATTAACTCCCAAACTTCAACATAATAACTATAAAAAATTGTTAACATTAAGAATCATCCAAATTGTTTTAAACCAAATTATATGTCCTAAAATTTAGAAGGAAGGTCACTAAATGAACATTATATTCCCAAAAAAATATATTGTGTCTCTTAATGTATCATTCCTAATATTTGAATAAATTGGTAACCAAAATATATTAATTAAAACAAGTATTCTTAAAAAACATATTTTCTAAAATTAAATATCGTATTATAAAATTTATACTATAATTATAAAAATAAAGTAAACTCCCTCACAGATAGCATAAAACATCAAATCACTCACCAATTTAAAGCTCAAAAAATTATCTCATAATCATCTCATAATAATTATTATCTAAACGTCATGAATATTTTAAAGATTATCTATCCTTAGTCATTTTTTAAAAAAAGAACAATGTTCCATAGAATAACTTATCATGGTACCATTTAACATGTTTCTTAAAATTAATATTTAAAAAATATTATGCTTCAATAATTATAAGTTATATGATACTTAAATGACAATTTCATTGATAAAACACTTCTATAACATAATTATTTCATCCAAATAGAAAATAAATTTAATCACTCCACATTGGACATAGTAATAGAATAATCATAACCTTGAGCCGTTAGCTTTTTTAGAGGTATATTTCTTTGATGACAGTGAAATTCATTTGTATAGTTCTATATCCCCTTAATGATGAATTATTTAACATTGTAAACTTATTTTTATCCCTTCCAATAACATTCATGGTATCCATTTATAACATCTTAGGTAAATAAATAATATAACATTTTCATATTTATTAAAATTTGTAAATTAAGTATTACGTTTACTTTAAATGGGATTCTATGTTCAATTGTGTACCTAATACGCAACAATGTGTTTCTTTGAAATCTAACATTTCAAACAACATTGAGTTATATTGAGAAAAAATAATATAATATTATTATTCTAAATTGTAGTTAACGCCTAGCCATTATAATGAAAGGAAGGAACAAAACTAATTAAAATTTGAATATACATGTTTGTTATGTGTTTTTACATTTATCCTATAAATTTTAGAGGCTTAAAAATAATAAAGAATCCAATTTTATGTATAGATACTCTAGTATTCATTAAAAGGTCGATTTTTGGCATTTTGATGGAAAACCATTTTAAAATATTGTTTTAATAAATTTTATATATTCTATTTGAAAAATTAAAATTCTTTATTATGAATAGGATATCATAATTTACTTTGGAGGAATGTTTTGTATTTTTCTGATAATGCTCATATTTTCTTTGAATTGTGAAAATACTGTATTTTAATTCAAAACTACCTTTTAATCTAATTTATTTATATGGATAGATTATATTTTTAATAGGTTTTAAAGTTAAATTATATTAGGATTTTAAAATTTAATCTAATTTCATTCATTTAAATTTATTTCATTTTGAAATTGGACTTAAACAAGTGTCAATCATTTGATAGTTATTATTTCATAAAAACACGCTTTTTGTTTTGATAGTGAGTATTAATTTTAAATTAATTTTTGCCACTTATATATTTTTAATTTGGAAAAATAGATTCCATATTTTTAATTAGGAGGTCTAAATTATTTAAATAGGTATGTCTTGTTTTTAGACACAATGAATATTTACTTTTGTAAATTTTTTATTCACCATTGTTAAAAGATAAATATGGGAAATAAGGGTACAAAAAAATATTATTATAATATTAAATTACACTAACATTTGTATTACTCATATTGGGTGATACATGTTCGATTATAGGCATACTTGGGACGATTTTGGGACCCCATGGTGCCACATGGGAGTGATAACGACAATTTATATTAATTAATTTAAAGTAAAGAAAAAAATGATTTAAACATATATCTTTTAGTAAATAAATTTTTATATTGGGTTATGTAAGTTATATCTTCTAATATAAATATTCATTACAAATCAAACAATATTTTAAACATCATGATATTTTTTTTATAATTATTAGAAATAAAATAAAAAATATTTATGAAACTATAATGATGTAGTGTTAACCTCATTAATGAATTATTTAAATAAATAAGATTATAAAGATTAAAAAATATCCAAAACCTGTCCAATTATTATTGGATGATTCTATTTCTAAAATTAATTATCTTATCTTCAAATGTAACAAGTTTTTTACCTTTACAAACTGAGAAACAATATATAATAAAATATTTTTTTAAGCATTCCTACATAGCCCCTTCTCCCCTTCTAAAAAGTCCTAACATCAAACACATTCCTCACACTTATCAATCCCATTAGCTCATCCAAACTCCTACCAATAAAGCTACCTACATATTTATCATCATCCTATAATCCATCCTCTTGGAATAATTTAATTAAAGTAAACATTTTGGTTCAAACCAAAGGGAGATACCTGATTTAAAGGTAACATCTTCTATTAAGTTCATTTGTTTTATTTTACTTATCCAACCCCATAAATTAATTTTATTCCTTTATTTTATAACAAACCTAGTATCTGAAATATTCTTGGTTGTTTTTATGAGAATTATTCTAATAACACTTACACACACCTCTATCTAATTGGTAAAGAACATATTGTCTCTTTGGACGGCGAACTGCTGCCACACAAAACAATGATTATTCAATCTTCTCATACCACCTATTATTGTGGCCATTAATATGGAACTGTATTTATATGTGACACATATTATATTCATATTTTTCCTATTTTCTTGTATTTTTCAGTTATAGAATACCGTTATTGTTTTATATAGTATGTAAATAAGATAATTTCATTTGAGAAAGTGCGGACTACTGCCCCCTCAAAGTGATATGACTCGTTCATAACATACATGGGACATATAAATGACAGAGTTAATGAAATTATATATGATATTATACTGTAATTATAATATAACTATGTATCATTATGTATTTATTCCATTAAATATCAAATAGAAATTTAAGTAGCATTCATGCGTACGTACGGTTTACCATCTCCATGAACGGTGCATTTCATTTCTTATCTCCAAATGATGTGTACTATTATAAATACATATATATATATATGAAATATATGATATCTAAATTAGTAATATCATTCTAGAGATAATGAAATTTTGACCACATGGGCAATTTATAATTATAACATGTTCATTTTTAACTTAAGTTCTGAACATCAACAAAATGTCCTATAAGAACTCAAATAATTTAATAATGGTTATGAAAGAGTAATAATTGATATAAAATGAATAATAAAATTGAAAAAGTTTCTTATGAAATTATATATTAATTTCATTATATTATTCTGGAGACTAAATAATGACTGATTCAATTTGGATATGAGGTAAGGGACTACGTCTCAATCTCATTTCATTGAAGCATATTTTGTTGTATACATGACTTATCTTTTATATGGTGTATAAAAACATTTGACTTCTCATTTCATTTATGTGGAATATTTTTCTATGAGGCATTTTACTAATTGAAAAAAAAAATCATTTCAATGTACGTAGTGACAGTGACATTTTCCACTGTAGTTAGTATTATTTGATCTATGGCTTCCTTAACAAGGAATAATGGTTTTAAAAGGAAAATAAATACCATATACTCTTTTACGTATTTTTTATTGAAAATGGTTTTGATAATCGGTTTTTTATATCAATATATTCAAATGATATATTGTTATTAAAATGTGGAAATTTTCTCATTCCTTTGTGTTTGTTTTATGTGTTATGAATATGTTATGGTTCTTGTGCATTGTTTATGTATACAGGTGGTTACTTGATAAAACTACGGAGGGTGAGCCTATGATATCTCTCCAATGCATTGGGTAATGTGACAAAGGTAAATTTGAATGTTTTCCCTAAGCGATTTAGGGAATATACTGTGATGGGTATTCCAAATTTAACTCCCTACATGGCTATCAAAGCATTAAAGCATGTATGTTATGTTCTTGACAAGTTACCTTTATGATTTATGATTTCTATTTGTATTTCATAAATATTAAAATTTCTTGAGGTATGTTAATGATCATATTTTATGTATGTATTAATGATCTAATGTTTTATTTCTTGGTTTTATAATCCTTAATGAGGTTTTTATTGCCATCCCATGTTTTGGAAATGTTTTTGACAGGACTCAATGATGAATACGGTCAAGGATGGGATCAAGGGAAATTCATAATGTCTAAAACACGGAACATGAAATGAATATTTTTTCAAGAGTTTATATTTTACGAAAAAATAGAAACTGAGTAGAATTGTATACATATAATTATTGAGATGTAATGTAATAGTTTTGGATTAATTCTCTAAAACACTAAACCTAAAAAGATCCTATATGTGGATTATTCATTTAAATCATGATTATGTAATATTTTATGGTTAGGTCCTTATATTTGGTATGATAGTTCAGTTTAGAAAAAATTAGGAATTATGATATTATTAAATTAATATCCAAAGATTATTTTTAGTTCATGTTATGATTGAAATGATTTAGCATTTACAGACTAATAGGTTGCCTCACCTAATATATTTCATTGTTATGAATGGTTTTCAGTAGAGGAAATAGGGCACCTATGATGGGACAACATCAAGAGGTAGACAACCTTCCAAATCAGAAACCTGAGATAGTCAGAATCAGAACTAAATAGATTGTTATAGTAATGGAACAATTGTCTCAGGCTATAAATGGTGGTGGTATCCATACATGAGATTATCCTGATCAACCACAATGGAACATGTCAGTAGTGGAGAATTTCACGAGGGAGAATCCCCCATCATTCAGAGGATCATCAGACCATGTGCTAGATGAATGGGGGAATAAAAGACAATATATTATTTTCGATGTCATGGGGGTGTTCAAAACATCCAAAGGTTAGTAACTATGTTTATAGTTTTGAAGTTGATGATGATATGTGGTTGTCGATGGTAAAAAATTTCAGGGATAGGGATGAAATTGGAGCTCTGGATTGGGATTAATTTAAAGGTGTGTTTCCTAAGAAATATTTTCCTAAAGTGTTTCATCTTTGGATGGAAAAAAATTCCTATAATTGGGGTAGGATAAAGACTCAGGGGATGCTTATGAAGTAAAATTCACTCGACTAGAACGATATGCTCCAAATTTCATACGAGATCTTGATAGTAAAATCAATCATTTTTACTCAGGATTAAAGCCAAAGTATCAAAGGTCATTAGATTACTGTGAGTTAAAATGTTAGGAAAAACATGTTTGATGTGTAGAAAAGGTGGAAGTGGAGTTTTCTGATGATCGGGTGTTCTTTGACAAACAATAGAACAAGAGGTCGAGGTTGTATAAAAAATGGAAGAATGCTTCAAAAAAGTCTGATGGTAAGAAATTTAAGTTTAAAGTTTGTAAAAATTGTGGTAAAAATCATGTTGGGGAATTTTTTTTGAATTTTGTTATGTACTACCCTTGTGGTAAAATGGGACATAAGGCTCTTATTTTCACTAAAAAAGATCATGGTAATGGTAATACGAAATCTAATTTACAGTCATAAAAATGTATTAAGTGCAATTAAATGGGTCATTATGCAAATGAGTGTCCAATTAAGAACTCAAATGAGGGAAAGCAGCTAGACTACAAGCAGAAAGGGCTGGTGAAATCCTTTGAAACTACTTCAACAGATGTTGGTACATTTAATGAAGTAGAGTTAGGTACACAGTGTGTTTGTTCAGATTATGACAATGTGATGTTTGACTCAGGGTCTACGCATTCGTTCATTTCTATGAAGTTTTCTAGTAAATTGGGAATTCCATCTCAATATATGAATCCTGAACTTATAGTAAAACACCAGGGGAATTTTTGAGGAAAAGATAAATTATAAGAACAATCAAGTCCTTGAGTGCAGAAAGAATCTACCTGCAATCCTTATTGTTTATTATCTAGTGGAGTTTGATTTTATTGTGGGTATGGATTGGCTTTCTATTTATCATGCTAATATTAACTGTAGAGATAAATAGGTTTCTTTTCAGAATGATTTTCAATTTTTGCACAAGAATGAACCCTTACTTTTGATAACATATCAAGAAACTAAGAAACTAGTAAAAGATAGAAATAAATGTTACCTTGAAAATATTGTTGAAAACAAAGGAACAATTCAGATTAATGATTTTCAAGTGGTAAAAGCGTACCTGGATGTTTTTTTGATGAGTTTCCTAGTATTATACTTGATCATGAAATTGAATTTACCATTGAATTAGTTACTGATGATAAGGCAATTTCAAAACCCCCTTATCGAATGGCATAAATTGAACATTTAGAGTTAAAGAAGAAATTATAGGAGTTATAATATAAAGGTTTTATTCAACCAATCACATCACCATGGGGTGATCCTATCTTATTTGTTAAAAATAATGATGGTTCAATGAAACATTGAGTTGATTATAGGGAAATTAATAACATCACTGTTAAGAACAAGTATCATTTTCCTCATATTGATGATTTGTTTGATCAGCTCTAGGGATCTCAGTATTTTTTGAAGATAGTTTTGAGTTTTTGGTACCATCAGTTGAACGTAAAAGAAGAAGACATTATGAAGATCGTATTTCATACTCTCTATAGCTAATAGAAATTTTTAGTTATGCCTTTTGGGTTAATCAATGCACATGCTATATTCATGGATCTTATGAATAGAATTTTATGTGAGCTCTTGGAAATGTTTTTTGTTTTTTCATCGATAATATATTGGATTCTTCCAAAAGTAAAGAGGATCATGAAAGTCATTTAAGGGTTGTCTTGGAAACCTTAAAAGAAAAAAATTGTTTTGGAAATTCAGAATGTGTGAGTTTTTTATACAAAAAAATTACTTCCTTGGTCACATTGTTTAAGAAAATGGCATAAATGTTGATCCTGCTAAAACAAAGTTGTTGATGAATGGAAGAAACCCACAAATATAACTGAGATTCGTAGTTTTCTTGGTTTTTTTGGTTATTACCATAGGTTTGTTGAAAACTTTTCACGGTTATCTATCCCAATGACTAAGTTAACTCGATATGGTGTTAAATTCATCTAGATATAAGAATGTGATGATTGTCTTCAAGAATTAAATTAAGGATTAATGAATGCTCTAGTTTTTTCACTGCCTTCTGAAAATGGTGTGTTTGTTATCTACAATGATGCTTCATTGAAATGACTTGGTTGTGTCCATATGCATAATTACCAGGTAATTGATTATGCTTCACATCATTTGAATCCTAATGAGTTAAATTACCCTACACATGATTTGGAATTAGCTGCTTTTGATTTTTCTTTAAAAATTTTGAGGTGTTATCTATATGGAGTAAATTGTGAAATATATACAGACCCCAAAATATTAAAGTATATATTCACTCAAGAATAAGTAAACATGAAACCATGGAGATGGTTGGAATTAATCAAGGTGTAACGCCCTGACCCCAGCTACCTAGAGTCGGTGCATTACTTCGTAACATTGGCATGATCACAAAAGATCAAGTCTCGAAAGACCGATTAGTTTAGTAGCCTTGGAAACACTAGATTCGTTCATAAGTCTTACATTACATCATAAAGTGAAAAACTACAATAACAAAGTCTCCATAGTCCACACTCATATCCTCTTCTGACAATCCCTATAGGTCATTCATAAAATACTTCTTCACATCCTGGAAAATATTAAAACATTAAAAGGGGTGAGCTCAGATGCTCTGTAAGGATAACAATATTGCGGAAGCTTTCATAAATAAACATTAACAATTAAGGCAATGTATAAATAAAACAAAATCTTTTTAAACATGAACTTCAACATAATATGGCAAAAGTAAAATGAGATAATTCCATTTACTTATTCACATGGATATTCTACTGGTCGAATAATCACATGCAATATCAATAACCACTTTCATAATGAGGGAATGTATAATTCCAGACATTCTGAAACATTTTGTCAAGGCCTCGGCCAAGACGTCTAAAATGATTAAGGCCTCGGCCAAAACCATAAATCAAATTGGGAAAGGGCCTCGGCCAATTCCACGTCTAGTTGTCTCATGAGACCAATTGATGCATCCAGGAGCTATAGAGGGCTCCACCCGTCACTTATTAAGTCCAATACATTCCTCATATGAATAGGTTTAAACATATCATAAACCATAACATAATCGTATCACATAAAACATGCATAAAGGAAACATAACATTTCCACATTTCAATCACAAGATATCAATACAACACATTGATATAATAAAAACTCTTTCAAAACCATTTTCAATACCAAAATAAAAGAAAGTTAAAACTTTGTATTTATTTTTCATTAAAAAAAATGATGGCTTGTAGAGGAAGCCGAAACTCAAATAATGGTCACGGAGGTGGAGAAGTCCTTGTCGCCCCATAAGTACGGAAAGAAAAACATTCCCTTTTGTCGTTTAGGAAAACAATTCGTATAAAAAATATTCCTTTTGAATAAACGTAGAAGTCAAAGGTGTTTATACACCGTATAAAAGAAAGTTGTGTATAAAACCAAATATGCCTCAATGAAAGGGGATTGAGACGAAGTCCTTAAAAAGATCATTTTTTAAAATAAAATAGATCAATTATGTGTATTAACTATAATTACACATAAATAATGAAAAAATACAAGATATGACATAATAATATCATGACATAATTTGAAAGTAGGAGATTAACCCAAAGAATAGAAATTGGGTTAAGAAGTTCCCTTACCTCGTGTCTGACTTGACTCAACCGTTCTTTAACCTCCTGAAAAATAAACTAGAGTTAATATATAACTTATTAAGAACCATTTTTAATTTCATTATCCTTTTTATATCACTTATTACAATGTTATGAACATTATGTAATTATTTAAGTTAATAACGGTCGTTTTGTCGATCTTTGGTACTTGAGTCAACAATAAACTTCTTATAATTACAAGTTGTTTATGTGGTAGAATATCCATTATCTCCAGAATTATATTCATGATTTATATGTCATATATATCATACATATCCAGTATATACATTCATTTATAATATTACGTAACATTTAGAGGTAAGAAATGAAATGCACCGTTCATGGAGACGGTAAGCCGTACGTACGCATGAACGCTACTTTCATTTCTATTTCGTATTTAATGGAATGAAATCATAATGATATAAATGTATAATATAATTCCAGTATAATATAGTGTATAATACCATTTACTCCATCCTTTATACATCCCACATATGGCATTAACGATTCAAATCACTTTGAGGGGGCGGTAGTCCGCACTTCCTAAAATGAAATTATCACGTTTTACCCATAATGGAAATCATAAAGTATGACATAAATGAGAAATACAGAAGAATAAGTAAAACATAAACATATTATATATCATATATAAATATAGTGACATCTTAATGGCCACCTTTGAAGGTGTTATATGAGTGTTGAACAATCATCATTTCGTGAGGCAGAAATTCACCATCCATAGAAACCGTATGTTCTTTAACCATTAGATGTAGGTGTGTGTAAGTTTAGATCTAATCATTATTATAACAACATCCTAGTATATTGAGTATACTGGTTTAGTTACAAAATGAATGAATAAAAAGAGTTTAGGGGTTGGAGAAGAAAAATAAAACAAAACAACATTTGAGAAGACATTACCTCAAAATCGGGTAACTCTTTTTGATTTGAGCCAAAGGCTTCCTTGGGAGGAGTTATTACCATAGTGAGGCTTCTAGGAGTAAGAGGGGGAAGTTGGGAGAGTATTTGGGTAGAGGTTGGCCGAGCCAAATGGCTTGAATGTGTGAATGAGGTGGTATAGGTGGGGGCCTTTTATAAGAGGAGAGGAGGGGCACTTTTGGAAAGTAATGAAATGTTATTCTATTATAAAATGATTTTCGGATTCTAAAGGTCCCACACTTGTATAATCCGAGGCTAAGGTGATAAGGGTTCGAAATATCCTCATCCAATAGGTTTTGGACATGTGTAGGTCTTAGATATTACATTATCATTCCATTTTATTTAAATCGTTAAATAATGAGTTCATCGCTGCATCATCATGATGTCATAAATAATTTAATTTATTTAATGTCTAAAAATTATAAAAAAAGTACTATGATGTAGGAAATATTTTTAGATTTCTAATTAATATTTATAGTCAAAATTTGGACTTGTTTAACCCCACATAAAAACTGTTTTAGTAAAACAACTCATGTTTGTGTCAATTTAATTTTAACATTAAATAAATATATATTAATGTCATCTTCCAACCATAGTGGCTCCATGGGGTCCCCAAGTTGACCCATGGTTTGTCGTGTTCGGCCATGAATCATCCAATAGGAGTAGGACAAGTGTCAAGCTCATCTCATATTATTAAAACATTATTTTTACCTTAAACTACACTAATTACCTCTAATCGTGATTAAGAACTTAAAAGTTACTATTCACACAAAAATTATTTTAATCCCATTGAACCACATTTTACTTCTTAATGACAACCATGTATGTCGGATTTTTGAAAATCAAATCACAGAAGTGGTAATATTTCATTTTAACGAAAAATCAGTTTTTAACCACTTAGTGGTTTCACTATTCATAAAAAAATGACGTTTTTCAGAATAAGGCCAAAATTTCACCCTAAGCTATAATTGATATTCCGAATTCAAAAATGAAGTCTATTTTAAAAAATTCCAAACATATATGTTGCATTAATTAATTTTATAATTAATTCCCGCCGTCACAACAAATAGCGTGTTTTTAAGAAACAATTTATATCAAAAGATTGGCAATTGTTTATGTCCAATTTCAATGTAAAATTAATTCTAATGAACACCATTGTATAAAATGGTAAAAATATATTCTAATTATACTTTAAAACCACTAAATAGTATAAATTATCACTATAAATTATTTTGATTAAAAAAGTTGCTTTTATGTATTTTTCACTATTCATAAAAAATTGAAACTTCTCAGAAAATTACCAAAAATTCAACATAGGCTAATTTCGATATTTCAAATCCAAAAATGAAGTCCATTTTGAAATATAAAATTTCTACAATTTTAAAAAGTGGTTATTACTATTCATAACGGCTACTTTGATTAGTCTCGGTGTTTTAGAAATCGAAGTTACGTACAATGCAAGCTATTGCATTATTAAATGAGAAGCGTATCGTGGATGCTCGGGGTGTTACATTCTCCCCTCCTTCAATAAATTGAGTCCTCGCAATTTGAAATTTTCTCATTGAAAATAAAAGGTTGAAAATAGAAAATACATTTGTGGAAAACCCACATCGGAAATAAGATTAATAAAATTTAGCATTAATAAGAGGGAAAGGGAAATGAAAAGGTCACCACCCAATTATGATCTTGATTTGGAGAACATTGGTGGAAATTAGAGAAATATAATTGGAGGAAAAACGTAAATATTTGTAGGGAGTTATTGAAGTCATCAATCACAATCAACTGTCAAATTGAGGGCCTCAAATCCTTCAATCTATGTTGATTTAAAATATCATCAGTTCAACAAGACATAAGGTATTAGGATAACACATTTTTTTTGTTTTAATATCCCTTTAGTAAGGTTTAAGAATTAATTTATTCATTGAATAAGAGATAGGTATATATATATTTATGCTTGACAATTAGAGTTTAAACCTTCAACTCATCTTTCACTAAAAAAGATAATAGAACTCAAAAATATTCTATTTATCCTAATTGTATAAGGTTCAAAATATTAACACATACCATTTAGATTAGTAAAACTATTTTGTAATAACCAGGGACTTCCTGTAGGCTAGTGGTAGGAAATAAAGGCCAGTCGCACTATGGTTGCGGGTTCGATTCCTGCAGCTTTTTCCGACGCGACGGGTTATGCCCCCACCCTGCAGGTTGTCCTTTTCCTAAAACTATAATATTCCAAAAATAATCTTCATAAACTTTTTAACCTTAAACAATACTATCCAAATTTCTACTTAATCCATTACAACCTTTATAGTTATCCAAAATACCTCTGTCCAGACTTTCTCTAAAAGGTCTCTTAATTCCAAAATCAATTTATCAGTTTCCCCAAACAAATTAAAGTTTCTCTTTTTGTCACATACTAAAAATATGATTACCTTCATCATATTAAAACCTTATTGAAATCAACAAGTACTATAGTAAAATCCTTATATATATATATATCACATTATTCTAATAACTAGAATATAATCCATGAGTCCAAAAGCACCAATACATTAATTATTCTGCTTCAACTATAGTAACTGCATATGATTTTCCTTGATCCCTTGGCCTTTTCTGAGGTATGTTTCCCTGACACTTAGGACATTAATTTTCATAATGCCCCATTTCCCTACAATTGTAGCATTCAACATTGATAGCCTCTTTCTTTCCCTTGCAATCACGCGCCTGGTGACCTTTTTCTCCACATTTATAACAAACTCCCATTCCTTTTAAGAAAGTACCAGGGTGATTCTTCCCAAAATTATCACATAATGGAAAATCCTTCTTTCCCTTTTTCCCTTTATATGTCTCTTGTTCCACCGTTCTCTTCTTCTCTTGCTTTACTTTGTTGTCATAAGACTTAGAGAATTCCTTTTCTGTCTTGATAGCACATGAGACAATATCTTCGTATGTTGAGAACGATTGTAATACTAAAGCTCGACGGAGAAATGGTTTTAACCCATCAAAGAAACGATCAATCTTACCTATTGGGTTACGTATATAATCTACAGCATACCTCGCTAACCTTGTAAAGTTGGACTCATACTTTGCGACATTCTCATCCTCCTTTTGTTTCAGACTCAGAAATTGCCTTTCCATATCTGCTCGATGGTCAGGTGGAAAGTATTTTTCTAAGAAAATATCTTTGAACTCTCTCCATTCCATACTCGATACTTCTTCATCTTCCTTCGTATTTTGAATCAATGACCACCAATGATCGGCATCTCCAGTGAGGCGGTAAACTGCCATGAAAACCTTATCCCTTTCGCTACTCCCCAAGGCATGGAATATTTTCTCTAAGGAGTTTATCCATTGCTTAGCTACTAATGGATTTGTACCCCCCATTAAATGTTGGCGGTTGTTGCCTCATGAAGCGGTCTAACATTGATCCTCCACGTTGCGGATCAGGGTGCTCCATACGAGTATGGTTATTATTCATAACCTGAGTGAGTTGTCCCAGTATGGTAATAAGTTGATCAGCACCAGTTATATCTCTAGATCCACAATAATTATCTTGAGCAGGAGGGCAATCCCTACACGGAGTGCGTGCATTGATACGGTTTCCACTCCTTCCACTAGGCGCCATTTCTAAACAATGTCATAAACTATTTTAGTTTATGAATCAAAATACATAATTCCATACTTGTAAGATACTTAACATAAATTGAACTATTTATGGATATAATCCATAAAAATGTTTTCTTTGAGGAAGTATATACTCATAACCCTTCATAGTGGTTTGTAAAGAAAATTAGAATTATCCTAAGCATATCCCCCGGGAGTGTCGTAACCAAGAGTGCAGTAAGGCCCGTTGTCGTGCACCAGTTCCAGTTCGAGTCTAGCTCAAAGAGGTGTTTTCGGGATTTACCCCTAGGTACATTTGTGCCAGATCCGCCTCTACCTGCTCATATCCAGACATGGATGTATTGCTTGGAAAACTCACAACATCTCTACGATACCAAAATTCTAGGAAGTTCTTCTATACTAATCCTCAAAGTCTATCTTTGGTCTATGTTCCCTAATCAGATTTTATCTAAATATAGCTTCCAAGGTTAGTACTAAATTGCCTTTGATACCAACTGTAACGCCCCGACCCCAGCTACCTAGAGTCGGTGCATTACTTCGTAACATTGGCATGATCACAAAAGATCAAGTCTCGAAAGACCGATTAGTTTAGTAGCCTTGGAAACACTTGATACATTCATAAGTCTTAAATTACATCATAAAGTGAAAAACTACAATAACAAAGTCTCCATAGTCCACACTCATATCCTCTTCGGACAATCCCTGTAGGTCATTCATAAAATACTTCTTCACATCCTGGAAAATATTAAAACATTGAAAGGGGTGAGCTCAGATGCTCTGTAAGGATAACAATATTGCGGAAGCTTTCATAAATAAACATTAACAATTAAGGCAATGTATAAATAAAAAAAAGCCTTTTAAACATGAACTTCAACATAATATGGCAAAAGTAAAATGAGATAATTCCATTTACTTATTCACATGGAAATTCTACTGGTCGAATAATCACATGCAATATCAATAACCACTTTCATAATGAGGGAATATATGATGCCAGACATTCTGAAACATTTTTTCAAGGCCTTGGCCAAGACGTCTAAAATGATTAAGGCCTCGGCCAAAACCATAAATCAAATTGGGAAAGGGCCTCGGCCAATTCCACGTCTAGTTGTCTCATGAGAGCTACTGATGCATCGAGGAGCTATAGCGGGCTCCACCTGTCACTTATTAAGTCCAATACATTCCTCATATGAATAGGTTTAAACATATCATAAACCATAACATAATCGTATCACATAAAACTTGCATAAAGGAAACATAACATTTCCACATTTCAATCACAAGATATCAATACAACACATTTATATAATAAAAACGCTTTCAAAACCATTTTCAATACCAAAATAAAAGAACGTTAAAACTTTGTATTTATTTTTCATTAAAAAAATGATGGCTTGTAGAGGAAGTCG
Organism: Viscum album; assembly: GCA_963277665.1. Classification (NCBI taxonomy): domain Eukaryota; kingdom Viridiplantae; phylum Streptophyta; class Magnoliopsida; order Santalales; family Viscaceae; genus Viscum; species Viscum album. The sequence goes on along the minus strand of CAUJRU010000082.1, from coordinate 422,642 downwards.
AAACTCAAATAATGGTCACGGCGGCGGAGAAGTCGTTGTCACCACATAAGTACGGAATGAGAAACATTCCATTTTGTCATTTAGAAAAACACTTCGTATAAAAAAGATTCTTTTTGAATAAACGTAGAAGTCAAAGGGGTTTATACACCGTATAAAAGAAAGTTGTGTAAAAAACCAAATATGCCTCAATGAAAGTGGATTGAGACGAAGTCCTTAAAAAGATCATTTTTTAAAATAAAATAGATAGATTATGTGAATTGACTATAAATACACATAAATAATGTAAAAATACATGATAGGACATCATAATATCATGACATAATTTTAAAGTAGGAGATTAACCCAAAGAATAGAAATTGGGTTAAAAAGTTCCGTCACCTCGTGTCTGACTTGACTCAACCATTCTTTAACCTCATGAATAATAAACTAGAGTTAATATATACCTTATTAAGAACCATTTTTAATTTCATTATCCTTTTTATATCACTTATTACAATGTTATGAACATTATGTAATTATTTAAGTTAATAACGGTCGTTTTGTCGATCTTTGGTACTTGAGTCAACAATAAACTTCTTATAATTACAAGTTGTTTATGTGGTAGAATATCCATTATCTCCAGAATTATATTCATGATTTATATGTCATATATATCATATATATCCAGTATATACATTCATTTATAATATTACATAACATTTAGAGGTAAGAAATGAAATGCACCGTTCATGGAGACGGTAAGCCGTACGTACGCGTGAACACTACTTTCATTTCTATTTTGTATTTAATGGAATGAAATCATAATGATATAAATATATAATATAATTCCAGTATAATATAGTTTATAATACCATTTACTCCATCCTTTATACATCCCACATATGGCATTAACGATTCAAATCACTTTGAGGGGGCGGTAGTCCGCACTTCCTAAAATGAAATTATCGCGTTTTACCCATAATGTAAATCATAAAGTATGACATAAATGAGAAATACAGAAGAATAAGTAAAACATAAACATATTATATATCATATATAAATATAGTGACATCTTAATGGCCACCTTTTAAGTTGTTATATGAGTGTTGAACAATGATCGTTTCGTGAGGCAGAAATTCGCCATCCACAGAAACCGTATGTTCTTTAACCATTATATGTATGTGTGTGTAAGTTTAGCTCTAATACTTATTATAAAAACATCCTAGTATATTGAGGATACTTTTTTGGTTACAAAATGAATGAATAAAAAGAGTTTAGGGGGTTGGAGAAGAAAAATAAAACAAAACAACATTAGAGAAGACATTACCTCAAAATCGGGTAACTCTTTTTGATTTGAGCCAAAGGCTTCCTTGGGAAGAGTTTTGCCCAAAGTGAGGCTTCTAGGAGTAATAGGGGGAAGTTGGGAGAGTATTTGAGCATAGGTTGGCCGAGAGAAATGGCTTGAATGTGTGAATGAGGTGGTATAGGTGGGGGCCTTTTATAAGAGGAGAGGAGGGGCACTTTTAGAAAGTAATGAAATCTTATTCTATTATAAAATTATTTTCGGATTATAAAGGTCCCACACTTGTATAATTAGAGGCTAAGGTGATAAGGGTTCGAAATCTTTTCATCCAATAGGTTTTTGACATGTGTAGGTATTAGATATTACATTATCTTTCCATTTTATTTAAATCGTTAAATAATGAGGTCATCGCTGCATCATCATGATGTCATAAATAATTTAATTTATTTAATGTATAAAAATTATAAAAAAACTACTATGATGTAGTAAATCTTTCTATATTTCTAATGAATATTTATAGTCAAAATTGGGACTTGTGTAACCCCACATAAAAACTGTTTTAGTAAAACAACTCATGTTTGTGTCAATTTAATTTTAACATTAAATAAATATAATGTCATTTTCCAACCAAGGTGGCTCCATGGGGTCCCCAAGTTGACCCATGGGTTGTCTTGGTCGGCCATGACTCATCCAATATGAGTAGGACAAGTGTCATGCTCATCTCATATTATTAAAACATTATTTTTACCTTAAACTACACTAATTACCTCTATTCGTGATTAAGAACTTAAAAGTTACTATTCACCAAAAAATTATTTTAATCTCATTGAACCGCATTTTACTTCTTAATGACAAACATGTATGTAGGATTTTTGAAAATCAAATCATAGAAGTGGTAATATTTCATTTTAACGATAAATCAGTTTTTAACAACCACTTAGTGGTTTCACTATTCTTCAAAAATTGAAGTTTTTCAGAATAAGACAAAAATTTCACCCTAAGCTATAATTGATATTCCGAATTCAAAAATGATGTCTATTTTAAAAAATTCCTAACATATAAGTTGAATTAATTAATTTTATAATTAATTACCTTCGTCACAACAAATAGCGTGTTTTTAAGAAACAATTTATATCAAAAGATTGGCAATTGTTTATGTCCAATTTCAATGTTAAATTAATTATAATGACCACCATTGGATAAAATGGTAAAAATATATTCTAATTATACTTTAAAACCACTAAATAGTATAATTTATCAATATAAATTATTTTTATTAAAAAATTTGTTTTTATGTATTTTTCACTATTCATAAAAAAATTGAAAGTTCTCAGAAAATTACCAAAAATTCATCATATGCTAATTTCGATATTTCGAATCCAAAAATGAAGTCCATTTTGAAATATAAAATTTATATAATTTTAAAAAGTGGTTATTACTATTCATAACGGTTACTTTGATTAGTCGCGGTGTTTTAGAACTCGAAGTTGCGTACAATGCAAGCTATTACATTATTGAATGAGAAGCGTATCGTGGAAGCTCGGGGTGTTACACAAGGATTATGATTTCATGATCCATTACCATCCGAGAAAATAAAAAATAGTGGCTAATGCATTGAGTTGAAAAATAATGCTTCATTAACCATGATACCTTTGGAACGAGATCCTTTTGTTTTTGGTTTGATGAAATTTTGCATAGAATTTTTTTGTGTTGGAAATTCCATTGTTTTGTTTCACGTGTCGATGAAATCAACTCTATCAGACAGAATTACGAAATTTCAGAAGGAATACTATGAGTTTCAGAAAATGTTAGAGTAGGTTTATAAGGATAATTTTCCCTATTTTAACATCGATAATGATTGTGTTTTGATTTTTGGGAAGAGAATATGTGTGTCATGTGATTCATAGTTGAGGAATGAGTTGTTATGTGAGTATTTATGTTCTCCATTTTAAGTTCATCCTGGAAGTACTAAGATGTATAGAGATCTTCAAGAGTATTATTGGTGGGATGGAATGAAAAGAGATATTGATGATTTTACTATGAAGTGTTTGACTTGTCAACATGTTAAAGTAGATCAACAGTTATCGAAAGGGATGCTTCAGTCTTTACAAGTTCCAGAGTGAAATGGGAAAACATATCTATGTAAATTAATTTGGGATTACCGAAAAGATATCGATTTAATAATGCAATCTAGGTAATTATTGATCGATTGAGTAAATCTTCTCATTTCCTTCCAATTCAAGATACATTTTCTCTAGATCAACTTTCTAGGTTTAATGTTAAAGAGATATTCAGGTTGAATGGTGTTACCCTTTCTATTGTATATGATCATGATCCCAGGTTTAATTATATCTTTTGGAAAGGCCTTCAGAATTTGTTAGGTACTGAATTAAATTTTTGTTCAACTTTTCATCCTCAATCAGATGGGAAGTTAGAACAATAAATTCAGACCTTGGAGGATATGTTACATTCTTTCTTGATGGATCACAAGGGGAATTTGGGACCAATATCTTCCTTTAGTTGAATTTTCTTTTAATAATAGTTTTCATTCCAGTATATAGATGGCTCCATTTAAAGAATTATATTATAATTAGTGTTGAACTCTATCTTTTTTTATGAAATAGGTGAAAGAATGTTGATGGGACCCAAATTGGTAGAAGAGATGACAAAAAACGTTCAGATGATTCAAAAGAACATGGGAACAACTTAGTGTAGGTAGAAATGTTATCCGTATAACTGGAGGAAGGATATTTCTTCTGAGGTAGGTGATCATGTCTTTCACAATGTTTCTACATGGAAAAGTGTGATGTGTTTTGGTATGAAGGGAAAGTTGATTTTGTGGTTCATTGCACCTTATGAAATCTTGGAGAAAGATGGATCAGTTGCGTACAGAGTGTATTTACCTCCATGATTATACCTGGTACACAATGATTTTCATGAATCAATGTATAGAAAGTATATTCCAGATCCATATCATATTTTGATCCCAGAGGTAGTTCATTTGGAAGAGAATATCTCTTATGAGGAACAACCAGTCCAGATTTTTGACTGAGAGAGAAAGTGTTGTGAAATAAGGTAATTAATAAGGTAATTTTTTTGTGAAAAACTATATGGTTGAAGAGGCTACGTGGGAATTTGAAAATGTTGTGAGGTATAAATACCCCCACTTATTGGATAAGTGAATTGAATTTCTAGGACACAATTCTCAAAAGGGGGGAAAATGTAACATCTGAGGTAAATAAAGAATATTAAATTTGGATATTTATTAATATTTTTGAATTAAATATTAATTTAACTTTAATGGGAATTCTATATTTGATGGAATACCTGATACGCAACAACATGTTTCTTTGAAATCTTGTGTTGCACGCAATGTTACTTTATATGAAAAAATATGAATGTAATAATATTATTTTAAATGGTAGTTAATGCCTAGATATTGTATTGACGGGAATGAATAGAATTAACTACAATATGAATATACATGTTTTAAAAATATTTTTACATTTATCCAAAAAAAATTATAGGCTTAAAAATAAGAAAGAATCTGATTTTAGGCATAGATACTCAAATATTCACAAAAGGGTCGGTTTACCACCATTAGTTGGAGAACTATTTTTAAATCTAGTTTTATTAATTATATATGTTTTATATGACAAAATTAAATTCTTCTTTAAGATAGGGACATTAAAATTTACTTTGGATGAAATTTTGGTATCAGTCTGATGATGTTCATTTTTTTAAATAGTGAAAATGTTGTATTTTAATTCAAAATTACCTATTAATATAAATTTTTAATATGGATATATTATATTTTTTATTGGTTTTATTTTGTAAAGATATTATGTTTATAAAATTAAATGAAATGGTGGTCATTGGATGTATTATAACTTTGAAATTTGACAGAAACGAGTGTCAATCATTTTATATTTATTTTTTTAAACATGGTTTTTATTTGACAATGGGAATTAAATTTAAATTAATATATGCCACTTCTATGTTTTGAATTTGAAAAAATTGATATGATATTTTGAATCATGAGGTCCAAATTTTGAAGATAGGTAACTCTTATTTTTAGTCATTATGAATTTTTACTTCAATAAATATTTTATTTAGCATTGTTAAACGGTAAATATGGTAAATAAGTATAAAAAATGAATTTTAATAATATTATATTTCCCTAAAATGTGTCTAAAACCAAGTTTTTGAGACACGAGAGAGCATGGGCATCCTTCGGTGTATTTTGGGACACCATGGATCTACAAGGGAGGGATAATGAAACTTTATATTAATTAATTTAAAGTAAATGTTGGTTAGAGTAGTTAATTCAAGAGGGGAGGGGTGAATTGAGTAACTATATAAAAATTTTTGTTTAAAAGATATTAGTTTTACAAATAATGATTTCCCCAAAAATAGATACTGCGCAGTTAATCAAGGTTATACTGTTATAAGAGTTTGACTATTTAAATGACTTCTTAGAAGATTGATTAATTCTATGTAATATTAATTGGTATTATTAAAATTAATTTTTAATTTATCCTACTAAGAAAAATCAGATATAAATTCTATCCAAGACTAACTATCAAAGTGAATTTAGTGTTTTTCTGGATTATGCAGTAAATCATTAAAACAAAGTAAACTAAATTTAAATAGCACAGTGGATATAAAACAAGTGGTTCAGTCTCAAGAAGAGACATAATCCACTCCACTTGGCGATAACCTGCCACCAATCAGTTTATGTAAATAAACTCTAATCCACACCCTAGATCGAGGTTAACAACAGTACATGGACTGTCCAGGCCACGCAGGGACCTCTTCCATAGTTTTCATGGGTAATCATAATAATGACCAGGCCAGACAGGGATCTCTTCCACCATTGTCGTGGGTATGCAAGGGTAAAAAATTTGGTCTGAGGATTTTGAAAACCTCCTATTCTGCGCAGGAGTCAGTTTGTGTGTAAAATATATAGAGTACACACACTTCTCAAAAGTAAACTAATGAAATCACTGAGAGATAGAGAGTAGATATGAGTTTATAATTGTATAGTGATAAGCAGTACAGCTCTGGACTCATTGGATAAGACAGAAAGGCTTCTAAGTCCTCTGGTTTTTTTGTTGAAAAAACAGAGTGTCGTGATTCAGCATTTGTTCTTCATGAGTAAAGATGTTCTTTAAATTCCAGTGTACTTCGTGTTCTCTTTAGTAGACTCGGATTGCATGCATGAAACAATACTTTCTTTTAATATATTGCAATGTGTTCTTCACGGTTATGCTCAGGATTGCTTTTCTATTGAGTACGGTGCACTCGCGTTCTTTGCATTATTGTATATTACTTGCTCTTGGACACTCTGCATTATTTATCTTAGAATGCATGAGGGGTAGCCAACAGGTTCCATATGTGTCGTACCTTTTACCTCGTACTATGTCCACAAAGAAACATTAATTATGTCAGTTCATTAAAGAAATCAAACATGACCGTTAAAAAGTTAAATTGGAAGAAGAAAAAATTGGTTAAGAAACTGTGTCAGAGTATGTTATGCAAATGGTATCTTCTTCATGGTATCTCCTTGTAATGGTTTCTACTACATTGTGTCTCCTTCACGGTTTCTTTTAGTCCCGGTGTCTCCTTCACAGTGTCTCCTTGTCACGGTTTCTTACTTACAGTTTCTGGATTCCGGTGCCTTGCTCATTGTTTCTGGATTCACGGTGCCTTGATGACCTTGTCTTGCTAATTGTGTCTGGCACTTAGGAAAACATAGTTTCTGGCTTACAGTGTCTTTTCTTAGTGTCTTGATTCACGGTGTCAGGCACACTATGTCACGGTATCTCATGGTCATGGTGTCTCATTGGTCATGGTGTCTGCGACTTAGGATTCGCGGTGTCTGCTTCATCACATTGTTCTTGTTTACGGTGTCTGTGTCTTGCTCACACTGTCTGACTTACGATGTCACGCTTCACAGTGTCATGTACTTAGGCAAACAACTTTATTCAAACTTAAATAGTAATATGCATTAAATTAATTGATCTTATCCATTATCAAGTATGAGATAACTTAAAACATAAATACACATGATTAATAAGATTTGCGATATTTGTGATCATTAATAAGATTTGTAATTATAATTTACATTTTTGATCATTAAAACATGATTAATACATGAGGATTCCAACAATATCCCCCTTTTTGATGATCACAAATCATGTACAGTTAAATGGTAAATTGAATGCAGCTACAGAGAAAACAACATATAGAATAATAGATATCTTCTCACTTTTTCTACCCATTTTGGGATTATCAAAAAGTCTAATAAATAGAAGGAAAACAATGCATATGGCATTAAGAGTTTTAAGAAGACAAGATATAGAAGAAATAAAATAAATAAATGACATCTCAATCAAAAAATAGCAGTCACTGGTCTTCTTTAGGGATTGGCCTTCTCTTTTCCATTATCAGCAGTAGAAGAGGAATCCATAGGGGTAGGTGCTGATGTAGAAGAAGTCATGGAAGTGGTGGATAGAGAAGGTAAAGGGAGACCTTTAAAGACTGAGGGATCCATGTGGGAGCAGTAGAAGATCGAGGAAGTTTATGGACAAGAATGACTGGCCTGACCTGACTAAGAGCCTAAGAACGAGACATGGTTGTTGAGGTTGAGGAAGAGGAGAAAGTAGGTACTCCAGGTCTGAGAGGAGAAGCCACTGGAGAAACAATGGCTATACATTGAACATGAAGATACGGACTCAGAAGTTTAATGATTTCGGTAATAATCTCTCCACCATATTGAAAGGCCTTTTCAAAGACATCTTTGTTTTCCATGAATTTTTCCAACAATTTGGTAAACTTGGAAAGATTCTGGACTTGGGTTTTTAATTCCTGAGTCACAGGAGGTATTCTCAGATTTTTTATAGATATTTGAAGTGGTTGGTCATGTCATTTTTGGAGAAAATCAGATTGAGGTAAAAATCCACTTTCTTAGAGATCTCCTGCTGAGTATCATTGGAAATCTTCGAGTGAATTTTAACCTGGTTAAGCACTCTATCACTGTTATTAACAACTTCAGATAAAGGATCCATATAAAATCCACTAAAGGCATTCTGAATCTCTTCCTTGACAATAGATATGAGGAGAAAACTATCCAAAGAAGTGGTAGAGGATTGACCAGAGGAAGTAGATGCTTTGATAGTTATGGTCAGAGACTTGATTTATTTCACTACCTTTTCAAGAAAGCCAGTATATTCATATGTGAGCTTATTAAGGTTCTCCACAAGATCTCTCATGTGTTCCAACATGTGTTTGTGCCTTTCTCCAATCTTTTCATCAAAGGATAAGAGGTATGGATGAATCTGGGACACAATATCTCTAGAAATATGAGAAATAGTAGGTTCAGGAGAAGCAGGAGTAGGCTCTGATCTGGGATGCAATTCTATCTGTAGGTCTTCAACCATGATTTCCAGAGTTGCAAATTCATTACTGAGAAACATGTTTTCAACACTTACTTCTTGAATTTCCTGAATCATCTTGGGTTGAATGTGCCAGATAATCTTTTCTAAAAGTAGTGAGGCATCTTCCTGACTCAGTTTGGTCACAAGACAAGGTTGAGAGGTCATATGTTTCTCAACTCCAGCTAATATAGTGTCTCCAAAGACTTTCAAATCATATTTACTGACAAAATATTACTGTTCAGGTAAAGGTGTAGTTGCAGGAAGTGGTATAGGTGCAGGCTCAGGGTGAGGTTCATGTTGAGGTTCAGGTTCAGGTGCAAAGTATGTGACATATTTCATTTGAAACAAAGAAGAAAGATCAATCCTAGTGGAAGTAACATATTGAGATTCACTCATATCATAAAATCTAGGGAATTTATACTGAGTTTCCACTAAATATGGCTCAGTTTGTTGAGATGCTTCAACAGACTCATCTTCACTAGTCTCAAGATTTTGAGGATCGTCCCCCTCAATAAGTGCTTTCTTTTTAGGACCTTGAGGATCATGTTATTGTTCTAAATCCACTGTTTCATCTCTAATTTCCTCAGCCATTTCTTTACTAGAAAACCTAAATGCTATTTCTATCATCTCTTCAGCAGAGGGTATTATCTCAGGAACAGATTGTTCCACATGAAGGTCTTCCAGATTAGCTTCTTGGATAGCAGGGAGTTCATTTTTAGTTTATTCTTGCACAGTATGGAGTTCATTTTGAGTTTCTTCTTGCACAGTAGGGAGTTCTCTTACTACAACCTCTTCCATGGCTTGCTGCTCGTATTCCGGGACAACAAATTCTCTTGAAGCCTCCGATTGGATTTCTATATTGACAATATCTCTAGGGGAAAGAGGTTCTTTTCTAGTAACAATAGGAGGAACAACAGTCCTTTCTTTATCAATAACAACTTATTCCCTATGAGGTATATCAACCTCTTCTCTATGTGGTACTTCAGCTACCTATTCCTCTTCCTCTTTATCTTTTGAATAATCACCAACTTCATCTGGTTCCAAACCAGGATCAGAAATGTCTTTTGGCCTTGTTGGATAATCCACATGATTATACATCTCAAAAAACGTATCATTATCTTCAACCCATTATTTCTTCCAGGGGTTCCAGATTATTTTCATCCTATTAAAGGTTGTTTTAGATAAACAATATTCAAAATCCATATGAACTTCTTCACTGGGTCCAACTACTCCTTTTGCAACAAGCATTGCTGAAATCAACCTAGAGTAAAACAGAGAGGTGGATTTGGATGTGACCTTGATCAATTCACACATATGCTGAATGATTTATTTTCACAGATTGATTTTGTGTCCATTCATCATAAGATTAATCAAGAACACATCTTGTTACTTCAAGACAGAATAGTCACCTATCCTTGGGCTAATCAGATTTTGATCAAATTTAAACAACATCCATGTCTCTCCATCAAGTTCAGAAACTATGGCCCTTCACTTGGTTCCATTTCTAGTTAGGGTTTCCAGTGCATTTTCCAGGTCAAAGAAATCAGTTGTAGGTTGTGGATCTCTCTGATAATCATCACAAATTCCTTCATTGGGAATCCCAAGGCATGCATCCCAGATCCTTGTAGAAAATGAGCAGATTTGTCCATTGACCCAACTCCTCAAAACATAGCTTTCTCCAGCATAAAGAAAACTGTACATACTGATAAAACTAAGCTACCAACCTCAGATAAATATTTATATCCTTCCTTGAGAACCATTCGACCCATCCTTGTTCTCTTAAAACTTTTAAAACTACACACTTGCTGGACAAAAACCACTCAGGGAAAACTTATTTTTTAGGAACGATAGTGCGATTTACCATGATTGGATTCAAGGGTCCTTAGGGAGGCACCTTTGGAGCTATATTATTTTATCTTTGAGCTGCGCTTCTCAGGTGTGGATGAATATTGACACTTCATCCTTGGCATTCAATGAAGGTCGAGAGAGAGTGGGTTGCATGGTTGAAAGGGTTCAGAAAGAGTGAGTAGGAGACGGTCCGGGTGAAGAACCGAGTGAGACCCTTTTCTTTTATCATTTAGAAATGTCATACGTCACAAAAAAACATGGGAAAATAAAAGAGGTGAAAAAAAATTATCGTTATACGTGTTATAAGAAAATCAAAAATAATTTTGACGGTGAGAGTGTGAATAGTTCTTACTGTGCGATGGAAAATGGTCGTCACGGTGAGACAGTCAGTGGTCGTCACAGTGAGATAATAAGTAAATTGTTCGGTCATGGTGAGATAGTAAATGACAGACCATGAATATAAAGTGCTAAAGGTGAGACTGTAAATATGATAAACATTAACAGAGAAACAGTTAACATGAAACAGTAATGTAAAATATAGTAAAATATTAAACAGCAAGACTAGTAAGATACTTATTTGTGATTGACCATTCCAAGATCATGTATGACGTAATCTATTCTCTCAGAATTTAATGGTTTAGAGAATATATCAGCAAGGTGATATTCAGTACTAATGAATTCCAAAGTGATATCACCTTTTTGATAATGATCTCTCAAAATGTGATGTCTTACATCAATATATTTTTTCATAAAATGTGAAACATAATTTTTTTAAATGTTTATAGAACTTGTGTTGTCACAATTTATTGGTACATGACTGAATTGATATCCATAATCTAGTAAAGTGTGTTTCATCCACAAAATTTGTGCACAACAACTGCCAACAACAATGTATTCATCTTCTGCAGTAGATAATGAAACAAAATTTTGTTTCTTACTACACCATGATACTAGTGACATTCCTAAAAGGTGACTTGTTCTAGAGGTGTTCTTTCTATCTATCTTATAGCCACCGAAGGCAGCATCATAATAATTAACTAGTTCAAATGATTTACCTTTAGGATAGAAAAGTCCTAGATTGGGTGTATGCTTGAGGTATTTTAAAATTCTCTTTACATCATTTAAATGAGATTCATTAGGAATTGCTTGAAAATGAGAACACATACACAAACTAAAAATAATGTCAGGATGGCTAACAGTTAAGGAGTGTAAACATCCAATCATTCCTCTATAAGTGGTTTGATCAACAGATTTTCCATTTTCATCAAGATCCAACTTACAGGTGGTACTCATGGGAGTGTCACTAATTTTAGTACTATCCAGTACAAAATGTTTTAGAAGATCTTTAATGTATTTACCTTGATTTAAAATAATTCTATCATTATTTTGAAAGATTTGAAATCCAATAAAGAATTTTAGTTCACCTATTAAACTTATTTCAAATTGATTTTTCATCATTTTAGAAAAATCAATACATAATAAATTTTTTGAAGATCCAAAAATAATATCATCTTCATATATTTGAACAAATAAAAAATCATTAGATATTCTTTTTACAAAGATAGTAGGATCAGCTATTCCTTTTGTAAAACATTTTGAAATTCGAAAAGTACTTAATCTATCATACCAATCTCTTCGAGCTTGCTTTAAACCATATAAAGCTTTTGATAGTTTAAAAATATGATTTGGAAAATGAGAGTTTGTAAATCCATGGGGTTTTTTTTAAAAAACATCCTCATCTTTATACCCATTTGAGTTTTCCCCCTTAACATCCATTTGATAAAGTTTGAAATTAAGATGTGCATCATAAGCAAGTAGAATTCTAATGGCTTCAAGTCTGGCTACTGGAGGAAAAGTCTCCTCATGGTCAATTCCTTCTTCTTGACTATATCCTTTTGCAACTAATCTAGCCTTATTCTTAACTATATTTCCAGCTTCATTTTACATTATTTCTAAACACCAATTTAGTGACTATGAAAAAAGTGTCCTTGGGTCCTTCAATAAGTTTCCAAACATTGTTTCTTTTGGACTTATTAAGTTCTTCATGCATAGTCATTACCCAAAATTCATTGTTGATGGAATAATCAATGTTTTTAGGTTCGAGCTATGACATGAAGGCTTCGTGTTCAACATGATTTCTAAGAGAAGCTCTAGTTTGTGTTCCTTTCTCTAAGTCCCCTAAAATATCATCTACGGGATGGTTTTTAAGAGTTCTATCCTTTCTAGAAAAAGAGGGACTAGTGAATTCAGGTTCATCAACAGATTCAGGTTCATTATGACTTGATTGCACAGAATTTCCAAAATTGGAAGTTTTCACATATTCTTTCATAGAGGTAATTGAGGATTTTGAGTTGATGTTCAGATTTGATACATCATCCTCTAGGTTTTCTAGGATGGTTCTAGGATCATGTGGATCTGTTTCATCAAACATGATATGGAGAGATTCTTCCGCACATTTAGTTCTCTTATTAAATACTCTATAATCTTTCCTTGAAATTGAATAACCTAGGAAAATTCCTTCACCACTTTTGGATGTAAATTTTTCAAGATTATCCTTAGTGCTGATAATAAAGACTTTGCAACTAAAAACTCTTAAGTAATTAACCTCATGCTTTCTATTATTCCAGAGTTCATATGGGGTCTTCTTGGGAATTGGTCTAATAAATACTCTATTGATTATGTAGCATGATTTATTGACATCTTCAGCCCAAAATTAAATAGGTAGGTCATATTCACTAAGCATTGTTCTAGAAATTTCCTACAAGGTTCTATTTCTTCATTCTATAACACCATTCTACTGCGGTGTTCTAGGGGAAGAGAAATTGTGATTAATAAATTGTTTTGAGAAAAGGATTCAAACTCTTGATTTTCAAACTCACATCCAGGACCACTTCTCAATGATTTAATGTTAAGGCCACTATGGTTTTATATAGACTTGGAATACATAGTAAAATAAGAGCAAGAATCACTTTTGTGAGCCATGAAGAAGGTCCAGGTATATAAAGAATAATAATCTCCTATAACATTAACATAGTGCATCCCATTTAAACTAGAAACTCTAGATGGTCCAAACAAACCATTGTGAACCAATTCGATAGGTTCATATGTAGAAACTTCTTTCTTTGTTTTGAAAGAGATTTTGTGTTGTTTTCCCTTTTGACAGGGATTACACACTTTTTCATTTGGAAACTCAAGTTTGTGTAAGTCTTTAACTAGGCCTTTGCAAGTTAACTTTATAAGGGAGTGAACATTACAATGTCATAGTCTTCGATACCAGAGCCACGATTTTTTATGAAATAAACTTAAACATGAAACATGTTAAGAAGCTAAAGAATCTAAATTAACAGAACAAACATTTTCATTCCATGATGCAGAAAATAAAAATTTATCTTTAGAATCAAGGACATTATATGCATAATTTTCAAATTTAACATGATATCCATAATCACAAAATTTTGAGAAACTAAGAAAATTATATTTTAGACCATTATAAAATTGTAGTTTAGAAATTATAATCGAATCAGAGTTACCAATATGGCCTAATCCAATTATCTTCCCATTTGCATTATCACCAAATGTGACATGTCCTCCATCTACTTTTACCAGGTTCTTGAAGCAAGGGTAGTATCCTGTCATGTTACTTGAACATCCACTGTCCAAGTACCATAGATTCTTGCAGGAGCTCTTCAAGCAGCTTTCCTATAACATGATCAAGAAAAGAAAGATTTTGGTACCCATACTTGTTTGGGTCCAGTAACATTAGTAATAATTGCTATAGGACCCCATATTTGTTTCATAGGTTTTCAATAGGTATTATGTAAAGTATTTGAAAAATAAACTCTATTTGGTCCACAAAAACATGAAATAGTATAATATGTATCATGACTCGAGCTAGTTGTGCTATGTCCAGAACTGGGAACAAAATTATATATCCTAGACATGGAAACATAATTTGTTCTACCAAGGATTCTTTTACCAGGTGGATAACAAATGAACGTATTATATTTAGGAGCATTTTGTTTTTCTAGAATTTGGGTAAGGGTATTTTTAGCATTAGTAGTGTTTTATAAGTAACTTTTTAATTTCTCATTAGATATTTTTAGTTCATTTTTTTCATTGAGCAGTTGAGAATTTTTCTCTTTTTCAGTAGTAAGTTCATATTTAACAGTTATATTGAGATCATTTTGTTTCTTCAATGATTTATATTTATCCTTTAATTCATTGCATGTCTCTTCAAGCATTTTGAAATATTCAAACATTTCATCATTGGCCATATTTTCATAGTCACTTTCCTCTTCATAATAATATAAGTTTTGTACATAATAGTTCAGTGTTACCTCAGATGTGTTTGTCATAAAACACAGATTAGCTTTGTTAGCATTTTCATCATGTGATGTGTCAGAGTCACTTGAACTATCCATAGAGGCACTCGATGTTTCCTTCATTGCATTTTTTTACTTCTTGTCCTTATCTTCATATTTCTTTTTATACATGAGCTTTGGATAGTCATCTTTTATATGTCCTTTGTGCTTACATTCATAGCATACAATTTCATCAGGGTTGTCATTTCTTTTCCAGTCCTTTTTGCAGTTCCCTTTTTGATCATACTTCCCCTTGAAGGTAGCAGTTTTGAAAATGTTTTTCACATTGTAAAATGGTTTGAATCTTCTGGCCAGTTGAGATATCTCCTCATCACTGTAAGGTGATGATTTTTTAGTGGTGGATCTTTCAACAGGAGCTTCATGTTTCCCATTGTATTTTTGCTTTGAGAAGCAGGTCTTGAATGCAACATATTTCCTCTTTGGTTTATCCTCCTCTTCTTTGTTGACTTTCAGCTCTTCCTCATACATCATCAGTTTCCCAAGGAGTTCCTTTACATTTCGACTACTAATTTCACATGACTCTATAATTGATACAGAGGTTCCCCTCCATCTGTCAGGTAAACACCTAAGAATTCTCATGATCTGTTATTTGGCAGTGACTTCTCTTCCAAGATATATCATTGTGTTGAAAATATCATTAAACCAAAGATACATGTTAGAAATAGGCTCATCAGGTTTCATCTTAAAATTATCATATTTTATAGTATAATTATTAAGTATCATTTCCTTTACACTAGATGTTCCTTTATGTGAGACAGACAAGGTATCCCAAATTTCATGGGCAGTTTTACAGGTAGAAATCCTATTGAATTGTTCATCTCCAAATGGACAGTATAGAGCATTCATGGCTTTGCAATTGTTATTGTAAGCAAGTTTTATAGGATCATCCCATGTAATTATATTAGTCACATGAATTTTGTATTCATCTATAATAGATGACCAGATATCAAAACTCATACTCTCTAGATGCATATTCATTTTAATTTTCCATTGTGCAAAGTTTGTTCCATTAATGAATGGTGGTCTGTTAGTTACAACACCTTCCAATATATTGTCCATACTAACAAATTACAATAAAAGAGCTTGAAATTTAGAATTAACAGAAATTTAAAGATCTTTAAAGAATAACTACAATCACAGTTGAATAAGATTACAAAAATTTCTAATAAAGAAACCACTAATACCAAATGTGGGTTGGAGTAGTTAACTCAAGAGGGGAGGGGTTAATTGAGTAACCATATAAAAATTTATGTTTAAAACATATTAGTTTTACAAAAATTTATTTCCCCAAAAATAGATACATCCCAGTTAATCAAGGTTATACTGTTATAAGATTTTGAATTATTAAAAAACATATTAGAAGATTGATTAATTATACGTAATATTAATTGGTATTATTAAAATTACTTTTGAATTTATCCTACTAAGACAAATCAAATATAACTTCTTTGTAATACTAACTATCAAAGTGAATTTAGTGTTTTTCTAGATTATGCAGTAAAGTAGTAAAATAGAGTAGACTAAATTTAAATAGAAAAGCGGATATAAAACAAGTGGTTCAGTCTCAAGTTGAGATCTAATCCAATCCACTTGGTGATCACCAGACACCAAGCTGTTTATATAAATTAACTCTGATCCACACCCTGGATCGGGGTTAACAATAGTACATGGACTGTCCAGGCCACATAAGGACCTCTTACACATTTTTCATGGGTAAAATAAATAGTGACTAGGCGACATAGGGACCTCTTCCACAGTTGTCGTGGTTAAAAAAGGGAAATGAATTTGGTGTGAGGATTTTCAAATCCTCCAGTTCAACACAGGAGTCAGTGTTTGTGTAAAATATATAGAGTATACACACTGCTCAAATGTAACATAATGAAATCACTAAGAGAGAGTAGATATGAGTTTAGAATTCTCTAGTGATTATAAGTGCAGCTCTGGACTCCTTGGATAAGAAATAAATTCTTCTGAGTCCTTCTCTGGTATTTGTGATGAAAAACAGAGTGTCATGATTCCCCATTTGTTCTTCACAAGTAAAGATTTTCTCGGAATTCTAGTGTACTTCGTGTTTTCTTCAGTAGAGTCGGATTGCATGCATGAGAATATGCTTTCTTTTAAGATCTTGCACTGTGTTTTTTGCAGTTATGCTCCGGATAGAATTTCTTTTGCGTATGGTGTACTCGCATTCTTTGCGTTGTTGTATATTACTTGCTCTTGGACACTCTGCATTCTTTATCTTTGAATGCATGATGGTTAGCTGACAAGTTCCATATGTGTCATACCTTATACCTCATACTATGTCTACAAAGAAACATTAATTATGTCAGTGCATTAAAGATGTCAAATATGACTGTTAAAAAGTTAAATTGAAAGACGACAAAATAGGTTAAGAAATGGTGTCACAGTATGTTATGCAGACGGTGTATTCTTCACGATATCTCCTTGTCATGGTGTCTCCTTTACTGTGTCTCTTTCACGGTGTCTCCTTGTCACGGTGTCTCCTTCAAAGTGTCTCCTTGTCATGGTTTCTTGCTTATGGTTTCTGGATTCCAGTGCCTTGCTCATAGTTTCTGGATTCACGGGGACTAGATGACTGTGTCTTGCTAACTGTGTCTGGCACTTAGGCAAACAGAGTGTCTGGATTCGTTGTCTGTTCTTAGTGTCTTTATTCACGGTGTCAGGCTTATTGTGTCATGGTGTCTCATGGTCATGGTGTCTCATTGGTCACGGTGTCTGAGACTTAGGATTCACGGTGTTTGCTTCATTATAGTGTTCTTGTTCATGGTGTCTGTGTCTTGCTCACAGTGTCTGACATACTGTGTCAAGATTCACGGTGTCTTGTACTTAGGAAAACAACTGTATTCAGACTTAAACAGTAATATGCATTAAATGAATTGAGCTTATCCATTATCAAGTATGAGATAACTTGAAACATAAATACATATGATTGATACTATTTGTGAGATTTGTGTTTATTAATAAGATTTGTAATTATTTTTGATAATTTTGATCATTAAAACATGATTATTACATGAGGAGTCCAACAATAAAGAAACAATTGACTAAAACATATATATTTTAGTAAAAAAAATTACATGGGGTTACATAAGATATCTTTTTGACTATAAATATTCATTGTAAATCTAAAAATATTTTTTACATCATGATAATTTTTTTATAATTTGTATACATCAGATAAATGAAATTATTTATGACACAATATTGATGCGGTGTTTACCTCATTAATGAATGATTTAAAAATATATGATTATAAATACTAAAAGATATCCAAAACCTATCCAATTATTATTGGATGATTTTATTTCAAACATGAATCATTTTATATTTGACTTTAATAATTTTTGTACCTTTAGAAACCGAAAATCATTATATAATAAACTATATTATTAAACATTACTAAAGAGCCCCTCCTCCCCCTTATAAAAATATCTAACTTCTAACCAATTCCTCACAATTTGCAAGCCCCTTGGCTCATAAAACCTTTGCAAATTAAGCAACATACTTCTCTCTCCTCCTCCTAGACACATTCCCTTAGGCGAAAGGAAATTCAAGTAATCCATTTGGTTCAAACCAATGGGAGATTCCCATTTTAAAGATAACATCTTCTCTTAAGTTCATTTTTTTTATTTTACATCTCTAAACCATAAAATCATTTTTTTCCTTTTTTTATAACAAAACCAGTATCCTAAATATACTAGGTTGATGTGGTCAGAAGTATTAAAACTACACATAAACACACCTCTATCTAATTGGTATAGAACATGCTGTTTCTGTGGACCATGAACTACGTCCTCATGAAACAATGATTATTCAATCATCTCCTAATACCTCTTATGGTGTCCACTAAGATGGCTCTGTAATTATATGTGATATATTTTATATTTTTATGTTTTGATGCTTATTTATTTTTAATTTATATAATACCATTATTTTAATGCCCCAACCCCAGTTTCCCTAAGTCGGTGCATTATTACAGAACATTGGTTTGATCACAAAAGATCAAGTCTTGAATGACTGATTAGTTTAGTAGCCTTGTAAACACTAGATACATTCATAAGTCTTAAATTACATGATAAAGTGAAAAACTAGAAAAAAAAATATCCATAGTCCACACTCATATCCCCTCAGTCTATCCCTATAGGTCAGTCATAAAATATTTCATCACATCCTGGAAAAAATAAAACATAGAAAGGGGTGAGCTCAGATGCTCAGAAAGGATAACAATATAGCGGGAACTTTCATAAATAAGAATAAACATTTAAATAAATGTATAACAAAAACAAAAACCTTTTAAACTTGAACTTCAGAATAATATGTCAAAAAGAAAATTAAATAATTCCATTTACTTATTCACATTGATATTCTACTAGTCGAATAATCACTTGAATTATCAATACATACTTTCATAATGATGGAACACATAATTCCAGACCATCATAACCACATAGTCAAGGCCTTATGCCAAGACTACAAATAATATTTTTTCAAGGCCTTGTACCAAGACACTAGTTTGTCTCACGAGACCTACCGATGCATCAAGGAGCTATAGAGGGTTCCACCTGTCACTTACTAAGTTAATGCATTCCTCATATGAATAGGTTTAAACATAACATTAACATTCATATTAAAACTAGCATAAGAAATGTCAATACTTTCTTCATAAACCATGAATCTTATAAAAATAACACATCCACAGTCATACATATCACAAAAAATTCAATACAATATGGAAGTTTTGTATCATAATAAATCAACTTCAAATAAGCTTAAAACCTATCAAAGGATGCTGACATAGATGAAATCAAAACTATTTGAGAGAAATATCCCTTATTTTGAAATAATTTAAAAGTCACATATTTATAAAATTAAACATTTAATTTGAAAATATTATAATAAGATTGTAAGGGAAGCTTCAATGATTTTATAACGGCGGAAAATAGTCTCACCCGCCGTATAAGTTAAGAAATACATTCTTACAGTAATCTTGTCCAAATGGATAAAAATGACCTTGTTTGGAAAATGACGGAAATATTATTTTATAAACATATTATAAAAATTATATTAAGGGTATAAATGACTTTAACACATTTTCTATAAAATAGTAATAATGTTTTGAAATAAATTTTTAAGAAACATGGATGTGGTTAATAAAGAGGTCCCAATAGATAATTATGTATAAACAACCTCAGATAATGAAGAGATTGTCGAATTAACCCTTACCTTGTATTGTTAATTGGTCGAGGGTAGGTTAAACTCTTGTATAATGGTGAATTTTTTTTTTAAAATTATAAAATAATCATATATATTAATATGATATCATATATGATCTTTTAACATTGCTTCGTTAATAATATCTTAGTATTATCGTAGTTTCGGGTGTTAACAGATTCATTTTCATATATATTCTGTGTTTTGTGAGTCATATTAGTTATGGATGAGATTTATATTTTTCATATCCAGAATTATATCATGTCTTTAAATATTACATTTAATCATTAAATGAAAATTAGTCTTGAATGGATACGATGGGGAATGAATCTGATCATGTTCATGGAGACGGTAATCCGTACGTACGCACGAGCAAAAATATCATCATTTTGATATTAAAATAATATATAATTGAATGGTATATCATATATAAATAATCATTAAAATGTTATTTTTATTATTTACATCAATTAAACATCATTATTATACACATCCAAATAATCATGTATTGAATAACAATTACACCACGATGTGGAGACAGTAAGCCGTAGGTACGCACGTATGGTGACTTTTCATTCAAAGGATGGATAGGATAATGAATTTGGTTTTACCATATTTATAATAATATCAATTTATATAGAATATACAGGATTTGTTATTTCATAATGGAAACAACAAAGAAAGAACAAGTGGAAGAAGAAACGAATTTGACAGAGGGTGGTGAAATTATTACCTCTTCTTCGGGTTCTTCCTTTTGATTTGATCAAAAAGGCTCTTTAAGTTGGATTTTGGAAAAAAATAAGGCCTCTAGGATGTAGTCAAGGATGTTGAGAGTGTCTCTGGGTAGAGTTTGGCCGAGCCAAAAGGCTTTGAAGGTGTGAATTAGAGAGAAGGGGGACTTCCCTTTTATAAGAGGGGTGACGGGCACCTTAGGAAAAGATAGAAATATTATTTTATAATAAAATAATTTTTGGTTTATAATGGATTAAAAATGGATTTTTAAATGATATGGTGGGGATGGGTTGAAAACCACTCATAGAATAGGTTTTAGATAGTTTTGGTTCACTATATTAACCTTAACTTTTAGATTTAACTCTTAATTGAATATTTTGACATTTACCATGTCTTTTTGTATTTTTATATTTTATAGGTAATAACCATACTATATACATCCAAACGAACCCCAAGTGGTTCAATAATTTTGAACCTATAATTATATTAGTTTTTTTGGCTGATCCTTAGTTTTTTAGGAATATAATATCAATTAATAATATATTTTTTTTTTAAAACACAATTATGTCAATATTGAAAATGTTTAATAATGTATTTTTTCTAAAGTCATAAAGGCATTATTAGTTTAAAAAATTCTTTAAATAAAAATTTATATGTCATATTCACTTATAAAATTCATGTATGTCATATAAAATTTGAAATTATATTTATTTTTGTATTTATAATACCATTTATTAGATTCTTTCATTAATTAGGTAATTACTGCATCATCATTCTGTCATAAGTAAATTGAATTATTTAATGTCTAAAAAGTATAAATAAAATACCATTATGTAGGAAATCTTTTTATATGTCTAATTAATATTTATAGTCTAAAAGATAACATATATAACCCTATGGAAAAATTGTTTTGTTATAAGATGTATGCTTATGTCATTTTTGTATTTACTTTAACTTAATTAATATAAAGTGTCATTATCAATTACAAGTGGCTCCATGGGGTCCCAAAATCGACCCAAAGATGAAAATGGTCGTACATGTATCATCCAATAGAGTTAGGACACGTGATAGGGTTAATTAATATTATTATAATGTTATTTATTACCCTTATTTACCGGATTTACACTTTAACCATGGTAAATAAAATATTTACCGAAGAAATTATTCAAAATGTCTAAAAATAAAAGTTACCTATTTACACAATTTAGACCTACTGATTCCAAATATGGAATCCATTTTTATAAATTCAAAACACATATTTGTATGAAATTAATTTAAAATTAATTCTCATTTTCAAAACAAAAAGCCTATTTTTATGAAATAATAACTATCAAAAGATTGACACTTGTTTTTGTAAAATTTAAATGTGAAATTACTTATAATGATGTAGATTGTATTTAATGATAAAAATGTAATCAAATTATACTTCGAAACCATTCAAAATAATAATTTATCACTATTAATTATTTCTATTTAAAAAGTTGTTATTAATTAAAATTTAGTAATTTTCACTAATCATCAAGATATGAAAGTTATCAGAAAAGTACAAAAAATTAACCCTAGTCTAATTTTGATATTAAAAATCCAAAAATAAAGTCTATTTTAAAAGGTAAAATTCATAAAAATATAAAATGTGGGAATTACTATTCATAACGGCTAGTTTGATTGGTTGTGGTGTGTGTTAAAACTTGATGTTGCATACAACACACACTACTGTGTTATTCAAAGAAAAGCATACTGTGGTAGCTTGGGGTGTTAAATTCTCCACACCTTCAAATAATTTCCTCCTCGAAATTTCTAGAATATTACGGCATAAAAATACTCGGGTGGTTCTTCATCATAAATTCCTCGGGTTCCAACATTGCCTCTTCCATCTTATGGTTTCTCCATAGAACTTTTACTAGAAGAGTCATCCGGTTTCTCAACACTTGTTCTCTGGTATCAAGAATCCTGACGGTCTCTTTGCAATAAGACAGATCAGGTTACAGTTCTAATTCCTCATAGATGAGTACTTGTGTTGGGTCAGGCATGTATTTTCTCAATAGTGATACGTGGAACACATCGTGAACTTTGGAGAGATTTGGTGGCATTTCCAAATGGTAAGGTACATCCCCAATTCATTCTAAAATTTCAAATGGTCCGATGTAACTAAGACTCAATTTTCCCTTCTTATTTAAACATATAACACCCTTCCAGGGAGATACCTTCAAAAAACATTATCTCCTACCTGAAATTCCAAATCATTCATCAGTTATCTGCATATCTCTTCTACTTACATTGAGATACTTTGATGTTGGTTTGGATTACCTTCACCTTTTGCATCATTTCCACCACAAGTTCTGGGCCTAAAAGTTTTCTTTAACGAAAATCATCCCAACAGGATGGTGTGCAACATATCTTTCCATATAACGCTTCATATGGTGCCATCCGAATACTTAAATGGAAGCTATTGATTTAGGGAAATTCCACCAGAGGTAAATATCGATCCCACATACCCTGAAAGTTATGTGATAAAGATGTCAACATGTCTTATAAGGTTTCAATAGTCCGTTATGATTGTCCCTCAGTTTTTAGGTGGTCGTTAGTCTTTAAACGATGTTCAATATCCAGGGATTTCTGATGAATTTTCCAGAATCATGATGTAGAACATAGATCATGAATAGAAACAATAGATAGGGATACCTCATGAAGTCTTACAACATCATTAATATACATTCTTTCTAGACGTTCAAGTGTTAAATATTCTCTTATAGCAAGAAAATGTGTTGACTTGGTAAGACGATCAACAATGACCCATATTGCATCGTTCCTTCTAGGAGTCTTTGGAAGTCCCATGACAAAGTCCATCGTAATATTATCCAATTTTCACTCAGGTATGGGAAGAGGTGGCATGACTCCTCCAGGCTGTTGCCTTCCAGTTTTTACTTGTTGAAAAACCATAAATCTTGACACAAAATCAGCAATCTCCCACTTCATGTTGTCCCACCCCAAATGTTCCTTCAAATCACTATACATTTTGGTGCTCCTAGGGTGTATAGAGAAATTGAAACTGTGAGCATCATCCAAAAATTCCAATTTGAGATCAGGTATATCAGGAACACAAAGCCTCTTCCCAAATTTCAAAATTCCATCTTCAAACATAAAGTCACTCAATATACAATCATTCACACCTATAATCTTCTTTTTAAATTCTTCATCATCGGTTGGAGAACTCTTTATCCTTTCTAGTAGAGATGGTTTGGAAAACATTTGAATTTTTTTTGATGTTTCACCTTCCTTGGTGATTCCCATATCAATATTTACTAGATCCATATATATATTATTATTTTCAACTATCATCTTGTTCAAAAATCCATGATCCTTTCTACTCAAAGCATCTTCTACCTTATTTTTCTTCCCCGGTGGTACTGTATCGTGCAATCAAAATCCTTGAGTACTTCAACCCATCACCTTTCCCTCATGTTGAGTTGTTTTTGTGAGAAAATATACTTCAAACTCTTGTGATCGGTATATATCTCAAAATTTTCATCATAGAGATAATGTGTCCATATATTCAAAGAAAATATTATAGATGATAACTCAATATCATGAGTAGGATAGGTTTTCTCATGAATTTTCAACTGTTGTGATGCATAGGCAATAACCCTATCATTCTGCATAAGGACACAATCATGTCCTTTCTTTGAAGCATCACTATAAATAAAAAATCCATCATTCCCAAAGTCAATATAGGAGCATTGAATAATATTCTCTTCAGTTCTTTAAAATATTCTTCACACTCTTTTGTCCAAACAAATTTAACCACTTTACGCGTGAGCTTCGTTAATGGGTTATCCAATCTGGTAAAATTTTGGACGAAATGTCTACAATAACATGCTAAACCCAAAAAAAATGCATACCTCAATTATAATTTTTGTTGCTGGCCATTCTTGGATTGCTCATTTCATAGAAGGATCAATATAGATTCTATCCTTAAAGACAATATGGTCAAGAAAAAAATCTTCTGAAGCCAAAATTTACACTTTCTAAACTTCCACTATAATTCATGTATTCCCAGAGTCATCAGGATAATGAGAAATTATTTTCATGATATTTTTAGCTTTTGGAGTATACCAAGATATCATAAATAAATACCACTACAAAGTAATCAAAATACTCCTTGAAAACTCTATTCATTAGATCCATGACCATAGAGGGTGCATTAGTCAATCCAAAAAGCATTACTGTAAACATGTAATGCCCGAACCTGGTTCGAAATGATGTCTTTGGAATGTCTTCCTTCATCACCCACAACTTACGGTATCCAAATTGAAGGAAAATAATTGAATATTATTTATATCCATGCAGTTGGTCAAATAAATCATCAATGTGAGGTATGGGATACTTGTTTATTGTTGTTATAGCATTGATCTCCCTATAATCAATTCCCAACCCCATAGATCCATCTTTATTATTTACAAAAAGGATAGGGGCTCCCTAGGGAGAAACACTAGGGCGAATAAATCCTTTATTACTCAATTCCTCTAGTTGTTTCATTAGTTCCACTAATTACACATTGGCCATTCTATAAGGGGTCTTCGATATGGGCCTTGATCCAGGAATTAAATAAATGCAAAACTCAATTTCTCGTTCTGGAGGATGTTCAGGTAATTCTTCTAGAAACACATCAACATATTATTTCACAATAGGTACCTAATCTATTTTAACATTCATTTTCTCACCCATAGTTATTTCATTCTCTTCCTCACCAATAATTGAATTTAGTTGTGCTATTGGGGGTGGATCTATATAAGAATTAGGTGGTGACGATTCTTCTCTAAAGATAAGGTGTTCTTTATCATCAACATAAAAAATTATAACCTCCTTCTGCTTACAATAAATCATCACATCGTGGTCCGAAATCCAATCCATATTGACGATTATATCAAATTCAATAATGGGTATGATGATGAGATCAGCTTATAAAGAACATTTATGTGCTCTAATCGGGACTGATTCACAAAACATTCTTGCAATGATACTTCATTTAGAAGTTTTTATGGACAACTACCTTGTTAAATCAAATTGGAAATATCTAATTTTCTTTGCACACTAGGAAGATATAAAACAATGTGATGATCTAGAATCAAATAAATCATTTGCTAAAATTGATGAAACCATTAAATTACCTACCACCGCATCTTTCGGAGCTTCTACCTCACTAGTAGTGATCGCATAAGCTTGGCCTTGATCCCTTGGAATTTTCTGACGTAAGTTTCCCAGACGCTTGGGACATTCATTTTCATAATGTCCCATCTCCCTGCAATTGTAGCATTGAACATCGGTAGCTTCTTTCTTCCCCTTGCAATCAAGAGCTTGGTGGCCTTTTTCACCACACATGTAACAAACTCTGATTCCCTTTAGGCAAGTACCAGGGTGTTTCTTCCCATATTTACTGTAAGATGGATATTCAACATTCCCCTTCTTCCCCTTATTTCCATTTCCAGTGTGATCAGCAGATCACTTCTTCTCTTGCTTTCATTAAATGTCATAAGACTTAGAGAATTTATTTTCTGTCTTGATAGAACATGAGACAATAACTTCTTATGATGAAAAGGATTGTGAGACTAATGCTCGATGGAGAAACAATTTTAACCCATCAAGGAAAATATAAATATTCCATCTTGGGTTACGTATATAATCTGAAGCATGCCTCGATAACCTTCTAATGTTAGCCTCATACGTTTAAACATTCTCATCCTCCTTTTTCCTCAGACTCAGAAATTATCTTTCCATATCTGCTCGATGGTCATGAGGAAACTATTTTTCTATGAAAATCTCTTTCAAATCCCACCATTATATATTTTATACTTCATTTACTTCCTTTGTGTTTTGAATCAATGGACACCATTGATCTGCATCTCCAGTGAGGCGGAAAACAGCTATGACAACTTTTTCCCTTTCGCTACTCCCCAAGGCGTGGAATATTTTCTCTAAAGAACATATCCATTTCTCAGCTACCAATGGATTTTTACACCCATTGAATGTTGGTGTTTTTTTCCCTCATGATGCGATATAACAATGGTCCTCCACTTTTTTCGATCGGGGTGTTCCATACGGGTAAGGTTATTATTCATAACCTAAATGAGTTGTCCCAGTATGGTGATTAACGGATCAGCACCACTTGCATCACCAGCTCCACTATAATTATCTTGAGTAGGAGGTAAATCCCTACATTTAGTAAGTGCATTGATATGGTTTCCATTCCTTCCACTAGGAGCCATTTATAAACAATGTCATACACTAGATTTGTTTATGAATCGCAATACATAAATCCAAACTTGTAAAACATAAATTGAATAGTTTATGGACATAATCCATAATCATAAAAACATTTTCTTTGAAGGAGTATATACTCATAAACCCTTCATAATGGTTTGTAAATAAAATGATAATTATCTTTAGCATATCCCTAGGTAGTGTCGTAACCAAGAGTACGGCAAGGCCTGTTGTCGTGCACCAGTTCTCGTTCGAGTCTATCTCAAAGTGGTGTTTTTGAGTTCTACCCCTAGGGTCATCTGTGCCAGAGCCACCTCTACCTGATCGTATCCAGATAGGGATTTATTTCTTGAAAAACTCACAAAAGTTCTACAATACCAAAATTCTAGGAAGTTCTTCTATATTAATCCTCAAATTCCATCTTAGTTCTATATGATCTAATCAGATTTTATCAAAATCTAGATTCCAAGGATTGAACTAAACTTCCTCTGATACCAAGTGTAACGCCCCAACCGCAGTTACCCAGAGTCAGTGCATTATTACATAACATCGGCATGATCACAAAAGATCAAGTCTCAAAAGACCGATTAGTTTAGAAGCCTTGGAAACACTAGATACATTCATAATTCTTAAATTACATGATAAAGTGAAAAACTAAAACAACATAGTATCTATAGTCCACACACATATCCCCTCAAACTATCCCTGTAGGTCAGTCATAAAATACTTCTTCACATCCTTGGAAAAATAAAACATAGAAAGGGGTAAGCTCAGATTCTTAGTAAGGATAACAATATAGCAGGAAATTTTATAAATAAGAATAAACATTTAATGAAATGTATAACTAAAAAAATTCTATTAAACTTGAACATCATCTTAATATGGAAAAAAATAAAATGAAATAATCCCATTTACTTATTCACATGGAAATTATACTAGTCAAATAATAATTTGCATTATCAATAACCACTTTCATAATGATGGAATGCATAATGCCAGACTATCATAACCACATAGTCAAGGCCTTGTGCCAAGACTACAAAAAATATTTTGTCAAGGCCTTATTCCAAGACACAAGTTTTTCTCATGAGTCCTACCGATGTATCGACGAGCTATAGTGGTCTCCACCCGTCACTTACTAAGTCTAATGCATTCCTTATATAAACAAGTTTAAACATAACATAAACATTCATATTAAAACAAGTATACAAAATGTCAATACACTCTCCATAAACCATGAATGGTATAAAAATAACACATCCATAGTAAAAAATATCAACAAACCTTCAATACAATATGGATGTTTTGTATCATAATAAATCAACATCATATAAGATTAAAATCCATCAAAGGATGTTGACATAAATAAAATAAAATCTATTTGAGAGAAATATCTCTTTTTATGAAATCATTTAAAATTCCTATAATTATAAAATAAAACATTTACTTTGAAAATATCCAAAATTATTGTAAGGGATGCTTCAACAATTTTATAATGGGGTAAAATAGCTACACCCACCGTATATGTTAAAAATACATTCTTACCTTAATTTTGTCGAATAGCTTAAAAAGAATCATGTTTGGAAAATGACAGAAAGATTCCTTTATAAACATCTTATTAAAATTAAAATTTGGGTATAAATGAAATTAACCCATATTCTATAACATAGTAAGAATGTTTTGAAATAAATTTTTATGAAACATGGATGTGGATGATAATGAGGTCCCATTAGATAATTACGTATAAACAACCTCAGATAATGAATAGATTGTAAAATTAACCCTTACGTTGTAATTTTTCTTGGTCTTGGTTATGTTAAACTACTTTATAATGGTGAACTAATTTTTACTAAATTACAAAAGAATCATATACATTAATATGAAATCATATATGATCTTTTAACATTTCTTCATTAATAATATCGTAGTATTATCGTTGTTTCAGGTGTTAACAGATTCATTTTCCTTTATAATATTTATTTTGTGATTCATATTTGTTATATATGGGATTTATATTATTAATATTCATAATGACATCAAGTATTTAAATATTAAATTTAATAACCAAATGAAAATAATTCTTGAATGGATATGATGGGGAATGAATCTCATCGCGTTCGTGGAGACGGTAATTTGTACGTACACACGAGAAACAATATCATTATTTTGATATTAATAAAAATATATAATTGGATGATATATCATATATACAGAATCATTATAATTTTATATTTATTATTTACATCAATTACACATCATTATTTTACCAATCCAAACAATAATGTATTGAATAACAATTACACCACGATGTGGAGACGGTAAGCCGTACGTACGCACGTACGGTGACATGTCATTAAAAGGATGAATAGAATAATGAATTTGGTTGTACCATATTTATAATAACATCATAGTATATATAAGATACTAGATTTATTATTTTAGAATGGAAACAACAAATAAAGAAGAAGTGTAAGTATAAAAGAACATGAATGAGGGTGGTGAAATAATTATCTCTTCTTCGGGGTATTCCTTTTGATTTGATCAAAAGGGCTTCTTAAGTTGGATTTCTGACTAAAATATGGCCTCTATGATGAAGTGAGGGAAGTTGAGAGGGTATTTGGGCAGAGGATGG
Organism: Viscum album; assembly: GCA_963277665.1. Classification (NCBI taxonomy): domain Eukaryota; kingdom Viridiplantae; phylum Streptophyta; class Magnoliopsida; order Santalales; family Viscaceae; genus Viscum; species Viscum album. The sequence goes on along the minus strand of CAUJRU010000082.1, from coordinate 392,837 downwards.
TCAATCCAAACGTCTTTTAAGGTGTTAATTATAGATAATGGGGAGTTCCCTTTTATAAGAGTGGTGTGGAGAAACATAGGAAAAGCTAGAAATATTATTTTTTAATAAAACATTTTTTTGTTTTTATGACTCTAAAATGGATTATTTAAAGTATAAGGTTGGGATATGTTGAAAACCACTCATCCAATAGGTTTTATAAAGGTTTTCTTCACTATATTAACCTTATCTTTTATATTTAACTCTTAGTTAAATAGTGTGACATTTACCATGTCTCTTTCTATTTGTATAATATATAGTTAATAATAAAACTATATACTTCCAAGAGAACCCCATGTTTTTAATTAATGACACTCCTATCATTATATAAGTCCTTTGGCTGAACCATTGATTTTTAGGAATAGAATATCAATCAATAATAAAATATTTGTTTTAAATACTCAATTATGTCAATTTTGACATTATTTAATAATTTAATTGTTTTAATGTTATAACAAAATTATTACATTGGAAAAAACTAATTAAACTAACCTTAATATGTCATATTCACTTATAAAATTTGTGTATGTCATAAAAACCTTGAAATTATTTTTATTTTAATATTTATAATACAATTTATTTTATTCTTTCATTAATAATCTAATCAGTGCATCCTCATTGTGTCATAAATAAATTTAATTATTTAATGTCTGAAAATTATAAAAAAAATAAAATTATGTAGGAAATATTTTTATCTTTCTAATAATATTTATAGTCTAAATGATAACATATATAACCCTTTGTAAAAATTGTTTTTCTATAAGATATATGCTTATTAGATTTTTGTATTTACTTTAACCTAATTAATATAAAGTGTCATTGTCACTTAAAAGGGGCTACATGGGGTCCCAAAATAGACCCAAAGATTCCCATGGTCGGAAATTTATCATCAAATACGGTTAGGATACGATTTAGGGTAATTTAATATTTTTATAATATTATTTATTATCCTTATTTACCGGATTTACCCTTTAACCATTGTAAATAAAATATTTACTGAAATAATTATTCTAAATGTTTAAAAATAAAATTTACCTATTTACACAATTTGGAAATAATGATTATAAATATGGGATCCATTTTTATAAACTACAAACATAGAAGGGGCTGAAATTAATTTAAAATTAATTCCCGTTGTCAAAACAAAAAGCATGTTTTTATGAAATAATAACTACCAAAAGATTGACACTTGTTTATGTCAAATTTAAATGTCAAATTCCATATAATGACCTAAATTATATTAAATGATAAAAATATATTCTGATTATACTTCCAATCCATTCAAATGCGTAATTTATCACTATTAATTATTTCAATTAAAAAAGTTTTTTTAAATTAAAATTTATTAACTTTCACTGTTCATCAAAATAATAAATTATTCAGAAAAGTACCAAAAATTCACCCTAAGATAATTTTGATATTCCGAATCCAAAAATGAAGTCCATTTTGAAAGATAAAATTCATAAAATTTCAAAAAGTGGGTATTACAATTCCTAATGGTTAGTTTCATTGGTTGTGGTGTGTGTTAGAACTCAAAGTTGCGAACAACACACGCTACTATATTATTAAAAGAGAAGTGTACCATGTAAGTTTGGGGTGCTACATTTATGTTTTTCCATAGTGGGTAAATATGATAATTTCATTAGAGGAAGTTTGGACTACCTCCCTTCAATGTAATATGATTCATTCATACAATACGTGGGACGTATAAAGGATGAAATTAGTGAAATTATATATGATATTATAACGGAATTATAAAATACCCATGTATCATTATGTTTTAATACCAATAATTATGCCATAGAAATGAAAGTAGTGTTCATTCGTACGTATTACTTACTGTCTCCATGAACGACAAATTTCATTTCTTATCTCAAAATGTTATGTACTGTTATATTTACATATATATACATGATATATATATATGAAATATATGATATCTAAATCATGAATATAATTCTTGATATAATAGAATTTCTACCACATGGAAAATTTATAATAATAACAAGTTTATTTTTAACTCAACTTCCAAACATCAATAAAATGTATGATATGAACTCAAATAATTAACTAATTTATATAGAAAGGTAACAATTTATACAAAAGGAATAATAAATATAAAAAAGGTTTTTAAGAAAGTATACATTAACTTTATTTTATTATTCAGGAGATTAAATAACGATCGAGTCATATCAGACAAGAGGTAAGGGATGTCGTCTCAATCTCCTTTCATTGAGGCATATTTTGTTTTATACAAGACATTATTTTATACTCTGTATAAAAAAATCTGACTTTCCATTTCATTCAAAATGAATATTTTTATACAATGTGTTTTTCTAAATGAAAAAATGAATGTTTCTTTTTAATGCACGCAGTGACAACGACGTTTTCTGCCATCATGAGTAATATTTGATCTATGGCTTCCTTAACTGGCCGTAATATTTTTAAAATGAAAAAATACTATATATTCTTTTACATATTGTGTTATTGAAAATGGTTCTAAAATTTATTTTTTATTTCAATATATTCGAATGATATATTCGGATTGAAAAGTAGAAATATTATCCTTCCTTTATGTTTGTTTTATATGAGGTGAATATGTTATGGTTCTTGTTCATTTTTTATGTATACGGATGGTTCCGTGATAATATTAGGGCGGGTGAGCCCAAGATATCTCTGAAATTTATTGGGTTATGTGATGTAGGTAAATGTGAATGTTTCTCCTATGATATTTAGGGAATATACTGTGATGTGTTTTTGAAATTTAGCTCCCTGCATGGCTATGAAAGCTACAACATAAGTATGTTATGTATGCCACAATTTACCTTTATGATTTATGATTTCTATGCGTATTTCATAAATCTAATGATTTCATGAGGTATGTTAAAGATCTTATGTTATGTATGTTTTGATTATCTAATGTTTTCTTTCTTTTTTTTTATAACCCTTACGGAGCTTTTTATGCTCATACCAAGTTTTTAAAATGTTTTTCACATGACTGAAAGATGAAAAGGCTCATGGATGGGATCATGGGAATTTCATGCTATCTAAAAAAAGAAACTAGAAATGACTCTTTTTTCGAGAGTTTTTATTTTATGAAAAAATGGAAACTGAGTAGAATTTTCTACTTAGTAAATTTTGACATGTAATGTAATAGTTATGGCCTAATTCTCTAAAACTCTAAACTTGAAAAGATCCTCAATTTGAATTATTCATTTAATTCAATATTATGTAATGTTTTAAAGTTGGGTCCTTATACCATTATATCCACAAATGTAAAAAACTCCCATACCCATAAAGAAACTACCATTGTGTTTTATCCATAATTAACTCATTGAGGATATCTTTTTCCTCCTTATTCAATATATCAACATTTTTATACCTTCTTCTTTATATCATGTTTCCCTTCGAATATATATGACATGTAGAATTGATTCTCACTCATGATACCACATGATACTATTTTATCATATAATGAGATTGTTTGGTACACTAGTTTCCAATGAATAATTCCCTTAATTCCATCAAATAAATAATCAATAAATTTTTTGGATTATCTACATAGTTTTTAACATGAACCACTATAAGTTTAACTTTTTATCAATACATATAATCATTATAAAACCCATTTTATCTAAATGTAATAAATTTTATCTTGATATTCAATCATTACTCCTAAAGTTAAATACATTTTTGTGACGAATAACTTAAAATCCTTCCATTCCATGTTGTCTATTTCATTTTAAAACATAGTGTTTTGAATAAATGACCACCATTGTTCTTCATCCCCATATATATGATATACTTACCTAAAATAGTTTTCTATTTCATTAATACTCATAGTTTCAAATATCTTCTTAATGAAACTTATTCACTTCTCAGATGTAAATTGATTTTTATTCCCACTAAATGATGTTGGTTTCTTACACCTGAAACTGTCTAACATTGGTTTCCTTCATTGTGGATTTTTAGGATACTATATATATTGAATGGTATTTATCATAATATATTTCATGTTCCCTAATAGGGTTTTATTTTTTCTTCACATTTATATATTTCTCTACCTCTACCTTCATTATTATTCTTAAGAGTACAATCCATCCATGGAGAAAGTGCATTGATATTTTTCCCATTAGTTCTTCTAGGTTCATTTTTAAATAATAAAATAAATATATTATATTATAACAGTATGAAACATAATTAATAATCCCAAAATATTTGATAAGCATAGATTAATTTATAAAAAAAAGTATTGTGTGATCACATAATCATAAACATGGTTTCTTTTGTAATGCGTTCAAAAAAATATTTTTGAAATACTTCATAATTGATAATAAAGAAAATGTAAATTATCTAAATCATATACGAAAATAGTTTCAAACCAGTTTATCAGTTAGTCGTGTTGTTTTATACTAGGTAACCATTGAGTCAATCTCAATACACCTTTTTCAAAGTTATAAACCCCATGTATATCTATTCTAGAATCACATCTAATTATAGTATAATGTCATTATTGTATTTCCAGAAAAACCACATAATATATACCTTGGAAAAATATTATTATGTTCTTATGTATTTATCATCAATTTATATCCTAGGGTTAATTTATATAAGATATTCATTTATAATTCTAGTTCCCAAGGTTTCTACTAAAATTTCTCGGATACCAACTATAATGACCCAAACCATTATAGCCTAGAGATGGTGGTAAATTTATTTTAATTTCACTAGATATAAGTGAGTACATCCTAAATGGATAAATATTTTATTTATTCTTTATTTACTAGATACATTCTAGAAATTCAAATTAGAAATTAAAATATAGAATAAATAAATAATTTTCCTTAAGAATTCCATTTTTCCCTTACAATATCCATGATTATAAATAACCAAACACCTCCTTATATATTTAATAAAATATAATAAAATAATTGGGTGAGCTTAGATTATCCGTAATTATATTCATAATTTAAAATCTATGATGAATAAATAATTATAACGAAAATAGAATGTTAAACAACTAAAACCCATTATATTTAAACAAAAACTAGATCATAACAAGGTTGGAATTATGAATGATAAAATAAACCAATATAAATAATAATATGATCTTCAAACCTATTCGTGGATCTTTTAACTTATTGAATAATCACATGGGAATCAACAAATAATATCATATTGTGTAAATAAAAAAGTATTAATGTCATAAATATACCATCAAGGAATTTTCCTAATATATCTTATATAAATGAGTAAGGCCTTGGCCAAATACATAATCTAGTTTTTCTCACAAGACTAACCAATGAATCGAGGGTAATTTGTGGGACCCTCCAATCACTTACTAAGTCTAATTCATTCCTCATATGAATGGTGTTAAAGAAAATAAACATTAATATTAATACTAAAAAACATTCATACAAAATCATAATACTTTCCCTAATCAATATACATAATCACATACCAATCATAGTATTAGGGAAAATGGTATTATAATTTTACATACTCAATCGAAAATATAATAATGAATCTATAGAATTAATTTTGATGGTATCCTTACAATATATTTTCATTATTGTATAATTATAGTGAACATAGTTATAAATGATGGAAATATATTCCATAAAAATTCCATTTAAAATTTTCATATAGTAAATATCCTTATCACATTGAAAATAACATTTAAAAAAGAACATATTGAATAATGGGAAATAGATTTTCATTGAAAAAACCTATTTAATAATTCATGGACGGTTTAATGTAATGAATCGTCATGATGTAGGGAAATTATGTAATTTATGAGTGTGAGAAAAAAATATTCATTTCACATTTTTGGTATAAAGAAGTACCATTGTCCTAAATTCATAGTAAAATTCCTCTTAGAAAATTTAATAAAAAAATCATGGATAAAGATGTGTTTAATATCTAAAAGATTCAAGGACGATCATACTCGGTCCTCAAATTTATAGATAAAAAGTACAATGTGAATAAAAAAAAAGTGGGTGTAATGTCAAGTCAAGTGAGTAATTACACCCATTAGAAATAGAATATACAAAATAAAACCATCTTTGGTTGTGTTGTCCACCTCTTCCTTAAAATGTCGAGTTCTGACCAATCCTTTTTTGGGAAGGATATTGATAGGATGTCTAAACATTATTGAATGTCACTTTGTCCCCACCTTGAGATTCTCTATGGTTTGATTGATATTTCCATGTGCTTTAATAGATTCCTGAGTTTCTCTTGGTTCTTTTAGGGATCCTATATAAAGTTCTTATTTTTAATCATGTCCATCCCCATCTTGATATTCTTACCCTAATAAAACCTTGTGAGTCCCCCTGGGTGATTTTCAATCCAACTATTTTATAGAGGGATCCCAAGAAGATTAATCAGTAATATTCATGATTTCTATTTTTTTACCATCATCCACCAATGGGGCTAGGAAACCCTATATGGAATTCTTGAAAACTAAATCAATAATAGGGAGGATCCCCTAATTTTTTACAACACTTTTTCTCAAGACTATAACGGTATAGTTTATTAAAATAATGTGAATTTATTTATTCCAACATAGAAATTTATTTAATATATATACCTCCAATATATTTATCTTGGGTTATTTCATCACCTACTGATGATTGAAAATATAGGGGTGAGCGTTATTGACGAGGTCCAGACACATTTTGCATACCTTCATTATTTTTATTATCTACATTCAAAAAGGACACCTTCTATGAATAATATAATATTTCCTCAAAAGTTAATGTTCATTGGAAACATCTTCATCTACCCAAGTGGACCCCAAATCTTTTTATTGTGAACTTTTATTAGTTACGACAATAATGTTTTTTGAGATTAGTTAAATATATAGTTGTTTGGATGTTGATGTAGATAGCTACTTCCTTTTTCACTGCATTTTAAAGGCTCCAGTCATGACTAATGATTTTTACCCTTTCAAATCTCAAATAACATATATATATCATTAATAATGGAAACAGCATCCTGATCAGTTTCACACTTTGTGTCAACTTACACTTGGATCTCTCCATGTGATACATTTCTTCCCACATTATCACTATTACCATACATGTCTAGACCATCTTCAGTATAACCAATTATCATAGTCTTTATTTAATGATCACATCAAGAGACCACATATTTTATGGATCATTTAGTTCACTTCACATTGGTCTTAAGAACATGAATTGGTCTGCTAGAATATGCACTAGGAGTCCCTAGGTTAGGCCACATAACAAAAGGACCATAGACTAGATTTCCTGCCTTAACCTGCTTATGGATAGTTCCCAAAAAAGTAATATCAACAAAAGGATTATTGAATTTAAATTGGTCAATAATATGACCTATTTATTGTTATTTCAATTGGCCCCTTTCATATTCCTACAACATATCTGAACTAAATGTCCAATACATTGGCACTTATTCCAAATTCATGAAATCATTCATATTCTTCTCAAATATCAAGACTAAAGCCATTCATATCTAATAGAATAGTTCTAATTGGATGAGTTATATGGTATTCGTCAACTATAATTATATAATATTGGAAATTCCTTGAAATCGTGGGCTGTTAGTCCAATTTGATGGGATATACCACAAATGATTCCACTTCTTAAAGGATTATTGGATGTGAGAAAAACATGGTAAGGACCCTAATCTCTATACATGATTGAATTAAATTTTTTTAACCAAAATGGGATCAAATAGAGTGTAACAATTGGGAATTATAAAGAATATATTCTTAATATAGATTCAGATGAGGTTCCAGTATATCAACTTAAGATCATTCGAGGGGAAAACAATTTAATAAATACATTTAACTATACAAATCAACCTACAACTGTCAAAACACCATATATGAGGGATCTAGCTCTAAAAATAATCCAACCACCAAGTGCATTCCTACTATGTTATCAAGTGATAAATTACCCACAATCTAAAATATTTAACATGATCTGTATGAACTTTTGGATCAGCCCCAATGAATGGGAGGGTTCCATTTTTCATGATTATCTTATAATGGGATGTTTATTCATCAAGATAATTAGAGAAAAAAATATTTATGGAAGAATTATACACTTTATAATTAAGAATAGACTTCTATGATCTGCTATTATTTGAAATAGTGGATATTTTCTCTTATTTGTCTCAATGGCCATCCATGTATCATGCATATACAGATTAATAGGCACATCATTAGTGAAAATCATACATGACTTCCCTAATATAAATTCCACATAATCTCACATTGTAGGTCCAATAAATATGTTGAAAGTATAGAAATATTCACATGATATTTGGATCATCAAGAACATAAACCCTAAACACTATTAGATTTTTGAGAAAAAAGGTCCAATGAAAACCATTTCAATCGAAAAGGGAAATAATGTTTTCTTTTTTTAAATAATTTTTTAATAATTTTAATTATAAAAGAGAGGAAAATAAAACAATAATTTTAGAAATAATGAATCTCTATAATAGAATATAATAAATTTGGTTTACGATAGAAATATAAAAAAATTCATCTAAGGGATGCTTAAGTATTAAAAATCTTGAATGATAAAGAGATAGTGGGAAAAAACATACCACTATGGTATCATTTTAAATGTAATCCATTTGAATAAAATAACCTAAAATGAAAACTAAATAACAAGATGGAAATGGGAATATAACATATTAAATATAATGTATATACACCACACAAAAGTAATAATTGGCGAATATGTCATATGTCCCATGGAATAAAAAATGAGATGAGAAACCCTTTCCTCAGGTTAAAATTATTTCATATGTGTATAATAATCATGTATTAAAAATATAGGATTATTATTAATATATTAAATAATTATAAAAATATATCTCGTACTATATATGATTTACTTATTTCTTTTTATCACTCATTTATATACAATTCTTTATTAAAAATGACTTTTTCAAGTGATAATTATTTCGTTTTTCCTCTATGATTTGGTTTTATGATTTTTCCCTTTTAAATTGACAATGATTAAATAATCCCAAAATTTTTATATATGATATAAATATCCTATGTTTTCATTAAATTTTAATATATGCTAATATATAAAAGTTAGTGATAGAATTTGGATTACACCATTCTTGGGGAAGTTAGGTAATACATATGCATGAAAGTTGATCCGAATTTTCACTATATAAAAAAATAAATGACCTTAAAAAATATATCAAAATTATATTTTCAAAATGATTCCTTATATATCGAAAATGTTATATAAATATTTCTATACTACCTTTCGTGAAAAGTGTTACTAAAAATGAGTCACATCACATCATGAGTTTGTAGTATGTCGTACACATGAGAGATATTATTATATCCCCCGTAGAATTTATTGATTTAAGGTATATGTGATATCATAATTATAGAGGTATAATTATTACCCTCTAAGTAAAATTTAAATAGTAAAAACACATCACATCTATCCATGAGGTTGTAGTTCGATGTACTCTCAAGATACATTATAATTTTCCAATGGGTTGGAATGTATGAATGTAAATGTGATATTATAATTTGAAATGTATATTATTGTCAAAAATATCATATAATATTTTAAATAAATCAATATATCGATCCTTGAGAGGTGGTGTTGGAAAATTACTTATATTGATTGGCGAGGTGGTAGTCTGATGTACTCATGATATTTGGTTTTATTTTGCATTTGATGGAATAACTGATGTATATAGGTAATCACCAAAACATAATAAAATATCATTATAGGAAAGATACTTAAGATATTATATAATTATTATTAAATACTATTTTTAGGATTTGTAAGAAAAAACATCATAAAATTTCTCATTTAAAAATGTCAACTTTTCTTCAAACAACTTCTACATAGTTGCACCAATAGACTCCCTGCGATGGATTTCTAATCAAATGAATCACTATAAGATGATTTTATGGATTTATGGAATGTATTAGGGTATCATTTGGTTTAACCAATAGAATTTTTTATTGTCTTGAATAGAGGATATTGGTGGTTTTTATAAGTGTGGGAGTGGAAAAACATGGAATTTTTTAAAAAGAATAACTGATACCCAAGTTTTTATCCATCCAAAAGACATTCAAAATAGGGAAGTTTTGGATAATAAAAGTTATAATGTAAATATGCGTCTACTAAATAGTATTTGTACATGTTTGTTTCATTTTTTTCAACCAAATAGTGTTTAATTTAACCACATAGTTAACTAATTTTAACCCAATCCGTGGTGAATAAATTTTAATGTTTTATTATTCATTATTAGAAAAAACTAAGTTAAACTGAATATAAATTATTAAAATAGATGGATACAAATATGTATTCTATTTTTTTAAATTAAATTTAAATATGTGGAAGAAAAAAATTGAATATTAATCCACCAGATGCATCCAAAAAAATTTTAAAGGAAAAATTTCAAAATTTTAAAAAGTTTTATTATATGAATTCAATATTTAATCGGGTTGAAATATTTAAATTTGGTAAATTTTAATATATTTGAACTATTATTACTCTAAATATGATTTAAAATATCATTTATCATTGTAAATAATTTAAAAATAAAGAATTTGTTTTTAAAAAAATTAGTACTTTTCCCAATTTATAAAAAACATTCATCTCACAAAATTCATAAAAATTTAGCATAAGATAAAAAATAAATTTAAATTTAGAAAATGAAGTCTAAATTTTAAAATATAATTTATAAATATGATATAAATTAATTTTAAAGTATGTTTTTAAACCATTACAATTCATTCTTTAAGAAAAATTCATCTTTTCTAGAAGAATTTTCTTTTCAAATGGTTCATATTAATTCTATAATATATAAATAACCATGGATATATTTTCAAATTTTGTAACCCATATTTTTTTTTAAATTTATTTATTCTTATTCAAACCTACCAACATTAATTTTATGTTATAATGGTCATATTTAAACAATAGTAGTTTTTATAGTATATTGTTTCACCTCTTCCTAATATTGCGTATATCACAAGATATCAAAGATATTTTATGTATATAAAAGGAAATATATAACATATTATATATGTGATAAATTCACTTCTATTTTGGGGTGATATGTCCTATATTCTATCAAACATAATGTTCATCTTTTAAAATATTGGGGTGTCACATCACTTATTTTTAATCAAATGATATCACGATTATTAAGGAAAACATAATTTGAAAAGAAAAATAGAAAAATGAAAATAATTATTTAAATAATTAAGAATTCAAGACATTGGTAAATTATGTTCATGTCACAATCAATATAAAACAATTATTTTATTTATACCTTGATTAAAATGTTAATTGTCAAACAAATAACAAAAAGATTCTACATAAACCATTAATTATAAAATAAATCATGTGTACTAATGACTTTAAACAATATTTTATGTAAATTTAAAATCCTTATTGAAATAATTTTATAAAACATGGATATTTATGATTATGTTTTTATAACTAAATAAAGAAGAAATTTTTTTTTCTTTTCATAATATCATTTTAAACACTTTTTTGATTTCAATAGAAGGGAAAATGGTTCTAAAATTTGAAAATTAAATATATAAAAATAATATAGAAAATATTTAAATATGATTAAGATATAATAATAATATAATTTATTTAATGTAAATTAGAGCTTAAACAACCACAATACAAATTGGATTGAAATATAAATCCATTTCATCATTGGTGCCTTTGGATTCATATTTCGACTCAAAAGAATAAAATAAAATAAAACATTGAGTAACATGTGAATAGGATATTAGTAATTCAAAATGTCAAATAGTAAGTATATACACCACATAAAATAAAATAGTTATAAAATATGTTGAATTTCCCAATGAAGGTAATTGAGACTGTAAATTCATACAAATAAAATATCATTTAATTTAGAATTAGAAAATAAAGATATCTTGTTTAAAAAAATTAATCAAAAAAATATTGGGTGAAATTAAACATAAATTAATAAAATTCCATTTCACATATAATCATGGAATTATATTTTAATTCAATAAGTTAAATATTCCAGTGAAAGGAAATTGGGTTAAGAAATCCCTTACCGATGTGATAACATCGAGATAAAAACCCCTTGGATAAAATAAAATTTACTAAACAAAAACTACCATTAAGTATGAAGGATTCTTGACATAACATATAAAAGTTATATATATATATATACCATTTAAAATAAATTATGAGTGTAATATGAAAATATGAATCAATAAAGAAAAATCGATATGAAATATTTAACCTCAAGTCTTGCCATGTTATATATGAAATTTTACATGAGTATATCAAAAATATATCCAGTAATAGATTTCTTAAGAAAATTTTAAATGATTAATGATTTATATATAAAGCATTTTTGTATTTGTTTTCATTGAAAAATTGATTATATAATATCTTAATTCCACACCATTTGTTTTTTAGGAAGTTTGGTTCATAACATCGAAATGACTCTGTTATGTTGTTAACAGTGGAAGGCATCATTGTACCATAAAATCTAGAATAATAATTACGTAAAAATAATAATTCTTTTAGTTTTAACATAATCTTATATAAAACTTGTATGTTGGTTATTAAAATGATTATTTTATAATAAAGAAGACATTAGGTTGTATGTATCCATGAGTTAGATTACACTTTTTGAATGAAAATGATTGAAAGAATGTATGAATTATTTCATATTCACAAAATTATTATTATATAAAGAAAAAACTATTTTCCCTTAAAATAATTTATATATGACATCCATGTGATGCAAAGTTGAAAAATGAAACACGTCAATTTTTCGAGGTTGTAATCCACACATATACACAAACGATTTTAACATTTTTTCATCGATGGAAATGTATGAAAATAAATGATATTATATATATATATATATATAGATATTTATGTCATAAATATAATATATAAAAATTAAATCCATATTTATAACTGTTCATGATAGGGACTGTTGGAAAATAATTGGAATCAGTTCACGAGGAAGTAGTCCATCATACACATGAATGATTGTTTCATTTTCCATATGATCTAAGAGAAAATGGATTATATTTAATATATTAACATAATAATATATAATTATATAAGAGATGCCTTTGTTATTATACCACAATAGTTATAAGTGTTTGATGTTATATAGAATAAGAAATAAAATGAAAATTCTCTATTAAAAGAAGTGTATCTTCTTTGGAAAACATCATTTTATTTACACCTTAATCCCTATGAATTTTGTTTTTTTAAAATAAATAAGTCCTATAAAATATTAGCATGGATTATAATAATATATTTTTTTTTATTGGAAAAATATAACATTCCTTACTGTGTGGATAATACATGACAGGGGTTTCCTTTTATAAGTGAATGGTGGAGCACTGATGGAATTACTTAAATCAATAAATTAATATAAATAAATTTTAATTGAAAATTACCCAAATTGGTAAAATTATATTATAGTATTATGTTTAGTGTAAATACACTAATAAAAAATTTAACTATTTTTCAAATAATATTAACCATGTAAATTTGGTTTAACCCCCATTAACACTTTTGATGGGTAACATGGTATCAAAAAACCTTACTCTCTATGGGTGAAAAAGTTAATATAAGATAAGAATTGATCCCTAAATGGACATTGATTTATATTCTAAACCATACTATATTAACATTACAAAATAGTGATTTTTTGTAGAATTTATGTTATTTAGTAAAAAATGATTATTTTAAAATATCATAAATGTCTCTTTTTGAATTATTCAATAAATTTGAAAAAAAATTTCGTAATGATAATAATGGAATTATAATATAAAATTTTAAAACATCCATATTATGTTATATAAATCTATAAAATTTTCTATACCCTATATTTCAAATAAAAACTATTACATTTAGTGTTTCTATAATCATTTACATGATTTTTATAATTCTTTCAAAATCACATTGTTGGTGTTATGTAAGAATTTAAGGTAATTATTAAATCACTAAAAATTGAAAATAAATTACCATTATAATAATATTTATTTATTTATTATAAAATATTAATATTCATTTAGAACAGATTTTTATTATCATGTTAACATATATGTCAAATTTAGAAGCGAGAGAGTGAAAATTTGTATTTTACATTAATTAAAATAATATATTTGTAATTATAAAAGAAAAATTGAAAAAATATTCCATAAAATTTTGTCTTGGATGAGGATTTCTGATCCATAATCATAAAATATATTAATTTCATGATTTTTGTTTGTTTTTAGTCTTGAATTGTCTTAATTTTAACATTAACTACTTGATTTACCGTAATTGAGGTATCAAATAGTTTTTTATGATAAATATTCTAAATGAAAAAATGGATCTCCATTACAAATTTTTTAAATTGGTTAAAAATATATTTCAATTATTAAATATGAAATTATATTTTTCGGCCTAAATAAATTTTAATATAAATTCAAAATATTAAATGAAAAATTGTTTTTATAAAAATTCATTTTTATGCCATAGAATGAACTTATAACAAAAAAATGTATAATGATAACTAATATGTAATTAATTAGATTAAATATAATTATATAACATTTAGTTTAATCTTGGATCTAATTAAAATAATAATGGGATATATATTTATATTTTTAAATTTCTATGAAATTAAATATATTATCTTCTCAAAAAATATTTATAATAATTTTTAAAGAGAACATTTTTTAAATCAAAAAAACTACTTTTCTAAAAATTTATAACTTGTTTTATTATAATTAAAAAATAAATTTTTATTTATTAGTATAATTATATGTTTTCTATTATAGTTTTTCTTATTCATATATTCCAATTCAATTTATGTTTATTAAATAGATTAAAATGGTTGTTATGGTTGGAAAACCCATTCACACAATATATATTAAAAATATATATCCTTTTTTAAATATTTCAAAAAAGTAATAAATCATCCTTTTGGTTAAAATTGGAAATATTACCATCAAAAAAATTATCAAATCCAAATATGACATATTATTTTCATAAAAATTATTTAATTAAACTTAAAAGTATTTTTAAAACGAGATTTCAAATGATTTGGATATGGTATAAAATATTCTCTATTATGAAGAGAAATAAGATCCTATTTTATTATAAATATTTCATTTCATGATTCTTGTGAAAGCAGGAGGAAATTATTTTAGAAGACATGTAAACTCTATAAATATCCACATGATGATAATATAGAAGGGATTTGTGAATGAGAAATTGTGATATTATTTTAATGAAAATGTAGGCAATTCTGAAACTGAGATAGTAAAAATAATTTCATACCATTATAGTATCTATGGAATTCTGCCCCCTTGGATGTTAAAAAATTATTTGAAACTTTAAAAAACATTTATAAATATATATTCATGATAAATGTTGAAAACAATATATATATATTCCGCATTACATCAAATGGGTGCATAACACAAAACATGTCTCGATGATATTTATATTTAAAAAAAGAACTAGTTACCTTAAACATCAACATATTTGAACTTTATTTGACCACATTTATAAAGATTTATGTTATTTTGTTAAAAAAAATATAATAAATTTATTCATATAAATGGAAATTAAAATATGTTCAGATTTTCTATTCAATACCAAATCACGAAAAAGTTACCATTAGGTGTTAACGGTTCATTTTTATCTTGCACGTATTTTTATAAAAGTTCCATATCTTATTCAAATGTTATATTTTCTCCATCTTTATAATTTTATTGATGATATTAATATAATTTTATTTCATTAAATTCACCTATATATACTATACATGTCAGTTGGTGAAAAAAATGAAATATATCCACTCATGAGGCAATAGTCCACATATACAAACGAGAAATGTTTCTATCTTCTATTAAATGGTAAAATATATGAATTTTTTTTATCCCATATACAAAAAAACATGCCAATAATACAACTATATCATTGTTATTATATTATTTTTAAAAATGATGATTGAAATTTGGTAGGTGAATTAATTAACATGAAAAGTGTCAATTAATATGATTACCACTTATTTTTTGAATTCCCTTTATATGTTTACTTAAGAAACATATTTTTAGTATTTCATGAATAAATAAACCACTTTAAAATCTATAAAAATGTTGGGGATAGATTTTTTTGGGTTGTTGAGATATTTTTCTGTTGGTTGTGTGAAGAATATGGGATAGGTGGTCTCCATTTTTAGTGAAGGAATGAACACACATCGAAATAGTTAAAACATTTAAATACATACAATTATTTTCAATGTGAATGTTTAATAAATTTGAAAACATTCTCACATCTATGTTATTATATGATTTAAATCCATTAAACCAAAAAAATGTACATTTTTTTAAGTGATATTGTAAACCTTATCATTTTGTTTACCCCATTGGTTAA
Source organism: Viscum album (assembly GCA_963277665.1). NCBI lineage: Eukaryota > Viridiplantae > Streptophyta > Magnoliopsida > Santalales > Viscaceae > Viscum > Viscum album. The sequence continues at coordinate 376,365 of CAUJRU010000082.1, read as the reverse complement.
CTAATTTTAACAATACCCATAATAAAAAAAATCATTCATAACGCGTGATAAATAGATATATATATATATATTAAAAATAAGATCACAATAAGTCAATGGATTACAGTTCCTACCATATCTCTTCCCTATTGTCCTATTTAAATAATTTTTATAAATTTTAAATCATTATATACAATAATATTTAACGTAAAATACAACTAATGCCATTTTTATAAATATTACCATTATATGACATTAATGGAATAAAGACACGTATCAGATTTGAATATAACCACTTTATAAAATAATATTATATTATTAGTTACCATAAAATTCACGTGACACCATATTTCATAAAAAAAATTAATTTTGATGTTATTAATGTAACTTATATTGATTTGTCTTCTACATTTAATGAATTATGTTTGCATTGTGTATGAATTTAATATAAATATACCATCCCTAAAGATTAAAATAAATTATCATAATTAGAATAAATATATTTTTTTTAAAATAAACCTTAATATTCGGTAAAAAAATATTATCTCTATGAAAAAATAGGATAAATTAAATTAAATTAAGTGACATTTTTGAATTTCCTATTTCGAAACATAATATTAAGATATTTTTCAATAAAAAATGGAACGAGGAATCCATATGTTTAAATATATGAAGGGGTTAGTCTAATTAAAATAATCCAATGAAATATTTAAATTGTTACTTGTGATTTTGAAGCCATATTAAACAGTTTTAGCTTTATTCATCTCATTTTAAAGTTTATTAAGGTGATGTATTTTACAATGTTTATTATTTATATTCTGTACAAATAATTGGTTTCTATTTCACAAAATGGATCCTCAAGATTATATATATTTATATATTCCAATTTATAAAAATCCATTTCTATATATAGTATAAAATTATTATAAAACAAACATGAAAATGTCATGAATAATTATTTTTTTGGAAAATTAATTTTTCATACTTATGGTAATCATAAATTTTTTTATGACTTTTAGAAATTATTACATGAATCTAAATTCATATAAAAAAATTATAATTTATTATTTTTATTTAAATATTTAATCATTATAGATTATTTTGACTAATTAAAAATGAAAATTATTATGCACCTAAATATATATTACTGAAAACTAACACATTTACCTAATAATGATATAGTTTTTATTTATATCAAATTTATTATCAATATATGATTATTTATATATATCTGGACACAATATTATAAATTAACATAGAATTAGTTAAATACTATAATTTAAGTTATACATAAAATCATATTTTTTGAGGAAAATAAAAAAAAATTATTTCTAGGAATAAATTTAAATAATGATTTCAAAATATTGGTTCATCCTATCAAATTATAATTTTTGCGCCACTCAATATTAACATTTTCATAGTTTTATAATTTTTCCGATAAAATTATAACATACTATAATTAAATAATGAGTGTTATAATCAAATTTACTTATTTATTTTTATTGTTGGGCATTGGGTTTTCACCTTTTGTTACTGGAATTTTATTTTTAATCAATATAGATATTTTGAAAATATATTATTGGACGTTTCGCTTTTAAAATATTTTTCTATACCTTTTATTCTTGTGTTTATTGTGTTTCTCTGGTTATGTATATCTACTATATGTTGTATATGATATTCCCTATAATATGTAAATTTCATATTCTTAGTGCCAGTGAATAACACATGGACAATTAATAGTGGGTTTGGGTGGCACACCACGCTTATGGCCAACCAACCTGGGGACCCATTGGGTTGAATCATCCATCCAACATTACAATTTTTATTCTAAATGTAGGACAATATAAGGAAGAGGGCACCCACACCTAGGGGGTCATAAAAAATCAAGGCCAAGGGGATCACCACGAATCACATTCACCCCCTCCAGTTTAGAATGATACACATTAAAAATGAATAAAAACTAGGATACAGCTGACCATAACAAATTCTACTAAGTCCGAAACTTTGTTCCCCTCACGCTATGTATGGGTGACTCTAACGTTGATAATAAAAAGAGCCATGCATTGTCTAATTGTATAGGACATTGACTAGGGAGTGGTACCTTTACCATGCATCACTTCATGAATAGTCATAGAGTCTGTTTCATGTTGTGCAATGATAATGTTTATTTGATTGCACAAGGACAGCCCTATAAGAGCCATAAGAGCCTCGGCCAAAATAGCATTCACACTTCAATAATAGGCTTTGAATGCCAGGACCACACTCCCCCTATGGTCACGAAGAACTCCCCCACCTCACATGTCACCAATTACACAATAACCATCAGTATTAAATTTGATTCCACCCTCTAGAGGTAGATCATCATGTTTCATGAGAATAATATTCATTCATAAAAGAATAATATGTGACCACACAAGCCCTTATTTATTCGTTAAATATATTTAATTCTAAAGTCAATAAATTAATATGTAGGGTTTCCTCTGGAATGCATTAATTCTACTCAACCCACATTGGTATCAAAGTTGTTCTCTATCAAACCCATATATCTCAATACATGTGTCCACCGAGTGTACTAATTATCACTAAAATTATAATAATGTAATAATTCCAAAGATTCCAAAATAATATTAAAGAATAAATAAAAGGAAAAATAAATTAACAATAGGTTTTTAGGAATTTTGTGGAAGAACAAATAGCCACTAAATGATTCATGCTTCATTCTATAAGTCTTCAATGATATGTAACACCCCAAGATTTCATAGTACGTTATTTCTTAAAAGTAAATAATTATCTTGAAATACACGCAACATTGAGTTCAAGCGCACCACGACATACCAAACTAGCCATTCAAAAGTGGTTATGAATAGTATTAACTGAATTTAAATCTTTATATAATCCTTATAATTTTAGAATCCATATTATAAGAACAATTCATTTTTTTCAGATAAAAGATGTATTTTTCAAAAAAATAAAAATTTACCCCCTTTTAATGTTGAACAATTTTTAAATCCAATATTTGAAACTTTAATATATTAAATTTGACAAAATAAACATTTTCTTTATAATCGGGACATAAGAATTTAGTTTCAACAAATTTTTGGTGTTTTTCTGATAACATTCATATTTGGGTGAATAGTTAAAAAATACTATATTTTAACTAAAAACAATTTTTTTAATCAAAATAATTTATAGTTTTTAATTATAAATTTTAATGGTGTGAAAGTATAATTGGATTATATTTTTACCATTTAATCCAATTATGGTCAATATATGTAATTTCACATTGAAATTGGACACAAACAAATGTCAATCTTTTGGTAGTTATTATTTCAAAAAAATGCGGTTTTTTGTTTTGAATATCGAAATTAATCAATGAAACTTCTATGTTTTTAAATTGGTAAAAAATAATTCATTTTTGAATTCAAAATATCAAGATTATCTTTGGGTGAATTTTTGGTATTTTTTTGAAAACATTCAATTTTTGATGAATAGTGAAAAACACTGTGTTATTGTTAAAAACCAAGTTTTTATTTAAATAATTATTTATTTTATTAAAAATTTATTTTAGGTAAAATTAGATAAATAATACCTAAATAAGTTGAATTTAATTCATTGGAGTTAGTTTATAAAATTTAAGATATTTATAAATTTTATTGAACTTTTTACCGTCTTTTATCCACATCCTAGGAGCATTTGCAAATTTGCATAAAACATAATTTTACTGCTTCTGTGAATTGAATATCAAAAATCTGAAATACATGATTGATATAAATAAGTAAAATGTGGTTCAATAAGATGAAAATAATATTTGGTGAACAGTAACTTTTGACTTTTATTTACCACGGTTAAAGTTTAATAGGGTAATTCAAGGTAAAAAAATATTATGATAATAAAAATTAACTTAAAACATGTCTTAAACTTATTGGATGAGTAATGGCCGACCATGTCCATACTTGGGTGGATTTTGGGACCCCATGGAGCCTCTTATGCATTTTAATGACACTTTATTTTAATTAACCTAAAGTAAAGTAAAAAATGACATAAACAAATATCTTTTAGTAAATAAATTTTTACATGTGGTTATATATGTTATATTTTCGACTATAAATATTAATTGGAAAGATAAAATGATTTCCTAAGTAATGTTATTTTATTTATATTTTTTAAAAAATAGATAATTTAAATTTTATATGAAAAAATGATGATGCATTGATTACCTTATTAATGAAATATTAAAATAATAGATATCGTAAATATCCAAATAAATGTAATTTGAGACTTTTTATGAAATACACAAATTTTATTTGTTAATATGAAATATTAGGGTTGATTAAATGAATTTTTTTCAAAGTAAAAATTCTGTTATGAATTTATCAAAAAGAAAATAGAAAATAGTATCAAAATTCACATAAAAGAGTTTTTTAAAACAAATATTATATTATTAACTGATATTCTATTTAAAAAAATATAAGGATCTTAAAAAGGTCTTAAATAATATTATATACGTCATTAATGAACCACTTGTGGTTTTCGTGGAAGTATATAGTATGTTTATTAACCATATAATATAAAAATACAAAAAGACCTCGTAAATGTCGAACTATTTAACTAGGAGTTAAATAAAAAATATTAGGTTAATATATTGACCCAAACCTATATAAAACCTATTGTTTGAGTGTTTTTTGACCCATATACACCATATCCTTTAAATAATCCATTTCTGAGCCATTATAAAACAAAAATGATTCTATTATAAAATAATATTTATAGATTTTTCTTAAGGTACCCCTTACCCCTCTTATAAAAGGGCACTCCCCCTGCCCTCTAATTCACACCTTCAAATCCATTTGGCTCCACCAACCCCTATCCAAATACTCTCTCAACTGTCATAACTTCATCATAGAATCCTTCCATCAATCATAATGCCAAACTATGGACCTCTTTTGATCAAACCAAAAGGAATAACCCGAAAAAGATGTAAAATATTTCATCACCTCTTTCAAGTTCCTTTCTTCTTCCACTTCCTCTTTCTTTTTTGTTTCCATTATAAAATAATTACTCCATTAACTTATATATAATGTGATGTTATTATTAATTTGGTAAAACCATATTCATTATTATATCCACCATTTGAATGAAATGTCACCATATGTGTGTACGTACGGCTTACCGTCTCCACGTCATGGTGTAATTGTTATTCAATACATTATTTTTTGGATGGATATAATAATGATGTGTAATTGATGTAAATAATATATATAACATTATAATTATTCTGTATATATGATGTAACATCTAATTATATGTTATCTTAATATCAAAATAATGATATTGTCACTTGTGCATACTTACGGATTACTGTCTCCACGAACGCGATGAGATTCATTCCACATTGTATCCATTAAAGACTAATTTTCATTAGATAATTAAAAATAATGTTTAAAGAATTAATATAATTATCAATATAAACAAGATATATCATATCTATAAGAAACATTACTTACATAACAGATTATATAAAGTAAAATGAATTAGTTAACACCCGAAATGACGATAATACTAAGATATTATTAACAAAGCAATGTTAAAAGATAATATATGATATCATATTAAGGTATATGATTCTTTTATAATGTAATAAAAAATATTTCACTATTATACAGGACGTTAACCTTCCCTCAGCCAAGGAAAAGTAAATGGTAAGGTATAATTTCACAATCTCATTATTATCCACAATTGTGTTTACGTACGTATCTACTGGGATATATTTATTCTCCATGTACATGTTTAATAAAAGAGTTTTAAAAGGGATTATTTTTTAGGAAATTTTTACTAAAATATCATTTTAAATGGTTTAAATATTTATTCTTCTAAATCATTCTTCTTAATTTTAATGTTTTTAAAATGGTTTTTAAGGATTTATTTATATGTACATGAATGATTTGAAAATGTTAATTCCTTTCAAATGTTTCAAAGTGGTATGGGAAAATTTGACTAAAAAATGTCTCTAAATGTATTTCTATTTAAATTGTGTGACATTTAAATGTTATTATGAAAAAGGAATATTTATCACAAAGGGTTTTACAAATCATTTTAATCTATATCAACATCTTTTGATGGATTTTAAACTTGTTTGTTGTTTATTTATTATAATAAAAATATTATGTATTGTGTTGACTATTTTGTGATATGTTTGAATGTGGATGTGTTATTTTTATACCATTCCTAGTTTATGGTTAAATTACTGATATTTCGTATGCTAGTTTTAATATGAATGTTTATGTTGTGATTTAACCTTTTCATATGAGAAATTTATTGGACTTAGTATCTGACGGGTGCAGCCCGCTATAGCTCCTCGATGAATCGGTAGATCTCATGGGACAAATAAACGTTTAATTGGATAAGTCCTTTCACATTTTGATATATGGTTTTGGATGAGACCGTAATCATTATTAGACATCTTTGTCGAGGCCTTGAAAAAATGTTTCAGAATGTCCGGAATTATACATTCCCACATTATGAAAATATAATTGATGGTTCATGTGGTCATTCGACTAGTAGAATCACTAGGATTATTTTTTATTATGGAATTATTTACTCAGCTCATATTCCAGCCATAAATGTATCCATGTTTATTATTATTAAACTCATGTGGTTTCAATTATTCACCATGCTTAATATTTATGTTATCTTCCACTGTATTTCTTACCCTTACTGAGCATTTGAGGTCACCCCTTTCTTATGTTTCATTTTCCCAGGATATTAAAAGGTTCGTTACGAGTGACTTGAGGCATAATCTAGGAGGCATGGATGTTTCTAATTGAATAAATTTGTGTTGTATTCCTTTTCAAGTTGTAAAGTTTAACTTATGTATGAATCTTGTTTCCAATAATACTAAACTGGTCGGTCTTTCGAGACAAGATTTCCTTGTGATCATGCCAAAGTTACGTCATCATGCAATGACTATGGGAAACTATGGTTGGGGAATTATAGTTGGTATCGGATAAAGTTTAGTACAAACCTTGGAAACTAGATTTACATAAACTCTTATTAGAGTACATAACCCTAAAATTGACTTTGAGGATTAATATAGAAGAACTTCCTAGAATTTTGGTATTGTAGAGATTTTTTGAGTTTTCCAAGAAATACATCCCTGTCTTGATACAAGTAGGTAGAGGAGGCTCTAGCACAGATGTACCTAGGGTTAAAACTGGAAAACACCACTTTGAGCTATACTCGAATGGGAACTGGTGCACGACAATGGGCCTTGCTGCACTCTTGGTTATGACACTCCTAGGAGATATGATTAGGATAATTCTCATTTTCATCACAAATCATTATGATGGATTTATGAGTATATACCTCATTAAAGAAAATATTTTTATGATTTTGGATTATATTCATAAACTGTTCAATTTACGTTAGGTATTTTACAAGTTTGGAATTATTCATTGTAATTCATAAACTAGCCTAGTGTATTCCATTGTATAGAAATGGTGCTCATTACAATGAATGTGAAATTCAGTAATACATATAATCCAAAGAGTAAGAAGTATCATATCATTCACGGTATTAAGCCAACAATTAGAAAGAATATAGTCTCCCATGTATTCCCAACATATGAAGAAATAGTATCATTTGTTAATAAGATAAGTAAATAATTCTACAAGTCCTATTTCTTTGAAGGGAAGAAAGATAAGAAAAGGATAGAAGATAGAATGATGGGTAAAGGGAAGAGGGAAAAGAATGATTTTCCAATATGTGATAACTATGGAAAGAATCACCTTGGTAAATTCTGGAAGTGAATGGTAGTTTTTTTTAAGTGTGGAGAAAATGGAAACCATGTATGTGATTTCAAGGGTAAGAAAAAAGTTTCAAAAATACAATGCTTCATCTGTATGGAGTTAGGACACTACGCAAATCAATGTCTAAATCATTAGAGTATACCCCAAAGGCTACTATTGGATAATAATAAAGTTCTGATACTACTGATGATGAAGAGGAATGATTAGATTTCTTACGTTGTTATTAAAGTATTGTGTCATTTGAGTATTGTATTAATGATTTACATGTTATAGTAATTATAGAGTATATAAGAATTGTACTATAGTACAATTTCATTAAGGACTTGAGATTGTGTGGAATACGCAAAAGTGACTCAATAGTTGGTTAAATTTTTGGAAAATATATTATTGAGAGAAAGATAAACCATAATAGGTTTCTGATATCGAGGTAGCGATTTTATAATAAAACATGATTTATTTGGATAAATTATATTAGATATTATTGACTACCTTGAAACTAATTAATGATTTGTATGTTCCTTCATTTTTGTAGTTTAAAACATTTTTGGATAGAAGGGGTATAACAATTATTCTATAAGGAATAAGGGATCATGAATGTAATCAATAAGGCTTTATGGTAATTCAGGATGTTATAGTGTTTTAAAAGAATATATGATGAAGGTGTTCACATGTTATTACATGGTGAAAAGGAGCTTCATTGTGTTTGCCTTACTTATAAATTTTGGACTTGGACAAAAGTATTTATGATAATTCTAGTTTGATATTATTTTTGGATTTCCATAAAAGGGAAACCCGGATGTCAGGCGGAAACTCATCGCGTCTGGCAAGGCTGTGAGACTTGAACCCGCAAATGAAGGGTGAAAAGGGTGTATCACCTACCATTGGCCCATGTGATGTCCTTGATTGAATAATGTAGTTTTTTAAAGGTTTTGGAAGATGAATTATAAATTCATTTTTTGAACACTATATGAATAACACAAATATAATATTTTTTAAGTTCTATTATCTTTTAGAGTGAAAGATTAGTTTATGGTAGAAATTAGTTAAAGGATGGAACTCTACTTGTCAATTATATTAATTTATTCTCTTATTCTATGAATAAATTAATTCTTAAACTTTAGGTATGGGATATTAAAACTAAAAATGTGTTATCCTAATACCTTATGTTTTGTTGAACTGATGATATTTTAAATCATCCTAGATTGATGGATTTGAGGCTCTCAATTCTATAATATTTTGTGACTGATGACCTCAATCACTCTGTATAAATATTTATGTTTTTCCTTAATTTATGTGTCTTTAATTTCCATTAAGGTTCTCCTAATCGAGATCATAATTTGATGCTGACTTTTTCGTTCCCTTTTTTCCTCTTATCAAAACTAAATTTTATTAACCCAATTTTCGATGAGGGTTTTCCCAAAAAGGTATTTTATATTTTAAACCTAAAATTTTTGAAGAAAATTTTCAAATTACGAGGACACAATTTATTGAAGGAGGGAATAATGTAACACCCCATGATTTCATAGTATGCTAGTTTTTCAGAGTAATTCAATAACTTGCACTACACGCAACACTTAGTTCAAGCGCACCATGACATACCAAACTAGCCATTAAAAATCAGTTATGAATAGTATTAACTGAATTTTGAACTTTATATAATCCTTATAATTTTAGAATCCATATTATAAGAAAACATTCATTTTTTTCAGATGAAAGAAGTATTTTTCAAAAAATGGAATTTTACCGCCTTTTAATAGAGAACCCTTTTTAAATCAAATATTTGAAACTTTTATGTAATCAATTTGACAAAATAAACTTCTTATTTTGATTCAGGAAATAATAAATTAGATTCAATAAATTTTTGGTAATTTTCTGATAAATTTCATATTTGGGAGAATAGTAAAAAATACTATATTTTATCTCAACAAATATTTTTTAATCTAAATAATTTATATTGTTGAATTTAAATTTTAATGTTTTTGAAGTATAATTATATTATATTTTTACCATTTCATCCAAATATGGTCATTGTAAGTAATTTAAATTTGAAATTAGACATAAACATGTGTAAATATTTTGATAGTTATTATTTCTAAAAAATACACTTTTTGGTTTTGAAAACTGGAATTAATTAATGAAAATTATATGTTTTGAAATTGGTAAAATAGAATTCATTTTTGAATTCGGAATATCAAAATTATCTTTGGGGGAAATTTTGGAAGTTTTCTGAAAACATTCAATTTTTGATTAATAGTGAAAAACACTGAGTTATTGTTTAAAACTGACTTTTTATTTAAATAATTATTTACTTTATTTAAATTTATTATAAGTCAAAATATATACATAATACCTATATATATTCAATGTAATTAATTGGAGTAAGTTTATAATAATTTTAGATATGTAAAAATTTTATCAAACTTTTTATCGCCTTTTACCCACATCCAAGGAGCATTTGAAAATTTGCATAAAACTAAATTTTACCGCTTATGTGAATTGAATTTAAAAAATCCTATATAAATTGTTGATATCAGTTTATAAAATTTCGTTCAATAAGATGAAAATAACTTTTTGTGAATGGTAACTTTTGACTTTTTTTCCCCTATTATAGGTTAATAGAGTAATTCAAGGTAAAAATACTATTATAATAATAAATAATTAACATAACACTTTTCATAACCTTATTGGATGTGTAATGGCCGACCTTGGTCATTGTTGGGTCGATTTTGGGACCCCATGGAGCCACTTATAAATGATAATGACACTTTATTTTAATTAACTTTATGTTAAGCAAAAAATGACATAAACAAATATCTTTTAATAAATAAATTTTTAAATGGGGTTATATAAGTTATATTTCAGACTATAAATATTCATCGGAAAAATAAAACTATTTCCTACATAATGTTAGTTTATTTATATTTTTTCGACATTAAATAATTTAATTTTTATATGACACAATGATGATGCAGTAATTACATTATTAATGAAATATTAAAATAATTGATATTATAAATATCCCAATAAATGTAATTTGAGAATTTTTGTGAAATACACAAATTTTATAGGTTATAATTACATTTTAGGGTTGATTAAATTAAATTTTTGTGAAGTAATAATGTTGTTATGAATTTAACAAAAAAAATAGAAAATTGTGTCAAAATTGACAAAAAAGAATTTTTTAAAACAAATATTATATTATTAATTAATATTCTATTCCTAAAAATATAGGGTTCTACCAATGGTCATAAATAATATTATATATGTCATTAATGAACCACTTGAGGTTCTCTTAGAAGTATATAATATATTTATTAACCATAAAATATAAAAATACGAAGAGACAAGGTATATGTCAAACTATATAACAAAGAGTTAATTCTAAAAGATAAGGTTAATATAGTGACCCAAACCTATCTAAAACCTATTTCTTGAGTGGTTTTCAACCCATACCCATTTTTTCCTTTAAATAATCCATTTTAGATCCATTTAAGACCGAAAATGATTTTATTATAAGATAATATTTCTAACTTTTCCTAAGGTGCCCCTTAGCCCTATTATTAAAGGGAACTACCCCTTCTCTCTAATTCACATATTCAAAGTGATTTGGATATGCCAAACCCTGCATAAATACCCTCCCAACTATCCTAACTTCATCTTAGAGGCCTTACTTTAGTTAGAAAGTTATTCTAAGGATCCATTTTGATCAAATCAAAAGGAAGAACCCGAAGAAGAGGTAAAATATTTCATCACCTCTTTCAAGTTCCTTTCTTCTTCCACATCTTACTTCATTGTTGTTTCCATTATAAAATAGTAAATCCACTATCTTCTATATATTGTGATATTATTATAAATATGGTACAACCATATTCATTATTCTATCCACCCTTTTGAATGATATGTCACTATATGTGTGTACGTACGGCTTACCATCTCCAGGTTGTAGTGTAATAGTTATTAAATACATTATTTTTTGGATGGGTATAATAATGATGTGTAATTGATGTAAATAATAAATATAACATGATAATTATTCTGTATATAGAATATAACATCCAATTATATATTATTTTAATATCATAAGAATGATAGTGTCGCTCGTGCGTACGTACGGATTATTGTCTCCACAAACGGGATGAGATTAATTCCCCATTGTATCCATTCAGGACTAATTTTCATTAGATGGTTAAAAATAATGTTTAAAGACTTAATATAATTATGAATATGAATAAGATACATCCTATCCATAACAAACATTACTTACGTAACAATGAATATACAGGAAAAAGAATTAATTTTCACCTGAAATAATGATAATACTAAGATATTATTAACAAAACAATGTTAAATGATCATATATGATATCATATTAATGTATATGATTCTTGTATGATTTAATAAAAAAATTCACCATTATATAGGATCTTAACCAACCCTCGATGAAGGAAATGTACAAGGTAAGGGTTAATTTCACAATCTCATTATTATCTGAGTTGTTTTTACGTAAGTATCTACTGGGACATATTTATTATACAAGTCCATGTTTTATAAAAGTGATTTCAAACGGATTCTTTTTAATATAATTTTTACTAAAAAATTATTTTAAATGTTTTAAATATTTATTCTTCTAAATCATTCTCATTAATCTACATGTTTTCAAAATGTTTTTTAAGGATTTATTTATATGTACATGAAAGTTTTAAAAATGTTAATTCCACTCAAAAGTTTCAAAGTGGTATGGGAAACTTTGATTCAAAAATGTATCTAAATGTCTTCCTTTTTAAATTCTATGACTTTTAAATGTTTTTATGAAAAATTTATATTTCTCACAAAGTGTATTAAAAATCATTTTCATCTATATCAACATCCTTTGATGGATTTTAATCTTGTTCGAAGTTGATTTATTATTATAAAAATCATCATATTGGGTTGATGGTTTTGTGATATGTTTGACTGGGGATGTGTTATTTTTATACCATTCATGGTTTATGGTTAAGGTATTGACATTTTGTTTGCAATTTTTAATTCAAATGTTTATGTTGTTTTTCAACCTTTTCGTTTAAGGAATGTATTGGACTTAGTATGTGATGGGTGGAGGCTGCTATAGCTCCTCAATGCATCGGTATATCTCATTAGATAACTATACATGGAATTGGTTGAGGCCTTTACCATTTTGGTAAATGATTTTGGCCGAGGCCTTAATTATTTTTAGATGTCTTGGTTAAGGCCTTCACAAAATGTTTCAGAATGTCCGGCATTATACATTCCATCATTATGAAAATAATATTGATGGTTCATGTGGTCATTATACTAGTAGAATACCCATGATTATGTTTTATTATGTCATTATTTACTCAACTCATATTCCTTCCATAAAATTATTCATGTTTATTATTGGTAAATGCATGTGGATTCAATTATTTACCATGCTTAATATTTATGTTATCATCTGTGGTATTTATTACCCTTACTAAGTGTTTGATCTCACCCCTTTGTTATGTTTCATTTTCCCAGGATATGAAGAAGTTAGTTATGAGTGACTTCCAGGCATAATCTAGGAGGATTGGGTGTTTCTATTGGAATAAATTCGTTTGGTATTTCTTTTCAAGTTGTAATGTTGAACTTATGAATGAATCTTGTTTCCAATAATACTAAATTGATCTGTATTTTGAGACATGATTTCCTTGTGATCATTCTAATGTTATGTAATAATGCACTGACTCTGGGTAACTAGGTTCGGGGTGTCACATGATATTTATGATATGAAAAATATCATAATATCTTGGTTGATGTTTTTTTATTTAAATATTATTTTATTTTATTCTTTTACATAAAAATTAATTTATTATTTTTAACATAAAAATAATATTTTTCTTTTTTATTACTCACCCCACTCTCCACCCTAACCTAAATAAAAATGTTTCTTTTATGCATAAGTTCAATACCAACTGTTACATGTATCCATTTTCTTAATATTCACTTTTTAATAATGATAATCATCAAAAACAAGTCACTGATCATTTAAACATAATCTATATGATGTCCAAATTCGAGATTTTGGAACTAAAAAAATCTTCATCATTTTCTTGGAGGTATGACATAAAACAAACATCATTTTCTCCTAAATGGAAGAGCTATAAATTCATCTCATTGTGCCATAAATGCATGATCTTAAAAAAAACATAATTTCTTCATATCCCTATGACATCAACAGGAACCACAATAGACCACTTAATGTGATACTAAAGGGTATTATTTTTATTATTAGGTGGCACAAAAACTACATGTGTCTTCATTCCCTTCAAAAGGATATGAAAAAAACTCTCTCATGATCACAATACCCACATCATCAAAACTACCACATCTTTAGATAGAGAAATATTCTAGAGCTATTATCCATAAATGTTTAATCTATAGTAAAAACCAATAACGGATCGATGTAGAACATCAAATAAAGATAATTTATCACATCTATGGATGGTAATGATCTATTACACTCATGACCATGGTCCACTGTATTTATGTTCTAGATATCAGTCTTATAAAAAATGGAAACCAATATTGTTAATGGTCATGAATTCATGAAAATAACATATATTTATAAGATAGTACAATTCTATTTTATAAAACTCTTTAAGGATTGATTTCACCTCCCATCACATTAACCATCTTGTAATTTAAATATTAGTTTTCATGTCTCAATTTCCACCCACCTTTAGAAAGATAGTCTACATAACAACATAAAATTGCATCATGAAACACATGTGGAAATGAAATGGGAAAATCAATGTTAAATCTGTCACCAATATGGGATATTAAATGAACCTGAATTCTTTCTTATGATGCTACAGTAATGTGATAATTTTTTATTTTCCTACTCAAAATATCCCAACATATCAAAATAGAATAAATGAACACATCCACATACATCGTAATTCATTTAAAAACTATTGAAAATTATTTATAACCATTGGATACCACCCACAACTAGCTGAGACATATTATATACACAACAACTTCAAGGATACTAATTAAAAAATGGTATAAAATAAAATATACTTTTCCCAAAACATCTTATATTAAGTGGTAAATGAAAATGTATGAGATCGTCACCTAACAGCTCTATCAAACCCATATATAAACGTCTATATACCCTTTAAATGATGAATACCAATTGGTTATCTGTTCGACTCTGGATCATGGAGATGAAAGTGAACATTTTTCCACATTAAACATCTTTTCTATTTTATTATTAGAGCATAATAACACATATTTCTATTATGTTAGGGATTTTGTTAATGAATTAATTTATATCCCTAATATTATTATAGAACATCATGAAGGGATCCTACTAGTCCCTGTATTCCCTAGTTTCAGGAAACCTTGACACCATTATAAAATTCTATGGAAGCTACTGTCTAGATCTAGCTACCAATGTTTCATATCCATAAATATTATATAGATTATAACCCCAATTTTCTAGTAATAATATACATGAAGGGGGATTTCATGGGAGGATAAATATTGATTCATGGGAATTATCTCACAACCTCGTTCCCATTCACATCCATGAAGCCCTTTGGAATAAACATATCGAATGAGGTCGGTTTTCTCAAAGGGATCCAACTCTAGATGTTTTAACCCCATATTTCAAGACCCCTATGTCATCGTCGATTGTCTCTAGTCACATAATAAAAATCATCTACAATATGTTATCTCCATACAGATCTTATTATCTAGGAAAAATTCCCAACCCCTATATTTATTAGAATACACAAGTTTCATTATTTTATTATTACATTTTCTTATAGAACTACTAGCACATCAACATTATGAGGACTAGATGGATGCAGATTCTATGTCATGGTACTGTGAAAAATAAATTTGTGGAACTACACTAGTAATTTCATGTAGAGGTTCAACCTATAACACAATAATAGACAAATCTATAGTTCCTCCCAAGATAATCCTCTTCAATGATCCTTTGTTGATCACTATAACCAATGAATTTTGGTGTCCTCCATAGATTAACCAAAATAGTGGTACTCCCTATGTCACTGAACATGTGAACTATAATAGTCCACATTATAGAATTAATTATGAATTATATTTCCATATGGGTCATCCATAAGGTTAATAGACTCCAAAAAGCATGGGATGTCCTCCCTAATGCACTGACCATAGAGGTCCACCATATAAGAATTCCAATATCGATTAAAAACATCTTGTACTTGATTCTAGTTGTGGAGTTATACCCTGAAACGTGAGGATTAGTTATAAATGTCTATATTCACTTTAAAAATCACCATTATATGGAAATCATGGAGACCCACACAATTTAAACCAAATTATTAACTCTAGAGGTCCACCATAAGTCATGTAATGTGTAAAATGTCTCAACAAAAAATTATAACATCCAATATGGTGGTCCTCCTCATAATGGAATAAAAAATATCTATTATTATAGAGTGCATACGCATTGAAATTATTCTAATGACTTGTAAGTACTCCCATGTAATATGTATTAGAGTTCCTCCCAATAAAATGACATTTATACAATTAACATTTTCTCCCCACATTAGTGAAAAAATAATCAATCATATAGGCCTTCCACAGAGGGTACAATAAAATATCCCTCCTTTTGATGACTCATATTTTCAGTGTAAGGATCCTATCAATGTTGATGATACACTAAATATACCCATATATCTAGATGATCCCATGAAAATATGGACAGTTTCACTATGCCTCATCACTAACTAGAGGTTTCTTCTCTCAATAAATGGGGTTTTATGATATTCACATTATCTATACATCCCATTGACCACATTCCCAATTATTATTTTTAATAACCCCACTCCTATAAAAAAATAAAAAATTGAAATTTATAATTAGATCAGTTTGTATAACCACTCATTAAAGATGAGTGGAGCACTATTTTCATATGGAATGTGTTGTATGAAGACAACTTATTGAACATATTGTTCCTATTATTCACTCTCTAGCATAACATTACTAATATAATGAATTATCAATTAATATATAACCATAAAGACAACTCGTGAGAGATAATTCATTTACACTTGTCTAGATATCTTCCTTACAAGTAGTATGGTAACTATAATAGAAAAATAAATAGTCTTTGTCTCCCTATTGACATAACATTTTTTTAGTGTCCTGATGTTATATGTACATGAAATAATAAAATTGAGTCTTATTTTCTTACATTAAATGTTTAAATTTAATCTAACATTTATTCACTAATAACCCAACATACATTAATATTAGAGGTTGGGGTGAATAAACAGCTTTATATTTCACTCCACTCATAGGAAAGCAATGTTCGTCAAGGAACATAAATAGTAAGGTTATATCTTTAGGATATGTTACATGTACAAGGACATTATATTCTTATTATTATATCAAATGGAGTCCCATATTTTTTCAATATATTAAAATGAATAAATCATTTTAGAAATAAAATTGATAGAAATCTATATCAAGATATACTATATGAAATATATCCATCACAATTGGGGATAATAAAACCGATAATCTTGGATGCCACAAACCAACTCAGATACCCTTATAACCTAATAATTTTTTCTTGTCTTGAAATAGGTATAAGGTAATTCCCCATCCCCATGGGCTAGAAAGAAGAACCTGAAATCATACAATATGAATGTGTGATGGAATTCTCCACAAACACAATTATGGAATGATTAACAAGTGAGTATGCATATAAGAAAAACTGCACATGGAGAAGTGTACCAGATATCAAATAAGAACAAACATCCTAATTTGAATCCAAAAATCCCCAAAAATGTAGGATAAATAGAAATGTCCCAGTAGAAACAACCCTATAGGCCCAAGGATCATCAAATATTACCACCTCTACGTAGTGCCCTACCCTTTCTCCAACCGGGATGATGATAATATAAAAACACCCAATGGAACATGTATGGTTTGAGAAAAAATAAAAGAAACATCTCAATAAGGATTATATAATAAGATATAACATTTAATTAGAAAATTATAGATTTCAATTATTTTGAATAAACTGGCATGGATTTTGAAAAGAACAATTAAAAAATCATGCATTAAAATTAAAATTATGAGAATTCCTTAAAAAATGGATTAATAATATTTTAATATTAAATAATTTATATAAAATCAAGAGCAATGGAAAAAAGTTTATAAAAATGTAATATATTTCAAATAAAAAACAACTAAAAATATTGTCATCTTCCATGAGGTATGATAGTTCCAAGCTATAAGATCCTCATACACTCAAAGGTGTATCACATAAAAATGTGTAGAAACATGTTCCTTAGATATACGTCAAATATGACTCATCTCCATTTTATTTGGGATTTGACCTATAGCACTTAGCTTTGATTCTTTCATAAAGTGTCAAAATATTATTTTCCCAATAAACCACTAACTACTGAGGATTTTATGATCTCTAATAAAAATCAATGATAGGAAAAAAAATTTAAAACTACATAACATACAATTCATCCCATTCAATTATTTAAAATATTCCTATTTCCATTTAATATCCAATATATTTGTTTTTAATCAAACTATGCCTTTTTCGAGATAAACCCACCAGGTTTGTATCAAAACCATTGAAATCCATTTTTCTCAAGTACCATTTTGAAATCAAATTCACTAAATAAATTTCACAATTCACATTCCACAATTAAATTCAACAATTTAATTTAAATAGTTTCCATCCAATTCCATTACACATCCCAGTTTAGTGGAATTGGTGTTTTTTCCTAATCTCAATCCATATCCAAAACAAATCCTCAAATCACTATAACATAGTTTTTAATAAAAAAATTGAATTCAATTTAATTCAAATAAAGAAATTGAATTTTAATCGAAAATAATATTTAAAACTAGAAATTTAGAGGTTTTAAAATTTTCCATCATAAATAGAACCACTTACCTCAGGATCATTGTACCTTGAAATAGAATCCCTAATTGAGAAACTCAAATGAATAACATCTATAAGTAATATCCAAGAATCAAACCAAGATTCAAGATCCAAAAGAATATAAAATATATCATCCAACAACATGGATAGCTATAAAACCCTACAGAGGAAAAGGGAGAGGTTGTGAGAAAAATAATGGGGAAGAGGAATCCTACTGAGAAGTGATTGAATGTCATTCACTAATAATAGATTTACCTCTTCAGTGGTGTAGAGGGGACAAAATGACCTATAAGAGGAATTCAAGGAAGAAGAAACCAAAATAGGTTCAAACAATCCCTTCAAGAATGTAAAAAAATAAGGTTTTTGTAATTTAAAATTGATATTCAGATTAATTGTATCCAATACAAATGCTTTGTTAGGTCGGCCCAAATGGTTAAAAAACTATGCACCCCCACCATGTTCCACTTTTTGTGAAATTTCCTGATTTCTACTATAAGGGTTCATGTTTAGTAAAACTATGTTCATTCCATGAAAATCCCCTCTATTTGGTTTTCCACAGCATCCCTTGGGAGGGAAAATGGTTTGGGAAAACAGTTCACTAACTATCTATTACCGATAAACATTCATAATTTTTACTCGAAACAACCCAAAACGAAACCCAACAAAATCATGATCAAAATAGGGTTTTAGGAATAACTAATAATATAAACAGAAAGTTATAAATTCCCAAACATAGAAAATTTATGTCCTCATAAATCAATATAATAATATTACATGTCAAAAATATGAGGCCACTACTCTCTCAGCAGTGCCTCCCCATTCCACGTCGCATGAGAATCAGAACTGCGATGACATAGAACACAAACAATAGGTTTCATACTCCAATGGTGTAACCTGGTTTTAAAAACCACTCTCTTGACCGGATGCTCAGTTATAGATAAATTAGTTTCAACCTTAGGATCACACCCACACATTACATGTCATGGTTCAGGTTGATACCTCCATATCTGAGACACATATAACATATTATGTATCGACATCAGCTACGGTGGAAGTGCAAACCATGAACCCACCTACCCCACCTACTCAACCTCAAAAGGTTCCACAAAACGTGGAGAAATATTACATTTTTTCACAAGCCATCAGTGACCAAACTGAGGAGAAACATTCAAAAACACCATATCACCAATTGAATACCCCAATGTTCTATGAAAATGATCAGAAAAATATTTATACTAGATTTGGGATGTCATCATTTTTTGAAAAATCAACAGAATCTTTTTTATAATATGTTAAAAAAAGTTCATTCCAGAAAATTAAATTTCAGTTATCTATGACCAAAACAATGGATATTTGCATTTCCATTCATACCATTCTTAAAAAATTTTGATCCTTATCGCAAACTCATAAATACTGTTAGAGGATAACTCAACCAAACAAAGATATTCATTCCATGCTCAACCAAAGTTAAAAATGTAGGTTTGGATCAAGTCCTGAAGAATCTATATATCTATTCTTGTCTTTTCATCCGATTATAGATGGTATTCTATACTCAAACAAACATGAGAACCCAATACCTCTTAGAGGACTCATCAAAAGAGAGAATGAAAATGAGGATCCCTATCAAAGAATATTTCGTATGGAACTCCATGTAAATGAATAATATATTTTACATAGTGATTTACAGGCTCCTAAAATTTATTTGTATCACAAATGGGAATAATGTGAGCCCATTTTGTACTCTTATTGATCACAAACCATATAACATTCTTCTTTCCTTAGGTACATGGAAGTACAAACAAAATAACATTAAGCATATCATCCCACTTCCATGTAAGAACCAGAATTTTTTGAACTAAACCCAAAGATTTTTGGATCTCGGATTTGAACTATCATAAGGTATAATAACGAGTGGAAAATAAACATCAACCCATCCCATACCAATCCACAAAAATTTTCACCTCATGTCATAGAACAAATTAATGGTTCCTAGGTTCACTACCCACTAGGAGTTATGAAAATAACCCATAACATCTTTCTGGATTGATAATGATACCAAAAAATTTTATGATAGCATAAAATTCCATCATCGGAGAATGACCAATCAGGTATGGTCTCCACAAAAAAAAAAGAGACTCTTTAATTCTATGAAACTCTTCATCATGCTATTATTCCTGATTAATCATATTGAAAATAGGGGATACCAACTCACCATTATCCATGGAAATATTTCCTCCCCTGATTCTGGGACTCCAATATGCATCTTTTAGAAAATATTCATCAAGATCTACTCTTCTGATGATTATTTCATAGTCTGGGACATAAAGATTCATAGTCCAAGAATATACGAATACATTCCCATTTCACAGGGTATAGGTATGGTCAATGTGAAAATATTGAAAGTATTCTTCCCCACTTCTCTTGAGGAGATTCAAATATTTTTTAGAAAAGATGTAACTCATGTTTTGTGGATAGAATACAGGTTAATACTTCATCAAAAAACATAGTGATTCTAACTCATATGCACATGCATCAGAACTGACGAGTTCAAGGTCATGGGTTGTGTAATTTTTTATGTGGCCTAAGATGATAAGATACATAAGTAATGAAATGATCATCTTGCATAAGAACACAACTCAAACCTTAACTCGATACATCAAAAAATTCCAAATTGGTCTTCCTAGCCTCTGGAAGAGTCAACATTGGCACAGTAATAAAAAAATTTAGCAAAAAAAATAATTATATCCTTTATCATCCCAAAAAACATTACTCCCTTTTGAGTAAGAGAAGTCATCGAAGAGTCTAACATTGGGAAGTCCTTTAAAAACTATTGATAATACTTATCTATACCCAAGAATCATTGAATATCAAAACCATTTCATGGATGTTTCCAGGTCATAATAACCTTCACCTTTTCAAGTTCAACTAAAATACCATTTTTTGACACCACTTGTCTTATGAAATTCAATTCTCGAACATAGAAATAACATTTTGAAGGTATGAAATAAATATGGTGATTCCTCAATAATGTTGGATATGCTCTTAGATGACGAATATAATTATCCATATATGTAGATTAAATGATGATTTAATCCATAATGACTACCACAAATGTATCAATAAACTGATGGAAATATTATTCATTAAATACATAATCATTGTAAAAGAAATATTTTAAAAAAATGGAATTAAAAGGTACTGATAATAGATGTACCAGCTGCAAATGGAATTTTTTGGAATGTCATATTATTTTATCCTTTACTGATGGTAATTACATCAAAGATATGTCTTCAATAACTACTATGTACCATTCAGTTGGTCAAAGAGGTCATCAATCCATGGATATAGATACTTGTTCTTTACCATCACTCATTTAAACTTTCAATATTCAACCCAACAGTGAAGTGACTTATCAACATTCTCAAAAACTAGAACCAATACATCCCAATGTGACACACTTATAAATAAAATGCAGTTATCTATAAGATCATAAAATTGATACTTCAACTATTTCATTTCATCAAGTCCAAAGTGGTAAGAGGGAAAAGACACCGGTTGATTATCATGCAATAAATAGATAGAAAACTAGACATCACATACTGGTAGAAAATCAGAGAAGTTATAAGTAAAAACCATTGGGAAAATCAATGAAATCTCTATGGATATAGTCACTCAAATATTCCCTCTACATATCAAACCTAACACTGATATTACATTACAGAACTCCGTAAAATAGTGTGAGTCTCTAATTTCCCTCAGATCCCATTCTCCTTGAATGATATGAAAAACCCCACCATGTGTGGTAAATGAGACTTTTCAAAGAAAAAAATCAACCTAGGATTTATTTTCAATGAGAAAATCCATCCTGAAAATGATGTCAATTGGTTTTATATCGAGAACCCAAAAACTACTAGGTCTCTCAACATATCAAAAAAACAATAGTGGGACTAAGGAGTCCCTTCTCTCTCCTTGTTCTGAGGTATTTAGTAATATCCATATCACATTAAAAAATATCCATATTATGAGTGGGAATATTCAAAATACAGGTTGAAATAATCTAATTTGATGCACCTGAATCAAGTAATGATGTTACAAATGAAGAATCTATAATGATGGTACCTCTCATATTTGTCAAACATGTATCTGATTCCTCTGGAGACTCTTCCATTGTGTGAATAATCTTTATTAAAAATTCATATGGCTAGAAACCTTTTTTCATGAATCATCTAATTTCTCCACAGTTTTAGAATCTGAAAATGATATCATGACATTTCAGGTAGTGTAAAATACATGAAGAACATATGAAAGTGACCTGAGTGTCTATAGGATACAAAATTCTTTATTACATTAGTGTAAACCATCATTGAGTTCCCTAGATTTATATACTGGTATAAAATAAAATATTATCTTATATACACCAAAGTATGTCTAGAAAAACCATGTTATTGAGAACCACTATGAGAATCATCATACTTACTCTTTCAATTAGAGGAATTCACACTGCTGCTAGAAAAAAAATGGACTCCCTTCAACCCTAACATTCTATCCATGTCCATTTTGACCATAAATGATCTTTCTAGAAAATCATTATAAGAAATAATATTTAGTAAGAAATCATGAGAACAAATATAACATTGAATTATCATCTAGAACCATAGAGTATTAATCTCCCCCTTAGATACTATCTGAGGTAAAAACTACATTGGAATATTAACATAGATTTCATATTCTTTCATGATACTGTTTGTCTTATTGAGTGCTAAAAACTAAATTTCCTTATCTAACACCATTATATTTTTATAAAAAAATTTAGTGAAAAAATACTGGAATTATTTCTACTATAATGCCTTCTTTTTCTTATCCATCACAATTGTGTCCCAATGTACCCTTCATGGGCCATTCATCATTAAGGAAGTACAGTTCACACTTATTTAATCATATGTATCCAAGATCTCAAACTAACATTCAATCCAACCTAACCATTCCTCATCGACCTGAGGATCATTGGATCTTTTGAATGTTGGTGGCTTCTAGTGGAGGAACTCTTGAGTATAATTCTTGATAACACCCCTATGAGGTTCCATAGCTTGAGCCAAATTGGGAAATAGTTTTGGTTCTTATCCCAGATATTGGACAGTACGTATAATCACCTCAACTAGACTTGGATCCACAAAAGAATTTTCTCATTTTAGTTCATTAGCTACTTCTTTAGGGATCTAATTCACTTGTCTTCTCAAAATCATGAGGGTATATAAAATCAAAACACAACATAAAATTCATCATATTCACACTAAAATATATAAAAAATCTAAATTATTATTATATAAGAGACCAAACTGATTTTGATTTCATCCAATCCAGATCATATGTAAGGAAAATAATAGATCTAATACTCAAGAAGACTTTCCCAATACCACCAATGGTGACATAAGGATCATTTCCATGAGATAAGGCATGGAACTCAATCTCAACTATCTTCAATGTCCCGAAAATATTACACAACTATATAATCACATCAAAGAATGATTATCAACCTCAATCTAGGACGAATTTATCAGGAACCAACCCAGATATCCTAGTAACTAGATAATCAAGTTGGTCACTATATATCCCAAAGGTAATTCCTGATCTCTATGGGATGGAGACTATCAACTGGAATCATAAAATATTATAGTTGGAAAGAATTTTCCACAAACACAATAGAATAAAGATAAAAAATTATGTATGAATACATGAAAAAACTATATGAGGAAAATTGTACCATAATTCAAATAGGAAAAAACGTCCCAAAAGTTCATCGACAAAGCACCATAAAAAATATGATTATAAACCAAGTCCAAGAGGGAAGAACTATCCATGCCTGAGGATCAATAACTAATACCACCACAAAGTGGTGTCTTACCCCTATGAGAACCTAGAAGATGATATTCAACAAATACATGAAAGAATAGGTAGGGTGTGAGATAAAATCCATGAAGGATCACACTAAATATTCTATAATATGATTCCACAATTAATAAACAAAATTAATATTTCATTTTTTAAAATAATCTTCCTTGGAATTTCAAAATAATATTTTAAAAAAAATATGATTTACATCTCAAATGATGGTAAAACATAAATGAAATGGCTTAATAAATATTTTATATAAAATTGATTATATAAAATAACAAGGCATGGTAAATATTTTACAACAATTAAATATATTTTATATTTAAACAAAGAGCAACATGGTCATCTTCCAAGAGGTGTGATATTTACATGTTATGGGATCCTCACAAACACTTGGGTTAATTATATAAAAGGTGTATACACAGGTGCGTTAGACACTCGTAAAATAGGACATATCATTATCACATCAAGGATGTGACCTCTTACACTAGGTTTTGATTCAGTTGTAAATTATCAATAGAGTGTCATCCTAGTAACTCATAAACTACCTAAGTTTTCATATAATCTAATAAAAATAAATGATGGGAAATATATTTTATAATTTTTTTAAAAAATATCCAACCCATTATCCACTATTAAATATTAAAATTTCATTTAAAAACAAATGCATGAGTTTTTAATCAAATAATTCCTTTTTCAAGATGAAATACCTCAGTTTATATCATAATTATTTTAATACATTTTTATCAAATAAAAATTTGAAATAAATTTCAAAATTCACATTACACAAATAAATTCCATTGATTAATTTTAAAAATTTTCATCCAATTTAACAATACATCATAATTCAATGGAATTGAGGGGTTTTTCATATTTCATTCAAAATAAAACTCAAATCCCCAATTCACTGGAATTAGGTATCTAATTAGCCAATTGAATGAAATTTAATTTGAATCAAAAAAATAAAATTAAATAAAAAATTTAATTAAAATACATAAATATAGGGTTATTCAAATTGGAAATCATAAATGGAAACACCTACCTGGGGATCAGAAGATTCTCAAAACAAAAAACACTTGTTGGGAAACTCAGACGATGAATATCGGAAATGAATATCCATGACTCAATACTTGATTCAAGATCCAAGACAATTTGAAATAGATCCTCCAAAAATACTTAGGTATAAAAAAGTTTAGGGATGATAGAGGAGAGAGAGATGGAGAAAGATAACTGGAAGAGGAATCTTACCGAGAAGAGATTGGACATTGTTCTCTTAGATTCTATTAAATTTCAGAGGGGTGTATAGGGGCCATAATCACCTTCTAGAGTCTCCAATAATGAAAAATATTCAGTAAGTTTTTATTTTCATTTTGGTCACCTAAAAAGATGGTTTTATGATTTTTGAAATATTTTTTGGATTAATTAAATATTGTACACGTTGTTACTTGGGTTGTCCCGCAAAGTTAGAAACAATGTGCACACTAACAATATCCCTAACTATGAAACCCTTTTTGTTTATGTGTGTGGTTTATACTAGGTGTCTTTATGGTTTCTCGACCCCGGAACTATCCATGATAACCCATAATTGTTGTGTTTTCACGGTTTCCACTGAGGGGATGCACGGTTTGGGAAAACTCTGCGCCAACCATGCACTACCCAGAAACATTCAAAAATTCCAAAACATTCTCTTGAAACAACCCTAAACGAAACACAAAATAATCATGATAAAATGGGGGTTTCAGAATACATTATAACATATATAGGATATTATGAAGTAGAAACCCCTGTTAATCATCCCCTATCACTAAATAAATATATTTATTCCCACAAATTTAAGGATAATCTTATTAATTTTCATGGAAATATAAGTCTCTATAAAATATTAAAGGAGAATCCCTCACAAATTTAGTTTGGTGAATATTAACCACCTATGTTTGACCATGAATCTTGAATTCTCTACAATGTAATGGTTGTGATTGTAACAGATAAACAATATCATGGGCCCATATGATTAGAGGTATACTTACCTTCTGATCCTCAAATGAAGTTGGAATGTTACTAAATGATATCATTTCCACAAGATATTCCATTGAGGATTCTCTAAAATTTTAAAAATTAATTCCATTTGTAAAAACCCGGATCATTTTTTCAGGTATGGGTTTTTATTTTATAGAGTTTTTTTGGATAAAAGAAGAATATTGAGATTTAAGGAGTACATGTCGTGTATTAGAATGTACTTGTCGTGTACCCGATTACCGCAACTGACTGTGTACTGACCGTGTAACGGCTGAGTACATGGCCATGTCGGGTGACCTATAGACAAACTAAACAGGAGGCTGGTTAAGGCATGTACACTCCATGTACTTTAAAATAACACAATGTTTACTTTTCTTTTAATTGTTATTTTTGACTTGGGCCACATCTAATTGACAAAAACCACTTCTTCTAGGTCTGTCTCATCCAGGAGCGACAGATACCAACAAATCATCTATAGGCCTCTGACTCATCGTCCATTCTCAAAATCGAACTCTATCAGTTGTGTTGGAATCACATCAGTGAGTTCTTCCTTCTTATAGAGCCTCATATCTTGATTTCTCCTCTCTCATGAGATATCCTTGGTTGAATGTTTTTGAAACTTTTATTGATCTACTACATTCTAGATCGATTCAAGGGATTGCGTCAGAATATATCGATATTAAAATATTAAGGTAGGTGGTTTGTGTATTTCTGTAGTTAGTATTTGAATTTTATGTGAAAAATTTCCCAATACCCTAGAACGGGGTATTGCATGTTTTGGTATTTTAACCCTATTGATGCCTGCTATGCTATTTTTCTTGAGTTAGGACTACTGTTTGTGAATAGGGTTTTGTCCATGCTATGTAGGTTTGTTTCCCAATTTTGATTTGATATTGATCATGCGGATTAGTTATGTCTATTAGGATACTTTATTTCTATGCCTAGTGATGTTTTCATGGAGTGATTTTAACTTATGTTGTGATATGCTTTGTATATTTTTATCCATGTTATGATTGTTGGTTTACTTTGGCTGTTGAACATCATTTGTGCACGATTTCCTTACACGGGGCAATGGGAACCTGGGTAGTGAGACCATAGGGGGGAATTGACATTGAGGGATTCCCCAAAGTGTCTTTTATATTAATCGCATTGTGAGAACAAAGGGGTGAATGATGTTTAATGCTCCCTAAGAGGGTATATTGTTACCATTATAAGACCCCATGGGGAATTGACATTGAGTTCTTCCTGAGAGTGTCTATATTTTATCATTAAAAGACTGTAAGGGAAATTAAATTTGAGTTTTTTCTCATAGTGTGTAGTTTATCATTAAAATACTACAGGGGGAATTGATGTTGAGTGCTTTCTCAAAGTGTCTTTGTTTGCATGAGACCAAGGGGGTTAGACCATGTGGGCTACCAAGGAGGTATTTATATAATTGTATATGTTGAACCAGAGGGTTTAGACTATGAGATCTTACCCAGGGGTTATTGAGATTTTTTTGTTGAACTAGATGGTATTGGTAGTGGGTACTTTCAAGAGGTTTACTTTTTTTATTAGCTTATTACTTGTATATGAAAATGAATGCAATTGAAATTGTAGGATTGTTTACTTTTGAGTACTTCTTTGTTTTCTGCTTACTTTTTCTTATTTCCTTCCATATATATTTACTGAATATTAAGCACAGATCATTGTGTGGTTGCCTACTAGGATTCGTGTCACACCTTGTTTGGGTCATGCTTTTGAGCCTAAATCGATTATATTTCAGCAGTTAGAAATAATGGTAAGCTCCCTTCTACTTCATGTACTTTATTGATGTGGAGTTGGAGAGCATGGGACCAAGTTGAGGCTTGCGATGTTGTTGGATTGTTTACATTTTTTTATTTTTAATATTGTTTTATTAATTTATTTCCGCATTGTGACTTCTTTTGCTATTTTCCTAGATATAGTGACATGCAACATTATTTATAAAATTATAAAAAACAGCTGTTTATTCACTATATGTCTTCTGCTATTTACTATTATGTGGTATTGTTATTGCTTCCTCTACTCCTATCTATTTCATACCACTGCATTACTCTAAAAATGATTGCATAGTTTCCCCACAATCACACCCAAGGACCTCTCTACTGGTAAACAACCATTGGCGTTGGGGGAAATGGATTTTAGGCCATGTGACCATCCGGGTACGGGGAACCTCTGGGTGGCACCCAGAACCAGGATGTTAAAAAGTGGTATCATAGGAATTATTTTCATCTTGACATACTTTTTGGAGCCTATATCCTTGGATAGGAAGGAGTAAGTACTTGGTAATAAGATGTGTCTAAGAGTTTACAACCCAGGTATAAGGAAAAGACAATTTACCTCATATACTGAAATTTTTATGGGTTTTCAATAATTACAGTTGATTTTATTTCATTGTAAGGTGATTAACATGTTTTTTGTTGTTATTGTTGATATTAATGAGGTTTTATTGGTGTTCTAACCAGATGAGATGAAGGTATTCCATCTCATGCATAGTATAGGCACTTGCTAGAGATCACATGTCATGCATTATTGTAATGCCATTTAGGGTGTATTACCGATTGCATGTTATTATGATAGATGTTGTGCTAGATATGCATGTTGTTGTGATAGATACCTTGATAGGATACCTTATTTTTGATAGGGTATTTCTAATGTTTAACTCTCACATTAATGAATTCCTAACATTGGTCCATGAGGTGTTATGGGCCCTCAGGGACCATAATTTGGTGAATCATTGCACTGTTATGCTTTTATATGATATTTAGAAGATAGAAGGCTTTGATTTGTTGGGAGTATGGACCCTCATGGATCAGAATATAGAACATTAATGTTCATTTCAGAGTTTTCTGGTTTCTAGAGTAGTTTTTGAGGCTTGCTATCTGGAAAACCCCTGAATACATAGTGTGTAATGGTAAATGAACACATGTATACTTCTATTCAGGAAGGAACTATTTTTTTATGTAAAAATCGTGTACTCCTTGAACATGCCATGTAGTTTCTAACCGTGTCACTGGTTGTGTGGGCATGGATAATGAGGTCGGAAAATCATGGGCGGAACACCCCGTGTATCAGACGCACACTTCGTGTGTATAGACCATGTGTTCATCCATGTGACAACAACATAGGTGGATTGTGGGTAGTTAATACATGTAGAGTCTAGAGTGAACACACCATATGGAGTCAGCAGTTTAACCGACTATGTGACTTACAACATGGTTCGGTGAATTTATTTCTAGTACATTCCATGTCTGGTAAAAACATGTCGTGTAGTCTTGTTTTATGAGAACTATGTAGGTTAGTCATGTAGAAGGAATCGGGTAGGGGAAGGGGATTAAAGTAAATTCCATGTGTTAAGACAACACGCCGTGTGTATGGGGTGTTACACGACTAGTGTTGGAAGGAGTGCATGCACATTTGAAGGTTTAAAGGAACATTCCATGTAGGGAACATAAATGTCGTGTATCCATGTTTTGATGAAAATGAATGATTTATTTCTACTATTACCTTCTTGCACTTATATGTTTCAGTCCTTGATAATCATGAACTAATATGTGTTTTTTACCTTGTAGATTCATGCCATCGAGACATCCTCTAAATGTACGTCAGTTATAGGGTAGTTACCACACACCAGACATGGTATATTAGGGACTGACAGTAGACCCTCTCATCATTCCTATTTTGGAAGTAGCCATCATTCCAAATATCAATGTCGATACATAGTTACGAGAAGACTTCATGATGTACATACAGACTATCTAGAGAGAACTGCAACCTACACTATCTATGGTAGAGTAGATGCAGGTCTTTCAGCATCAACATCCTACCACTTTCATAGGGGATGGAGGACCTCAGGCTACTGAGTCATGGTTAGATGTCATTCCATCTATCTTCGAGCATCAGGAGATGCTTCTAGAAAGTAGGGTAAAGATTGCTACTTATATACCTTGGTATTCCTCCAAGAGATGGTGGGATGTTATCTCACAGTCAGGATTCTAGTAAAGTATGGCTTGGAATGAGTTTTAGTGTACAATCATCGATTAATTTTACTCAGCGACTTTGAGGGTTGATCAACCTCAAGAGTTCATGAGTCTGGTGCAGGGTACTCTCCCAGTCATGGAGTATTCTTCTTGCTTCACAAAGCTGAAATGCTTCACACTCATTCTTATTAGAGATGTGTTATTCATGGAAAGGATGTTTGTGGATGTTCTCAGGCGCGACATCTAATCTCATGTGAACATCTTCAATTTTAATTCCATATTTTTTATATTCAACCACGCGTTGATCACATAGCGCAACCTAAGGAATTTTGGAGCTGTGGGCCAGGGTAATTCGACATCCAAAGTCAGTGCTTCTCTAGATGATAGTAGGAATCACCATAGGTAGTCTACAAATGGATATCTGAGTAGGCAAGATACGCCATCAAGTAGCCAAGTGGTATGATACTTGTTTGGGATGGGCTAGCATACGAGTCCACATTGACCAAGAGACCCAGTCCAGTTCTGATATTGTGGAAATATAGGCCATATTTTGCGGTTTTGTTAGTTTTTCTCACCAGTAGCTGGTGATTGGTGTTCTTCTATGACTCTGTGTTCATGAGCAGCACCACCAGATTCTCATCAGTCTATGAACTGGAGTTCTTCTGGACATTCAGGTAGAGGTGGAGCTCATGTCTTTGGTATCCAGTCGGCAGACTTTCATCAACAATATGGAAGATCAACTCAGGGTGGTTAGGCAATTCATAAGGTCGTGGTACATGCCAGGCTTTGGTAGTGGAGTAGACTTAGCATGAGAAGGATCCTAGACCCTCTATAGTTTGAGGTATGATCATAGTTGCCTTTGCTTTGGCTTCTGCAGTTTTTGATATTGGGGTATCTCAAAGTTTCATATCTGTTGTTGTTGTAGAGATAGTTGAGCTCTATATAATTACTTTTGCTGATGTATCGGTGCTAAAAACTATGTTGGGTACAAGGACAACTAGTGTACATCATGGAAAGGAGTTCCCTCTTGTGGTCGGTGTGTGTCACTTCTTATGGGAACACTATGTCCTGGATATGACAGGATATGATGTCATTCTTAGGATGGACTGGTTAGTTACATTCCAGGCAGTCATCGACTATTATCACAGTAGGGTGAGTTTCACATCACCATAGGGTGGTTTTTTACACAATGATGTATGGGATGTCCATGTGAGTAGAGAAAGACCTGAACATCATGGGTTGAGAGGAGTTACAGCCCATATTGCTAGTCTATATATGGATGACTAGGGGATATCATAATTGGAATTTCGTACAATGGTGGATCATTTCAGGAATGTCTTTACAGAGGACTTTTTAGGTTTTCCTCCGGAGTGAGAGGTAGAATTTTCTATTGAGCTCATTCCCAGAGCGGCACCAGTGTCCTTTACTCCATATAGGATGGCTACACCAGAGTTATGGGAGATCAAGAAGCATTGGTATGAGTTTTATGTGAAGGGTTTCACCTAACCCAGCACTTCTCATTGTGGTTCTCCTTTCTTGTATGCGAAGAAGGTAGATTGTACAATCAGAATATGAGTGTATTATCAGATGCTGAACTAGTTGAAGGTCAAGAATTGATATCCTTTTACGAGGATTGATGATCTCTTTGATCAACTTCGAGGTTCTCGGTAGTTCATGAATATTGAATTGAGATCTGGTTATCATTAGTTGCACGTTATACTATCCAATATACCTCTTACATCCTTTTGAAGTAGGTATGGTCTATACGAGTATGTGGTTATGCTATTCGGTCTAACAAACGCACCTGCGGTTTTCATGGCACTGATAAACTGAGTGTTCCATCCAAACTTGGATTCTTTCATTGTTGTGCACATGGATGATATATTGGTGTACTCTCAAACTCAAAACAACCATTCCACACATCTTGAGATCATTTTGAGTATACTGAGATAGCATCAGTTATATGCTAAGCTATCAAAATGATACTTTTTTATGGACCAAATTCACTTCTCGGGTCATGTAATCTCAGAGACATGAGTGTCAGTAGAACCAGAGAATGTGAGAGCAGTAGTTTCCAGGGAGTAGTCGAACAACATATTTGAGGTATAATGTTATCTAGGGCTGGCTGGATACTACAAGTGTTTCATACAAGGCTTTTCAAGCTCAGAATCACCACTGAAGGGATTGACTAAGAAGGGTGTGATGTTTTTTTGGATAGATTCTTATGAGTCGGCCTTCCAGGAGTTTAAAGGGAGGTCAACATCAGAACCGATACTAGTTTTTCCAGTGAAGGGAAAAATATATATAGTTTACTATGGTACATCAGGTATCAGGCTGGGAGTAGTTCATATGCATGGGTAAGGAGTCGTTGCATATGGGTCTTGGAAGATGAGGCCTCGGGAGAGGAACTACCCGATGCATGATCTTGAGTTGGTTGTAGTTGTTTGTGCTCTTCACTATTGGAGAAATTATCTTCTGGGAGAGCATTTTTTGGTTTTCAACGATTACAGTTGTCTCAAGTATATCTTCACTCATCACGATTATAATTTGATACATGAAAGGTGGGGTGAGTACCTTCATTCCTTTGACTTTAAGCTTGCCTACACACATGGGAAAGGGAACACAGTAGCTGATGTGTTGAGAAGGAGGCCTCAGATACAGGAAATTCAGGAGGATAGTTGTGAGTGGAAGCTTATGGATATGTTCTATGAGAAGTAGTTGGAGGTCCATGATAGACAGGGGAATATGTTCCTTTCTTATGTTGTTTTTAAATATAATCTACTTGATCGACTAAGAATGAGGAAGTGATCAGATTCTGAAGGCCTAGTCCTACGTGAAAGTGTGTTAGGAGAGCACCCTATTCCCGAATGGACCGTAGGAGAGGATGAGATCTTGAATTTTCATTGGTGCATATGGGTGTCAGTAGACATATTTGATGTGATGATGTGGGTCTTTCATTCCACATTTTGGGATGTTTATCTTGGTTTTACTGAAATGTATCGAGATCTGCACCGTTAGTATTATTGGCCAGGTATGAAGACATATGTTGTGGGGTTTTTCATGAGGTGTTCCACCTATCAGCAGGTGAAGGTGGAGTCTCAATGACCCGAAGGGATTTTACAATTGTTACTCATTCTAGAGTGGAAGTGGAAATATCTCATGATGGACATCGTGACAGGTTTTCTGAGGTCGCTTTGAGGAAATGATGCATTTTGGGTTGTCATTGACAGAATCAAAAATGTTCCTCAATTATTTTCGATCAATGTTACCTTCACATTTGATGATCTTGGAAAGATGTAAATCTGAGATATTGAACATCTAAATGGGGTTACATACTCCATAGTTTCAAACAGGTACCCACGTTTTACTTCTCGGGACAGGCAGGGACTACAGAGGGCTTTGGGTACACAGATACTTCTGAGTATATATCACCACCACCAGATAGATGGCATGTCTGAGTGTAAAATTTAGGTGCTAGAGTAAATCATTTAAGAATGAATCCTATTTTTTGAAGGTTCTTGTCAGAAGAACATATTTCTAGTGGAGTTTTCTTAAAATAATAGTTTTAAATAAACTATTCAGATGGCCCCTTAAGAGGCTTTTTACAGTAGGGAATGATGATCAACCCTATGTTGGTTGAAGGCTGGAGAGGAAGATATGCTTGGACCTCATCTTGTCCCGGAGACCATAGAGCAGGTGGAGTAGATTCAGAAGAGTATGGATACTTTAGAGTCATCATAGAAGTCATATGTTGATCGACGGAGAATACCTCTAGGGTTTGAGGACAGAGATCAGGTTTTTCTATTTGTCACACCGAGGATGGGACACATGAGGATTAAGAGACATGGAATGATTTTTCCTAGATATGTTGGGTTATTTTAGGTTTTGGATATAGTTGGTATGGTTTCATTTTTGTTGCAGTTACATCAGATTTATCGGGCTATGCATGATGTTTTCCACGTTTCTCAGCTACAACATTACTTGTCAGACCCATCTCATGTCTTACAACCCTAGGAGGATGAGGTAGAGGTGGAAACATCATTCAAGGAGCATCCTATCTTGCTTTTTGATCATAGTGAAATAGTTTTTCATGGTTGGATTGTTATTATGGTATGTGTGCTATAGTAGCACGGGTGAGAACAAGATGAGACTTGGGACATGGAGGATGATGTGCAATCATAGTGGCTGGAGCTATTTTAGGATTCGTCTTCTACGCCACCTTGCTAAGGAAATTAAAGGACAGATTTTTTAAGGGGGAATGTTTGTAAGAACCAGGATCATAATTTTAGTAATGGGGTTTTCTTTTATCGTGTTTTTGAGGGAAATAGGAGAATATGTGCATTTAAGGAGAACACACAGTGTACATTGAAAGTACACACCATGTACTCGGTTGTCGTGGGTGACCATATACTGACCGCCTAATGGCCGAGTACATGTCCATGTGGGCTGACTTGGATACTGACTAAAGCGGAGGCTGGTTAAGGAAAGTACATGCCGTGTACATTTATAGAACACACCGTGTAATTTTATTTTTTATTGGAATGTCAGATTGGGGTTGTGTGTAATCGACTAAAACCTCCTCTTCTAGGTTTCTCTCATCCAGGAGCAACAGATACTAAAGATTCATCTCTTTCCCTCTAACTCTTAATATGTTCTCCGAATCAAAATTCATCGGTTGAGTTGCAATCACATCGATGAGTTATTCCTTCTTCTAGAGCCTCATCTCTTGATTTCTCCTCTCTCATGAGATATCCTTGGTTGGACTTTTTTGACAATTTTTAGACCTACCATGTTCTAGATCAAATAAAGGGTTGTTTCCATAGTATATCGATCATAAAACATCAAGGTAGGTATTTTTTTCCTTTTTGTAGTTAGTCTTTAAATTTTATGTGAAAAAGTTCCCAATACCCAAGAACGGGATATTGCGTGTTTAGGGATTTTAACCATGTTGATGTCTTCTATGGTTGTAATGGAGGTTTTTCCCAAGTATGATTTTATATTGATTATGTGTTCTAGTTCTTCCTATTAGGATAATTTCTTTTTTTTCCTTATGTTTTTAGGATGGAGTGATTTTATTTGAAGTTGTTATATTCTTTGTATCTTTTTAGCCAATTAGTACATTTAGGTTTACTTTGGATCCTGAACATCGTTTGTGCATGATTTACTTACACATTGTTATGGGAACCTAGTGTAGTGAGACCATAGGGGGAATTGATGTTGAGGGATTCCCCAAAGTGTCTATTATATTTATCATGCTGTGAGACCATAGGGTGTATTGAAATTGGGTACTCCCTCAGAGTTTCTATAGTTACTATTACGAGACCATAGGGGGAATTGACGTTGATTTCATCCTTTGAGTGTCATTAGTTTATCCTTAAAAGACTTTAGGGGGAATATACACTGAGTTCTTCCTTATAGTATCTATAGTTTATTGATAAAAGTCTATAGGGGGAATTAACAGTGAGTTCTTACTCAGAGAGTCTTTGTTTTCATGAGAGTATGGGAGTTAGACCATGTGAGCTACCCAAGAGGTCGTTATATCATTATATAAGTTGAACCAGAGTTGTTAGGCTATGAGAACATACCCAAAGGGTTACTTGGGACTATTTTATTGAACAAGAGGGGATATGTTGTGGTTACTTTCTAGAGGGATACTTGTTTTTATTAGATTCGTACTTGTATATGAAAATTTATGGAACAGAAACTGTATGATTGTTTAGTCTTGAGTACTTCATTGTTTACTTCTTAACTTTTCTTATTGCATGCCATATATATTCACTGACTGTTAGGCATATATATTTGGGTGGTTGCCTACCGAGATTCATCTCACACCCTATTGGGGTCATGATTTTTGGCCCAAACAGATTATGTTGTTGTAGGTATAGATAAGTTCAAGTGCCCTTCAACTTCAGGTACTTTATTGTTGTGGAGCGAGAGAGAATGGGACCAAGATGATGCTTGCGATGCGGTTGGAGTTGTTTACATTTTCCATTTGAACATTGGTATAGTATTATATTCCATCATTATACCGTGTTTGGATATTTTCCTAGATATTGTTACATGCATCATTATTTATATAATTATATGTTACAATAGATTATTCACTATTAGTCTTACGTTGTTTACTATTGTATGGTATTTTTATTACTTCCACTAATATTATCTATTTATTTTTGTTGCATTAATCAAACAATGATGGTATTATTTCCCCACTATCACACCCAGGGCCCTCGCTGCTAGTCGACAACCAATGGAATTTTGGGAATTGCGCTTGACGCCATGTGAAAAAACCAGGCACGAGGCACCTCTAGACGACACCTGGAACCGAGACGTTACAA
This sequence comes from Viscum album, assembly GCA_963277665.1. Classification (NCBI taxonomy): domain Eukaryota; kingdom Viridiplantae; phylum Streptophyta; class Magnoliopsida; order Santalales; family Viscaceae; genus Viscum; species Viscum album. Next base: position 339,389 of record CAUJRU010000082.1, on the reverse strand, counting down.
TGTGGTATTAGATGAATTCTTTTTTCTTCATGAATTATTTTATAGAGCCTGTATCCAGGGATATGAAGGAATAAGTACAATGTAATAAGTTTTACACGGGATTAGATAACTCTTGTGTAGGGAAAACCCAATTTTCCACATATATTTCAATTTTTTTATTTTTTCGGTTATTACAGTTGATTTTATTTCACCATTCGGTGATTTACATGTTTTGTGCTATTATTTTTGATAATTTTGAGGTCTTATTTCTATTTCAACCTAATGAGATGAGGGTATTGAATCTCTTTCATCATATAGGTACTTTCTAGAGATCACATGTCATGCATTTGTGCCATGACATTTAGGGTGCATTATTGATTGCATGTTGTTGTGATAGATATTATGCTAGATATGTATGCTATTGTGATAGATACCATGATTGGATACATGCTATTTGATAGGGTATTGCTAATGTTTAAAGTTCACTTGATTGAATTCCAAACATTCATCTTTTAGGTTTTATAAGCCCTCATGGACCGGAATTTGGTGGAACATTGCAATGTTATGTTATTATATGACATGTAGAAGATTCCAAGCTTTGATTCGTGGGTAGTATAATCCATCACTGATCATAATTTGGCACGATAATGATTGTTTCAGTGTTTTCTGGGTTTTGGAGTAGTTTATGAGGCTTACTATCTAAAAAAACACAGATACATGGCATGTAATGATAAATACACGCTATGTATCCTTCTTTTAAATAAGGAGCTGTTTTTAAGTACAGATCTTGTATTTCATGTACAAGATGTGTAGTTTCCAACCGTGTCATTGCCTATGTGGGCATAGACACGGGGTTGGGAAATCCTGCGTGCAACACGCTATATACTAGATGTACACACCATGTGTATAGACCATGTGTTCATCTATGTGACCAACAACATAGGTGTATTGTGTGTAGTTAATACATTTTTTTCTAGAGTGAAAATTTTGTGTACATTCATCCATGTAATAAGTAGTGTGACTAACAACATGGGTCGGTTATGTTCCTTCTAGTACATGTCATGTCTACAACAAACACACCGTGTAGGACTGTTTTATGAGAACCATGTGGGTTAGGCATGATGAAGGACTCGAGAAAGGGAAGAGGTTTCAAGTACATGTTGTGTGTTAAGGAAATATGTCATGTGTATGTAGTGTTACATGACTAGGGTTGGCAGTAGTACACGTCCATGTGAAGGCTTAACGGAACATGCCATGTAGGGAAAAAACTCGTCGTGTATACATGTTTTGAAGAACATGATTGATTTCTTTCTCTTGTTCCCTTATTGACCATCTATTCTTCAGTCCTTGATAATCATGAACAAAGGTGTGGGTTTGACCATAAAGAGGCATGCCACCGAGACATCCTCTGGTTGAATTCATGTTACAGGGCTGTGACCAGACACTGGACATGGTAGATCTAGGATTACCAATAGAACCTCCAATCATGCATGTATTGAAACTAACCATCATTCCGGATATAGGTGTCTATGCAGAGTTCGAGGATGGCTTCATAAGGATTACGTAGACCTTTTAGGGATCAACGCATACTACCTCATCTATGGTAGAGTTGATGCAAGTCTTTCAACAATATCATCTACCCACTTTCTCAGGGGATGGAGGACCTCATGCTTCTATGATATGGTTAGAATCCAAGTTGTCTATATTGCAGCATCTGGAGATGCCTCCAGAGAGGATGGTGAATCTCTCTACTAATATGCTTTAGGATTACAGCAAGAGACGGTGGGATGTAATCTCATAGGTGGGATGCCACCATGGTATGTCTTGGAATGGGTTTTATCATACCTTTTATGATTAATCCTACCCAGAGATATTAAGTGCTGATCGAGCATGATATTTCATGAGTTTGGAGCATGGTACTCTTTCATTCATGGAGTATTCTTCTCTCTTCAGAAAGATAAGTGCTTCAAACACATTCCAAGAAGATATGAGTTACTCCTAGCGATGAAGTTTGAGGATGGTCTCAGACACAAAATCTGATCTTAGGTGAACATCTTCAGGTTGACATCCATATCTTCTGTAGTCAACAATGCGCTAATCACAGAGTGCAAACTGAGGGATTCTGCAGCAGTGGGTAAGGGCGGGTTGACATCCAGTGTTTGTGATTCTCTAGCTGATAGTAGGAAGCACATTATGAAGTCTACACATAGAGATCCCAGTAGGCGAGATACACCATTAGGTAGCCATGTGGTATGCTACCAATGTGGGAAGGGTGGGCATATGAGGACACATTGGACGATTGACCTAGTCCAGTGCCAATATTATGGAAAGATATGCCATCTTCAGTGGTTCTGTCAGATTTTCTCATCAGCATGTGGTGAACAGAGTTCTTCTATCACTTCATGTTCAGGAGAAGCACCACCAGTTTCTCATCATTCGGGGAACCAAAGTTCTTCCAACCATTCAGGATGAGGTAGCAGTCAAAGCTCTAGTATCCAGTCAGTAGGCGTTCACCGACAATAGGTTTAATCAGCTCGGGGTGGTCCTGTAGGGTCACAGGTCCATGGTACAGGCTACAATTTTTCTTTGGAGTAGACCCAATAGGGGAAGGATCTTGGACCCTATACCATTTGAAGTACGATCCTATTTGACTTAGTTTTAGCTTCTACACTTTTTGATAATCAGGATTCCCATATTTTCATATCTGTCATTATTGAGGAGAGACTTGGACTTTTTTTCTTTAATTTTTCTAATTTCTTGATGTTAAAAACTCAGTTGGGTACAAGTATGAAAAGTGTACATCAGTTAAAGGAGTTCCCTCTTGAGGTCTATGGGGGTCACTTCTTATGGGACCTCTATATCCTAGAGATGACATGCTATGAGTTCATTCTCTAAATGGATTGGTGAGTTCCCTTCTAGGTTGTCGTATACTATTACCACCATAGGGTGAGTTTCACATCACTTGAGGGTAGTTTGTTTTTACAAAAAGGTGAATAGATTGTCCAGGCAAGTAGATCAGGACCCGAGCATCATGGGTTGAGAGAAATTACAGCCCAGAATTCTAGTCAATATATGGATGACCATGGGACATCATAGATTGAATTTCACCCAATGTTGGATCATTTTATGGATGCCTTCCCATAGTATTTTTCAAGATAGACTCCAAGGTGAGAGGTAGAATTTTCTATTGAGATCATTCCAGGAGCAACACCGGTATCTATTCCTCCTTATAGGATTGCTACACTAGAGTTATGGGAGATCAAGAGGCAGATTGTGGAGTTACATGCGAATGGTTTCATCTTACCCAACACGTCTCCTTGGGGTTCGCTTGTCCAGTTCATAAAGAAGGTGATTGGTACCCTCCGACTTTGTGTTGATTATCAGAAGTTTTACCAGTTGACTATCACAAACAGATATCCTTTGCTAAGGATTGATGATATCATTGATCAGTTTCTAAAAGCTCGAGTGTTCTTGAAGATTAACTTGAGATCTGGTTATCATCATTTGAAAATTATGCCATCATATATACGTTATACATCCTTTCAGAGTTGGTATAGTCTATACGAGTATGTGGTTTTGTCATTCGGTCTAGGGAACGATCATGTAGTTTTCATGGAGCTGATGAACTCGATGTTCCATCCATACTTGGATTCATTCATGGTAGTCTTCGTTGATCATATCATGGTGTACTTTCACACTAGACAATAAATTGACAAAAATCATGGGATAATTTTTAGTACATTGAGAGAGAATTAGCTATATGCTAAGCTCTCAAAATTCCACTTTTGGATGAAACAAATTCACTTCTAGGGTCATGTTATCTTAGGGAAAACAGTGTCAACAGGCCCTAAGAATGTGAGAGTTGTAGTTTCGTAGGTGAAGATTAATAAAATCTTTGAGGTACGATATTTTCTAGGTCCGTAGAGATACTACAGACATTTCATACATGAATTTATATACTTAGCATCACCACTAATAGGACTGACTAAGAAGGGTGTGATATTTTTGTGGATAGATTCTTGTGAGTCAGCCTTCCATGAGCTGGAAGGGAGGTTAACTTCAGCACCGATACTAGTTTTATAGGAATTGGGCAAGACATAAACTTTTTACTATGAGGTATCAGGTATTGGTTGGGGAGCAGTGCCTATGTAGGGGGAAGGAGTCACTGTGTACAAGTCTTGGTAGTTGCAGCCACATGAGAGGAATTAACCAACACACGATCTTGAGTTTTCTACAGTTGTTCGTGCTCCACATTGTTGGAGAAATTTTCTTCTGGGAGAGAATTTGTTGGTTTTCACCGATCACAAAAGTCTCATGTATATCTTCACTCAACGTGATCTGAATTTGAGAAAATGAATTTGGATTGAGTCCCTTCGGTCCTTTGAATATGAGCTTTCCTACATTCCTAGGAAAGGAAACGTAGTAGATGATATGTTCAGTAAGAGGACTTAGATACAATAAGTTCAAGCAGTCAGTAGTGAGTGGAAACTAATGCCTATGTTCTATGAGTTAAATTTGTAGTTTCACGATATACAGGGGTAGACGTTGCTTTCATCTCTAGTTTTTACCTCTACTCTACTTGATCGAGTGCGAATGAGGCACCAATTAGATTCTTAAGGCCTAGTCCTATAAGAATGTGTGTCCGGAGAGGACCTTATTCCTAGATGGACCATAGGTGAGGATGATATCTTTCATTTTCATGGGCGTGTATGGGTGTCATCAGACATACATGAGGAGATGATTTGTGACATTCATTCCTCAGTTTGGTCAGTTCATCATGGTGTTGCCAGTATTTATCGAGATCTGCACTGTCTATATTGGTGGCCAGGTCTTAATAGAGATGTTTCTAGGTTTTTCATGATGAGTTCCACCAGTCAGTAGGTGAAGTTGGAGCATCAGCGACCAGCATGGATTTTACAATAGTGACCCATTCCTGAGTATAAGTGGAATAATGTCTTGATTGACTTTGTGACATGTTTTCCAAGGTCACCTCAAAAGAATGATGCATTATGGGTTTCCATTAACAAACTCACAAAGGTTTCTAACTTCTTTCTGATCAAGGAGACCTTTAGTGTGGATGAGCTGTGAAGGATTTATATCGGAGAGATTTTACGTCTTCATGTGGTTACCCACAACATTGTTTTAGATAGGGATACACATTTTACATCTATAGTTTGGCAGGGGCAACAAAGGGATTTGGGTATACAATTACTTCTGATTACACCTTATCGCCCCCAGACAGTTGTCCAGTCTGAGTGTACGATTCAGGTGCTAGAGGACATGCCTCAAACATGCATCCTAGACTATGGATGTTTTTCGTATAATCACATAAATATAGAAGACTTTTCCTACAATATTAGTTTTCAAGAAACTATTCAGATGGCCCCTTATGAGGCATTGTATGGAAGGCCTTGCCGATCACCCCTATGTTAGTTGAAGGCAAGAGAGGTAGTTATGTTGGGACCTCATCTTATCACGGAGACCACAGAGTAGGTGGAGTAGATTCAGGAGAGTATGGATATTTCATAGTCATGATAGATGTAACACCCCGAGATTTTATGAAAAATATTCTTTTTAATTTCTTTAAAGTCTTGTGTTGTACGCTACACCAAATGGAGCTTGCACAACACGCATCCCTGACTTGGCTTGCACTACACGCAATTGTGACCTTCCATGATAGTGTGTGTTGTACGCAATACAGAGTTTCGCTAAACAACGATATGTTATAAAAACTAGCCTTTATGAATAGTACTAACCACTTTTTGAAATTTTATAAATTTTATCATTAAAAATGGACTTCATTTTTTGATTCAGAATATCGAAATTAGCCTAGGGTAAAATTTTGGTATTTTTCTGAAAACTTTCAATTTTTGATGAATAGTGAAAACACTGGGTTACTATTTAAAAACCGACTTTTTATTTAAATAATTATATATTTTATTTAAATTTATTATAGTTCAAAATTGATACATAATACCTATATAAGTTCAATTTAATTCAATGGAGTCATTTTATAATAAATTTAGATATATAAAAATTTTATTAAACTTTTCACCGTCTTTTACCCACCTCATAGGAAAATTTGCAAATTTACATAAAACATAATTTTACCGCTTTTGTGAGTGGAATTTCAAAAATCCGAAAGACACGGTTGATGTCAGTAATTAAAATGTGGTTCAATGAGATGAAAATAATTTTTGGTGGATAGTAACTTTTTAATTTTTTTTACCACGGTTAAATGTAAATAGGGTAATTAAGGGTAAAAATGATATTATTATTACCCTAACACACGTCCTAATTCTATTGGATAAGTTTAATTCGACCAAAAACAGCCATAGGAATACAATATGACCATTTAGTCCCACTTCGATTAGATTATGACATTTATTATTAATTTATTTAAAGAAGGGTTAAAATAGTTAAAATCAAAGTTTAATAAGTAAATAATTTTTAATATAGGGTTATGCATAAGATAAATTCGACTATAAATATTAAATAGAAATATAAAAAGATTTCATACATAATTATATCTTATTTGTAATTTTTAGACATTAAATAATTTAATTTATTTATGAAAAAAATATCATGTAGTAATTATCTTATTAATGAAATATTGACATAGTTGATGTTATAAATACCCAAATAAATGTAATTTGAGAATTTTTATGAATTACACTAATTTTCTAGGTTAATATGACAAGTTAGTATTGATTTAAGTAACTTTTTTCGAACTAATCATTCTGTTATTATTTTCACAAAAATCAATTACTAAACAGTGTCAAAATTGACATAAAATAGTTTTTAAAACAAATATTATATTATTAATTGTTATTTTATTCCTAAAAATATAAGGATTGTCCAATTGACTTAGATAAGGTTATATATATTAATAATAAACAACTTGGGGTTCTTTTGTTTTGTTATAGTATGTTTATTATCCTTATAGTGTAAGAACACAAAAAGACACGGTAAAAGTAAAATTATCTAACATAAAGTTAAATCTAAATGATAAGGTTAAAGTAGTAAAATAAACTTTTCCAAATTATATTGGATTAGAGGATTACCCACCCCCACTTATCTTAGAAATAAATCAATTTTGAGCTATTAAAAACCGAATATGGCTTTATAATAACATAATATTATGAGTTTTTCCAAAGGATTCCCTCTCCTCCCTTATAAAAGGACACCTCCTCCCTCTCTTCCTCACACCACTTTGAGCCTTCAATATCGACCAAACCCTACCAAATCGGCTTCTCCACTTCCCTAGAAACATCCTAGAGTTCCTGGTCTTCTTCAAATACCAATTTTAGTGCCCTAAGAGGAGGACTCAAAGAGGCGCTTTAAAGAAGAGGTAATGTCCGTTACCGATTCTTTCATCTTTATTTCTTCTTCCACTTATTCTTCTTAGGTTGTTTCATTATGAAGTAATAACATAAGTATCAATCATATACTGATATGTTATTATAAGTATTAAACAACCCTATTTCACCATCTATCCATCCTACGGGAAACGAAATCACCGCGCGTGCGTACGTACGGAATACTGTCTCCACGCCGTGGTGTAATCTATTTTCCACCACCACCTTAATTGGATGGGTATAATGGTGTAAATAATAACTATATATGATTATTTTAAAGTGATGTTGATTCTAAAATAGTATACATACACTCCAATACAATTTCACGACCATGAGAATGATATCATCGCTCGTGCATACATACGGACTATCGTCTCCACGATGTGATGAGATTCATTCTCCATGTTAACGATTAATGAATGATTATAAAGTATATATAATAAGTAATCATGAAATATATGACATAATAATGATACTGGATTTATGTCTATATATATGTATGTCATCGACTTAATTTCATTCAATTCAATAAAGAAACAAAAACAATGTTCATGCGTACGTACAGCCTACCTTCTCCATGAACGGTGTATTTCATTTCATTTAATTGATCTATCATATATATATGTATATACTGAAATATATATTATATGTAAATCAGGTTCTACATTATGGAATTAATTAAATTAGGATATAAGTAACAATATCAAGAACAACAAGTCCAAACACGTACTATAAATAAAACGAATTAACCCAAAACGTTGCTTTAACATGGAACTTACAAAAGAACGGGTAATATAAAGTCATAAGTGAACCATATATGATATCATAACTTTGAATATGATTCTTTAATAAGTAAATTACATTATTTAAATCATTATACAGGAGGTTCGGAAACGTACGAAGCACATTGGACCTAAGGTAAGGGAGAATTTTGCAAATCTCATTTTTATCCGAGATTGCTTATTCGTAAGTATTTACTAGGGTTATTTCTATCAGCCATGTCCATGTTTTATAAAAGTGTATTCATGTATGTTTAATGTAATTTTACCCATTTTGACTTTTACCCCATTGTATGGAAGGAATATTTCTTTTATTTACCCTACAAGGTACTTTTTGACTTTTTCGACAAAAGTACGAGAAGAATGTTTTTTTAACGTATACGGCATGAAAGGATTTTTATGGTTTTATAAAGCCATATTTTCGTGACTATTACTACAAAATATTTCATAAATATTTTAAAAAAAATATTTTTCTTTTTAATTTTCATGACGTTTTGTGAAAAGAAATTGATTTTGAAAAAGAAAGTATATTTTCCTCAAGAATTCATTTCAAGTGTTTTATCAAAACCATTTCCCATCTAAGATTACATTATTTCATATGTGTATGTTTCAAGTATAAAGTCTCTATGATTTACATAGTTTCACTTTTCTCATTATGAAATGATATCCACTTCTTTTATATGGATTATGTGATGATGGGTTGATGTTTATGAATCCCATTTTATTTGTTGGGTTATTATGAATGATGTATGTTTATTTTGTGGCACAAGTAAGAATGATTTTATTATGAGATGGGTGGTACCTATATATCCCTCAAATGCATTGGGTAAAGATTTATATCTCATGAGATAGACATGGCTGGAACGGTAAGTTAATCTGGTTCAGTGTTACAGGACTGAAACGAGGAGTGAACTCGATTCAGAAAGGGACTTTGTCCACTAAGATGGTCTTGGCTGCAATGCCTTGGCTACTATGGAAATCATAATAAGTGCTGAATGGTTTCTACAATTACATGTTTTATTCCGATTATATTTTATCATGGATAATGTTCCATTATGATATATGCCTTATGTACTTCCATGATTTATGTCTTTTCTCAAGATTTTGATGTTTAAATTTCATGTTCATGTTTTTTGCTTTCCAATGTTTATGGGTTGTTTTATGTTCTCTATGTTTGCCCTTACTGAGCATTTGAGCTCACCCTTTTTATGTTTTATTTTCCCTAGTAAATAAAGAAAGGTTTTAGGTAAGGAAACTAAAAGGGGAAGATCTTTATGGGAGATGTTGAAGATCTGTCACCACGATTAGAAGTTTATATTCCACGTTTCCAAAGACACTAAACTATTACGATCCTTGTGTGTTTGTTTTTGTTATGTATTAATTATTCCACAAAAGTAATGTAATGTCCATGTACGTCAAGATTTGGGCCTCTACATTTGGTATCAGAGGAAAGGTTTAGTATCCCTTTTTGAAACTAGGATGCGAGAACTTTAGTGAGATCCCTAGAGATATGTCTAAGGTATGTATAAGTATGTCCCTAAGGTTAAGTATACGTATAGGTTATAGTCCTAGAATTGCGCTAACGAAATTAGAATTTAACCTAAGATGTTAGATATTGAGGGTACTTCCCCTTTACTATGTTGTTTTCCCTATCATGATTTTTGCCTCTCAAACTATTCTTTTTGGGTTTTAGAAAATGGATTGAAACAGGAAGATTCACGATAATGGAGGATATGACGGACAATGGAATGGTATTCTTCATGAGCAACCAAATGAAAAGGGATTTGGAATTCCAAACATAATTATTATGCCTAATCAGAAATCTCATAATATGATCAATAATCTCAACTTTGGTAATTTTCCCAACTCAGATAATAAGAGAAAGATGGAGTTTAATGATGATCATAGGGGAAAGAAAGTTCAATTTCCCTCATGTAAATCATGTGGGAAGAGGAATGAAGGATATTGTTTCAAAGGAACTGGAAGATTCTTTGGGTGTGGAAAAGAAGGACACAAAGCTAGTAAGTGCAAAGGAAAAGGTTCAGTTAATAACATGGACAAGGATAATGGTATTTCTATGACATAAACAATGATTAGATGTTTTAAATGTGGAATGTATGGGCATTATGCAAACCAATTCCCTAAGGGAAAATATCATGAAGAGAATCAGCATGGTCATATGAGTAGTATTTATGTGGATGATGATGAAGAGACTACAAATGAAATATGAGATGAAAGAAATGATGAAGCTAAATAAGTGGTTTAAGAAGTTAGTGGAATGATTGTATGTTTATAAAGAATAATGTATTGTATTATGGAATAAAGAATCATCTAAGTATTGTTACACTATTATTTTTCCTAAATTATTTGAAAGTATATGTTGAATGGTACCGGTAACCATGAAAGGTTATTCAGATATTTTTGGAAAGTAGATGATATGCGCATAATGAAAGGATAAGAAGATAATGAGATGTTTGATTGTATTCATGATCTCATGACTGATATAAGGACTAAGTGATATCATGGTTTGAGTATATAGAGTTTTGAGGATTTTGGTATGTGGAAAGTGTTAACTTTTAACTGCATTAATGTTTTCACTAAAGTTCAATGGGTATTCATTCTTCAAGAGAATACATGATTAATCTATTCACATGTTTGTAATTTGACCAACAAGATATATCTTAAGATATGTGGGGGGATAAATGATGGCATTCACGTGATTGTTATGTGAAATTTCAAATAATCATTTTCATTATTCTATGAGCTTGGACTGAAGTATTTTAGATAAGCCTAATGATTGGAATGGATTATGTTGGACATAAGTTAGTATTGTTTAAGGATAGAACTTTTTTCGATATTATTGATGGGATGTTATAGTAATATAGTTTTAGAAAAAGGACAACTTGTAGGACATGCAACAACCCATCGCGTCGGACAAGGCTGTGGGAATCAAACCCACAACCGAAGAGCAACTGGCCTTTATCGCATACCGATGGCCTAAATGAAGTTCCTGGTTAGTGGAAACTAGTTTTATTTTATTAAGCGGCATGATAGATGAAGTATAAGTTCATTTATGGAATCGTATACGATTAACCTCACCATAGATGGAATTATGTATATTTAATAACTTTTTCTAACCTTTTGTTTGAAATAGATGGAATGACTCATTATTCTACCACATGATCTGCTAACACTTCATAAATGAAAAATTAAAGTTCATTTCTTTAAGAGATGAAGTGGAAATTGTTTAAAGCACCAAAAACAGTGAGACTGTACCAAAATCAAGGAAGTATTTATTCTAATTCAAATTTTTCAACTTTAGGGAATTGATATTGAAAACCAAAAATGTTTTCCTAGTGCCCTTATATCCGATGAATCAGATGGTACCTTAGATCATCACAAATCTAGGGATTTTTGATTATTGGATTTTCCATATCCATGTTCTCTACCACTCTCTATCAAAACATGATGGTTATATTTCACTTCCATATCCATATTTTCACCTATGTGAAAACCAGTGATTAGTTTATTTGGGTAACCGTTATGTTTCAGAATTTTGTTTTTAAAGATTGGTTTTGGTATTCATCTTTACGATTGGGTTTCTATTAAAGAAACATTCGAGTAGTAAACCATTTATAACCCCGACGAATTTTGAGGGAGAAATTAATTTTATGGGGGGTAGAATGTAACACCCCGAGATTTTATGAAAAATATTCTTTTTAATTTTATTAATGTCTTGTGTTGTATGCTACACCAAAAGGAGCTTGAACAACATGCATCCCTGACTTGGCTTGCACTACACGCAATCGCGACCTTCCACGAAAGTGTGTGTTGTACGCAATATAGAGTTTCGCTAAACAACGATATGTTATAAAAACTAGCCATTATGAATAGTAATACCCACTTTTTTAAATTTTATAAATTTTATCTTTCAAAATGGACTTCATTTTTCGATTCAGAAAATTGAAATTATCCTAGGGTGAAATTTTGGTATTTTTTTGAAAACTTACAATTTTTGATGAATAGTGAAAACACTGGGTTACTATTTCAAAACAGACTTTTTATATAAATAATTATTTGTTTTATTTAAATTTATTTTAGGTCAAAATTGATACGTAATACCTATATAAGTTCAATGTAATTCATTGGAGTCATTTTATAATAAATTTAGTTATGTATAAATTTTTTTAACTTTTTCACCCTCTTTTACCCACATCCTAGGAGAATTTACAAATTTACATAAATTTTATTTTCCCGCTTCTTTGAGTGGAATTTCAAAAATCCGAGAGACACGGTTCATGTCTGTAAGTAAAATTTGGTTCAATGAGAAGAAAATAATTTTTGGTGAATAGTAACTTTTTACTTTTTTTACCACGGTTAAAAGTAAATAGAGTAATTAAGGGTAAAAATGATATTATTATTACCCAAACACATGTCCTAATTCTATTGGATAAGTTTAATTCGACCAAAAACAACCATAGGAATACAATATGACCATTTAGGCCCACTTAGATTAGATTAGGACATTTATTATTAATTTATTTAAAAAAGGGTTAAAATAGGTAAAATCAATGTTTAATAAGTAAATAATTTTTAATATAGGGTCATACATAAGATAAATTAAACTATAAATATTCCTTATAAAGATAAATAGATTTACTACATAATGTTATTTTATTTTTAATTTTTAGACATTAAATGATTATATTTATTTATGACACAAAGATGATGCAGTAATTATCTTATTAATGAAATATTGAAATAATTGATGTTATAAGTACCAAAATAAATGTAATTTGAGACGTTTTATGAATTAAACTAATTTTATAGGTTAATATGACAGTTTAGTATTGATTTAAGCAACTTTGTTCGAACTAATCATTCTGTTATGATTTTCAAAAAAATTAATTACTAAATAGTGTCAAAATTGACATAAAACAGTTTTTAAACAAAATATTATATTATTAAATGATAATTTATTCCTAAAAATCATACGTTCGGCCAAATGACTTAGATAAGGTTATATATATTAATAATAAACAACTTGGGGTTCTTTTGGCTTGTTATTGTAAGTTTATTAACCTTATATTGTAAGAACACAAAAAGACACGGTAAAAGTAAAATTATCTAACTTAAAGTTAAATCTAAATGATAAGGTTAAAATAGTAAACTAAACTTGTAAAAATTATATTGGATGAGAGGATGTCGACCCATACCCACCTTAGCTTAGAAATAAATCAATTTTGAGATATTAAAAACCGAATATGACTTTATAATAAAATAATATTTTGAGTTTTTTCAAAGGTGCCCCTCTCCACCCTTATAAAAGGACACCTCCTCCCTCTCTTCCTCACACCACATTCAGCCTCCAATATCTAAAAACCCCTGCCAAATTCTCTTATCCACTTCCCTAGAAACATCCTAGATTTCCTGTTCTTATTCAAAGACCAATTTTAGTGCCCTAAGAGGAGGACTCAAAGTGGCGCTTCAAAGAAGAGGTAATGCCTGTTACCGATTCTTTCAACTTTATTTCTTCTTCCGCTTCTTCTTCTTAGATTGTTTCATTATGAAGTAATAACATCATTATCACTCATATACTGATATGTTATTATATGTATGAAACAACCCTATTTCACTATCTATCCATCCTACGGAAAACGAAATCACCGCGTGTGCTTACGTACAGAATATCGTCTCCACGCCGTGGTGTAATCTATTTTCCACCACCACCTTACTTGGATGGGTATAATAGTGTAAATAATAACTATATATGATTATTGTAAAGTGATATTGATTCTAAAATAGTATACATACACTCCAATACAATTCCAAGATCATGAGAATGATATCATCGCTCGTGCGTACATACGGACTACCGTCTCCACGACGCGATGAGATTCATTCTCCATGTTAACCATTCATGAATGATTATAAAGTATATATAATAAGTAATAATGAAATATATTACATAATAATGATACTAGATTTATGTGTATATATATTTATTTTATCTACTTAATTTCATTCAATTCAATAAGGAAACGAAAACTGCGTTCATGCATATGTACGGCCTACCGTCTCCATGAATGGTGTATTTCATTTCATTTAATTGATCTATCATATATATATATAATGAAATATATATTATATTTAAATCATGTTTTACATTCTGGAATTATGTAAATCATGATATAACTAACAATATCATGAACAACAAGTCCAAACACGTACGATAAATAAAACGAATTAACCCAAAACGTTTCTTTAACATGGAACTTACAAAAGAATGGGTAATATAAAGTCATAAGAGAACCATATATGATATCATAAAAATGTATATGATTATGTAATAAGTCAATCACATTTTTAAATCATTATATAGGAGTTTCGGAAACATACGAAACACATCGGACCTAAGGTAAGGGATAATTTTGCAAATATCATTTTTATCCGAGATTGCTTATTCGTAAGTATTTATGAGGGTTGTTACTATCAACCATGTCCATGTTTCCTAAAAGTGTATTCATGTATGTTTAAAGTCCTTTTTACCCATTTTTAATTTTACCCCTTGGTATGGATGTTGAGCAATGTATTATTTTCAACAATGCGTATTAATGTTATTTAAAGGGGGAGATTATTGAAAATAATACTCTGTCTCTTTATGATAATTTTGATGCTCACAAATACCCTTAGTTGTTTTCTAATGATTTCACTTAGTATTTTTTAGGAGATTATTAATTTATTTTACTCTTGAAATATCGAGAATTTATTACTTAGCGCGGAATCTGTTTTAGCGTGTTCTGGAAACACTGTTCACATCTTACGTAGATGAATATAGCGCAGAATCTGTTTTAGCGCGTTCTGGAATCACTGTTCATACCCTACGTGGATAAACGCAGCGTAAGGATGAAAAGCGTGTATACTTTTTGAAGTACGAGAAAAGTATGGTTAAACAACCATACGTTTTTCAGCAAAGTATGGAAGGAGAACCTTACGTTTGGAAGGAACCTTACGTTTTGTTATCAGCAAAGTATGGAAGGTGAACCGTACGTAAATTCTAAGTGATACATTTGTTTCTCAAAAGTATTGTTCATTATCCTTACTTTTGTAAACAACCATACGTTCTTGGAAAAGTATGGATCAAGTAAAAGTATGGATCTTTTACCATACGTTTGAATGATGAAGAAAAATTATGTTTGTGATCAACCCTACGTTTGTTATCAACCCTACATTTGTTATCAACCCTACGTTTGTGATCAACCCTACATTTGTTATCAACCCTAAGTTTGTGATCAAACCTACGTTTGTTATTAACCCTACATTTGGAATCCACGTCATCAACCTTACGTTTGGCGTCAGAATTTTCGGCAGACGGTTTTTATGTACAACGATCAATAAGCTGATTTCTGGGTGGATTTGAAGCCTGATTTAAAGTCATTTTAAATTACAACTTTGACTGATTCATATCCATTTTATTAATGGATTTATGATCGAATTAAAAGTATCTTTTTATGCCACGTCTTAAGGGAAGTTACAACTTCTCTGTAAATTCAAATTTTTGAATATTGCGAATCAGTAGGCGGCTTTTATGGATCTAAACGTGCAGGAGATATGCATTATTTTTTATGCTCTCTCTGAAACGCAAAATAAAATGTATGATGAGGTGATCAATCTTTTATTATTAAAAAGGTGGAAAAAAGATATTACAACTATTCATGATTGATCTACTGATTCAACCGGAGCGTAAAAGCTCTGTTTGTTTAAGAAGAAGGAACTCGATAGAAGATTCACCTGTTCTACATCGAATGTCTTCTGTGGATCTACTACTGCTGAGGTTGTGAACTATATCTCTATATCTACTACAACTGGATCAACTCAGAAGTGCTTCAACTTGTAGATCAATATTTCTAGAGTCTTTGATCCATCTGCTGTTAATTGCATTCTGTTTCAATTTTGAAGATCAACTGGAAATTTCTTTCTAAAATTTTTTATTCTTGAGTAACCAGCTTCTCATTCTAAGCTATGTAGGTTCATGTTTGAACCAGAAGGCTTTGTTTTGCCTTAAATTGTAAATGTGTCAACTTCCTGTACTCAGTTGTGAATCGGTCTGTGGAAAAGAGGACCAGATAGTGAAAATCACCAAGACCGTGGTGTAGTGTGTTTGTGGAGAGGACTAGGGGATTTCTGTTCCCCAAACCACTAAACATCTTTGTGTTCTTGTTTTTACATTTTCTGCTGCATGATCAAATCTGATAAAGTATAAAGGACAGAACTCGTTCAAGAAAAGAGATATTGGAAAAATTTCAAAAGACACAATTCACCCCCCTCTTGTGTATAATCTGTAGATTCAGATCCAACAATTGGTATCATAGGAGGAGCTTCTGACGGAGCTTTAGAAATCATGAAGCATTTAAAGATTATTCAATAGAGCATTATGACTAATACAAGAGAAGGGATGTCTATGGTTAGAGCACCATATTTTAATGGAGACAACTATGGTTGCTGGAAATCATGTATGATAATATATCTGAAAAACCTCAGATATAGAGTCTATTCAAAGATTCTAACTCCTTATGAAATTCCTGAAAATCCTGAGGCATGGAGTGTTGCTATAGAGGTAGAGTACGATATGAACTCGAAGGCTATGAATGTAATTATTTGCGGTCTAGGACCAGATGAATTTAACAGAGTATCTCAGTGCCCGACAGCATATGAGATGTGGCAAACAATAGTTGTGGCATATGAAGGAATAGATAATGTAAGGCAAATGAGATATGCAACTGCAAAACTGAAATTTGATACTTTTAGAATGATTGAAGGTGAGATCATTACACAGATGAATCGGAGATTGACAAAAATTTTCAATAACATAACTACTCTAGGAGAACCTATTAAGTAGGCTGATCAAGCATTAAAAGTACTGAGAATACTTCCTACTAGATGGAATGGTATCTCTGCTCCAATCAGACAATCAACACCTATCAATGATCTTACTATGAGAGATCTGATTGGTACACTGATGATGTGTGAAGCTAAAATGAAAGATGAAGCTAACGAACATAAAGTTCTTATCAAAAGAGAAGATACTGCCTTGAGGGTAACTTTACTACAAAAGAATAGAATGATTAAGATCAAAGAAGTCAAAGCCAAATCAGAAAGCTCTGACTCATCCAACTTAGATGAAGAACTGGCTCAACTAGCCAGAAAATTTAGAAAATTGTACAGCAATAAAAGAGGCTTCAAAAAATCCTTTATTGGAGATAATAACGATGTGATATGTTATGAATGACAAAATATGGGACATATCATACTAGATTTCCCACAACTGAAGTATGAAAAGAAAAAGAAATTCTTCAAATGAAATGACTTTGAGCAGAAAGACAAGAAAGCTATGAAAGCCACTTGGAGTGTATCTGAAGACTCTTGTAGCTCTTCTGAATCAAGATCAGAGAAAGAAGAACTCAATCTAAAGGCAAACATGTGTTTCATGGTAGAAACTGATGAGGAACACTCATATTACTCCTCTGAATTACATTCTGAATCAAGCTATGCAAATAAAAAACTAGCAGCCTGCTGTAATATGCTTGAAGAAAGATATGAATCAATATTAAAAAAACATAAGTCACTAAAAAATATACATAAATCTATTTCAGATGAAAGAGATACAATGCTGAAACAACATAAGGAATTAACTGATAAATACAATTCGATTAACACTAACTACATTAATTATGAATCAAGAATAAAAACACTGCAGGGTAAAGTAGAATCTTACAAACAGGCTGCATTGGTTTTTACAAAAGGAGAGAATTCATTAAATAAAAATCTTGGAAAAACTATCATTAAAAAGGAGAGATTTGGAATTGGAAGTAAAGGAGAAAAACCAAAGCTATATAAAAATTATTTTGTTCCTAGCTCTAAAAAGCTTAATTGTAATTTTTGTGGGGCAAAGGGACATGTAGCTAAAAACTGTTTCTTAAGAAGACCTCAAATTTTTGGTATTGAGAAAGCCAATATTTCAAAAGACTTATATGATTCAGCTAATTTTAAAAGAACAATGCAAATCTGGATACCCAGATCATTGCTAGCTAACACTCCTGGACCCAACAAAATATGGGTACCAAAGCAATTTGTTTGATTGACTTTGCAGGTAGCAGGTCACTAGAGAAGAAAAGATATATGGTACATGGACAGTGGCTACTCAAGACATATGAGTGGAAACTCATTGAATTTTTCTTCACTCACTCAAAAGGAAGGAGGACTTTTCACCTTTGGTGATAATGCCAAAGGAAAAATCATTGGAGTTGGAACAGTTGGAGATCCAAAAATAGTCTCAATCAACAAAGTACTTTATGTACAAGGACTAAAACACAATATGATAAGTATATCTCAACTTTGTGTTGATGGATATACTGTTGATTTTACTAACAATTGTTGTACTATTTTTAAAGATAAACTGTTTAAATTTAAAGCACCAAGAACTGAAAATTTCTATACTTTGGATTTTAATTCCTTGTGTAAATGACAAGTAAACTACTTAACTGCAAAAGTATGTGAATCCTGGATCTGGGAAAGAAGACTTGGTCATTTCAATGTATATGTTTTACATAAGTTATCTAAGAAACATTTAGTTTCTGATTTACCTTATCTCATATTTGATAGTGACAGATTTTGTGATGCATGTCTACTTGGCAAGAAACAAAAATCATCCTTCAAATCTGTTAATAAGGTTGCTACATCTAAAACTCTAGAACTTATTCATATAGATTTGTTTGGACCTTCAAGAGTAGCAAGATTAGCTGGTAAATCATATGTATATGTTTTAGTTGATGACTATTCATGATTTACATGGATTTTCTTTTTGAAATTTAAAAATGAAGCTTTTACTTTATTTGGAAATTTCGGCAAATCTGTTCAAAATGAAAAAGGTTTCAATATAATCTCATTAAGAAGTGATCATGGTGGAGAATTTGAGAATCTGGAATTTAATTCCTTTTTCTCAAATATGGGTATTAAGCACACCTTTTCTGCACCCAGAACACCTCAACAAAATGGGATTGTAGAAAGAATAAATAGAACAATTCAAGAAATGGCTAGAACTATGTTAAATGAATATATCCTACCTATATATTTCTGGGAAGAAGCTGTGAATACAGATAGTTATATAATTAATAGAGGTTTAATTAGAACTATTTTTAAAAAAGACACCCTATGAAATATGGAATAATAGAAAACCTAAAGTAAATTACTTTAATGTTTTTGTATGCAAGGGTTATATCTTAAACACCAAGGATAATCTTGGAATGTTCGATCCAAAATCTGATGAAGGTATTTTCTTAGGATATTCTGCTATCTCAAAAGCATATAGATTTTATAATAAGAAGTCATGGATTGTTGAAGAATCAGTTCCTGTGAAATTTTATGAATCTGATCCTTTTGATAAAAGGACAGAACAAATGGATGAACTTGACTCTAATAATAACATGAGACATGAGAATTTAAATAATGATTTTGAAAATGATATAAAAGAAATTCAGTCCAGGTCAGAGGAACATGATACTTAAGATCCTTTAAATATTTTACCTAGACAGTCTAGAACCCTAAAGAATCATCCTTTAGAAACTGTAATATGTAACATAGAAACTGGTGTTCAAACTAGAAGAAACGTAGGAAACCTAGTGGAATTCTCTTCCTTCCTATCTCAACAAGAACCTAAGGCTATAGAAGAAGCTTTAGATGATGAAATCTGTGTAATAGCATTGCAATATGAATTAAACCAGTTTAAAATAAATGAAGTTTGGATTTTATTGGAAAGACCTAAGAATTATCCTATAATAGGAACAAAATGGGTTTTTAGAAATAAAAAGGAAGACCAAGGCACAATAACTAGAAATAAATCAAGATTAGTATCTAAAGGATATAATCAAGAAAAGGGAATAGATTATGATGAGACTTTTTTACCTGTAGCTAGGTTAGAAGCCATTATAATCCTTTTAGCCTATGCATCTTATACGAATTTTAAATTATTTCAGATGGATGTCAAATTTTCCATTTTAAATGGATATTTAATGGAGGAAGTGTATGTTGAGCAACCTCCTGGTTTTGAAAACTATCAAAAACCTGATTCTGTTTTTATACTTACTAATGTTCTTTATGGACTTAAACAAGCACCTAAAGCTTGGTATGAAAGATTAAGTTCTTTTCTTTTGAAAAATAATTTTACTATTGGTATGGAAGATCCAACACTATTTATGAAAATTGCGAAAAATAATGTTTTATTGGTTAAAATTTATGTTGATGATATAATCTTTGGATCAACTAATAAAACTCGTTGTCTTGAATTTTCAAAATTAATGCAAGAAGAATTTGAAATGAGTATGATGGGAGAATTAAATTTCTTTTTGGGTATTCAAATATTTCAAAAAGATTTTGGAAATGTTTTAAACCAAAGAAAATATATTCCTGATTTACTTAAGAAATTTGGACTTTAGAATAACAAGACATTTACAACTCCTATGTGTAATAATATAAAACTTGATTTGGATGAAACTGGGAAATCAGTTGACAACAAGCTATAAAGAGGTATGATTGGTAGCTTGTTATATCTTACTACTAGCAGACCAGATATAATGTATTCAGTATGTCTTTGTGCTAGATTTCAATCAAATCCTAAAGAATCCGATCTAACTGCTGTTAAAAGAATTTTTTGATATTTAAAAGGAACTATTTTTCAATCACTTCTTTATCCTAAAACTTCTGATTTTAATTTGATTTCATATTCAGATGCTGACTTTGGAAGTTGTAGATTAGATTGAAAAATTACATCAGGTACATCCCACTTTTAAGGAAAATCCTTAGTATCATGGTCTAGTAAGAAACAACATTCAGTTTCCCTGTCAACAGCTGAGGCATAATATGTTTCTCCTGGAAGTTGTTGTCCACAAGTGTTGTGGATGAAAAACACTCTTATGGACTTTGGATTGAATTTTAATAATACACCTATTTTATGTGATAATACGAGTGCAATTAATATTTCAAAAATCCTATTAGTTATTCTAGAACTAAGCACATTGATATAAGGCATCACTTTTTAAGAGATCATGTTTTTAAAAAGGATATATTTTTAGAATTTATAAATACTGAAATTCAATTAGAAGATATTTTTACTAAACCTCTTCCCACTACAAGGTTTGATTTTATTAAGGGGGAGCTAGGTTTATTTAATTTTAAATAATTTTCTTTTTTAATTTTTTTTAAAAAAAATTTTCGTTTATTGAAGACTTTTTAAGTATTTCTTTCTTTCATTGCATAAAAAATTTATTTATTTTTTAAATATATGTAATGATGAGTGATTACACGGGAATCAAGTCTATCAGATTCATTTCAACTTCTGAAACCCTAACCTTCGAACTTCTGAAACCCTAACCTTCAAACCTTCAGAGACTCTCGCAACATTGGTAAGGACTAAAAGAGCCAGTGAGGCCGAGCCGAGCAATGCCAAGAGACAACACACTAAAGGAAGAAAAATCTTACAAGGAATGGTAATCGATCTCGATTGTTTGTTTCAGACAAATCTTTTGTTGAAGCAAGCTTGTCGTTCTAGAATCTTGAACAGATGTTCAACAGTGAAAATATGGAATTTCTATATGAAGTTGAACTTAGATACTTCTACAAATCTGTACAGTTTAGTATGTGATGTAATGACCTGAAATTTTGAATATATCTTGTTTTCCTAATTTTGTGTGTTATTTTATTTTTTATACTAAAAAAAATGTTTCATTTGATAACATGAGTATAATTAAAATGAGACCGTTGGGTTTTGACTGTTATATGACCATTGGTCAATATGACCGCTGGAAACTAAACGTTTTGAATATTGTCTCTAAATACAAGTAATCTTGGTTAATTAATATAGAAAGAAGATTTTATGGCCTCACCCAGTAGTCTTGGACCGATCGAAGCTCATATAACAGAACTAGGGAATGAGGTAGCACCACTGGGCTTTCCTCTGGACCAAACCCAAGCCGAACATCATCATGTGAAGCTAGAATGGAATCGCCTTTGCGAGAAGTTCAAACTGATAGAAATTACTACTCGTGTGATGTTGGCCGAGCCTCCATCAGATTCTCTCACATTAGCACACCTTACACTTAGTTCCTATGCCAGTGTGATAAGGGGCTATGTAAGAATACCATAACTGCCTTGTGTAATCCTTTATTTTAAATAACAATTTTGATTTCTTCTTATGACAATGTTTATGAATTTTCAAATGTCCTGATAAATATAGTATGCATTTTTTTTTATGAATTTTAGAAAAGGAATATTTTAAAAATGTTTAGGTAATCCTTAAATAATTAAAAATGTGTAATGATTTTCAAAAAATGTTCTTCTACAATTATGTTCAGTGCGAAATTTATAGTCTAATAAGATCAACTTGATTTTTGATGAATAGTAAATTATGAATAGTGATTTTATGATTAGGATTAGTAATGTGTCCAAATGGATTAGTAATCTCACTTAATGAAAGTACTAAAATAATCTAGGCACCTTGATTAAGTAAGGTGATTCAATAAAATGGTTAAATAACAGTTTCATAAATTATTATTCAAGTATTAGTTTTTTCGGATGAATAGTGTTTTTTAATTAAAAATAATTAAAAAATTATTTTTATAAAATGGACTTTATTTTTGAACTCAGAGCATCGATATTATGTTATGGAAATTTTTGGGGATTTTTCTGAAAAAATGAATTTTCGGTGAATAGTGTATTTATTTAAAAATTAATTTAAAAATATTTAGAAAATTTATTTTATAAAATGGAGTTCATTTTTGTAATTATAGCATCGATATTTGCTAAAGGTGTAATTTTGGGATTTTTCTGAGAAAGATGAATTTTCAGTGAATAGTAAAAATACAGTTTTAGGGTTTCGGTATGTTTAATGACATCATAACTGTGTCATGATGATTTCATGATATATTTTAAGGGTTGGCCGGCCAAAGGTGATTAATTATTGTATTTTGGGCCCCATGTGGCCTAACTCCATTGTAAATTCCATGGGAGAGCACATGGTTTTGAGAAAAGCACTTTTGAGGTGTCCCTTGGCCATTAATGCCTTATCCCCTCACTTTCCCTATAAATACCCACCCTTTTCTCCTTTAGTTTTCACTCCCAACTCTCCCCCGACGAAGTTCTGGTCTCCTTACCTCCCAATGAGTCCTCCCAAGGTTCCCCCCACCCCTCAAGGTCCCAACCATTGTGTTTTAAGAGTTACGTTTTAAAGGTAAGGGATCTGACCTCTCTCTTTCTTTTCAAGTAATCTCTTTTATGTCATTTCTTTTATGCTCCATGATCTTATGTTGAAGGATGTTGTTTTATGTTCATCTTACTTCCCTTTTCATTTTCATATGATGATATACCCCCTCTTTCTCTCATCATTTCATTTTAATAATGTTTAAGTGGCGTCGTAAGGCTGCCGAATTTTTAAGGGGTTCTTTCACCCTTCTCGTTTTCAAGATCTATTTTCATGTCAAGTCTTTCATGTTACTTTTTATTATGTTGGGGTATGATATCTATATCTATCATACTGATATTTTATGTTCATATGATGAGAGACCCTATTTGATATTGTCAATTCATTTTTTTCTGATGTTTAAGTGACGTCGTTAGGCTGCCGAATTTTTAAGGGATTCTTTCACCCTTCTCATTTTACAAAGTTCTACATTCATGTCAAGTATTTCAAGTTCCTTTTTGTTATGTTTGGGTATGATATCTATATTTATCATACTGATCTTTTATGATCATATGATGAGAGACCCCATTTGATCTCTTCAATTCAGTATTTGTAAGTTTTAAGTGGCGTCGTTAGGCTGCAGAATTTTTAAGGGATTCTTTCACCCTTCTCATTTTCAAGATCTATTTTCATGTCAAGTTTTTCAAGTTCCTTTATATTATGTTTGGGTATGATATATCTATATATATATCATACTGATCTTTTATATTCATGTGATGAGATACCCTATTTGATCTCATCAATTCATTTTTGGTTGAAGTTTATGTGACGCTGTTAGGCTGCCGAATTTTCATAAGAGAAATCTTATTTTTTTGTCTTCCTTTCATGTTCTTCATTTCAAATGGTATATTTTAAAATTTCATTACCATGTTCTTAAATCCCTTATATTCTGTCCCTCTACTGTTTTATGGGTCATTTATGAATGTTTGACCCATGTCCCCTCTCTTTTCAATGTTTTCTAAAACCCTGTAACATAGCTGTTATGCTGCAGAATTTTCGTCTCAAAATGCCTCTCTCTTTTCTCAAAATTATTTTATGTTATAAAGTGAATACTCAAAGCTCTTATTTCTAAAGGGTTATTCATATATATACCAAAATTTTCTATTTTAAATTCTTGGATTTACATACATGAAACCAACTTTCCCTTTTCCGTGGGTTTAAAGTGACGTAAAGATCATGTCTTTAAAGCAGTTTTTAAAACGTTATGATTATGAAATGAAACCCATTTATTTTATGCTATATGGGTTATTTATGAAATGTTTGATGATGATATATGTGGCTCACATGATAATAATGGCAAATTTAAGGGTGCGCCCTAATAGAGCTCTAATGCATTGGGTAATGATGTAACCACTAGAGATTATAATTTTCACGATATCTTGGTGAATAAACATGGAAATTTCAAATGACACCTTGGGGATGGACCTTGGTGATATGTTCATGATTTTCTATGTTAAAGTATGTAGCCACATCTTCAAGTTATGAAAAATGTTATTTTTATTATGATATATCTCATGATTTCTTTCTCATGCCTTAAAGTTCTTTTCATGTCATAGTTGATGTATCTCAAGTTCACATGTTAAATGTTTCTCTTGTTCCCTTACTAGGCCTTCTGCACACCCTTTCTTTTGATGTATGTCCCCAGGTTATGAGATGAAGTATTGAACCTAGGATGAACTTAAGGAGAAGCCTTTCAAGTGTTTAAGAATAATGTTTTATGTTGTTTTCATGTACTATGTTCCTGGTTTCCAAGACACTAAACCTTAAATATCCTCAGTTTTTTGTAATGTAATGAAATTTTATGTTATAAAAAGGCGGGATGCAATAGTTGGTATCAAAGGATGGTTTAGTTATTTGTGTAAATTAGGATATGAAAAAATTTGGAAGAAGCCTGTAGAAATGTTTATATATAGGAAATCTTCCTAGTATTTTGGTGAGTATTGAGTAATGGGTTGCCAAGAAAATACATCCCTATCTGGATACGAGCAGGTAGAGGTGGCTGTGGCACAGATGTGCATAGGGTTAAAACCTGAAAACACCGCTTTGAGCTAGACTAAAACGGGAACTGGTACATGACAACGGGTCTTGCTGCACTCTTGGTTACGACACTCCCGGGGGATATGCTTTGGTAAATTCATAAGTTTATTATGAACCATTATTAAAGGAACAAAGATAAAATAAAATAATGATTCACATAAGAATATACGATCATGGATAACCTAGTTTGAAACCTAGGGGATCACAAGTTAGGGTATACTTTTCTTCGACAAGTTATCCTTATATGCTTTAAGTTCCTTTTCGTGATTATTGGCTAAGTATTTAAGCCCCTAATTATACTTTCTCTTCTTAGTTAATGGTGGGAAATGGAAGAACATGTACCAATAACCAATGTGATAGGAAATGAGATGATTTTCGTATTAATATGACAGAGATGATTAGGGGATTAAATGATGATTATTATTTTTGAAGACGTTCACTATTTTGGGGTCCCTATATGATCGAGGTAAACAGATTACTACGGTATTTTCATTGAGGGGTAAGGTTGACTTATATGTTGAAAAATCGATGAATTAAAGGTGAACTTATGGTATTATAGGTTACTTATGGGAATGATTAACCTATCTTCGGTAAAATATGTTTAGGTTAGCTACTTTTGTTATAAGATGTTAGGAGTGGTTTATGTTGTTTGGAGATGAACGATGAAGTTTATTTTGGAAGACTATGTTATCAAGTATTTGGGTTTCAATCTTAGTTTGGGTTATATTGAGGAATTTTAAGGACAGTTATTTATGGAATGGTCTATGATGAACTTTGGGTAGTACCGTGGAATTTTGAACATTTAAAGAAATTTCCCTTCCTATGGGATTCTTTCTTTTTGAAGAGTTGTTTTATCTTACTCTTTCTATTTTTGGGATAATAGAAGAAATAGATAGTTAATCATTGGTGGATTATGTGATTCTCTAGAAGATGATTCTTGTGATTTTGATGGGACCATGTGTTTTTGAATTATCATTATTTGGAGAAAAGATTAGATTTGGTAGAGACTTATTAAAGGATGAAACTCTACTTGAAGGTAGGTATATTTTATTATGGTTTTGTTCTATGTAGTAAATGAATTCTTCAAAAATTATGAAAATCAACGTAAAACAAAAACGTTGTTGGTTTACATTTCCTACTAGGTAATCAAAGACCGTTTACACACATCATAAGTTTGGGATTTTATTATGGTTAACTTTCTCTTAATCAAGTTTTCTATCACTCTCCCCCAGAACATGACCCTTTGTTTTTTTCTTCCATGTCCATATTTTCCTCCATGGAATCCTAGTATGGGTTAACTCGGGTGACCTTTGTACTTCCTTTTCTTTCTTTTAAAGTAATAGTGTTACTGACTCTTTTTTCGATGTGGGACAATCAATGAAATTTCAAAACCCAATTTTTTTAAAAAAATTGTGAGGACGCAATTTCTTAAGGGGGAAGATTGTAACGACCTGAAATTTTGAATAAATCTTGTTTCCTAATTTTGTGTGTTATTTTATTTTTGATACACAAAAAAAATGTTTCATTTGATAACACGAGTAAATTTAAAATGAGACCGTTGGGTTTTGACTGTTATATGACCATTGGTCAATATGACCGCTGGAAACTAAACGTTTTGATTATTATCTCTAAATACAAGTAATCTTGGTTAATTAATATAGAAAGAATATTCAATGGCCTCACCCAGTAGTCTTGGACTGATCGAATCCCATCTAACAGAACTTGGGAAGGAGGTAGCACCACTAGGCTTTGCTCTGGACCAAACCCAAGCTGAACTTCATCGTGTGAAGCTAGAACGGAATCGCCTTTACGAGAAGTTCAAACTGATAGAAATTACTAATCGAGCGACGTTGGCCGAGCCTCCCTCAGATTCTCTCACCTTAGCACACCTTACACTTAGGTCCTATGCCAGTGTGATAAGGGGATATGTAAGAAGACCATAACTTCCTGGTGTAATCCTTTGTTTTAAATAAAAATTTTGATTTCTTCTTATGACGAAGTTTATGAATTTTCAAATGTCCTGATAAATTTAGTATGCATATTTTTTATGAATTTTAGAAAAAGAATATTTTAAAAATGTTTAGGTAAACCTTAAAAAATTAAAAATGTGTAATGATTTTCAAAAAATGTTCTTCTACAATTATGTTCAGTGCGAAATTTAGAGTCTAATAAGATCAACTTGATTTTTGATGAATAGTAAATTATGAATAGTGATTTTATGATTAGGATTAGTAATGTGTTCAAATGGATTAGTAATCTCACTTAATGAAAGTATTAAAATAATCTAGGCACCTTGATTAAGTAATGTGATTCAATAAAATGGTTAAATAACAGTTTCATAAATTATTATTCAAGTATGAGTTTTTTTTGGTGAATAGTGTTTTTTAATTAAAAATTTAATTAAAAATAATTCTAAAATTATTTTTATAAAATGGACTTTATTTTTGAACTCAGAGCATCGATATTATGTTATGGTAATTTTTGGGGATTTTTCTGAAAAAATGAATTTTCGGTGAATAGTGTATTTATTTAAAAATTAAATTAAAAATATTTAGAATATTTATTTTATAAAATGGAGTTCATTTTTGTAATTATAGAATCGATATTTGGTTAAGGTGAAATTTTAGGATTTTTCTGAGAAAGTTGAATTTTTAGTGAATAGTAAAAATACAGTTTTAGGGTTTCGGTATGTTTAATGACATCATAACTGTGTCATGATGATGTCATGAGATATTTTAAGGGTTGGCCGGCCAAAGGTGATGAATTATTGTATTGTGGGCCCCATGTGGCCTAACTCTGTGGTAAATTCCATGGGAGAGCACATGGTTTTGAGAAAAGCACTTTTGAGGTGTCCCTTGGCCATTAATGCCTTGTCCCCTCACTTTCCCTATAAATACCCACCCTTTCCTCCTTTAGTTTTCACTCCCAACTCCCCCCCCCCCAATGCATTTCTGGTCTCCTTACCTCCCATTGAGTCCTCCCAAGGTTCCCCAAAGCCCTCAAGGTCCAAACCATTGAGTTTTAAGAGTTACATTTTAAAGGTAAGGGATCCGACCTCTCTCTTTCTTTTCAAGTAATCCCTTTTATGCCATTTCTTTTATGATCCATGCTCTTATGTTTAAGGATGTTATTTTATATTCATCTTACTTCCCTTTCCATTTTCATATGATGAGATACCCCTATTTCTCTAATCATTTCATTTTAGGAAAGTTTAAGTGGCGCCGTTAGGCTGCCGAATTTTTAAGGGGTTCTTTCACCCTTCTCGTTTTCAAGATCTATTTTCATGTCAAGTCTTTCATGTTCCTTTTTATTATGTTGGGGTATGATCTCTATATCTATCATACTGATCTTTATTGTTCATATGACGAGAGACCCTATTTGATCTTGTCAGTTCATTTTTTTCTGAAGTTTAAGTGACGTCGTTAGGCTGCCGAATTTTTAAGG
Source organism: Viscum album (assembly GCA_963277665.1). Lineage (NCBI taxonomy): Eukaryota > Viridiplantae > Streptophyta > Magnoliopsida > Santalales > Viscaceae > Viscum > Viscum album. The sequence continues at coordinate 310,503 of CAUJRU010000082.1, read as the reverse complement.
GATTCTTTCACCCTTCTCATTTTTCAAAGTTTTACTTTCATGTCAAGTATTTCAAGTTCCTTTTTGTTATATTGGGTTATGATATCTATATTTATCATACTTATCTTTTATGATCATATGATGAGAGACCCCATTTGATCTTTTCAATTCAGTATTTTGATGTTTTAAGTGGCGTCGTTAGGCTGCCGAATTTTTAAGGGATTCTTTCACCCTTCTCGTTTTCAAGATCTATTTTCATGTCAAGTCTTTCAAGTTCCATTTTATTATGTTATGGTATGATCTATATATCTATCATACTGATCTTTTATGTTCATGTGATGAGATACCCTATTTGATCTCATCAATTCATTTTTTGTTGAAGTTTATGTGACGCTGTTAGGCTGCCGAATTTTCATAAGAGAAATCTTATTTTTTTGTCTTCCTTTCATGTTCTTAATTTCATATGGTATATTTTCAAATTTCATTACCATGTTATTAAATCCCTTATATTCTGTCCCTCTACTGTTTTATGGGTCATTTATGAATGTTTGACCCATGTCCCCTCTCTTTTCAATGTTTTCTAAAACCCTGTAACATAGCCGTTATTCTGCAAACTTTTTGTCTCAAAATGCCTCTCTCTTTTCTCAAAATTATTTTATGTTATAAAGTAAATACTCAAAGATCTTATTTCTATAGGGGTATTCACATATATACCAAAATGTTCTATTTTAAATTCTGTGATTTACATACATGAAACCCGCTTTCCCTTTTCCGTGGGTTTAAAGTGACGTAAAGATCATGTCTTTAAAGCTGTTTTTAAAACGTTATGATTATGAAATGAAACCCATTTATTTTATGCTATATGGGTTATTTAAGAACTGTTTGATGATGATATATGTGGCTCTCATGATAATAAATGAAAATTTAAGGGTGCTCCCTGATAGCGCTCCAATGCATTGGGTAATGATGTAACCACTAGAGATTACAATTTTCACGATATCTTGGTGAATAACCTTGGTAATTTTCAAATGACACCTTGGGGATTGACCTTGGTGATATGTTCATGATTGACTATGTTAAATGATGTAGCCCCATCTTCATGTTATGAAAATTGTTATTTTTATTATGATATATCTCATGATTTCTTTCTCATTCCTTAATGTTATTTTCATGTCATAGTTGATGTATCTCAAGTTCACATGTTAAATGTTTCTCTTGTTCCCTTACTGGGCCTTCTGCTCACCCTTTCTTTTGATGTATGTCCCCAGGTTATGAGATGAAGTACTGAACCTAGGATGAACGTAAGGAGAAGCCTTTCAAGTGTTTAAGAAGAATGTTTTATGTTGTTTTCATGTACTATGTTCCTGGTTTCCAAGACACTAAACCTTAAAGATCCTCAGTTTTGTGTAATGTAATGAAAGTTTCTGTTATAAAAAGGCGGGATGCTATATGTGAGATACCGAAGATAGTATGTTGGCTAAAATAGAGGATATGGATTTCTCAATTTCTTCCGTAGAGATTAGTCAGATTCTCAACCGTCCTCATGAGGGAGTTTTTCATTTTGACTTAAAGAATATTGGAGATTCTTTGCATAAATCCGAAGACATTATGTCATTTCTTTTTGGTACCAAGACAATAAAGAAAATGTTTGTTAAGGATTTGGAGCCTAATCAGAATATTTTGAAAAGGTTTATTCAAACCGGAATAGCTCCACGGATGGCAGAAATGGGGAATATTTTGTACCCTGATATGTATATAATGTTTCTCTTTCTATGTGATATTAGGTTAAACTTTCCAAGATACATGATAAGGTATCTCATTTATTGCTGTCAAAGCGAGGCCAGGATGAATTTCTATCCCTTTGGTAGATTTATTTCCAAGCTATTGTTTATGAAAGACATGGTGAGATTAGTGGAAGCTAGAGTTAACTGTCATCACAGTAATACATTTAATGCTGGAACATTGAGGAACGTTGGATATTTCTGGAGCATAATTAAAAAATGATTTTGCCAGTAGGAGCTGAGGAAGACTCAGAGAGTGCTCAGGCTCAACCTACTATGTCCAAGGAGGGACTAGATGAATCGAAAGTCAACAATGTAGCAAGAAGGATTCACTTTGAAGTGATAGATGTTGAGGAAGACAAAAGCCAAGAGGGAATTCATTCAAGAAGAAGAAGACCAGTAAATGAGGAAGTTACTTTCACTATTTTGGAAACTCCACCATAACCTTCAATTTCTTATACTTTTGTGAGAGAAGTTGTTCTAGATAAAACCATGAAAGATTATACTAAGAGAATGGCTCCGGTAGAGAAATCATGAGCTCAAGAAGAAGCTCAAAGGGACAATCCGGAACAGATTGTTGCTGATGTTGAAGTTTCACTTCAACAGGAACAGGAGAGGGAGGCAGTGCCTGGTGAAGAAGTTGCCAGACCTCAGGAAACTCCTACAAATAATATTCTTGAAAATCCAATAGACGGCATAGATGCTGTTGTTTGTGATGATGTTTGTGATGAGCATGTTTCTGAAGCTGAAACAGATGTACTTCAAGAGGATTTTTCTGTGGAGGAGTTTGAAAACTCTATGGAAAAATTTGTTGACCAACCTTCTCAGGACAAAGAAAAGGAGAAATTTGATGCTTAATCATTGCCTTTGGTATTGCTGCATCAACTTGAGAATGTGAATCAAGCACAGGGTGCATTTGATTCCAGGAAAGAAGAAGTTGAAGAACTGTACATAAAAGTATCTCAGTTGGAATCTGAGAATGATTCTCTTAAAAATGCTTTAGACTTAGAACATTTGAAGTATCAAAAGCTGAAGGAGTGTACAGTTTCAAGGCAAGAAGTTGAGATGCTTAAAGAGGATATGCGGACTGCTGTTAGTCAATTAAAATCTAAAATGGATATGAAGTCGGATTTATCAGATCTGAAGTTGTTTATGGAGAATCAATTTGCATCTGTTGCAAATAATGTAGTTAGTGGTTCAGGTACTTCACCGGACATAATTAGAAGGTTTCAGGCTATCACAGCTACAATGAACACCATGAATGACAGGATTCAAGATCTTCAATATAACAGTGCTCCTCTGTCAGTGTTGTTGGACAATCAGAAATTATTAGTGGATCAACTGACATCTAGTGAGCCATCAATAAAAATTCTATTAAATCAATTCTCAGAGAAGCTGCAGTATTTGTTGAAAAAGAGGAAAGGATGCATGAGTTTTTCAGAGTCAATTTAATTGAGGATATTCATATGACTCAAGAGAACAGAGAGAACATTTTCAATCTTGGAGATGGAATGATGAAGAGAGATCAGGAGCTGTTTACAGAAATCAAGTCTGCAATTCATAGGAGAAAGACCATGTTTCCTATCTTACCCAAACCTTGATTCCTGTGTATATCATTGTCATGTATATACTACTATTTTTGAATGAAATTTTTTCTTCATTATTTATTTGTCTCTTTCCTTATTTGTTTTACTAATTTTATTTTTAATATTCCAGTACTCCAGATTTAATTATTGATAAACAGTTTGTAAAAGCATTTACTAACAGTTCAGTGCAATATTAAACGTGTTAAAATCCCTGATCTTTCATTCTTTTTTATATCAAAAAAGGGGGAGAATTTTGGATAAACACCACATCAATATTTAGGGGGAGTTTATTTTATTGAGGAAGAAAATTAGATGGGACATTTGGATTTATAATTATCTTTTTGGTGGAATGATTTTATTTAAAACTTTATAACGAATTTTGAAAGTTAATTTTTTTTGTTTAAATACTTTTAATTACTTTATGGGTTTTGTTTTATGGGTTTTGTGATCATCAAAAAGGGGGATATTGTTGAGAAAAGTATTGTTTTCAACAATTCGTATTAATGTTATTTAAAGGGGGAGATTATTGAAAATAATACACTGTCTCTTTATGATAGTTTTGATGCTCACAAATACCCTTATTTGTTTTCTAATGATTTCAATTAGTAATTTTCATGAGATTATTAATTTATTTTACTCTTGAAATAATGAGAATTTATTAATTATTGCGGAATCTGTTTTAGTGTGTTTTGGAAACACTGTTCACATCTTACGTAGATGAATATAGCGTGGAATCTGTTTTAGCGCGTTCTGGAATCACTGTTCATACCCTATGTGGATAAACGTAGCATAAGGATGAAATGTGTGTATACTTTTTGAAGTACGAGAAAAATACGGTTAAACAACCATACGTTTTTCAGCAAAGTATGGAAGGAGAACCATACGTTTGGAAGGAACCTTACGTTTTGTTATCAGCAATGTATAGAAGGTGAACCATACATAAATTCTAAGGGATACGTTTGTTTCTCAAAAATATGGTTCATTAACCTTACTTTTGTAAACAACCATACGTTCTTGGAAAAGTATGGATCAAGTAAAATTATAGATCTCTTACCATACGTTTGAATGATGAAGAAAAAGTACATTTGTGATCAACCCTACGTTTGTTATCAACCATACGTTTGTTATCAACCCTACGTTTTTGATCAACCCTACGTTTGTCATCAACACTACATTTGTGATCAACCCTATGTTTGTTATTAACCATACGTTCGGAAGCCACGTCATCAACATTATGTTTGGCGTCGGAATTTTCGGTAGACGGTTTTAATGTACAATGATCAGTAAGCTGATTTCTAGGGGGATTTCAAGCCTGATTTAATGTCATTTTAAATTACGACATTGACTGATTCAAAGACATTTTATTAATGGATTTAAGATCAAATTAAAAGGAGTTTTTTATGATGGGTCTTAAGGGAAGATACAACTTATCTGCAAATTAAAATTTTGAATATTTCGAATCAGAAGGCGACTTTTATGGATCTAAACGTTCAGGAGATAGGCATTATTTTTTATGCTCTCTCTGAAACGCAAAATAAAATGTATGATGAGGTGATCGATCTATTATTATTAAAAAGGTGGAAAAAAGATATTGAAACTATTCACGATTGATCTACTGATTCAACAGGAGCGTAAAAGCTCTGTTTGTTCAAGAAGAAGTAACTTGATATAAGATTCACCTATTCTACATCGAATATCTTCTTTGGATCTACTACTGATGAGTTTGTGAACTATATCTCTATATCTACTAAAATTGGATCAACCTAGAACTACTTCATCTTGAAGATAAATATTTCTAGAGTCTTTGTTTTTCCTTAAATTGTAAAGGTGTCAACTGCCTGTAATCAGTTGTGAATCGGTCTATGGAAAAGACGACCATATAGTGAAAATCACCATGCTCATGGAGTAGAGCATTGGTGGAGTGGACTAAGGGCTTTTTGTTCCCCGAACCACTATACATCTTCGTGTTCTTGTTTTTACTTTTTCCGCTGCATGATCAAATCCGATAATGTATAAAAGAAATAAATCGTTCAAGAAAAGATCTATTAGAAAAATTGAAAAGGATACAATTCACCCCCCTCTTGTGTATAATCTGTAGATTCAGATCCAACAATGGAAGGAGTCCTTCTTTTATTTACCCTTCAAGGTAATTTTTGACTTTTCCGAAAAAATTAAGAGAAGAATATTTTTTTAATGTATACGACATGAAAGGATTTTTACGGTTTTATAAAGCCATATTTTCATGAATATTCCTCCAAAATATTTCATTACTATTTTAAACAAAATCTTTTTCTTTTAAAATTTCATGATGTTTTGTGAAAAGAAATTGATTTTGAAAAAGAAAGGATATTTTCCTCAAGAATTCATTTCAAGTGTTTTATCAAAACCATTTTCCATCTAAGATGACATTATTTCATATGTGTATGTTTCAAGTATAAAGTCTCTATGATTTACATGGTTTAACTTTTCTCATTATGAAATTATATCCATTTATTTTATATGGATTATGTGATGATGGGATGATGTTTATGAAACCTATTTTATTTGTTGGGTTATTATGAATGATGTATGTTTATTTTTTGGCACAAGTAAGAATGATTTAATTATGAGATGGGTGGGACCTATATCTCCCTTCAATTTATTGGGTAAAGATTTATATCTCATGAGATAGACATGGCTGGAATGGTAAGTTAATCCGGTTCAGTGTTACATGACTGAAACGAGGAGTGAACTCGATTGGGAAAGGGACTTTGTCCACTAAGATGGTCTTGGAAGCAATGTCTTGGCTACTATGGAAATCATAATAAGTGCAGAATGGTTTCCACAATTACATGTTTTATTCCCATTAAATTTTATCATAGTTAATGTTCCATTATGATATATTCCTTACCTACTTCCATGATTTATGTCTTTGCGCAAGATTTTGATGTTTAAATTCCATGTTCATGTTTTTTCTTTCAAATTTTTATGGGTTGTTTTATGTCCTCTATGTTTGCCCTTACTGAGCATTTGAGCTCACCCTTTTTGTGTATTATTTTCCCCAGGAAATAAAGAAAGGTTTTAGGTAAGGAAACAAAAGGGGAAGATCTTTATTGGGGTGTTGAAGATATTTCACCATAATTATAAGTTTATATTCCATGTTTCCAAAGGCACTAAACTAATACGATCTTTGTGTGTCTGTTATTGTTATGTATTAATTATTCCGCAAAAGTAATGTAATGTCCATGTACGTCATGCTTTGGGACTCTAATATAGAAGTATTATTATGATTGTTGGATATAGCCTCTGGAGTTATATGTCGAATATCATTTTTTTCCATGTGTCACACCGAGGATGGAAGACATGATGATTTGGAGATAGGGCAAGCTTTTGCTGAGATATGATGGGACATTTGATGTTTTGGAATGATCCGGGATGGATGCCTATAGGTTGTGGGTACCTCAGAGATACCGGGCTACACAAGATGTTATCCACATTTTTTAGCAACGAAATTACTTCTCAGACCTGTATCATGACTTTCAACACTATGAGGTCGAGATAGAGGTGGATGCATCATTCAGGGAGCATCATATCTAGATTTTTGATCATAGTGGGAAGATTCTATGTGGTCTGACTATTCCTCTTGTTTGAATATTACAGCAGCACAAGAAAGTACAGGATGAGACATAGGAGATGGAGGTCGATGTACAATTGCAGTGGTTGGAGCTGTTCGAGGATTCTTTATCTACACCTCCTTGCTAGCGAAATTCATGGATGAATATATTTAAGGGGGATGTTTTTAAGAACCCAGATCATTTTTTTAGTTTAATGTTTCTCATTTATGGTGTTTTTTAGGAGAATGATGATAATCATTAAATTTAAGGATTATACGTTGTGTACATTGGAAGTATATGTCGTGTACTAGGTTTTCACGAGTGACCATGTACAAACCATGTAATGGCTGAGTACATGGTCATGTGGGGTGACCGGTATACTTTCTAAAGAGGAGGCCAGTTAATTCATGTATAAATGATGTAATTTTATAGAACACACCGTTTACATTTATTTTTAATTGTTATTTCGGACTGGGGCCTTGTCCAATAGAAAGAAACATCTTCTTCTAGGTCCTTCTCATCCAGGAGTGACGAATACTGATGAATCTTATCGAGGGATCCCTCTCGTCGTCCGTTCTTCGAATCAAACTCTGTTGGTTTCATTCTAATCGCATCGGTGAGTTCTGCCTTCTTCTAGAGCCTCAAATATTTATTTATCCACTCTTGTGATATATCCTTAGTTAAACATTTTTGAGGTTTTTATTGATCTAACACGTTCTAGATCGATTCAAGGGTCAGTGCTGGATTATATCGATTGTACAACTACGAGGTAGGTGGTTTGTTCCATTCCATAGCTATTCCTTTGAATTTTATTTTCAAATGTGCCCAATACCCTAGAACGGGGTATTTCATGTTTTGGTATTTTAAAACTTTTAATGCTTGTTGTGCTTGTTTTATTCATTTAGGACTCTTGTTTGTAAATTGGGTTTATTTACATGCTATGGAGGTGTTTTCCCATGATTTATTTGATATTTACCAGGTGGTCTAGTTCTGGAAGTTAGGCTACTTGATTTCCATGGCTACTGTTGTTAGGATGAAGTGATATTATCAGATGTAGTTATATTCTTTGTAACTTTTTATCCATGTAGTAATTTTAGGTTTACTTTGGCTGCTAAAAATCATTTGTGCATGATTTCTTTACACAAGGTTGTGGGAAACTGGTGTAGTGAGACAACCCTGGGAATTGACGTTGAGGGATTCCCCATAGTGTCTATTATATTTATCATGTTGTGAGAACATAGGGGTGATTGACAATGAGTGCTCCCTTAGAGTGTCTATAGTTACTATTACAAGACCACATGGGGAATTGATGTTGAGTGGTTCCTCAGAGAGTTTATAGTTTATCATTATAAGACTATATTTGGAATTGATGTTGAGTTATTCTTTAGAGTGTCTTTAGTTTATTGTAAAAATATTATTGGGGGAATTTAACTTGAGTGATTCCTCAGAGATTCTTTGTTTTCATGAGACCAAGGGGGTTAGAACATGTGAGCTACCCAGGAGGTCATTATATCATTGTATAAGTTAAACCAGAGGGGTTAGGCTTTGAGAACATAGCCAGGGGTTACATGAGATTGTTTGGTTGAACCAGAGTGGATAGGTTGTTGGTACTTCCTAGAGGGTTACTTGTTTCAACTAGATTCTTTTTATATATGGAAATTAATTTAATTGAAACTATAGGATTGTTAACATTTGAGTACTTCATTGTTTACTACATATTTTTTTTAATGCCTACTATTTATATTGACTGACTGTTAGGCACAAATATTTGGGTGGTTGCCTACATGGATTCATCTGACACCTTGATTGGTTCATGCCTTTGGGCCAAAATAGATTATATTGCTCCAAATATAGATAATGGAATGGTCCTTTCTACATCAAGTACCTGATTGTTGTGGAGCTGGAGAACATGGGACCAAGAAGAATATTATGATACTGTTGGGGTTTTTTACTTGTTTTTTTTATTCTACTTTGATTTAGTATTATATTCTAGCATTGTGACTTGTTTGGATATTTTCCTATATATTATGACATGCATCATTATATATATATTTATATGATGCAGTTTTTTATTCACTATCCGTATTCCACTGTTTACTGTTATATGGTATTCTAATTTATTTCACTATTCTTATCTGCTTATTTCTGCCGCATTACTATGCCAATGACATCATAGTTTCCCTAATATCACACCCCTTCCTTTCCTTTCTAGCCGCCAGACTCTAGAGTTTGGGGAAATGTTCATGAGGCCATGTGACTAATAGGGCATGGGGAACCTCTGGGTGGCACCCAAAACAGGAACGTTACACCATTCTCATAATTTTATTCATCATATTCCTTGGGAAAATACTTCAAGATCATCTTCAAAAAAACATCTTGTATGGGAGAATTAAGGATATTGAGTGAAACCTCACAAGGTGTGCAACTCAGAATTGTTCTCCATGATAAATGATATCATTGAGGGTTATGTTCCCTTGAAAGACATTTATAGAATGATGAATTCCCTTATTAATCTAAAATTTATAAATACATGGTTCTCATTGAATGATTTGTGTTAGATAATAATAGTAATATCAATCACATAGATAAGTTATAGAAGGAACCCAATGTAGAATAATATTGGAAGGATACATATATTTTAAATATATTTCACATTAAAATGATTTCTCAAGATGTGTGAACTTGAAAACTGAAGGAAGATAAAGATTTAGGATCTCCTTTAGACATTAAACTACTACATACTTTCTGAGTATCAACTACAAAGAGAGAGAATGATGTAGTTTCATCCAAGACCCACTTACTACCTGAACAAGATGAGTATCATTCTAATTATGATAAAATTTCCCTATATGGATTTTAGATGGAGAATAAATGGGAACATAATATTTAATTTCTTATAGTAAACATACTCATTTAGTTCTACTCCCATTAAGATTATAATATAACTTCATCATATTATCTTATTCAAATAGAAGGATCCACTTGGCCAATAAGACCAGAGTTAAATCATATAACCAACTTGGATATTAGGTATCCAATCTCATTAACCCCAATGGTTATTTAATATCAACAACTACCCCTAATTGTGGATATAGTTCAACCATCTAAAATGATCTACCCCAAAATTACACAATCAATTTATCAAATACAAGTATATATGTGTCAACACCATTGACAATGGGGATGATGTTTAGTAAAGAAGAAAATAAAATATCATAAATAAACTATCATGGGTGAATTATTCATCCTCATGGAATTGTAAATAATATATTTTAGCTCAAATTTAAGTGTTTACATAGATACAATAACAAATAAATGATGAGAAGGTTTAATATTAACAAAACACATTAGACTAAAAGAATAAGGAATATTCAATCTCAAAGGAATAATATTAATTGTTTTTTATATATTCCACTTATAATTTTTTTAAAATTTATATAAATAATGATACCTAGTGAAAATAGTTTGAATTATTACCATGATTATTTTTATTTCCAGCAGATGTTACAACATAATATCCATGATTGTGTATCATTAAAGAAATTATCTATAAGGTGATTGACAATTAGAATGTAATGTTTGGTAAACCTACAACCCATGTGACCTATTTCTTAGTTAATTAACCAAATTAATATTAATAGTTTCTAAAATACATAATTATATGTGCACAACAAATAAATTATTAGATATCCATAAAATCATTTTACAAGGAACTTGTGATCATCGGTGAATGAATGAATCAACTAGTCATGAGACCAGTTCCTCATGTTGTACATGATGTGACATCTTCATCATCATCGTCATCCAAGACTCAACAAAAGAATATTATTTTAATATATTGTGTATTTTTTATCCATCATGAGAACATAATCCAATTGATACTATTTGGGGTTTCTTACTTCCATCATTGGTAGTATGGGAATTGTTCCCACAAATGAAACCATCATCTAATGAGGATTAAAATTAAATCTATTCAGGTTCAAATAGTTTATATATTTCACTCCTAATAAAGAGGACTCGAATAATATCGTGTGGTATTCAATAATTTAGTAGAGTATCTAAATATATTAGAATATAACGTTATGGTGGGCCCCGACAGTCAGATCTTATTTCCGCTAAGGCAATATATGATTTTATGGCTAAAAGATAATAAAACCCATGATATTAATTGAAAAATTATTCATATAAATAATATTGTATGTCTATCTATAATATTATAATTTTGGTAGATTTATTATTACTCAAATAGTCAACAAATCATCACCAAAATTTAAGGAGATCTGTGAAACTCATTCTTTGGATAATAAAGAAGCTCGTTAATCCTTATTAAAGAAAGGTGTCTCTAGAATAGTTATATATCATTACATATAGCATAAATAAAAAATATAAACATCATGGAATGAAATACAAGTCCTCGTATCAACAGATTGTAATTTTGAAACATTTCTTTATTAACATATCAAAAGTCTTAATCAACTAATCCATTCATTATTCAAAATAAATAAAAATAAAGACCATTATTGATGTACTATCATGTTATTAAAAGTTCAGGAATAATGTAACGCCCCGACCCCAGCTACCCAGAGTCGGTGCATTACTTTGTAACATTGGCATGATCACAAAAGATCAAGTCTTGAAAGACCGATTAGTTTAGTAGCCTTGGAAACACTAGATACATTCATAAACTTTACATTAAATCATAAAGTGAAAAACTACAATAACAAAGTCTCCATAGTCCACACTCATATCCTCTTCTGAATATCGCTGCAGGTCATTCATAAAATACTTTTTTACATCCTGGAAAATATTAAAACATTGAAAGGGGTGAGCTCAGATGCTCAGTAAGGATAAAAATAATGCGGAAGCTTTCATAAATAAACATAAAAATTTAAGGCAATGTATAACTAAAACAAAAGCCTTTTAAACTTGAACATCAACATAATATGGCAAAAGTAAAATGAGATAATGCCATTCACTTCCTCACATGGATATTCTACTGGTCGAATAATCACATGCAATATCAATAACCACTTTCATAATGATGGAATGCATAATGCCAGACTATCATAACCACATAGCCAAGGCCTCGTGCCAAGACCACAAATAAAATTTTGTCAAGGCCTTGTGCCAAGACACTAGTTTGTCTCATGAGACCTGATGATGCATCGAGGAGCTATAGCGGGCTCCACCCATCACTTATTAAGTCCAATGCATTCCTCATATGAATAGGTTTAAACATATCATAAACCATAACATAATCGTATCACATAAAACATGCATAAAGGAAAAATAAAATTTCCACATTTCAATCAAAAGATATAAATACAACACATTGATATAATAAAAATGCTTTCAAAACCATTTTCAATACCAAAATAAAAGAAAGTTAAAACATTGTATTTATTTTTCATTAAAAAAAAGATGGCTTGTAGAGGAAGCCGAATCTCAAATAATGGTCACGGCGGTGGAGAAGTCGTTGTCGCTGCATAAGTACGGAAAGAAAAACATTCCCTTTTGTCATTTAGTAAAACACTTCGTATAAAAAATATTCCTTTTGAATAAACGTAAAAGTCAAAGGGGTTTATACACCGTTTAAAAGAAAGTTGTGTATAAAACCAAATATGCCTCAATGAAAGGTGATTGAGACGAAGACCCTTAAAAAGATTATTTTTTTAAAATAAATTAGATATATTGTGTGTATTCACTATAAGTACACATAAATAAAGTACACATACAAGATAGTACACAATAATATCATGACATAATTTGAAAGTAAGAGATTAACCCAAAGAATGGAAGTTGGGTTAAGAAATTCCCTTACCTCATGTCCGACATGACTCAACCGTTCTTTAACCTCCTGAATAATAAACTAGAGTTAATATATACCTTATTAAGAACCATTTTTAATTTCATTATCCTTTTTATATCACTTATTACAATGTTATGAACATTATTTAATTATTTAAGTTAATAACGGTCGTTTTGTCGATCTTTGGTACTTGAGTCAAAAATAAACTTCTTATAATTACAAGTTGTTCATGTGGTAAAATATCCATTATATCCAGAATTATATTCATTATGTAGATATCATATATATCATATATACAGTATATACATTCATTCATAATGTCACGTAACATTTAGAGGTAAGAAATGAAATGCACCGTTCATGGAGACGGTAAGTCGTACGTACGCATGAACGGTACTTTCATTTCAATTTCATATTTAATAGAACGAAATCATAATTATATAAATTTATAATATAATTCCAGTATAATATAGTGTATAATACTATTTACTCCATCCTTTATACATCCCACATATGGCATTAACGATTCAAATCACTTTGAGGGGGCGGTAGTCCGCACTTCCTAAAATGAAATTATCGCGTTTTACCCATAATGGAAATCATAAAGTATTCCATAAATGAGAAATACAGAAGCATAAGTAAAACATAAACATATTATATATCATATATAAAAATAGTGACATCTTAATGGCCACCTTTGAAGGTGTTATATCAGTGTTGAACAATCATCGTTTTGTGAGGCAGAAATTCGCCATCCACAGAAACCGTATGTTATTTAACCATTTGATGTAGGTGTGTGTAAGTATAGATAGAATCCTTCATATAACAACATCCTAGTATATTGAGGATACTGGTGTTGTTACAAAAGAAATGAATAAAAAGAGTTTAGGGGGTTGTAGAAGAAAAATAATACAAAACAACATTAGAGAAGACATTACCTCAAAATCGGGTAACTCTTTTTGATTTGAGCCAAAGGCTTCCTTGAAAAGCGTTCTGCCCAAAGTGAGGCTTCTAGGAGTAATAGAGGGAAGTTGGGAGAGTATTTTGGAAGAGTTTGGCCGAGCCAAATGGCTTGAAAGTGTAAATGAGGTGGGAGAGGTGGGGGCTTTTATAAGTGGAGAGGAGGGGCACTTTTGGAAATATTGAAATGTTACATTATTACACAATGATTTTCGGATTCTAAAGGTCCCAAACTTATATAATTCGAGGCTAAGGTGATAAGGGTTCGAAATCGCTTCATACAATTGGATTTGGACAAGTGTAAGCCTTGTATTTTGCATTATCTTCCCATTTTATTTAAATCGTTAAATAATGAGGTCATCGCAGCATCATAATGATGTCATAAATACTTTAATTTATTTAATGTCTAAAAATTATAAACAAAATACTATGATGTAGGAAATCTTTTTATCTTTCTAATGAATATTTATAATCAAAATTTGGACTTGTGTAACCCCACTTAAAAACTGTTTTAGTAAAATAACTCATGTTTGTGTCAATTTAATTTTAACATTAAATAAATATATATTAATGTCATTTTCAAACTAAAGTGGCTCCATGGGGTCCCCAAGTTGACCCATGGGTTGTATTGGTCGGCCATGACTCATCCAATAGTAGTAGGACAAGTGTCATGCTCATCTCATATTATTAAAACATTATTTGTACCTTAAACTACACTAATTACCTCTAATCGCGATTAAGAACTTAAAAGGTACTATTCACCAAAAATTTAATTTAATCTCATTGAACCACATTTTACTTATTAATGACAACCATGTATGTCGGATTTTTGAAAATCAAATCACAGAAGTGGTAATATTTCATTTAAATGAAAAATCAGTTATTTAACTACCACTTAGTGGTTTCACTATTCATCAAAAATTGAAGTTTTTCAGAACAAAGCCAAAATTTCACCCTAAGCTATAATTGATATTCCGAATTCAAAAATGATGTCTATTTTAAAAAATTCCAAACATATAATTTGCATTAATTAATTTTATAATTAATTCCCGCTGTCACAACAAATAGTGTGTTTTTACGAAACAATTTATATCAAAAGATTTGCAATTGTTTATGTCCAATTTCAATGTTAAATTAATTCTAATGACCACCATTGGATAAAATGTAAAACTATATTATAATTATACATTAAAACCACTCAATAGTATAACTTATCATTACAAATTATTTTGATTAAAAATTTGTTTTAAGTATTTTTCACTATTCATAAAAATTTGGATGTTCTCAGAAAATTACAAAAAATTCATCATAGGCTAATTTCAATATTATGAATAAAAAAATGAAGTCCATTTTGAAATATAAAATTTCTATAAATTTAAAAGGTGGTTATTACTATTCATAACGGCTACTTTGATTAGTTGCGGTGTGTTAGAACTCGAAGTTACGTACAATGCAAGCTATTACATTATTGAAAGAGAGGCGTATCGTGGAAGCTCGGGGTGTTACATTCTCCCCTCCTTAAATAAATTGTGTCCTCAAAATTTGAAATTTTTCTTTGAAAATAAAAGGTTGAAAATAGAAAATACCTTTGTGGAAAACCCACATCGGAAATAAGGTTAATAAAATTTAGCCTTAATAAGAGGGAAAGGGAAATGAAAAAGTCACCACCCAATTATGATCTCGATTAGGAGAACATTGGTGGCAATTAGAGACATATAATTGGAGGAAAAACGTAAATATTCGTAGGGAGTGATTGAGGTCATCAATCACAATCAACTGTCAAATTGAGGGCCTCAAAGCCTTCAATCTATGTTGATTTAAAATATCATCAGTTCAACATGACATAAGGTATTAGGATAACACATTTTTTTGTTTTAATATCCCTTTACTAAAGTTTAAGAATTAATTTATTCATTGAATAACAGATAGGTATATATATATTTATGCCTGACAATTAGATTTTCAACCTTCAACTCACCTTTCACTCAAAAAGATAATAGAACCCAAAAATATTATACTTTTCCTAATTGTATAAGGATCCAAATGTTAACACATACAATTTAGATTAGTAAAATTATTTTGTAATAACCAGGGACTTCCTGTAGGCTAGTGGTAGGAAATAAAGGCTTGTCGCACTATGGTTGTGGGTTCGATTCCTGCAGCTTTGTCCGACGCGACGGGTTATGCCCCACCCTACAGGTTGTCCTTTTCCTAAAAATATAGGACTATACTATTCCAAAAATAATCTTCATAAATGTTTTAACCTTAAACAATACTAACTTAATCCATTCCAACCTTTATAGTTATCCAAAATACCTCCATCCAGACTTTCTCTAAAGGGTCATTAAATTCCAAAATCAATTGTAACCTCAGATTCCCCAAACAAAGTAAAGTTTCTCTTATTTTCACATACTAAAAATATGATTACCTTCATCATATTAAATCCTTAATGAAAACAACATGTACTGTAGTACAATCCTTATATATATCACATTATTCTTATAACCATAATCTAGTTCTTGAGTCCAAAAACACAAATACAATAATTATTCCGCTTCAACTCTAGTCACAGCATAAGATTGGCCTTGATCCCTTGGCCTTTTCTGAGGTAAGTTTCCTTGACGCTTAGGACATTCATTTTCATAATGACCCATTTCTCTACAATTGTAGCATTCAACATTGATAGCCTCTTTCTTTCCCTTGCAATCACGCGCCTGGTGACCTTTTTCTCCACATTTATAACAAACTCCCATTCCTTTTAGGCAAGCACCGGGGTGATTCTTCCCACAACTATCACATAATGGAAAATCCTTCTTTCCCTTTTTCCCTTTATCCGTTTCTTGTTCCACCATTCTCTTCTTCTCTTGCTTTACTTTGTTGTCATAAGACTTAGAGAATTCCTTTTTTGTCTTGATAGCACATGAGACAATATCTTCGTATGATGAGAAGGTTTGTGATACTAAAGCTTGATGGAGAAATGGTTTTAACCCATCAAAGAAACGATCAATCTTACTTCTTGGGTTACGTATATAATCAGAAGCATGCCTCGCTAACCTTGTAAAGTTAGCCTCATACTTTGCGACATTATCATCCTCCTTCTGCCTCAAACTCAGAAATTGCCTTTCCATATCTGCTCGATGGTCACGAGGAAAGTATTTTTCTAAGAAAATCTCTTTGAACTCCCTCCATTCCATATTCGATACTTCATCATCTTCCTTCATGTTTTGAATCAATGACCACCATTGATCAGCATCTCCAGTGAGGCGGTAAACTGCCATGATAACTTTTTCCCTTTCACTACTCCCCAAAGCCTGAAATATTTTCTCTAGGGAATTTATCCATTGCTCGGCTACTAAGGGATTTGTACTCCCATTGAACGTTGGTGTTTGTTGCCTCATGAATCGATCTAACATTGATCCTCCACGTTGCGGATCATGGTGCTCCATACGAGTAAGGTTATTATTCATAACCTGAGTGAGTTGTCCCAGTATGGTATTAAGTTGATCAGCACCAGTTGTATCTCCAGATCCACAATAATTATCTTGAGCAGGACGACAATCCCTACATGGATTTCGTGCATTGATACGGTTTCCATTTCTTCCACTAGGGGCCATTTCTAAACAATTGCATAAACTAGATCAGTTTATGAATCAAAATACATAATTCCATACTTATAAAATACTTAACATAAATTGAACTATTTATGGATATAATCCATAATCATAAAAAGGTTTTATTTGAGGAAGTATATACTCATAACCTTTCATAGTGGTTTGTAAAGAAAAAGGGAATTATCCTAAGCATATCCCCCGGGAGTGTCATAACCAAGAGTGCAGCAAGGCCCGTTGTCGTGCACCAGTTCCCATTCGAGTCTAGCTCAAAGCGGTGTTTTCGGGTTTTACCCCTAGGTACATCTATGCCAGAGCCGCCTCTACTTGCTCGTATCCAGACAGGGACGTATTGCTCGGAAAACTCACAAAATCTCTATAATACCAAATTTATAGGAAGTTCTTCTATACTAATCCTTAAAGTCTATCTTCGGGCTATGTGCTCTAATCAGAGTTTATCTAAATCTAGCTTCCAAGGTTAGTACTAAACTGCCTCTGATACCAACTGTAACGCCCCGACCCCAGCTACCCAGAGTCGGTGCATTACTTCGTAACATTGGCATGATCACAAAAGATCAAGTCTCGAAGGACCGATTAGTTTAGTAGCCTTGGAAACACTAGATACATTCATAAACGTTACATTACATCATAAAGTGAAAAACTACAATAACAAAGTCTCCATAGTCCACACTCATATCCTCTTCTGACTATCCCTGCAGCCCATTCATAAAATACTTCTTCACATCCTGGAAAATATTAAAACATTGAAAGGGGTGAGCTCAGATGCTCAGTAAGGATAACAATAATGCGGAAGCTTTCACAAATAAACATAAAAATTTAAGGCAATGTATAACTAAAACAAAAGCCTTTTAAACTTGAACATCAACATAATATGGCAAAAGTAAAATGAGATAATTCCATTCACTTCCTCACATGGATATTCTACTAGTCGAATAATCACATGCAATATTAATAACCACTTTCATAATGATGGAATGCATAATGCCAGACTATCATAACCACGTAGCCAAGGCCTCGTGCCAAGACCACAAATAAAATTTTGTCAAGGACTTGTGCGAAGACACTAGTTTGTCTCATGAGACCTACCGATGCATCGAGGAGCTATAGCGGGCTCCACCCGTCACTTATTAAGTCCAATGCATTCCTCATATGAATAGGTTTAAACATATCATAAACCATAACATAATCATATCACATAAAACATGCATAAAGGAAACATAAAATTTCCACATTTCAATCACAAGATATAAATACAACACATTGATATAATAAAAATGCTTTCAAAACCATTTTCAATACCAAAATAAAAGAAAGTTAAAACTTTTATTTATTTTTCATTAAAAAAAAGATGGCTTGTAGAGGAAGCTGAATCTCAAATAATGGTCACGGCGGCGGAGAAGTCATTGTCGCCGCATAAGTACGGAATGAAAAACATTCCCTTTTGTCGTTTAGTAAAACTTTTCGTATAAAAAAGATTCCTTTTGAATAAACGTAAAAGTCAAAGGGGTTTATACACCGTATAAAACAAGTTGTGTATAAAACCAAATATGCCTCAATGAAAGGTGATTGAGACGAAGACCCTTAAAAAGATCATTTTTTAAAAAATAAAGTAGATATATTATGTGTATTCACTATAAGTACACATAAATAAATTACACATACAATATAGTACACAATAATATCATGACATAATTTGAAAGTAGGAGATTAACCCAAAGAATGGAAGTTGGGTTAAGAAATTCCCTTACCTCGTGTCCGACTTGACTCAACCGTTCTTTAACCTCCAGAATAATAAACTAGAGTTAATATATACCTTATTAAGAACCATTTTTAATTTCATTATCCTTTTTATATCACTTATTACAATGTTATGAACATTATTTAATTATTTAAGTTAATAACGGTCGTTTTTTCGATCTTTGGTACTTGAGTCAAAAATAAACTTCTTATAATTACAAGTTGTTCATGTGGTGAAATATCCATTATATCCCGAATTATATTAATGATTTAGATATCATATATATCATATGTACAGTATATACATTCATTCATAATGTCACGTAACATTTAGAGGTAAGAAATGAAATGCACCGTTCATGGAGACGGTAAGCCGTATGTACGCATGAACGCTACTTTCATTTCAATTTCATATTTAATGGAACGAAATCATAATTATATAAATGTATAATATAATTACAGTATAATATAGTGTATAATACCATTTACTCCATCCTTTATACATCCCACATATGGCATTAACGATTCAAATCACTTTGAGGGGGTGGTAGTCCGCACTTCCTAAAATGAAATTATCGCATTTTACTCATAATGGAAATCATAAAGTATTCTATAAATGAGAAATACAGAATCATAAGTAAAACATAAACATATTATATATCATATATAAAAATAGTGACATCTTAATGGCCACCTTTGAAGGTGTTATATCAGTGTTGAACAATCATCGTTTCGTGAGGCAGAAATTCACCATCCACAGAAACCGTATGTTCTTTAACCATTAGATGTAGGTGTGTGTAAGTTTAGCTCGAATCCTTCTTATAACAAAATCCTAGTATATTGAGGATACTGTTTTTGTTACAAAAGAAATGAATAAAAAGAGTTTAGGGGGTTGGAGAAGAAAAATAAAACAAAACAACATTAGAGAAGACATTACCTCAAAATCGGGTAACTCTTTTTGATTTGAGCCAAAGGCTTCCTTGAGAAGCGTTCTGCCCAACGTGAGGCTTCTAGGAGTAAGAGAGGGAAGTTGGGAGAGTATTTGGGAAGAGTTTGGCCGAGCCAAATGGCTTGAAAGTGTAAATGAGGTGGGAGATGTGGGGGGCTTTTATAAGTGGAGAGGAGGGGCACTTTTGGAAAGATTGAAATGTTACATTATTACACAATGCTTTTCGGATTCTAAAGGTCCCACACTTATATAATTAGAGTATAAGGTGATAAGTGTTCGAAATCTCCTCATCCAATTGGATTTGGACAAGTGTAAGCCTTGTATTTTGCATTATCTTCCCATTTTATTTAAATCGTTAAATAATGAGGTCATCGCTGCATCATAATGATGTCATAAATAATTTAATTTATTTAATGTCTAAATATTATAAAAAAACTACTATGATGTAGGAAAGATTTTTAGATTTCTAATGAATATTTATAATCAAAATTTGGACTTGTGTAACCCCACTTAAAAACTGTTTTAGTAAAATAACTCATGTTTGTGTCAATTTAATTTTAACATTAAATAAATATATATTAATGTCATTTTCCAACTAAAGTGGCTCCATGGGGTCCCCAAGTTGACCCATGGGTTGTCTTGGTCGGCCATGACTCATCCAATAGTAGTAGGACAAGTTTCATGCTCATCTCATATTATTAAAACATTATTTGTACCTTAAACTACACTAATTACCTCTAATCGCGGTTAAGAACTTAAAAGTTACTATTCACCAAAAAATTATTTTAATCTCATTGAACCACATTTTACTTCTTAATGACAACCATGTATGTCGGATTTTTGAAAATCAAATCACAGAAGTGGTAATATTTCATTTAAATGAAAAATCAGTTATTTAACTACCACTTAGTGGTTTCACTATTCATCAAAAATTGAAGTTTTTCAGAACAAAGCCAAAATTTCACCCTAAGCTATAATTGATATTCCGAATTCAAAAATGATGTCTATTTTACAAAATTCCAAACATATAAGTTGCATTAAGTAAATTTTATAATTAATTCTCGCTGTCACAACAAATAGCGTGTTTTTAAGAAACAATTTATATCAAAAGATTGGCAATTGTTTATGTCCAATTTCAATGTTAAATTAATTCTAATGACCACCATTGGATAAAATTGTAAAAATATATTCTAATTATACTTTAAAACCACTCAATAGTATGACTTATCATTACAAATTATTTTGATTAAAAAAGTTGTTTTATGTATTTTTCACTATTCATAAAAATTTGGAAGTTCTCGGAAAATTACAAAAAATTCATCATAGGCTAATTTCAATATTAGGAATACAAAAATTAAGTCCATTTTGAAATATAAAATTTCTATAAATTTAAAAGGTGGTTATTACTATTCATAACGGCTACTTTGATTAGTTGTGGTGTGTTAGAACTCGAACTTGCGTACAATGCAAGCTATTGCATTATTGAAAGACAGGCGTATCGTGGAAGCTCGGGGTGTTACAAATAAAGTCATTGTACTCATGATTTTTCACATAGATACTACATCCCCCACGTTCCATAAATATATTTGTTCACATTTTATTAAAAAAAAATACTAGAACACATCATCACATTTCAGAAATACTGAAGGATCAATTATATTAATATATTTATAGAATTATATGATAATTATTTTGGGATCAAACTCATCTAGATCTGATTTGTCTGTAAACATGGCCATGATGAAGCTCACTTATCACCATTAAAAAATTATTAAGGGTATGTAAAAAATGATTAAAGTTATATTAAAATAAATAAACTGATAATGCAATTTGGAGATATCATATATGGTGCTGATTTCATAGAGATCCATTAATAAATACATTTAAATGAATTTTTTTGGAAGGAAATTCCTCAAAATAAATTACGTTTCCCCCTCATCATATCATTAGTGCCTAAAATACTACATTTATAGAAAAATAATGGTATATTTTAGCAATATATCGCATTTTCAGTATTGTTATTCATATTATATTGACATGGGGAGTTATAAAATAGAGGGGAAGTAATTGAGAGTAAATAAAATCATATATAATGTTCCTCCTACAAAAATTAAAATAACCCATGTATATCTATATAGTGAACATAATAATTATTTCATTTTTACCTACAACAATATTATGTTGATCGAATATTATTTGGGGAGTAATTTTTTCACATGGATTATGAAAATCCACTTTAATTATTTTCCCCTCATATAATGGTTAAGTGTATGATTTAGTAGTGTATATTAAATAATTAGATGGAAATAAATCAATTTAATATTTATTGATCATTCAAGCCCCCATGAACCCCTACTTTAATTTTGGTTTGGCTAATTTTTTGTCAAAAAATCCATTTATATTGAATTTGATGTTGATTAATCATATAAGTGGAACATGGGGTTTAGGAAGACAATTTCATTTTTCATGGGGTCATTTTGACAATATGTATCAAGATATTTTGATGAAATATTTTACTATAATAGATCTAATTATTCAATAATATATTATCTTATATTTAGAAGTTCCATTCTATCCATTTATCCAAAAAAATTAGGAGATCAAAGAGTATGAAATAAATGATTCTCAAATAGAATTTTAGGAATGTTTCTTGACCACCGTTGATGATAATATGCATGTCTATATTTGTACAGAAGGATACACATCGATTAAATTAATTAATTATTCAATAATTCATTAAGAATATGAGAAATAAACCACAATATAAAATAAAAAACATTATGTATTTTCAATTAATTATATAAAATTATTTATTTTGTATCCATATGTAGCTACACATAATTTGGTTATAAATTTCAATCGTCATGTCTATAAACAGATAGCAATATGAATTTTTATAATCATTCCTACTAAGGTGGAATAATGTGTCCATATGTTGATTAAATACAATATCATTAAGAAATTTTAATGCCTACAGTGTATCTCTAATATCATAGTTATAACAAAAATGAAATAGAATATTATAATTTTTATTTATCTTTTTGACCTAAATTTTCACTACCAAAATGATTATTTCCTAGTATTGATCATATAATTGTTGATTCGTGGAATTACTAGTTTATCATACTTTACATTTATAAATTTGTATTATTATTATAAACATATAAAAATAGATTATTATTAAGATTAGAACATTACCTTTAGGAAATTAAAAGGTATATATATTTACCAAGGAAAACCCCATAGATATATTATTAATGGAATTTCCTACTAATGTTCCCTGAACAATATTTTCATGTCTTTTCAAGGAAGACAATTTAGTGTCATTTGTATGATCTTATGGTCAAATATAAAAACTTTGATGATCATACTTTGGTTCATTAGGTTGTATTAATAAAAATATTTGAACAAAACTTAAATAAAAAACCCCATAATTTTTTTTGGACATAAGAAAAATTATATGGATTCATAGTTCACAGTCAAGTAATTCGGGTTAACCATAAAAATAAAAAAGTAAATATAAGGCATTTCTCCTCCATGCGACCTCAAATTTTTTAGGTAATTTCATATATTTAAACCTTTTTTCAAAAACTTCATATCCAATTTAAAATGAACATTTATTACCTTAAGGAAGATGATGAACAATTAGGTCATCTACCATTGGGATAATTATTTTCATAGTGCATTTGATGATCATAGGAAATCTCATTTACACCAAGAATACCTGATTCTATTTATAAAAAAACAATTATATATTTTATGTTTGATACGAAGAGTGATATTCTAGTTTCTTTATTATCAAAAAAGTTACACAAAAAGGATAAAAGTCTATATTGTCCAATCATGATAATATTGGATATTGATATTTGATATTTAGTTATCATTATGAAATTCTTTGTATTAGTTCCCATAATGAAAAACATAATACACTACTTATCTATCCTTTATTTCTACCTTATTTCTTATATCGACATACTCAAATATATACTTTTTCACCCACATAAAATTTCATTCCTATTTTGATGGGATGTCATTATATAGAATGTTGAAATTCAATTAGAGACACAAAATTTAATCAATGGTAAAACATTATCACATTTTCTCATAATATCCAAAATCATAGATTAGTTTATATTAAAATTAGAGATTCATGATGAATAAAATACATTATCCATGAGACTTACTTATTAGGGTAAATATAATATTATGTTTATTATAGAAGTAAAATTGAGTGAGTATCGAAAAACCAAACATTAAAAAGGATGTTTTGAGGAAAGTTTTCATCAATCTACAAAAACAAGTTTTTTCATACATCTACCTTCTATTATTGGGATGTACCAACTTTGAGGGTGAATGATTGTCTCCCATTGAAGTCTTTGAACTATAATTTAAAATTTATATTATACATTTAAATATTATATGTGGTTATTATTTGGTGATCAAGAAAATTATTGGTGACTAGTCAATAAATAATTAGGAATTTATTCCCATTTTTGAATAGATATGAGAGTCGATGGTTGAATTCCCCATATGTGAAACTCGCTCATATTCATAATTAAATGAACACCGATGGGGATTCACTATAAAATATTTATATAGATGTAAAAGATTCATGTTTGGATGATATATTAAATTTCATTAGAATTCATTGAATGTGTTTTCTATTTAATAATAATGATGTGGAAAATATTACTGAAAATTACTCCACCGTCAACAAAAGATGTTCAGTACATGCACAAATTTTTTCTATAACCATAAAAATATCTCACATTGTGGATTATTTAAAAAAATATTCTTCCACCAAATATATGAAAAAATTAATATATCTGTCAATGGGTATTAAATTTCACCCTCTATAGAATCCAAAATTCCTTTATTTTACTCTTAAAATAGATCTTTATTGGGTCACATTTAGTATAATGAATGTAGTAGTGACCCGTATGTTTATATAGGAAGACTATACTTGATCCTATAGGGACCAAACTTTAGAAACCAAACTCTTACATTAAATTAAGAGGGATGGTTATTTCTAGAAACAACTGATATTGAAATTCATATAGTTTACAAATAAATTTGGTGCCAACCAGATATATTAAATCCTTATTCACTAAATATTAGTGTTTTTAACACTACTGAATACTTTTTTTATAATTATATATTAGGTATATATTTCATGGGTCTATACCCTCTACCCGTAACCATGTAGTTTATATTTATTATTAATGTAACCAATTTATTCTATATCTGGGTTAAATATATAATAGTTAAGGATTTAGAATGGAAAAAAATTATGTTTTAATAAAGGCATGTTATCATTAATATATTAAAAATCCCCCACAAAATATTAATCATATAAAACACTATCTTTAGTGAATTTTAATTAAATTAGATATATAAAGAGTAAAATATATAGACTAATAACTCATCCCATTATCATATAATATAAATTAGATTGATAGATACCATCAAAAAAATTATATCTAATATACTTTAGAAGAATATATATAATGATAGGAAGTATTGGTCACAAAAACACATTCATGTTTAGAGGTATTATCTCCCCATGACCCATAATGCCACATATTTGACTCCAAAGTCCTTTTTATATAGTACAATGTTATTCATGGTCATCAAGTTTTAATTTTCCTCACGTTTCATCACCATTTTTAATTTTCTCCCTAAGGTTGATCAGTCTAAAATATAACATGATGATTTAAGGAAATTCAATTAAAAGAGGAATAAAATATTACAAAACAAAGAGATAAAAAATGTGATATATAATAATTTAATAATAAGTGTTACCACTTATCTTTTATAAAAATAAAATTATAATTATATTCAAGACCTATTAAGATACATTGTAATAATTTTATGCGAAAATTGACATAGAAAGGATATTATTACATATAAAATTTTCTACTTGAATGGATAAAACCCCTAATTATAATGGTTGGATATGGTATCACTCCCACAACTAATTCATGGATACTCATGGTATATAAACAAAAACATTACATTAGTGTCCCAAAATAATATTCCAAAAGAATTTGAACATTTTGGAGATAGTCCATGCCATTTGAATTTAATCTAAAATTTACAAGGATACTAATTGTGTGATAATAAATGTCATGAAAAATGATTCCTTGACATATTATTTTTATATGAATGAAAAATTTTACACACCATATGAACATAAACATATTAATGTGGTATAATATATATAACTTAGTTCCCTTACGAATGAATCAGTTAAATATTAGAGTTCCATGTTTATTTTTTTACCAGTTCATATCTAGTCTTCTCTAAATACTCTATATTAAGAGGAAACCATTTTATTTTTTCATATTCATTATCCATAACTACATATATTCTCCCTTATAAAAATTATGTATGCATTAATTATTATTATCATATGATATATAATGACTCCAATATATCCTAACATGGGAATGTTTATGGATCTCTATCCATTTAATTTAAATAACATCCTAGTGTATCGTTTTCCTGATTTAGGTCGAATTTATCCTAATGGTCAAACCCTAGGATAAAACCAATATACATTAAGAACTACCTCTCTCTTTAATCTTATTATATCAAGATACATGGTGATGTACATACCATTTATCTTATTCCCAATTAAATATTTCACAAACATCAAACTTCAGCCTCACCATGTTGTCTAGGACTTAATCAATTCACGCAAATGTTTCTATATTAACTCAACACTATGTATAAACCCTCTACATTTTCACACAATATATATTTTTTCAAATAAATCATCACATTTTTCCACAATATATGATCATAAACTACAAGACCCAATTGTGTTTATTTTATGACCCTAAAATAGATAGCACCTCGGTCATTGTTTCATAATTTCTAACAACATGACATATGTTCCACCCCAAAAGTACTTTACACTATATAGATTTATCTTTTTTGTATGGATAAATTTTGTTACATATGATATAGATCCATGTAGAAATATTTCACATGTAGTTACATATCCGAAAACCTAATTTATAATTTAATTAAACCCTTATTTCCAAGGATTAAGTCCCAAGTGTTTGGGATTCCATGATTCATATATGGTTTTACATTATGTATCTCTACACTGAGAAGTGTTTATTATTATTATCCATTGTACATAAAAGTGGTTTTTTAGAGATGTTATAATAATTATGTGATTCTTGATTATTTTTATCATGGGATATGTAGTGTTTCCAAAACCTCAAATATGAGTTCCATTAATAGTTTCCATTTAAATTACTAATTCTATTCACATTTTGAGAACATTACAAATTCAAAATGGGTTTCAACCTTTATCATCTCACAAAAGACAATTATATTTCTCCCTTTATCTCCAATAAATGTTCTAGATAATTATATATTCTATTTCATATAACTATGGGTGGAATTATTTGAATTATTTTATGATATATATTGATATCTATGTCACATTACTTAGACCATCTATAAATTCCATCACAATCCAACCCATCATAGTATATTCCCCCCTAATTCAAATTTTTTCTTTTCAGATCTGTATATATATCAAGATTTTTTTTATTATATCATTTTTGTGACTTGATTTATAATATTATATGATATGTAGAGATGTTTAATCCATAAATATTAGGCTTTTCCATTAAATGTCATCTAAACTCACTCCACTCAATGTTCTATAATAGAAAACCCATGGTATGTTTTTTTTCAATAATTGTCATGTTTCCATGTGAATAAATTTTTTCAATATATTAAACATCAATAATTAAGATTTTAAATCATCCCAAACCATTAATGCTTATGGGTATATATAGTATTAAATTCTAAAACGACACATATACTCAATGTTGACAGATCATGTTACATATCTGACTAGCTAACTAGAGGGATGATTTCAACCTAATGAGAAGTTATTTTAAACCCATGAAACCCTAATGAAATATTTATATATCCACCATTCAGTTTACATTAAGAATTTTCTCTAGAATCTTCATCACATAAAAATTAAAATAACCCATGTTATAATTTACAACATTCTTATTATTTATTTAATGGTGTTTAATTGCTCCAATCTCTCAAGACCCATTTCTATTACAATCACATTTTAATCATTAGTTATATTAATATACTTTAAATGTTATATGAATAACCCATGTTTTTTTGTAATAATATGGTCCCCATACATATTCATGTCAATTTAGAACTATGCCTTTATCTATAAATAAACCACCTCATCTACATAGTACAAGAAAATTGAACAAAAAATATGTTCTTATATTCTTGATATATATTATATTAGTATATGTATATCAATTCATGTTGTGTTTTCCTTTTCATTATTTCAATATAGTCTATCTCAACTTTTCATTAATTTTTCATGACCTAAAACCGTAATATCTTTTTGTAAATTTTTATTGACTGTAAAAATGGGTTTTAATTTTCCAAACTGATAGATTTTAAACTATGAATGGAATGATACATAGAAATTACTATGATTAATTCATTAAAAAGTAATTATAGAAAAAAATGAAGTCTCCACTCGATTTACATGATCTCTACACTTCTTATGAATGGTTTTGATATTTTCAAAGAAGGAAAAAAAGAAAAAAAATCTTCTTGAGGTTAAAAAAAAGAATGAAAAAACTAAGTCGATTCCTCTATATCGGTCAAGAAAAAACAAGATAAAAATGAAATTTTATAAATAATATATGGACTCTTAGTCAACCTTAGGAAATATAATTTTATGGGTACAAGGTCAATTAATTGAGTAATGTTTTTTAATATCCCTATCTTCAACATATATATTGGTAAGAATTATTATTTTTAAAAAATAGAGAATTTAAAATCTAGTAACTTGATGCATTTTAAAATTCAAAACCCCATTCCAAATACCCTTCATGATAGTTTTTAGGCTAATATGTTTACCTTTACATTTATTATAAGGACTAAAGTCAGCTTAAATTTATGGTAAATGTGACATGTATTCAGGGAACATATATCTTTCTAAGAGAAAAATTTAATGATGAATTTATAAATTATATTTTTATATAGTGGATATGAATTTTGTGATTTTAAATATTCCACACAGTTATCCCACCAATATCTTTCAATGAAAATATGTTTAACAGAAAATGAGAATTATATAATTTTTTAATCTAAGTCACTACATGATAAATAATGATGGTATATATTGATTCATATCTAGCCTACCTATATCCATAAAATGGAACATGCACTAAAGATAATGGATTGATTCATTAAATTCATAATGGTCATGGAAATTTTTTTATTGCTACATACCGAATCAATTTCCATATAATGTTTAGATTATTTCCTGAGTCATGATGTAACTCTTTGTGGTATAAAAATTTGAAAATTGATTTTCAATATATATATGTAAGTCAGAAAATTGATATAAATATATTAAATTGTGTTTTGGTATTCATTAGAATATAAATAATTATGATCCATGAATTTGGATCATATTCTAGATTGGTTACAAAATAATAGGAGGAATCATTTATATTAAGCATTTTGAAAATTCTCAATGTTTTAATCGGGAAAAATCTATGTTAGAAGAAGTCCAATAATGTCCAAAAACATTGTGATGTATTTATCCTCCTTGTAAAATATTTCATGGGACCTTATATAACCATTCTCTCATACCTTCACAACCTCTCGATAAATCATTTTACGATTTCTTATCTAATCCCAATAATATTATTGTTGTTGGATGTTTTAATTTTATAAGGCTACCCCTTTTTTATGAAATCAATTTTATTTAGCCAACATTTCTATATGATATGGTGTTTCATACATTATAGTGGACATATTAAATATAGGATGGACAATATATCGTCCCTCACAAGATCTAGTTTGAGTTTTTTAACCTACACTTCCATATTAATAACCTTTTTTAAAGTGTCATGGATATCTCTATAGTCAAACTCGTAATATCCCTGATTGATAAAAATAAATCACAAAATGAAAGTGTGGAAATAGTTCTCTTATGATGGTTTCATGGATCAATAGTTATATTTCCTACTATATTAAATACACTATTTACAACTAGATCACATGAAAACCTAGATTTGAGCTAACACGCAATTAGAATATAAGAATATAACCCTTCACCAGGTAGTTTAATGAAAAAAAGCATAACTATTTATTTTCTCCCTAACAAATTTTAGGATGATAATAATATGGTATCAAACCTTTCAATTTGATTGTATACAACCACTAGTGGTGCTACCAAATAAAAAAATAGGAAATGTATACATCATTTTACAAATTTAATTGTCCAATAAGAATAATGTTAGTAATTACCATTGATATTATAAATATAAATTTCATTCCCTATTGTTATTGAATTTTATGGAATCCTAGAGGAACCGTCTATTTTTATGCTTCCCATATATATTATGTATCAGTTTTTGTGAGGGAGACGATCAATTTTTCCATTTCAAGTTCACAAAATGGGTGATTAACTCCCCTTCACTTGGAAGACCACAACCATTGTTTAAGATTAATTATCATAGAAATTATATAAGTTTCGACTAATGATTCAATATATTCATTCCCATGATCTCAATTCAATAAACAAAAAAATAAATAATCCTAACAAATTATTCATGGTATATTGTAAATATATTAATATAATCACCAATGGTTTATAGTGATACTTCCTAATGATGAATTAAATTAGTTTTCTTGTTAGTCTCTAATGGTTTCTAGTGAATCTTATTTTTATGTCTCCTCCACTATAAAAGATTAATAAAATTTTGTCCTAAGAACATCAAAAACCAAATACTCATTCTAAATTACATGGACATTAGTATGAGAAACTAGGTCCGCTTCAGCCGTAATATGGGATTTAGCATGGTATGATCATATTTCCCTACATAAATATGATTCTTCGACTATAAAACCATATAATGTTGTCATACAATGGTTTTCCTAGATATTTAAACCATAAATTCATTACACATTATAAAGTGAAGCCAGAATGGAATAGTTTCAATATGCCACTGAAAAATATATCGAATAAAATAGTCATAGTTAAGGATATAGATGTTTTGTAAGGGGTTTGTTACCCAATGTAACTCTTTGTATTTACTTTACATACTGTATATATTTAGAATCCCCCCCCCCAAATAATTATTATGAGAAAGAATATATGGAAGTTAATAGATAATACAAACGGAATATGAAGGGATAATTAATGTCTAACTACTTTCATCAGTGCTAATTTTCGGAACTAAAATATTGTTCTTTTTTAGTTCAAGACTATATTTTTTATAATTTAGTGTTCTATTTTTAGATCCTAGGGTTCCAGAACCAAGATTTCATTGTGAGGGTCTCATCCACGTACGAAAATCAGGATTTAATGGCTAAGAGTTTCTCTTCCTCCTGTGTGCTCTAACCTATAACATTTAATATTGGATTCCCACATTTGTAAAACTCTGTAGTCTGTTTCAATTCTTATAACACCTCTGAAATATAGAATTAAAAAATAGATTTTATTACATACAATGAATCTTATAGATCAATGAAATATTCCTAAATATTCTTTTTTATTTAACTATGATGTCAAGAACATCACTCCACACCTCATCTGCGGACTAGTTAAGAATCCACATTGATGTCTCCATTGTCTTACATTTCTCACAATTTACATGTCAAGGGGACCTTATCTTTAATATTATCCTCCAACGTATCCCGATCCTTATTATATATATCCCAACATTTGTTACAAGGTATTTTATGCTATTATTAGTAATATATTTTATGATATCTATATTCATGATTTTATAAAACCATGGATTTTATCCAAGTATTCCTAATAATATTTTGCAACTGATAATATGTTATATAATATGAATTCATTAATATGAAAAACCTTTTTTGGAGATTATTTAATACCCTATCTCAAGCCAATAAGAAGATTAAGATCATGTCATCCTAAAATATTTTACCAATGTATGGTCATCCATAGAAGTATTATTCTTTCACATTCGATAATAACAACATTCCCCAAGATCATTATGTGTCAAATAATCAATATTAATATATTTATAAGGATGATTGTATTTCCTCACATGATGAATAGAGGCCTCTCCCTTTTACATCCCCTTAAAATGAATCATTATTCCTTATTTTTCATAATGTATTCCTCATCCATGAATCACTATAGATACCCTTTGGGTAATATTTAACAAGGATATAAATACATATAATCATATAATTACACTATTATAAACACAATAATGGGTTTTAGGGAGGGAAGTCTGATTTCAATGAGTGCAGCTGTATGGACCAACGTTTTAAAAAAAATCATAGAAAACTATAGGATGTTTCTCCTCTTTTACATATGTGACTGGAACTATAACATTACTTTTCATGCATCATAACTAGAATGAAAACTTATATAGTGTATATGAATAACACATGATGTCACATTCCACCTACAATGACATGACACTCTCTATTAAATATAGTATGTATGATATCTTCTCATACCAATCCAATTACTTATTAAGAAAAGTTCATCTTAGATGGAAACAATATGATTTCTATGTATATTATCTTTTATTTAACCTCATTTCCATATTTTATTAATATAGGATTAAATAACTATGTTGTTATGATAAAGGGAATGAACCTACACCTCATAATATCAATGATACTTTGGAATTCATATATTTTAAATTGTGTCCCTACCCACCAAAAAAATAAGAATCAATTAGGAATGATGAATAGATAATTTTATTAAATATATGTATTTATATTAGGAGTTTTCAAATTGTTTCCAACAGTAGAACTACATTGTGAATGAGACCCCCACTAAAAAATTGGTTTCCTCCATGAATAAGATTGCTATCACCCCTATGTTTGAGTCATAAACTAGTAGAATATACATGTCAACCTATATTTAATAGAAATTAGTGGTGGTTTCTAGGATTATATATCAAAATAAATCTTTTACCCCCAATACACATATTTATATAATTCTAGATTTGAAATGTAGGTTCCTAGAGTTCACCTATTCTATATTGGATGGAGTATAATGCAGTTCTACAAGACTAGACCCTCAATATAATTTTTGATAAAGATAAATATCTATATATCAAAAAATACATCAATTAGATATTTCATATCCTTCATCATGTATATTAATACTTACTTTAATATTTGATGATCCATTTTAGGGTTCTAGATAGAATCTACTTAAAAAGAATTTATATTAAGGATAACTTTTTATAAAATCCCAAGAATGTTTTCCCACAAAATCATTTGTATTTCACATTGGCTATCATAATTCTCTGTGTGATGGATAGATGTTCATGTTCTAAGGAATCTTGTGGTTCCATAACATAAAAATAGGATTTGTATCCATGTACATGTAATCCTATTATATCTAGATGTCTTCATATTGAGCTACTATATTTGTCTAACATCCATTTTTATACATGTCTATCAAAACATAAACGAACTCATATATTCAAGATAAACCCAGACATGATTTGTGGATACCAAGTTTCATCCATAACATGTAATTGATCAATGTTGTCTTCATATTAAATGGAATATTAACATTATTTTTTAGGATTTAGATCATAACAACTATTTTTTTGAGTCACAATTACATTTCACAAAATATAATATTCATTGTTGATACCCTTTTCACTATATGATCCCATTGATTATATTTTATCAACATATATGATTTTTTCTAATGTGAACTATATGTCTACAAATTTATCATTTAGGCTTATTATTTTAATTTCCAATTGTATCCTTTGGATGCATAGTGGGAGGAAGTTGATACTAAAAAAACTCTAATGATACAGAATCATGAACTGTGTAAGAGCTACTAGAAATATACTATACTTTTTAACTTGTACTTGTTTAATTTCATGGATCATTCAATAAAATAATGTTGAAACTTCTACATTAGGAATAATTTTTTATGATCTATCCATTTATTATATGTTAATTAAAATAATTTAGATCCATTTTGAGATGATTGGTAAAGAGGGGATCAGGGGAGAGGAGAGGGATAACACATGAAAATTCAAGAAAATAAGAGGGTTAAAATTACATTGACTATGAAATTTAACCTAGAACATCTAACTCATGTCACATCACCCAAAATATTGTGTTTAGATTCCCATTCCCATAATTTTTTAGTCATTCCATCATTCTATATTAATTAGACCAAGATTAACTATAGAGGACTAAATTATTATTATAACACCACTTATTTCTAGCACTAATCTTCCACCCAATAATTATATATAATATTAATTGCCTATGATTTTTGATGATAAAACAAAAAATTACTGCTTAGGATGATACTGAAAGCAATACTACCCCTATATCCTCATCATAAAAAGATTTTTATAGTCCAAAAATATTTATCTTATTTTTACATTATACTAATCTGTGTTTTATTGCAATAAAATCTCCCTATATCATGTCATCCAATATAATGAGTGTCATTTTATCTATCATTTTTTGAAGTAGATAGTGTGTCTAAAAAAAGAATATGATCAAGAGACCCCATGGGGAAATAATTTTTTACTTTTCCAATTTTGGATTACAAAATTATCACTCTGGTTATTTTGAGGATTTGATTGTAGATATATCCTTGTAACAATGATGAAAGATTTTCATAGCATAATGTGGACTAATAAAATGGAAATGCTGCATTATATGGTCATTTATTATATTCCCCTTATTAATCATAGTGCCATAGAACATTAGGAACATCCTCCACATGCTAAAATGGTTGATTTGTAGTTAAAATTTTCCACAAAAGTGATAGACCTAAAAAATAACATTATCAAATAACTACATGAATAATGGGATTGGATAATTGTGTTTAGTAAATAAGGTTTTCCTTATTAATTTTCCATTCCTTCATACTTGGGGGAGATTGTTAAGTCTATATGGTTTCCTTATTACTTTACCATTCCTTCTTGTTTTGAAAATCACAAACACTTTATCTCAAGGCATATCTCTTTTTACCCAATGTTTTAATTATATAAGAAAAAATTTCATGTCGCAAGAAAATTTATCCTTACCTTGTTTTCATTGTTCATATCATAATTTTTAATAAGTGTAAAATTAGGTTTGTCACCAAACCCTAGGAATCCTATAATCAACTAGATATGAAGCATTCTGTTTTATGATCCGAATTCTCAAAATTATGGTTACGAACTCTTCTGAGTTCTAACTCCTAATTCTGAATACAAATTATGGTTATGAACTCTTGTGAGTTCTGACCCCAAATTCTGTATATGAATTTTGGTTACGAACTCTTCTGAGTTCTGAATCTGAATTCTCAGGATTCTGGTTATAAACACTTCTGAGTTCCGACTCTGAATTCTGAATACGAATTCTTATTACGTACTCTTATGAATACTGCCTCTTAATTCTAATTACAAATTCCTCTGAGTTCTGACACCAAATTCATGTTATGAATTCCTATGAGTTCTGACTCTGCATTATAATGAATTCAGAATCAAAACTTCGTAAGTTCAGGTTTAGAATTCTTGTGAATCCAGATTCTCAATTTCCTTGAAATTCAAACTCTGGAATTCTATAGAGTTCAGGTTCTGAATTCCTTAGAAAAACAGAATCCCAATATCCTTGTATTATAGACTCCGAATTCATTTTTTGTTAGACTCTGAACTTTTAATTTTCTTATATTCTGAATATTGGATTTTAGTTTTGTAATTATATTTTTTCATACACTTTTTTTATTATAAAATGAAATCATGCATCTAGTTACTAACTAACCGTTGTTTAAGTGACACATGTATAGGTCCCTATAAAATTCAATGTAAGAAATGACCATTGGAGGAGGGAGACGACCATTGGAGTTGGGCATATAAATAGGATCTCATTTTAAAGAGCTTATAACTTTTGATGTATAATTTTTGACGACTGTTCTTACATGTTGTTGAAGTGATTTCCATAGAGAGGCTCTTATAAAATCTCAAGATTCTTGAAAAATGTTTGAATGACTTGTTCAAAATTTTCGTCGTGCAGATTTTCTTTGTGCAGAGGTGGGATTTCCTTGAAATCAGATACATTGGGTTGGGAAGTCAGAAGTGCTGATTTCTATACAAATCGAGGGATTGCGGGGATATCCAGAGAGATAGAAATCATTGGATTGTGGGCTCACCTGGGTTTGGGTAAGACATAAGTTCATGAAAGTATAAATCATGGGACCTTTATCCAATGTTTTTTGATACCCTACTCATTAGGTTAAAAGAGTTACTACTTTTTAATTGTAGTGTTTTAGTTTTGTTTTCTGCTGTAATTATGATTGTTATGGAATGTATAACTTTCTTATATTTCCTTAAACATGTACTATGATTTTATATGATTATATATGCTTTATGTTATAATCTTAGATGTTGTAAACTTTTGTTATGTTTCATTTGTGGAATCACTTTTCCAGAAGCAAGAATGTTATTAGAATCTAGAGGTTTTGTGAATTACCTTGTTTAACCTTCTTAAACATAATAATCTTAAAATGTACGATAAGAGTTTTTAAAATATACAATTCACCCCCCTCATGTATTTTGAGTATATTCATCATAGTTTGATTCTAAAATCATTATCATATCTTTTGTTTCAATCGATCCAACAATTGGTATCAATGGAGGTCTCTGAAATACTTATATTCACATATAATTTTTTCTTTCTCATGTTAGAAAAATATTCTTATTTTTTTTTGGAATCAGTTTTTCATATACACATTTTCATATTCACAAGTACAGATTCACCTTTTCTTAGAGATACTATAGTTCTATTTTTTTCTTCTTTCTTAGGATATATATTTCCTGCTTTACAAACTTATATTATTAACAAGTTTGTGTGCCATGATTTTCCTTAAGATG
The DNA here is from genome assembly GCA_963277665.1 of Viscum album. Lineage (NCBI taxonomy): Eukaryota > Viridiplantae > Streptophyta > Magnoliopsida > Santalales > Viscaceae > Viscum > Viscum album. The sequence goes on along the minus strand of CAUJRU010000082.1, from coordinate 273,561 downwards.
GTAGGTTTAAGTGTTGGTTCTATCTAAAATCTAAATCCTACCAGACCTACTATTTTTTATGGAAATGATTATAAGTACTAGAGGGATAGGATGAAGCCTTTCATTATTGATATTGGAGTTGATAACTATCTAATGATGACAGGAGACTATAAGATTCCTGATAAGGAATTGAGAACTTTTACTAATCAGGAGAAATCTGAATATCAATGAAATTTTAGAGTTAGGAATACTTTGTTATGTTCTATGAATAAGAATTTCTATAGTTAAATATCTTCATGTGAAACTGCAAATAATATCTGGAAGAATCTTGATGGTACACATTTTGGTACATCTAAAGTTATAGAGACAAGAAGAGCTATGTTGAGAGCTGAATACCATGGATTTAACATTCCTTATGGAGAACATATAATCAATGTTCTACATAGTTTTATGACTATCGTGAATAGATTATAGTCTATGGGAGAAAAATGTTGGGATTATTAATCTCTTGTAGATAAGATCATAGAAATAATTCCAAATGAGTAGGAGTCCAAGAGGACAATAATTGATGAGAATAAGAAAGTTACCCATATTTCCTTAGATGATTTTTTGGAACTCTTCTTCAGCATGAGGCTAGAATGAAGAGAGATGCTGATAATGTCAAAAAGAAGAATAGGAATGGAGGAGTTTCTTTTACAACCACTTCTAATCAAATGAAATCTAAGAATCCAGAAATTTATACTAGATGAAAGTCAAGGAATGTTACTATTTAGTTAGAATCTAGTGAAACAAATAAGTATGAGAATGAATTAGATAATCTTGCTCAGAGAATGAACAAGATAGTAGCTCAGAAGAACTATCAGAATAAATTCAAGAAGACAGACTACAAAGAGAAGAAATATGGGGAATTTACTTGTTATGAGTGTAGAAGAACAGGTCATATCAGACCTGATTTCCCTATTTTGAAAAAGATGGAAAAAAGGAAAGGAATTCATAATGGAACAAGAAGAAGTTCTATCACTCAAAGAACAAGAAAAGTCTTAAAGAAAATGATACTTGGAGTGCTAGATGTAGAGACTTTTTAGAAATTGAATCTTTAGAATATGAATAACCAGTATAGAAAAATATCAGATTCATGGCTACTACTTCTTTCCCTAATACATGTCTTATGGCCAAGGTTCGCTCTGCCGAGGCTTTAACAAATTTTTCTCTTGATAAGAATTACTATTATGGAGATATTACTTCGAATGAAGATACTTCATCTTTAGATAGTGAAGAAATAACTTCGTATGAAAATGTATCTATATTTTACAAGTTTTCAGAAGAAAAAAATTGTAAAATTTATAAGAAATTGGATACGGAAAATACTAGGAAAGAAGTTCTTATAAAAGAGATTTCAGATCATTCTAGAGATATTAAAGATAAGGATAAGCTTTTAGAAAAAATTTTAAAGACCATAAGGAAGCAAATTCTAAAAAGTAAAAACTTTCAAAAGATCAAAAGAATGCTATTTCAAATTTATGTGTTTTTGAGGAAAAATCTAACTCTAAGGAAATAATTCCATAGGATACGAATTTATTCATCAGACTAAAATATGAAATATATTCCATTAAGAAACATCTTTCAAACATTACATCTGGTAAAGAAAATTTTGAAAAGATGTATTCTCAAATCAAACCTCAAGGAAATACAACTGGAGTAGGTAATACTCACTGAAAACCTGTTTTCAAAAACAATTATTTTATTCCATCCAGAGCCACTTTTTGTAATAAATGTCAATGTGGTGGACATTGGAAGAAAAATTTATCTTTTAATAAAGTTCAATCTATTTAGTTTCATAAATCATATTTCTCTAAACAAATATAGATGCCCAAAATTTTGTTGTCTAACAATTCCGGATCCAAGGAATTTTGGATTCAGAAAGTCTAACTTTTTTATTTTATGGAAAATAATGGTGGTACCAACAACAATACTTGGTACTTGGATAGTGTATGTTCTCGGCATATGTCTCGTAACAAAAACTATTTTGAAATGATTATCTAGACGAAAGGATGAAAATTAACTTTCGGAGATAATGCTCAGGGGGAAATTATTGGTATAGGTAACATCATTCTTCATGGAAAAATATTGAATTCAAATGTTTTGTTTGTTAAGGGTCTTAAGCACAACCTCATTAACATAATCCAATTATGTGATGAAGGCTAACTTGTGAATATTAAGAATGAAATCCATTTCATTGTGGGAGTACATTTGTTCATAAGTTTTTCATGTTTTTCGTAATGAATTATTTCCATGTTTTACATAATGATGTTTTTCATTTTTTTTAATGAAGTTTATTTATTTTTTTCGTAAAGATGTTTTTCATGTTTTTCATAATGAAGTTTTTTCATATTTTTCGTAATGAAGTTTTTCATATTTTTCACAATGAAGTTTTTCATATTTTTTTAATGAAGTTTTTCAATATTTTTTGTAATGAAGTATTTCATATTTTTCATAATTAAGTTTTTCATATTTTTCATAATGAAGTTTTTTATATTTTTTGTAATGAAGTTTTTCATATTTTTCATAATGAAATTTTTTAGAATTTATGAAATTATCTTTTTCATATTTTTCGTAATAATTTTTTTTAAATTTTTCATAATAAAGTTTTTCATATTTTTCATAATGAAGTTTTTCATATTTTTCGTAGTGAATTTTTTCGTTATTTAAATTTTTCGTAATAGAAATTTGCATAAAAGAGGTTTTTGTAGTTTTTTCTGTTCTACAAGAGGAATATTACCTATTACCAATAATATTACTGGTAATCCTAAAGGTATGATTTCTTTCTTAGGTTTCCGTAGTCATCATTTCCTTGCTGGTATTTTCTTTTTTGTTTTAAATTTTTTGGATTCTAGTTTCCTTAAATCTGAATTTTTTTCTTTAAAAACCTCAAAATATCGGATCCTACCAAATTTTCCTTATGGCTATCATTTCAACCGTCAGATCTAATCAGAAGGATTTTCAGCCATTAGATCGAGTTTAGAAGTTCAACTGTCACATCGATGCCTATATATAGGACCCCCGAAGGGTGATTCCACATTGGTTTTCAAGAATCTGGGTGTTGAAGCTCTATTCCATTTCAAAAGGTTGTTCTGAACAATTCTGAAGTTCTCAAATCCGAATGTATGGTGAAGTTACTTCCCAAGAGATGTCAACTATTAAGTAAATTCCGAAGTGTTATATTAAGAGAGAGAGGTTTGTGCATCCCAATTTCATCATCAAGTATGATTCTATAATCTCAAAGAATATCAAACTAAATGGATGGGAAAGTGTCTTCATATCAAAGCCTAGAGCTTAAGACCTGGTGTATCCATTTCTACAAATTTGAGATTTATGATTCAGTTTGTTTCTTTAAGGAAGAAGGGAGAGATAAGTTTTTATTCAAGAGTTATGGTAAAACCTATTCCCTTTCACACACCAAGGCTGCTAGCTTGGTGGGGCTGTCTTATGTGGGGGAAGCTGAGTTCTATTCCCACAATCTTCCAGATGTTCAAGGAAGTTTTATAAAGGTGATGGCTATGGAGTGTCCTGTACTTACTGATGTCAAAACCACAAGGATTTCTCATTTGTCAACAAATAATCAGATCCTTGAGTTTTGGGTTCAGGGTTTTATCGTATTGATAAAGGGTGACATGGACACGCTGAAGAAAAGTGATATGTATATCTAGTATTTTTTGGTAAATCTAAGGAAGATCAATTTGATGAATTATATTCTCATTATGTTTGAGATTATCAAGAATGGGAATTTGAGGGCACAGATAATCATGTATCCTTCCCTACTCTCCAAGTTGATTGTTCAATGTCTTGAGTCTTTCAAAATCACTTGCAGTTCAAAGTAGAGGAATTGCAAAGTAATGTTGATCAGAGATGATACTCTCAAGAGGATGAAATTTGGATTCTCTAAGGAGACAGAATAATTCTATGAATACCAGAGGAAGAGTTTGAACCTATTACGAAGGAACAATAAGTTTTGAACCATCTAAAAAAGGACGGAAGAAGAGGAAGAATAAGGAAGTGGATGAAGAAGATAAATCCCCTAAGGCCAAAGAAACTCTATCCGCACTTCCAAATCCCAATAAACAGAAGGCCTATCTATATGAGGTTGTAGCCAAATAGAGAAAAAACAAAAAGAATTGGAAGGAATGAGAGCCTCAGTTTGCCTTGGATTCTATAGAAACCAACGCTTTGAATGAGAAATAAGCCGATGAGCTTAAGAAGCAAGCCACGGAAAAGAAGAAAAAAAAGAAAATGTCTAAGGCTGAAATTGTCTAATCTTTTTTGAGGGACACTGAAATAGAATCTGAAGACATTCATGTACCAAAATCTTTTTTGGTTGAACCCTTACCTGAGACTCCAGGGAAAAAGTTCATGACTCTGTAAAAAGGACATGAAAAGGTTGTTGAAGTGAACAAAGGTCTAGAAGAAGTGAAAGAATATGGAAGTAGTGCTGAAATAGAAGGCCTTATACAGTACGTTGGATACTTTCATGAGAAGGAATGTGCTTCTGAAAAATTGTCAATCTGTACATCTAATGCCGGATCTTTGAAACATGCTACTCCTGGAATTGATGAGAAGGCTGAAGAGGAAGTAAACAATTTATCTAAGAGAATCACAGTCCGGACATTATTCATCATAAAGATATTGAGGCTGGATCTGAGAAAGAAAAAATTGATGAAGATAGAATTGTTCAGTTGCCTGAAAGTGATCATGAGTCTCCAGATGAGGTAGCTGTTCCGAAAACTAAAAATGGGAAATATGTGGTTGTTGAAACACCAACCAAAATTGTTATAAGGAAGAAGGAATCTGGTACATCTTCTAAGAGGAATATTTTCTAGCATGAAAAATAACCTTCACCAAGAAAAGTCTCAGATTCCGAATCATCTTCATTGGGAGATTATTTCGTAGTTTAATCCTTGAAGTAGCTTGTTTGGAAAATTCAGATTTTCCCAAGCTTAGATTCCGGATTCCAGATGCATCAACATACTTTGAACCAAAAATTAGATTCAGTGTCTTCGGTGATGGACAAGTGTGTCAAGATGGAAACATACATCAAATCGTTCCTTATCAACTACGAATCCCACAAAAAATCTTGTAAGAAAGTGGCTAGATTTTCAAATAATGTTGTTGAAGACTTGATAGAGCTTGATGAGTTTTAGCATGAAGTTAAATAATCCTTTGACACTGAAGTTATCAAAATCAAATATCTCACAAATAAAATTGAGGGAATGTTAAATCTTGAGTAGAATACACAGATTCAAGAGGTTAGGGATCTGAATGGGAAGTTGTACTCTGTTGCTCAAATCTAGAAAAGGGAAAGTGATCTCTGGATTGAGATTGAAGAAAATCTAGTAAAGAAATATGACTTGTTGAAGGATCAGGAAGAGGCTCTGAAGGCTCAAGATGATAGAATCAAAGCCTTAGAGAAGAAAGTAGAGAAATACCACAAAGAGCTAATGAAACTGAAAACAATTATGAAGAAATTGATACCCAAGGAAAAAGAAAGAAAAAAAATCTGATCTATTGTTTTATTTTTTTCTTCCTTGTACAAAATCTTCTAATCTTAATGAAATTGTGATTTCCCATTTTTGTTTGGATGTATTTCCTAATATTTCAGGTGCCACAATTTTTTTCCATTCCGTCAAATTCCTTTTGAAAATAACAAATGGGGAGAAAGGAAAAACAATGCTAAGTAAATAAAAAATATCCCTACGTATGTGGGAGTTTATCTGAGGGGGATTTTTCATTAAGAAGATTTCAATACTCAAGATAATGGAAAATCGCATTCCAGAAATATAGAATATGATCCTTATAGTTCCAAAGCCTAGGGGGGTTAGTCATATTCATCATTATCTAGGTGTAATGGGATATAAGTTTTATTAGAAAAGTCTATAATTTTTTAAAAGTCCTTTTAATCTTTTTCGTAAGGATTTTTGTGCCTTCCAAAATGGGGGAGATTGTTGAGTCAATAAAGTTTTTCTTAAGACTTTTCCATTCCTTCATACATGGGGGAGATTTTTAAGTCAATAAGGTTTCCTAATGACTTTACCATTCCTTCTTGTTTTGAAAATCACAAACACCTTATCTCAAGGGAAATCTCTTTTTACCCTGTGTTTTACTTCTATAAGGATAAATTTACTTCCCCAAGGAAATTTATCCTTACCTTGTTTCCTCTGTTCATATCATAGTTTTTCCTTACTATAAATTTGGTTTGTAACCAAAACCTTAGAATCCTATAATCACCTTGATATGACGCATTCAGTTTTAGGATCTGAAATCTCAGAATTCTGGTTACGAACTCTTATATGTTCTGACTCCGAATTCTGAATACGAATTCTGGTTACGAACTATTATGTGTTCTGACTCCGAATTCTGAATACAAATTTTCGTTACGAACTCTTCTGATTTTTGAATCCAAATTCTCATAATTCTGGTTATGAACTCTTCTGAGTTCTGACTCTGCATTTTGAATACAAATTCTTATAACGAACTCTTATGAATACAGACTCTGAATTCTCATTATGAATTCCTCTTTGTTCTAAAACTAAGTTCAGTTTACGAATTCTTATGTGTTTTGTTCCGAATTCTTATGAATTCAGACTCTGAACTTTGTAAGTTCAGGTTTCGAATTCTTGTGAATCTAGATTCTAAATTTCCTTGAAATTCAGACTCCAGAATTCTGTAGAGTTTAGGTTCCGAATTCCATAGAAAAATAGAATCTGAATATCATTGTATTACAGATTCCAAATTCATTTTTGGTTAAACACTGAACTTTTTATTTGGTTACATTCCAAATATTGTATTTTAGTTATGTAAACATATTTTTTCTTACACTTGTTTTATTATAAAACGATTTCGTGCATTCAGTTACTAACAAACCATTATTTAAGTGACACGTGTACAGGTCCCTCCAAAATTCAAGGAAAAATATGATCATTGGAGGAGGGAGCTGACCATTGGAGATGTGCCTATAAATAGGTGCTAATTTGGAAGATCATATAACTTTTGGAAGTAAAAATTTTGACGATTGGGATTATATACTATTGAAGTGATTTCTAGAGAGAGGATCTTATAAACTCTCAATATTCGTGTAGAAAGTTTGAACGACTTGTTCAAACTTTTCTTCTTCCAGATTTTCTTTTTGCAGAGGTGTGATTTCAATGAAATCAGAGACTTTGGGTTGTGAAGTCAGAGGTTCTGATTTCCATACAAATCAAGGGCTTGTGGGGATATAAAGACAAATAAAAATCTTCTGATTGAGGTCTTACCTGGGTTTGGGTAAGGCAAAATTTCTTGAATGTATAAATCAAATGACCTTTTTCCAGGGTTGTTAGATGCCCTTCTCTTTGGGTTAAAAGAGTTACTACTTGCTACTTGTTGTGTTTTAGTTTTGTTGTCCTCTGTAATTATGATTGTTAAAGAAGGTATAACTTTTTATATTTCCTTAAACATGTACTCTGATTTTATAGCATTCTATAAACTATAAGGTAGAATCTTAGTTGTTGTAAACTTTTGTTATGTTTTATTTCCAGAATCACATTTCCTGAATCAAACAAGTTATTAGAATATATAGGTTTTGTGAATTACCTTGTTTAACCTTGTTAAACATAATCATCTTTAAAAGTTATAAAGAAAATTTTAAAATATATAATTCACCCCCCTCTTGTATTTTTAGTATCCACATCATATTTTGATACTTCAATCAGTAGCATATCTATAATTTCTATCGATCCAAAAAATTGAACATGACATTCTTTTAAAGTAGGATAATATAGTGAGAGTTAATTTTATTATCAACTTGATTGATCTTGTTTTAATGGAGTAGAAAATATTCAATGAACTCTTTAGACTTCATTGGGTTATCATTTACATAGAATGATAATTAAAAAATATTCTAGAATTTATTGAACTCTAGTTATAAAATATTTTACATCTGATTATATAACCATATGTGAAAAGTGTCAAAATTTATTGATGTTATGTCCCATTTTTTTAATGATTTTAAAAACAAATTCCCTCATTTTATATTCAATTTTTTAAATACTAACTTTATTTTAACAATCGGTTTTCATTGATATATAAAACCTTATAAGATTAAATTCATGGTAATTAAATATGTATGAAAATTTTATTGAAATAGATTGGTTAAATAAATATTCCAAAATTATGAAGTCCATTTTAATGTTTCTATATCGAGAAATCAACTTCCAAAAATATTCCCTTGATAAAATATAGGTACACATGATATTCAATAAGGATTTCCATCAATCATTATTATGTTAAGCCAAGGATAAAAAATAATGATTTTTTTTCAAACATGTAACCATACATGGTTATAGGTTGGCTGGTTATTTAGAACATTCTACATCACCATAAAAAATGTAGTCGATTCATATATATTTTTTACTTTATATATAACATATAATCTTATATATATAAATTTTTGAATTATACATGGAACATTTACCATCCCCATAACCCAACATTATACAATTCTGATATGAATTGTTCGTTCTCCTAGATTAAAGGTAATCATGAAGTGGTTTTTGTGTGGTTATTTTAATTCATAAAAGGGATAAAGTAACTTGAGTTAATTTAAGCATACACATAGAAAAAATAATCTAAAATAATATGTAAATTTAATATAGGGGTTTTCTATTTTTTCCCATGGTTGATTGAACCAACAATTAAAGATTTTCATTTATCAACGAAGAATATATGTCTATATATACATTTTCATTTAATCTATTTCTGAATTTTTTATAACCCATTATAAGGGTGAGTCTTTTTGAGTATGAAATAATATTTTTCTAGATTTCCCATTCTAGGAATTTTTTTACATTATTTTGAAATTTTTCTTTTTTTACAAAAAAAAATAAAAAAAATCCTAATTTATATAGAATTCATGCCATGTAATATAAGACAATTATTTTTTCAAACATCACCATTATGTGGTTTCAATCTAGATAGGACTATGTATCCTTTGTTTGGTTGATTAATTTTTTTCAAGATAGATAGATGACATTAATATTCAATTATAACATATTTTGACAAATATATTTTGATGTTTAAGGTCATATAACTTCATAAAACTGTTGAGACAATTAATTTTGTGTTAAGGGAAAGGAAACATCAACCTAAATTTATGAATATTATAATAATATAAACAAGATAAATATTATATTCACATAGTTTTAGGTGATTACTTATGAAAAAATATGAGGCATCTAATTATGGATATATTAATGGTGATAAAATGATGTGTATGTGAATATGGACCATATAAAAATTAATTATCTTGTGGATTTAAAAACATAGTTTAATATTATAGTACATTAACCAATGTGAGGGAGGGTGTGAAAACACATATGAGGATCAGGAACATGGTATAAATTAACACTATTTTACTAGAAATAAAAAAGATTAAAATCATAACATAATTTAATTTATTCTGAAGGAGTTAAAATGTGGAAAACACATGTGGGATGAGCGCTAAACAAATTCCTAAAATTAATTTTTTAGATATTATCATCCATGACACAAGGGTTTAATGGATATGATTTTCATGATTACAATATCAATCTTGTTAGTTGGTTGGATATGTAGGAAAAATTTTATTACCATGATGAGGAATACACTCAGAATCTTATTTAGTTATTATAAATAATTATTAATTTTTTTATGGGGGGTCATACACTAAATAATAAATGTGATACTATATTAAAAAAAGATATTCAGAATGTGACTAGGACACTCTATTCTAAAAATGACCATGGGTGGGTTGTTTTGGAACATTGAGGGGGAGTGGAAATGGATGATGATTTGTTGACAAGCTAGAGAAAAATTATTTATAAAATTTTATGTTACCCGTAATAATTTAATTTAGTCCGCATGTAGTCATAAGAAATAAGGTAGGATGATTGTGTATGGATTGATGTTCGTCAAATTTATGTATGGGTCTACGGTATACCACCCATACATCAGTAAATTTCCATTAATAACAAGAATAAATCCACATTAAGTACTAAAATATAGCCTCTAAAATAATATATTTTTTTAATATAAGTGAATTTTTTAATTTTTTGGGTTCCCAAGTGAGATATGGGAGGATAAAAGTGGATAAGTATTCAGATAGGTGTCATCATCAGTGAAAACATAGTCTTGGAAATGATAACTACGACTATGATAAGGATCAAGGTTTTAATCAGAATTACATATCCTAAGATAACAAGTATCAAGAAACACATAGATATTATTAGATATGTACAAAATTATAGTTTATGTAGGGGTGATATTTTTTCCTTATCAGGTTCTATCAATGCTAAGGCCATACCAACATCAATATGGAAAACCAAAATACTTAGGAAAAGATCTCTAAAAATAGGTGTGAAATTTTATCCTGTAATAATATTTTGGGTAGGTGAACAGAAATCAGAATTCCTTCACATATATATATCTCATGTATGAAAACATTTCTGAATACAATGGACTTATCAAATTCATTTAATGGTGATTCATGGTGGATCATATGTCATACTATTTAATAGCACATAGAAGGGATACTAGTTTCATGCATTATAGGGTCATATAAAAATAGACCCCATGCCTTTCTATTTAAGATCGTATAATTAGGAACAATATTTAGAAGTCCATGCATAGATTAAAATTGTTAACAAAATGAAATAGTATTTGTTATTGTCGGGTCAAATGAGATATTTCAATGTGAATTGATGAAGTCTTAGACACTCGGATGAGTTAGGAGTTTGATAGGAATGAAATTTATGAACGATTTAGATATTAATTATCCAACAATCACTATGTATCCTCACATTAAGGTTAACAAGCCACATGTAGTTCTCAAAATAGAATGGTTTTATCCATGTGTTGGGTTTTTTAAGAAAATTATATTTGAACGTGAATAATTATACATTGTTATGGTGTGGACGATTTCGTGGGAAATAAATATTTTAGTATGGTTATGATAAAATATCTAAGTGTCAAATTTTTTCTATGAGAATTGAAATCAATCCATATAAAATTATGGAAATGGATTATATTTAAATATACTCCAAATTCACATGATATAAAAAAATGGTTTAGATAAGGGTTTGATTTAGGGAATGCATGATGTGAACTAAAAGTCTCCGTAATTAGAAAATATTGTATAGATCTAGATCATATGTATGAAAATAAAGATATATTTAATAGAAAATAATATTCAATTTAATTTATTTGAGGTTGAATCATATATAATGTAGTTTAATTTCTTATGACTGGGACACAAGTTTTTTTATAGTGTATAGTCAGACAATAAGTACCTTTATGTAATTCAGTGTATAGATTTAAGAGTATAATTATCCCCAATATTTTTAGAGTCAAGGGGATTGGAATTTCATAAGACAAGTGTGTTTTTTTGTGACTTGTTACTTAAGTAACATTGTGTTAGTGGTAGTAATGATACTCTATCAAACCAACATAATCTAGGTGTATGATATATTAGAGTTGATCTTATCTAAGATAATATCCTTTCAATTTTCAACAATACTTAATAGGATTTTCCCAAGTAGCATTGGACTTCATAGGACCAAAAAAAGTTCTCCTCAGTGGAATGAGATAAGTCATACCATGTTATGGAATTATCATGTGATATAGTTTTAAAAACATTCTTGGTTTAGTAACTTGCATACCCATTATTCATCTACTCAATCCAATTCCTAATGTTATATATGTGAATACTCATCATCAAATAGTTGTTCAATAATTGAAATGGGAGTTATTATAATAGTATCTTGATACTCAACAATACCTCTTTCCCATATTAAAACTACTATGGGGCTGGATATATCGTAGTTTGGGTTGTAGTATGACAATAACAAAAATCATGTAAGAGTTAATACACCTAAGACTTCATGTATATACTACAATATTGTATATTATTTTAAATAATTTTTTGAGGTTTTAATCAAACCAGTCTCCACAATATAATATTGTGACGAGTGGTTGATCTCTGAATTTTACCCCAGATACAAACTATTCAAAATAAAATTATAAATTTTTTTTTGTTTTCTAATAATATTTTTTGAGGGACTCTAAATATCTTAATGATATTATATATTTAGAAAAAAAATTATAACTATACTTATAAAATTTTTAATGGGTATAACATTGTACCACTTATAAAAAAAAGTGGTGTAAGAAATAAAAAACATTAATTGACAAGCTATGGATTGAGGGTATGATCCCATGATATATATACCTGATATAAAAAATGGATATAAATATTTTGATTTGTTCTACCAAATTCGGTCTTGATGAGTAATTTTAAGAATTATTTAGTGGGCATGGTATTTTCTTATTAACTCCATGTAGTCATGCTTCATCGACGTCTAAAAGTACCCAAGTCTCATGAATTGATGCAAGAGCTCTGTTCCTAAATGTTGGGTTTTTTCAATGCTAGTGTGGACCTATAATAAAATAGATAGGTTATCTCATCCATCAATTCACATGAGTATTACACCCTAAAATGAAAATTTTTGGTGAATGTTCTATCAATTTAGGCATTATAATGGATACAATTTGTGGTCACCACTGAATATATTGATTTTTATATCATTCGACAAGGTGATTCCTATTTAAAAAATATTCTTCTCTTCAGTATATCCATGTGATTCTGAAATATATTAATTTGGTATAAAAATATATTTACTCTTGGGTGGAATTAATATCATTAACATATTTAATATCATTACTTATAAATAGAGTGGTCATCTTGTGATGTGTGATGTCAATGACAATTGCAACATGATTGGTAACTTATAAGTATATATCTATATTAGATTATGAATAATATTGAGTGTTATATGAATATATAATGTGAGAATTTGTTAAATCTATTTGTATTTTGACAATTACCCCTCATACCAAACTAATATAAGGAATAATATCTAAATTATTGATTGCATTTTCATGGTTAATTTTATTCGTAACCAACTCTAAATCAATCTTTTATTTAAATTGGTAAATAGTATTTTTTTGGGATAGTTCCAAGCATACATTGAGGGAATAGAATACTAAATCATTGATCTAACTTTTCGATGATTGTGTGAAAAATTATTCACAACCCAATTATACTAAAGATTCGAACGCAATTACCATTCATTACTTATTGGGATTTGTATTTTAGATGATCTTTAATGTTTTACATTTAAAAGTATCATAGAAATTCGTTCTCTTTGGTTCAATAATTTCTTATAATGAAAAAACATATTTATCTAGTATATCCATGTATATAATTTACATCAATGGGATAGGGTGTTGAACCATGAAATATGACAAACCATTCCCCTTGGAAACCTTTTGGAAAAAAATTGAGTGTAAAATTTGAATGGTAATGAATTCATATGGACAGACCCTTTTCATATTTTTGATGATTGAAGTGTTCGGAGGAGGCTCAGAGGGGGTATGGAAAATTTTGGTTAAGTAAAGGTTGTAAAGGGGAGGATTAAATATCTTATAACTATATTAAAAGATGTGAGATCATGTTTCTTGGGTTTTCATGGAGTCATCATGACATGGAAAAGAGTGTAAAATGATGTGAATAATGGGTTCACACTGTATACTATTCTGAGGTTTGGAAAATAAAATAAAATTATGAGGCAACAACGTTTTCAGAAGAACCTGACCCTGTAGCAATATATGATGTTAAAGGGAAGTACTCACAATGTAATTCCTCTCTGTTGTATGTTTTAAAACATTTAGTTTCTTGGGTTTTTCAAAATCTACAACTTCATCATTCCATCTCTCAACTCTAGATTACTCGGCAACCCCCCTCTTCAATGTTTGGGAATTCAATCCCATCAGATTTATTCCCTAATTCCCACATTTGAGCCACCATCGATATAAGGTATGATATACCTATATCTTGTGGTTTCATTGATCAATTTCCTCTCATTTATCCTTATCATGTGATGGAATGTGATATCCATGGTTATAATTTACTTTCTCTTTGTTGATGATTGTGTCGTTGTGTTGTGGCATCCCCAGGTGGATGCAGTTCTTGCAGGAGAGGTGATCGAGATCTATTTCATTGATTAGTTCTCAGGTGAAGAACATCGATGACCTTTTGAGGTAGTGTATTTGATGATTCTCTATTTATTTACATGTAATCGTAGATATATAATTATCTATACCTTTGGATTGCAATGAAATTGACCGAATAATTACATGAACTAGATTAATGAAATTTGTATTGATTGCATAACTTTGTTGTTTCTTCATTCCATGATAACAGTTTGACTCTTAACATTCAAGATAGTTTGACATCTATGACTTTTTTGGTTTATAATGATGTTCTTTATAAAAATTGGTAAATAACATAATGCCTAAATTAATTTATATTAATTGGATAAATGATTAAAGAGGAGTGTTTAATGAATTAGCTTGTTGTTGTTATAATATGATATTAATAAAATTGATACATATTTTAATATTTAATTTAATTGTTTCATGAACTTAATTCATATTGATTATTTTATATACATTAATTAAATAGATGGCGAATTAATTTTTTAAATAATTTTTGATATCTTTTGACAGCTTTTTGCTTATATTTCCCATAGTTAAAACCTGTGAATATTGAATCAGTTATTTCTAGATGGAACAAAAACTAGTTGTGTGATAAATAATATACCTAATAAGGCCTGATTTTCCCACGATCTTATAAATTCCATGTTCCATATGCCTGGGATCAGAGATAGATCATTATGTGTGACATCTAGATGCATTGTTTTAGGGTCAAGATCTTGTAGCGATGTTTTTTATTGCTTTTTGTGATGTAATCCAGACACATGACTTGTGGTTGTGGGTGAAAGGAGGCTCGGATGTGATGTGAGCCTCATATAGTTGATCCTAGAGGACTGTTGTGGCATGTGGGGTTAGGGAGGCCTAGTGTTCGTGGTAGCAGTCAATTCTTATCATGGCGATATGCA
Organism: Viscum album; assembly: GCA_963277665.1. NCBI lineage: Eukaryota > Viridiplantae > Streptophyta > Magnoliopsida > Santalales > Viscaceae > Viscum > Viscum album. The sequence continues at coordinate 258,559 of CAUJRU010000082.1, read as the reverse complement.
TCGGTTTGTGTGTGGGTGTTGTGGAGGACATTGGGGATTATGAAATGGGTTGAATATGGGCTTACCCATTTATGGTAATGTTGGATGGTTGTTTAATTGATTATTATATTAGCTACTTTAATTTCATCATATCTTGAGGTATCTGGTATTTCTCACCCTCTTTTCAAAATAAGAAATAAGTCATGTGGTATGCGACATGATATCCGTGTTTATCTTCTCAGGGATGGATGGGTCTGTGATCCTACTATTAGTGGAAACAACTCAACAGATAGTTCACTAACTAACTGTGTGAGCCCCTTGTGTCTGGTAGCTTAGAATAATTTCCTATAATGTTTGGGTATATGAAAATTTTGAATTTTTCCAAATAAATGAATAAATAGTTTTTTAACCCATTGGGTTTGATCTTGATGGGATGAAATACTGAGGTTTTTATTATGAGAAGTCATGGACATGGTTGGGTTATTCTTGGCGGGCTTGTATCTTGGTTGGAATGGTAAGGGGATGAAATTTGGTAAATGATAGTGGTTAATTAATGGAAAAATAATTAGTTAACATAGATTGAAACTGAAAAATATGAATAAAGAAACTATGTTTATCTTATTAAATGGTTTTCTGCTTATAGGATTTCTAGTCATAATAGTGTCATCCAATAGTACGAGTGGCGTTAGCTGCAGTTACTTCTAATACTAGTTTATTCTCATAGTGTGTTTGTGATCTATAGTATATCATGTATTTTTTTATATGAAACTCCACCCTATCTGTTTGGGCGACTGACACATCAGGGATTCTGAGCCACAGGGGACGTTATCACTGTCATCTTAGTGAAAGGATGGATGGATAACTACCCCCTTTGGACCTACTCTCTTCTCTTGGTAGATATTTGTGATGGTATTCACGATGGTTATTTTTTCCCATTTATGTGTATAGTGGGATATAATGGCTTGTGGTTATATCACACACATGTATTCATGATATAGTTCCCTATGGAGTACTGTAGGTATAACATGTATAGATTGTTATAGATTGAGGATCCTTACTCGGTGTACGGGATGTAATGGATTGAGGTATAATAACTAATGTTTGATACAATTTATGAAATCTTTGGTGGCTCTCGAGAACTTCCTAGTTACTTTTAGTTATGAGGTTGTGGTGGTGTTATGTTTCATGAGGTGCAGGTTGTGGTGCTTCGCACATGTGTCTTCAGAATAGCCTTTTAGGATAGAGAATCTCTGGACATGCGATGTTAGGGAAAAGAAACAAACCAGTGAGGAAGTTGTAACTGGGTACCCTTTATATTATCTATTATATTATAGAATCTTATATGTGATACTTGGTGATTATATCCATGGTTCAGTCTAGAACACAATATACATGTTTTAGTGACAAGATAGTTTCACATGTTTTTTAATATGCTTTAGCTTTCTTTCTTTACTTTTTTGAGAGAGGCTCTATATAAGATCCAATTTATTATACTATTATACTCACCCTACGCATATATAAAAATTTTCTGAGGTTAATTATAGTAGGTTGGAGATCTGTCCAGTTACAACTATCTTGGGGTTTCTCAAGATCTAATTGGACTACATGGTCACACTCGTTTTAGTTTCATTTGGTACATTCAGTTTTCCTTAACAATTGTAGTAGATCTTTCTTGACATTACATATTTGTACATGGGTTTTCATTTATATTTTATTTTGAGTATGATTTGGTTGGTGGTTGTTTTATACCTCTCTTCTTCATGTGTTATCTTATAGGTCAATGCCTCCCATTTTTTTGTTTTCTATACCCTCAGTGCTAGTCGCTAACCCAAGCCCTACTATAGGCAGGGCTTGGGGGTCATTGCCTCTCTTCTCACATTTTCATCCTAAGAGAGTTACACTTTTGGGTAGGGGTCATGATAGAGTGGTATAAGATTAGGTTGAGATAACCATCAGTTCAATCTATGCTCAGAAGAATCACTGGGTGTCAATGGTTTGGAAGATGTTTCATGGGGAGGTGAGGAATTGGGGGGTTCTTATCCCTTAAGTATCACGAGGTGCCAGTAGTCTCATGGGAGGAGTTCCAAGACCAGTTTAGAGCCGAGAATCATTCTTCGAATATGAAGGTTGCTAGTCACCAAGATCTGCTTACCCTTAGACAGGGGAGCTCTAGTGGGAAAGAGTTTGGAATCCATTTCTCTAACATTTTGTGATATGCTATAGACTATTCCAAGATGAAGAGTCCAGGGGGAGGAAATTCATGGAGGATTTTCATCTAGATATTCAGGGCCATGTCACCCCATTTATGTTGTAGATGTATCTTGAGATTTTATCGATAGTAGATTTCATTGATAGGATGTTTTCTAGAACTGGATTTCCATGAGAGGGGAGTTATTAGGATTCCTCACGAAGAAGAGTTATTGTACAAGGTTCATAGTTTTTAGGTTAAAATAGTTTATTTCATTATGGGGTTAGGTCCTAGTACTTAATGTATTGTTTCCTCAGGGGATACGACTGTGATTCCTATGCTAAAGGATCAAGAAATTCTTTTTCAGGTTTAGGCTGAGGTTATCAGTATTGAGAGTGCCCGAAATTTTAGAGAAATCAGCTTGTATGAGGTGTTCCACTTCATGTTCTTATGTTGAGGTAGTTCTAGCCGAAGAAGCAGTATAAAGTTACATAAGATTTGGATCAGAAGAGAGTCGATGGAGAAGACAGGGGAAAAACCCTGGATCCTCCTCACTCTCATAGAGAAGATAGTTTCTATGGGGGTAGTCATTAGCATGGTCAAAGTGGTTGTGGAGGATGTCATGGTCAGCTTCATTCATTAATATTTCCATTTCCAGGAAAGCCAGATATCATTCGAGGTACCCTTTTACTATTTTCTACTTGGTTGCATGAATGTTTTTGATTCTGGAGTGACACGCTCATTCATATCACCTGGTCTTGTTCATTCTTTATGAATTTATGTAAAAGAAATTCTAGTTTCCTTTTTGTTGACTACGACAGTTAGAGGTCGAGCCGACTTAATTTAAATATGGGGAAATTGAGAGCTACTGTTGGGGAAACACTAATCACGGGGATATTTTCTATGTTTATGGATAAAACCGTATGATTTTATCCTGAGCATGGATTGGATGTATATAGTGTAGGCTGTTGTGGATTTTTTTAGGAAGAAGATAATGTTTTTTGATGATTATGGAGTTCCAACAGTGTTTATTGGCAAGTGAAACCCTTGGATCAGTCAGTGGTGTGTTCCTTACCTATCATCCTTGATGGCTAATCAGTTGATGAGTTTTTCATATGTTGAGCAGTTGGTGATTCCTAGGGTCATAGAAGAGTGTCGTGATGTCTTTCTATAATTGGTTTTGTCATTACATCCCTCGACGAGAGATCTGTTTGTTATTGATATTCATGAAGAACTTTATTCTATCTCAATGTATCCATATAATATGATTCCTTCTAATTTGCAGGGGCTGTGTATGTAGCTTGAAGGAATTTTGTAGCATGGTTTCATTCGGCCAAGCATGTCACTGTGGGGTTCAATAGTTTTTTTGTGAAGAAGGCTAATGGATGATTGCGGTTCTGTGTCAATTATTGTCGCTTGAACAATTTTACCATGAATAACATCTATCCACTTCCATGGATTGATGATTTATTCAATCAACTGAAGGGTGAATGTTGGTTCTCAATGATCAATTTGTGATCAAGATATCATCAAATGTGTGTGAATGATGTTGACATCCTAAAGACTACTTCTCATTGTCTCCATGGGCATTATAAGTTTGTTGTGATTTTGTTCGGTGTGATTAATTCTCCAGATGAATTCATGGGATTAATGAATTCTATGTTCCATGAGTCCCATGAAATTTTTTTGGGGGTTTTCATTGATGAAATCCTTGTCTAATATGCATCTAAGGAGGATCATGTGGGGAATCTGTGTGCTGTTTTGGGATTTCTACACCATGAGAATCACTTTGGGATGTTTTCTAAGTGTGAGGTTTGGGATTTATAATTATATTTCCTGGGGCATGTGGAATCCCAGTATAGATTATTTATAAATCTGTCAATGATAGAAGTAGTTTTGTCTTGGGAATCCCCCAAGATAGTGGCAGAAGTTTCATGTTTCCATGTTATTGTAGGCTATTACAAGAGGTTCATAGAAAATTTCACATGGATTTCAACTCCTCTAACACCATATACTAAGAAGGATCAGGTATTTGTGTGTATTGATCAGTTTCAGTCATCTATCAAGTATATAAAGGAGAATTTGGCCAGTTCTCTTGTTCTTTTTATACCAGTAGATGTTTAGATCATGATTTTTTGTGATGTGTTGCATCTGGGGCTAGGTTGTGTTCTAATGCAGTAGAGATCGATCATTTATTATGGGTCAAAGAATTTTCATCCCCATGAATGTAACTATATCATCCACGATCTCGAGTTGGTACAAGTTGTGTTTTCCTTGATGTTTTGGAGATGTTACCTCATCAGAGAGCATTTTGTGGTCTTCACCAATCATAAGAACCTAAGGTATGTTTTCTCCCAGCGTGAGCTGAAAATATGATAGTGTTAGTTGATGGAGTTTCTATAGGATTGTGACATTGAGATTTATTATACACCTGGTAATAAAAATGTTGTGTCCAATGTGATGAGTAAGAAGTCATGATGTGATGTAGTTGGTGAATCTAGTGATTCTTGGAGAGTAATAGAAGAAATTTCAGCATTACATCTGGATATCGAAGAAGTTGGGGGATGATGTTTTCTTTTTCAGATGACAGTGCAATCATCTATAGTGAAACATGTGGAGGAGTCCTTGTTAGAGGATCGTGAGGTGGGGGTCTGAAAAGACCATGTTGTGTGTGGAAAGGCCCCTCATGCTTGGTCTGAAAAAAAAAATTTGGGTGTTGTTTCAGTGATGTATTTTTGTTCCATTGGCGGTTCGTGATATATATCTCAAGGAGTTCAATAGTTCTTCTTTAGCAGTTTCTCCTAGCATGAAAAAAAAGTACTGGGATTTGAGAGGCTAGTTTTGGTGGCCTAGTTTGAAACATGTAGTTGCAGAGTTTATGTCTAGATGTTTGGTCTGCCAGAAGGTGAAGGACAAGAACTATGTTCTAAGATGTTTTCTACAGCTATTAGATGTTACCCAGTGGAAGTCATAGGACATCTATGTTAACTTTGTTACCAGTTTACATAGGTCTTAAAGAGGGTATGATTCTATATGGTTAGTGGTGTATCGTTTAATGAAATCATCCAACATTATAGCAGTCAAGGAGTAGAGCTCAGTGGATGTTTTATTGACGTAGTATTTGGAGGATGTTGTGACACTCCACAGAGTCCTGAGGAAGATCATTTCAGATCAAGATCCTCATTTTACCTCCAACGTGTGGAGAGGTCAACAGCTTGATATTGGTTCTAATATATGACATATCACAACTTTTCATCCACAGATGGACGACCATACGAAAAAAACAATCCACACTCATGAAGACATGTTTTTTTGTAGTGTCCTAGATTTTGGAGGTTCTTGGATGAGGCATATACACTTGGTATAATTTTATTACAATAATAGTTTTCACTCTAGAATTATTATGATGTCATTTGAATTATTTTACAACTATCCTTTTAGTTATCCATTGTGATAGACTATGGTCAGAGAGTAAGAAATTATCAGGATGAAACTAGTACAAAGTATGATAGAGATGGTTTAGGTTATTCATGAGAGTATGAAGGTAGTTCAAGATCTCCAAAAATCCCATGTCGATCATTGGATGAGACCAATAGAGTTTTGCACTGGGGATCACATGTTTTTGAAGGCTACTCCTTGGTGAGAGAAGTGAATGTTTGGTCGTGGGAGGTCGCTTTCTCCCTAGTTAGTTGGTACTTTCAAGGTGTTGTCTTATATTAGAATTGTGGAGTATTATGTAGCACTTCCCCACATATGAGTTTGATAGATTATGTTTTTCACATGTCACAGCTCTGTCATTATCTACAAGATTACTCTATCATTATCAATTGGGGCGAGATCAATCTTGACGATGATGCGACCTTCAAGGAGTGGCCTATAGAGATCGAGGACCTCAAGGATAATATTTTATGATGTAATCCAATACCCTTGGTTCATGTATTTTGGTGGCACGGTGGTGTATAAAATAGTACTTGGAAATTTGAGTCATAGATATTCACTCAGTTTCTCGAGCTATTTATTGTTTAGATCTTCTCTTGTAAAATTATTCATTTGGTGGTTGTAGACCATTTATTTTGGTGACATGGATTTATATTATTAGTTTTTGAGGCTTTCTCTCTTTTGAGAGTTATATCTCCCTTGATAGTGTTTAGGATCTAGTAGTGGTTGTTTCATGGTTTTGTGCTTCTTCCCCTAGTGAGGTGGTGAGCTCCTATGGTGACGAAGGCTTTGTGATGTATCTCGCAGGGTGGATATTTGGATAAATCCTTTCTGTTTCCTCTATCGGTTGGTTTTAGATTCTTGAGGATGATAATTTTTTTATAGGTATATGATGTAAGGGCCCAAATCTACATGAATTAACCCTTTGAATTCATTCGAAGACCAAAGTGTTTAGAGAGGCTCATAGGATGTTTGGAGATGTTTGGTTATGTAAAGGCTAGAACTGGGAGGATTAAATGTTATTTAGATATATTATATGATGTGATATCATGTTTCACTAGTTGTCTTGGAGGATTCATGATGTAGATAAAAAGGTTACTTGATGTGAAGAATGGTGTCACCGTGTGTACTACTCTATGGTTCAAAACATAAAATAAAATGCCAAAGCGATGGTAATTTAGGTAGAACCAGACCATGAGGAATTACATGAAATGAAATAGAATTACACATTAGATAATACACCACTATTTTATGATTTAAAACATTCAATCACTCAAATTTTCCAAAACCATTTGCTGCATTTCTCCCTCTCTCTAATTCAGATAACTTAACAACCCCTCTTTAATGATTGGGGATTCTGTCACCATAGATCAATTCATCACCTCCCTTATTCAATCCACGTTCGATATAAGGTATGATCAACATTTGTATTGTGTTTTATTCAATATATTTCATCCGGTTACGATTTTCCATGTGATGTAACATGATATTCATGGTTCTATTATAGTTTATCTCGATTGATGTTAGTGTAGTGGTGTCATGACATCCTTAGGTAGATGCAGTTGTTGCTAGAGAGGTGATCGAGATCCATTGCATGGATCCGTTCTCATGAAAATAATTTTGATGACTTATAGTGTTAGGGGATTATATTATTCTTCATTTGTTTACCTTAAATTGTATAGGTAGAATGATTTAGATCTTTGGATCAGAATGAAATTGGCCTAATAATTACTCAAACTATATTAAAGAAATTGGTATCGATTTTGTAGTAATGTTTCTCCTTTATTCTAGGATGACAGTTCGCCTCTTGATTTTCTAGATAGTGTGATATCTATGACTTGATTGGTTTATCATGATGTTCTTGATGAAAATTAGAAAATAAATTAAAGCAATAATTAATTGATAATTAATTAGATAAATGGTTAAATAGGAATGTTTAAAGAGTCTAGAAATTGTTGTTTTAATTTGATGTTAATAAAATTGATGTATATATTTATATTTAATTTATTTGGTTAATGAAAATGAGTCATGTTGATTCTTGTAGATAAAATAATTAAAGGCGTGATAAATTATTTGTTTAAATTATTTATGATAGCTTGTTATAGCTTGTTTCTTAGGTTTCCCATTGTGGGAACCTGTGAATATTGAATTAGTTAATTCAAGATGGAATAAGAACTGGTTGTGTGATAAAGTAAATTACATGTAGGGAATGTGTTTCACACTTTATTTTAAAGTCCAAGTTTCTTATTCATGGGATTCATGATAGATCATTGTGTGTGCTAGTTTAATGAAATTTTTTTATAGATGAGAGATTGGTTCTATGTTTTATCATACTACTTATGATGTGATCTGGATATTATACTTGTGGTTGTGGGGCAGGAAGTCCCGAATGTGATGTGATCCTGGGATGGCTGACCCTAAGGGCCATTTTCATATGTGGGGGTAGGGAGTCCCAGTCTTTGTGGATGTAGTAGATTCCTAGAGTTGATAGAGGAATCAGTTTACTCATGGGTGTCAGGGAGGAAACCATCGATGAAAAAAAAAATATTGAATATAGTCTTACACGTTGATTTCATTGTCGAATTCTTGTTGAAACTTTTTTTTCTTGTCTAATTTACTTTACCCACTGTATGAGCGATCTAGTCTTACTTACCCTCCTTCCAAAAGAGTCGAATACAGGTAGGGTATGGGAAATGCTTTCCCGGTTTAGCATCTAAATAATGGAAGGGTTTATGATTCTACTATAGGTGTAGGACTCGATAGGTAGTTCACCTACTCACTATATTGGGCCCCTTGTGTATGGTCACTTAAAATGTTTTTCTAGAATTAATGGGAATATGAAAGATGGTAATTTTTTAAAATAAAAGAATAAATAATTCTTTAACCCATGGGTTTGGAAAATGCTAGGATGCAATGTTGAGGTTGTAATTCACATAATCCATGGACTCAGTTTGGATATGCTTGGAGGGAGTGGATATTGGTTATAATTGTAATGGGATGAAATGTGGTTAATGTTAATTGTTAATTAATCTTCATATAATTAATTAATTTAACTTGAAACTGATAAAAAGGTAAAAATCAACTTAATGTTTCTATATAAATTGTTGTGTTCATATATGATATATTGTCATAGCAATAGAAGTCGAGAGTCTGAGAGACATTGGGTGAAGTTGATTCTAAGACTTTGTTATTCCCATAGTGTGGATGTGATCTATAGTATATCCTATACATTTTCAATTTCAGTACAGTACTCCTCTCTGTCAATTAGGGTGACTGATACCCCTAAAATTTTGAGCGCTATGTGGTTTTTTTCCAAATCAATGTGGGTGGATGGATGACTGACTACCAACTTTGTCCCCTCTATATTATATTGGTAGTTACCTATGCGGGTATGCACGATAGTTAGTTTTCCCCATATATACTTGTAGAGGGCTCTAATGGACTGTGGTTATTACACAAACATGTATTCTGGATATAGTTTCATGGGAACTACTATCAGTATAACATGTATAGGATGCGATGGCTTGAGGATCCTTACTCAGGGTATGGGATGTAATGGATTGAGGTATAATACCCGATGTTTTATGCACATTATGTGGTATGTATGACAACCCTGCTTTTATTACAAACATAATCATGGTTTATTACATAAAACATCACTTGATACAACAAATAAGATCAAGAGGTTTAGTGTCTTTGGGGAGTAGGATCATTACATAAAAACTTAAAACATGAAATACAAGATTATTATTGAAAACTTCCTTTACATGACCACTACATTCATTCGTACTTAGTATTGCATGGGATAACCTGAGGACATGTATAAGAAAATGGTGAGCTATAAAGCCCAGTAACGGAGTACACATGGAATAAAATGAGGAGTACAATACATGTTAGAAAATAGGCATATCAATATAGCATAAGAAAAACATGAACATAAAGGCATGATAAATCATGATAATCATAACATGGAAATGTGGCAACAACACTTAACATGGAACTAGCATGAGCCAAGTCTCATTGCACATGGAGCATCAGTAAATCCTTATTTCACATAAAGCATGAGTAAACCCTTGTTTCACTTGAATTATCATGAGTCAAAACTCATTGCACAAGACGTATCATGATACTATACGTACCCAATGCATTGGAGCGCTATAAGGGTGTACCCTTCCTAAACATTTCATTTCATGAATAAGTGTGCCACATGTATCATAAAACATAGATTCATAAAATATAATTATTTATTACACGATAAAGGAATGTGGAATTCATACATGAAACTTTATAATCAATAAGTAAATGTGCATAAAGGTGAATACCCTTGGTGGAGAAATGGGTGTGGTATTCACTACACAATGACATTGGCTTAGAAAATCGGTGCGATTTCGGCAACGTAACAGCGTGACATAATAATTCATAAAAATAGTTGATGAGAGAGAAAAGGGTTCCTCATAATATTTACATGTAATTGACAGTAAGGAGGTCATATAGATACATGTCCCAACAATTTTAATGGAATTTATATTCATGATACAAAAGTATTGCTTGAATGTAAAAGAGGAGAGAGAGGTTCCTTTCGGAATTTCAGCATAGTAACGGGTGTACATGGGAGGCATTTAATGAGAGAGAAAGGGGTTTCCCATAATTTAAATATGAAGAGGGAAGTATGAGGGAGGTGAAAAACCATACCCCAACATTCATATTTGAAATTAAAAGGGCAAAACAACTTAAAGAAAATTGGACAAAAATGAGAAAGGAAGAAAAAACCCTTACTTGGAAGTGTGCTTCCAAAGGCTAGAGAGAGGCTTGTGAGAGGATTATTGGGAGCATTGGGAATGTTGGGAGGATTCTAGAAAGAGTAGGTCAGACTTTGGATGAACTCCAAAGGCTTTGAGTGAGGAGGAAGTGGGAGCTTGGGTGGGTTTATATAGGAAAGGTGAGGGAATTCTTTATTATTTAGGTTTGGGACACCTTATATTAAATTAATCCAAACGAAAAACCATCCCATGGTTTTTGCACATGGTTTTTGGAAAAGGGAATAGTAATATAATATTTTATAAGTTCAAGGTCCGAGCTTCTTAAAATATTAGGTTTGCTTATGTGGAGGTGAGTCACACTCCCATGGAAATTAATTTAAAAAGACAATGTGTTTAATAAGTCTTGAGGGGTCCATTAATGCTTTGAAAAGTAATCCAAACAAACCCAAAATGAAATTATTTTAATGGTAAAACATATATTGGAAGAACATAAAGATTATAGTATTTTATTACATCACTATTGGGCCATTATGATGTCATAAAACACATTATATATTTAAACGAGAATTAATTTTTACTCAAAATTTTGACTGTCTCAGAAAATTATGAAAAATTCACCGTGGGATAATTTCGACTTCCTAATTCAAAAAATAACATTTATTTTATCTAAATAATTTTCTAAATATGTTTATTTTCTCTTTTAAAATAAAAACCGACATTTATAAAAAATTCACGGGTTTTGACAAAAATGGCTTTCAAAAGTTAATAAAAATTATAATTGCATTAATAAAATTATATGATCATTTATATATAATAAAATTAATCTAATAATAATAATAATATTTTATTAAGATATTATTTAATTCAAAAATCCCTTAATTTAATAAAATAGATTTCTTAATTAAATAACAACTAAAAACACCATTTTTACTTTAAACACTATTTATAATGTATCAATAATGACAATAAATTATATTCATTATTATATACAAAAATAATGTACATGAACATAGTACTATCAATTAGTTACATAACCCCTTAAAACAGCCGCATAAGACCAAAGGGTAAGGTGTGCGATGGTGACAGACTCTTGGGGTGGCTCGGATAACATCGCTTGAGTGGTAATTTCTATCAACTTCCACTTCTCCCGTAGACGGTCCCGTTCGAGCTTGACATGGTGAAGCTTAGCTTTGGCTTGGTCAAGAGAGAATCCCAATGATGCCACCTCTTCTCCGAGCTCCAATAAATGGGCTTCGTATGGGGCAATTCTACTGGATGAGGCCATCACTTCCTTTGTCAAAGTAAAATTCAATGTGTTAAAGCCCTATATTTATACTAATCATGTGATCACTATTCAACGGCTATAAAAGTAATGGTTACAATTAGTATCATAAAACCAATGAAGATGACATTTTATAAAAACAGTTTATATAAAGATACATTTAATAAGATCAAGAGGGATTTTCCATTAATGAAACTTTGGTTCGTTACAATATTCCCTCCTTAAGATATTTCTCCCTTGAAATTTTTCTTTTCCCACACTAAAACAGATGTGGGTAACTCAGCTTCATCACTTCCTTGGATTCCCAAGTTGCTACTTCAAACTTGTGGTTTCTCCACAACACCATGACGAGGGGCATTGTCTTATTTCGTCGAACTATTTCTCTACGATCTAAGATCATCACTGGTTTCTCCTCATAAGAAATATCGTCTTCCAATTGTACCACCTCAGAAGAGAGTACATGTTAAGGGTCTGGTATGTACTTCCATAAGCAAGATACATGAAAGACATTATGTACTTTGGCCATAGTAGGCGGAAGTGCTAGTCGATAGGCCACAGCCCCAACATGATCAAGAATCTCGAAGGGGATGATGTACCTTGGACTTAACATCCCTTTATTTCCAAACCTCATGACCTTCTTCCATATACATATGCATAGAAAAACAATGTCTCCAACTTTAAACTCAAGGTCTCGTCAATGAATATCTGCATAACTATTCTGTCGACTCTGGGCTTCCTTGATATGATACTGAATGGTTTTCACCTTCTCCACCATTTCCTCGACCATTTCTGGTCCAAGCAGCTTATGTTCACCGACCTCATCCCAACATGCTGATGTTCTGCACCTTTTCCCATATAGGTCTTCATATGGTGCCATTTGGATGCTCGAGTGGAAACTGTTATTATAAGAGAACTCTACCAGGGGAAGATGTTGATCTCATCCTCCTTTAAGGTCCATTGAGAATGGTCTCAACATATCCTCAAGTGTTTGGATAGTCCGCTCGGATTGGCCATCAGTTTGAGGATGATAGGTCGTACTAAGTTGAGTTCAGTATTCAGAGCATGTTCAAGACTCTTCCAAATCATAGAGGTGAATCTTAGATCTCGGCCAGACACAATAGATTGTGGTACTCCATGAAACTTTACCACTTCCCGGATATAAATCTATGTCAGTTGATCCAATGAGAAATCCTCCCAAATAGCAATGAAGTGTGCAGTCTTTGTAAGACAATCCAAAAAAACCCAGATTGCATTGTTGCCTTTGGATGTCCTCAGAAGTCCGGTGACAAAGTCCATGGTGATGTTTTCCCATTTCCATTATGGTTTGGGAAATGGTTGAATCATCCCCTTAGACTTCTGCCTATCTACCTTCACTTTCTAGCAAACCAGGCACATTGATGTATATTCAGCGATCTCCTTCTTCATATTATCCCACCAAATGTTTTCTCAGGGATATCGATACATCTTTGGGATACCTGGGTGACTAGAGAAATTTTAACAATGTGCATCATCCAAAAGTTCCTTCTTTGGCTCCAGACATGATGGAACACATAGTCTTTTCCCAAACCACACAATTCCTTCTTAATTAACATTAAACTCTGAGGATTTTCCTTTTTCGATAGCTTCCACTTTTTCTTGAATTCCCACATCATCATTTTGAGCATCCTTTTACTTTTCCAAAAGATATGGTTGAGCAATCATTTGTGAAAGGATTGATGATGTTCCCTTCTCTATGATTCCCATGTCCATTTTCATCAAGTCTATGAAGATTGGATCCTTCTCAATTCTCATCATTGATAGAATCGCTGGATCCTTTCTACTTAGGGCATCTACCACCTTGTTCGCTTTCCCAGGGTGGTAATGGATTGAATAGTCATAATCCTTGATGATATTTATCCATCTTTTCTGGTGCATATTAAGTTCTTTCTGTGTGAATATATATTTAAGACTCTTGTGGTCAGTATATATCTCACATTTCTACCCATAGAGATAATGCCGCCATATTTTGAAGGAAATGATCACCACTGCCAACTTCAGATCATGCGTTGGATAGTTTTGATCATGGATTTTCAACTGCCTTGAGGAATAGGGTATCACTTTATCATTCTGCATCAGCAGACAACCTAAGCCCTTCTTTAAAGCATAACTGAATACCACAGAAAGTACCCCACTTTTGGGTAAAGTGAGCACGGGCACAGTGATAAGCCTCCTTTTCAACTCCTTGATGCTTTCTTTGCATTCATCACTCCAAGCAAACTTTACTCCCTTTCGAGTTAGCTTGGTAAGAGGGATGGACAATCATGAGAAATTTCTCACAAGTCGTCAATAATATCCAGCTAACCCCAAGAAGCTACGGATATCTGTTACTGATGTTGGCCTCGTCCATCCCTCAATTGCATCTGTTTTGGAGGGATCCATAGATATCCCATTGATTTTGAGGATATGACACAAGAATGAGACCTACTTCAACCATAACTCACACTTTCTATACTTTCCATAGCACTTCTCCTTGCGCAAAGTCTCTAGTACAGTTCTTAAATGCTCCTCATAACCCTCCATGGTTTTGGAGTGTATTAGAATATCATCTATAAAGACTACCATAAATTTGTCTAGGTAATCTCCAAAGACTCTATTCATCATGTCCATGATGATTTCTAGAGCATTGGTGAGTCCGAAAGGCATTACTATGAATTCATAGTGCCCGTATCTTGTACGAAAAGCAGTCTTGGGGATATCTTCCTTCTTCACCCTTACTTGATAATATCCCGACCGCAAATCAAACTTGGAGAAGAATTGTTCTCCATGCAGTTGATTAAAAAAATCATCAATTATTGGGAGAGGATACTTTTTCTTTATCGTGATTTTGTTAAGTTCATGATAATCGATGCAAAGCCGCATTGACCCATCCTTCTTATTGACGAAGAGGACTGGTGCACCCCATGGTGAAGCACTTGGGCATATAAACCCTTTATCCAGATTCTCCTGTAGTTGTTTCTTCAACTCCTCAAGATCTACAACAGCCATTCTATATGGATTCTTGGATATTGGTAAAGCCTCATATATAAGTTTAATTGAGAATTCAACATCCATTCTAGGAGGAAGAACATGAAGTTCATCGGGAAACACTTCCGCGAATTCCCTCACAATAGGCATTTCTTCAAGGATGGTTTCTTCCTTGGACTCAATCATCTGATCCAAATACACGTGCTCATAAGGTAGTAATATCCACGCATGAGATGATCGAGCTAAAGGAGATTCATCTTCCTCATTACACTTGTAAATAATTGGGGGTCGATTCTCCATATGGAGTGTGATTTCTCTCTCCCAACAATTTATGTTGGCTCTATATAAGGAAAGCCACTCCATGCCAAGAATTGCATCAAATTCAACCAGAGGGAGTATGAAGAGGTTCTATAGGAAATTAAATCCACAGATTATAGTAGGGGAGGACTTATATTCATGGGATGCAATAATTCCCCCATTTTCCATACTAACCGACATCTTTACTTCCATGATTTTTGGTGGTGCTGGGATTGTTCTACTAAACTTTTGAGATATAAAAGAATGCGTAGAACCTAAATCAAAAAGTGTGTTCGCTATTATTGAATGAATAACTAGCATACCATTCACCGCTTCATTTTCAGGGTTCACTTCGGCATAAGTAATTGAAAAAGCTCTTCCTTGCTGCCTTGGAGGTTTTTGGTTGTCTCTGAAAACCCTTGGATTAGGGCACTGATTTGCAAAATGACCTGGTTCTTTGCCTTTGTAGCATTGAACAACGCGTTGAGGTTCGAACGGAGTGTTTCTATCCTCTGTCGCAGCCATGGGCCTTTCTTGCTGACAGTTAACTGCTAGGTGCCCTTCTCTTCCACACCTAAAGCATTTCGTCGTCCCCTTAAGACAATTTTTATGGTGCTTCTTTCCGCACTTTTGGAAAGTGGGGTGCTGGATCTTCTTAGCACCATTGGATTTATCCATCAGCCCACCAGTATTGAAGTCCACCTTACACTTATTATTCCAATGATACCCCTATGATTCTCCGATCTCCATTTCGACCTTGAGGGCAAATCGGACAATTTCCTCATAGGTGTCGAAGTCACTGATCGCTAATGCTTTCTGCGGG
This sequence comes from Viscum album, assembly GCA_963277665.1. NCBI lineage: Eukaryota > Viridiplantae > Streptophyta > Magnoliopsida > Santalales > Viscaceae > Viscum > Viscum album. The sequence continues at coordinate 242,789 of CAUJRU010000082.1, read as the reverse complement.
CTAGGCTTCATCCCACCAAATAAGCGGTCAACCTTTCTTTCGGGGGTAACGACAAAGTCGGAGGTGTATTGTGAATTCCTTGTAAAGTTTTCCTCATACATTCCAACAGATTCTTCATATTTTTTCTTAAGGGAAAGGAAGTCTCTTTCCATCTTAAGTCGGAGGGTGTGCGGAAAATATTTATCGAAAAACATCTTCCGGAAATCCTTCCATTCCAATGCCTTGATCTCCTCCTCAGGCTTCATATTTTTGATCAACGTCCACCATTGATCAGATTCACCCTCCATATGATCGGCTTCCAGGAGGTCCTTCTCTTGTTCAGAACATTGAAGGATGGAGAATATCTTTTCAATGGAGTTGATCCATTGTTCAGAAATCGTGGGATCGGATGATCCACTAAAAGTAGGAGGCCTTTGTCTTGTGAAGCTCTCGATAGAGTCTAGTTCTTTCTTATGGGGGTTTGGACGTTCCTCTTGACCTATGTTTCTATTCAAAACATGAGTTATCTGAGAGAGAAGAATGACAATGTTCGCGATTCCCGCTCCCATTGTATTGGGAATATCATTAGTACAGTCATCACACTAATCTTCCCAATGGTTGTGATCCCGAGTCCTCCTATTACCGGCCATTGGATGGAATAAAAGGAATTTTAGGGGTAACACATAAAGGTTAATCCAAAGACAAAAGTTGATGACTTGTAAATAAACATTTATTTCCTTAACTCATCAGTCTATAGGCTTGAATCTAGGCTTTTCATGATCTACATTCAAATATACATTCTTAGGGGCATTTTTTTTATTTCCCTTAATAAGGGTTCATGATAAGCTTGTGAATTTATCAAAACATCTCCCCTAGGAGTGTCATAACCAAGAGTGCATCAAGTCCCGTTGTCGTACACCATTTCGAGTCTAGCTCAATGCGGTGTTTTCGGGTGTTACCCCTTGTTCCAGAGCCGCCTCTACCTGCTCGTATCCAGACAGAGATGAATTTTCTTGATAAACCACTTACTCAATACTCTCCAAAATTAAGGGACATTTATATTTTACATAGTCTTGTCTCTAAGGCTTTACTAGGGTTTTCTAATCCTAATCCCAAAAATAACTAAACCTATCCTCTGATACCAACTACGACAACCCTACTTTTATTACAAACTTAATCATAATTTATTACATAAAACTTCACTTGATACAACAAAGAAGATCGAGAGGTTTAGTGTCTTTGGGGCTTAGGGTCATTACATAAAAACATAAAACAAGAAATACAACATCTATATTGAAAACTTCTTTTACATTACCACTACATTCCTTCATACTTAGCATTGCATGGGATAACCTGAGGACATGCATAAGAAAATGGTGATCTATAAAGCCCTGTAAAGGAGTACACATGGAATAACATGACGAGTATAATACATTTTAGACAATAGGAATATCAATAGAGCATAAGAAAAACATGAACATAAAGGCAAGATAAAGCATGATAATTATAACATGGAAATGTGGCAACAACACTAAACATGGAATTAGCATGAGTCAAGGCTCATTGCACATGGAGCATGAGTAAATCCTCATTCCACATAAAGCACGAGTAAACACTCATTGCACTTGAATTAGCATGAGTCAACACTCATTGTACATGATGTATCATGATACTATACTTTACCCAATGCATTGGAGCGCTATATGGGCGCACCCTTCTTAAACATTTCATTTCATTTCATGCATAAGTGTGCCACATGTATCATAAAACATGGATTCATAACACATAATAATTTATTCCACGATAAAGGAATGTGGAATTAATATATGAAAATTTATAATCAATAATTAAATGTGCATAAAGGTGAATACCCTTGATGGAGAAATGGGCATGGTATTCACTACACAATGACATTGGCTTAGAAAATCGATGCGATTTCGGCAGCGTAATGGCGTGACATAAGAATTCATAAAAATGGTTGATGAGAGAGAAAGGGGTTCCTCATCATTTTTACATGTAATGGACAGTAAGGAGGTCATATAGATACATGTCCCAAAATTTGTAATGTAATTTAGATTCATGATACAAAAGTATTTCTTGAATGAAAAAGAGGAGAGAGAAGTTCCTTTCGGAATTTCGGCATAGTAATAGGTGTACATGGGAGGAATTTAATGAGAGAGAAAGGGGTCTCCCATCATTCAAACATGAATAGGGCAGTATGAGGGAGGTGAAAAACCATACCCCATAATTCATAATTTAAATTAAAACGGCAAAAAAACTTAAAGAAAATTGGACAAAAATGAGAAAGGAATAAAAAACCCTTACTTAGATGTGTGCTTACAAAGGCTAGAGAGAGGATTCTTGGGAGCTTGGGGCACATTGGGTGGATTATAGAGAGAGTAGGGAAGAGGATGGATGAACTCCAAAGGCTTTTACTGAGGAGGAAGTGGGAGCATGGGTGGGTTTATATAGGAAAGGTGAGGGAATTCTTTATTATTTAGGTTTGGGACCCCTTATATTAAATTAATCCAAACCACAAACCATCCCATGGTTTTTGGAAAAGGGAAGTGGAAAATAATATTTTATAAGGCCAAGGTCCGAACTTCTTAAAATATTAGGGTTGCTTATGTGGAGGTCAGTCACACTCCCTTTGAAATTAATTTAAAAAGACAAGGTGTTTGATAAGTCTTGAGGGGTCCATTAATGCTTTGAGAAGTAAGCCAAAAAAAACCAAAAATAACATTATTTTAATGGTAAAATATATATTTTCCGAACATAATTATTATAGTATTTTATTACATCACTATTGGGTCATTATGATGTCATAAAACACAATATATATTTAAACGGTTATTAATTTTTACTCAAAAATTTAACTGTCTTAGAAAATTATGAAAAATTCACTAATGGATAATTTCGACATCTTGATTCCAAAAATAACATTTATTTTATATAAATAATTTTCTAAATATGTTAATTTTCACTTTTAAAATAAAAACCGACATTTATCCAAAATTCATGGGTTTTGAAAAATATGGCTTTCAAACCTTAATAAAAATTATAATTGCATTCAGACAATTATATGATTATTTATATATAAAAAAATTAATATAATAATAATAATAATATTTTAATAAAATATTATTTAATTCAAAAATACCTTAATTTAATAAGATAAATTTGTTAATTAAATAATAACTAAAAACACCATTTGTACTTTAAAAACTATTTACAATGTATGAATAATGGCAAGAAATTATATTCATTATTATATAAAAAAATAATGTACATGAACATAGTACTATCGATTAGTTATATAACCCCTGAAAACAGCCGCATAAAACCTAAGGGTAACGTGTGCGATGTTGATAGACTCTTGGGGTGGCTCGGATAACATCGCTCGAGTGGTAATTTCTATCAACTTCCACTTATCCCGAAGACGGTCCCGTTCGAGTTTGACATGGTGAAGCTGAGCTTGGGCTTCTTCAAGAGAAAATCCCAAGGATGCCACCTCTTTTCCGAGTTCCAATAAATGGGCTTTGTATGGGGCAATTCTACTGGATGAGGCCATTGATTCCTTTATCTAAGTAAAATTGGATGTGTTAAAGCCCTATATTTATACTAATCATGTGATCATTGTTCAACGGCTATAAAAGTAAAGATCACAATTCTTATCATAAAACCAATGAAGTTGACATTTTATAAAAAAAAATTATATAAAGAGATATTTAATAAGATCAAGAGGGATTTTTCATTAATGAAACTTTGGGTCGTTACATTATGTGGAGGATATCGAATACAACCAGGTTACTTTTGGGCATGTGGTTGTGGTCATGGTGTGTTACACGAGGTTAATGTTATGGTGTGCTGCCGAGGTGACTTCGGGCTAGCCTCTTTGGAGATAGATGCTCAGGATGGGCGACATTATGGAAAAGATGAAAACTAGTAGGGAAGTGGTACCAGGGTACCCATAATATTCTTTGTTATATTATATATTATTTTATGTGATACATGGTGACAATATTTTTGGTGAGTCTAGGAACAATTTGTACCTGTTTATGGGATGAGTTAGTTTCACTTCTTGTTCATAGTGCTTTAGCATGATTTTAGTACTTTTTCACGAGAGGATCTGAGGGGATCCTTATGAGTAATATGTTATACACACCCTACGTATATATAAACTATTTTTTATTTTAGTTGGAGAAGGTTAGAGAACAGGATAGTTACTACATGGATGGGTTTTTAAAAATGCTGTATGGGCTTCATGGTTGTTGTTGTTTTACTTTCTTTTGGTACATGAATTTTTCTCTTTCAGTTATAGTAGTTATTGCATGACATTACATATGTGTACTTTTGTTTTATTTTATATTTTATTTTGATTAAGAGTTGGATGGTTTGTATATTATCTATCTATTTCACACGTGTTCTTTTAGAGGGTAATGCCTCTCGTTTGTGTGTTTTCATTACCCTCGATGCTAGTCACCATATCGGGGCCTACATGAGGTTTGAATTGGGGTTTATTATCTCGCTTCTCACATTTCCAACCTAGTGTGGGTACACTTTTTGGGGAGGGGGTTGTTAAATAATTATTTTCTAGTGAATTTTCATCACACTAGGCTTTCAGTTAGCATAACTCAACAAATGATATATTTGAGTGGATAGAGTAGAGTGATTAGGTGGACCTCATAGTAATGATATATAATCTCAAATTTTTCATCTTGAAAACAAATTAAATTATGTTATCCTTGATTTTTGAATATCTAGCATCAATATCAAAAATTTATCAATTGAGATAAGAGATACAATTATTCATTTAGGTTTCATTATTTTATGTATGATGAAAAAAAACAATAAATCATGGGTTACAACATATATGATGAAAAAATATCCTTTTTCAAGATTTATAAAGACCAATGGGTGTATAATTTACTATTTTATATTTTCATAGGATCTATAACAATAATTATCACTATGTCATGTGAACCATTTATAAATCAACATTGTGAATGGAAAAGAATTTACTTAAGATATGTTATATTATGTTTATAATAAAATTTTGACATTTCGTGAAACCTATAAACTGTTTGTGGTTTCAGGGAGGAGTAATACATAGTAATTTGACAGTCTTCATTAGTTAATACTAAACGTAATAATGGTTTTCCAAGAAGAAAAATAATTTTAGTAATGCTTCATATAATGAAAATGTTTGAGGGTTTATCTTAAATCTATTTTAAGTAGTTTTATAAATACTACTACAATATAAAAAAGTTGATCAAAAATTTATTTTACATAACCACTCGATCATTCTCATATAATTTTGAAGTAATTCCTATAATAGACATAAACATATGATGCATGTAAAGTTAGTATCTATCCTCGAAATTCATTAAGAAAAATTTATTTACATGGAAAAAATATACCCCTTGGAGTTACCTAAAGGTATTGACATACATATATTAATTTGTTATTCAGATTTTCTTATAACAATAAAAAAAATCTATACAGGAAAGTATATAAAAGCTTATTTTTTTCATTAATCAACAATTCCTAGGCCAAGATTGGGAAATCATCAACTGGACTACCACAATTGATGTCCCAAATATAAATTAAAATAAATATTTTCCTATAAATGGTCCTCACAATAATGATATTGTTGATCCATGTGGGGTATTAAACATCTCTAATAATGTTTGGTTTTATCGTCATATCATCTTTTTCTTCCACTTTAGTAGTATGGGTAAGGTGAATTCCATCTTCTACCTATTTATATTCACATTGGTTTTCAAATGGACTAAAATAATTGGATTCTATATGGGGAAAAAATATTGGAATTTAAATATAATTTCTTAGAATTACATATTGTTTCTAATTTTAATAATGAAATTTATTTATCTTGTACGTTATGATTGATGGCATCATTAATCAATATAGAACTTAAGACTTACTTTATTTAAAAATGCACCTATCTGATCTCATTAAAATTGGTTGATACATCATCCTTAAATACTATAATAGTATTTTTAATTTTATCCTATTCCTTTTCAATATTGTTGGTTTTCAAGGGATTAATTGAACTTTGTGATCTAGGAGATGATATGGAGGAATTATTAATTATACTAGGATCACATATTTCTTTATAGTGTATGAATTTTTTTAATGTAGTAGACATCAATAAATTTTAATTGGATGTTCCTATGAATTACATTATTCTTACATTATATATTCCCAAAAAAATTAAGTGGCATTTTTTTGATCAAATTTCAATCGAATATGAATTCAATTTGAGGTTCTTGGATAATTGATTAATTTACATAGATTGTGTGATGTTACTTTATCTTTTTAGTTGTACTTCATCAATATAACAATCCAATTGATTATTAAATGAGGAGAAACTAATTAAATGTGTGAGATAATAAATCAATACAAAATAATGACTCCTTGGATATAGAGTAGTTTCTTATATTTTGTAATCAGTTAAAATTAATTCTTCACCTTCATTATCAACTCAGATGATTTTAGTGATTTTGGGAACAATTGGTGAAATAATCAATGAGGTATTCATTACCATTCAAAATTTACCCACTTTTTATTGTTACCTACATCTATGTGCAGATATTTGTAAGACATAAAATGTGAGATATCAGTATATAAAAACATGGATATCCCATCATCAATGTATTTCAGGCACAAGTGATTTAAAGTAGACATTAATATCATCATATAGATCTAGCGCCTGTCTAAAAATAATGTGAATTTTATTCCCAAATAAAATACCATGATTTTTGGGTCAAAATGTCATCTTCAAATTTTGTTCAATAAATTATCTCTCTACGTGTCCAAAAGTATATTATTTCGTACCCTTGAATCATTTGGTAGTAAGGGGGAAATATAAAAAGAATGGAAAAAAATTGATTTTATGGATCATGATATGATTGGTCATATAAAAATTATTATAAAGGGATTGATGGATGGTAATGTAACTAAGAATTATGATTATTTGAAATGGATCGATGTTTCCATATTTATAAATTTCCTTGTTTTTTGAATAATGAAACATTGTATGTGACTAGGTTGAGCTAATATCATTGTTATTTATCTTCATTATAGTGATTTCATTATCAAGATCTAAGGGAAATGATATAATAACAATAAGGGATTTCCGAATTTCTTTTTATTTTTTATTGGAATCTATGGTCAATAGATTAGGAAGGATAATAGAAATATTTTTTTAAGTGTTATACATCTGAGCCAACATCCATTATTTCATATCATGTTTCTACTCTATATATTGCGTTTTGGGGACCAAACGAATATTATTATAGAGAAACCTTCCCATAACTCATATTTAGTTATGTATTTTTTGTTAATATGATATATTTAACTATACTCCCAACATTCTGATGATGTCTAGCTAATTTTTTCTAATCATTATAACCATCTAATATGATTATAGTGAGCCCTTGAAAATTTATGAAAAAACCAAAATTCAGTGTGATCTCATTAAAGTGAATGTCTTAGAGTCTCAGATCCATATATTTCATCCATGAAAGCATGACCTAATAATTTGGGTCCACTATGAATTCTTATTCCCCTACCTAAATGACCTCTCTCCCATCAATTATTTATTGGAAAAATTGTTTCATATCATTGCTACATGATTGTTAAGGGGTCTCTAATGTGGATGAAATTGATGAAACAATATTTTAACTCCTCATAAAATGAAATGTCAATATGGTTTCAAGGTTCCCATCCTCCTAGTGATTAATTTATGATATATATATGATTCTATACAGTATTGGGTTAATGTGAGGGAACCACTTCCAATTCATCATTCTATCGGTGATGATTACACCAAATCATAGAAGACTAAGATGATGAATATATCTCTTTAGGTACCATTTGAAAAACATTATTAATGACTAGCTAGTTTAGTCATTCCCTTTTGACCCAGTGTTTCCAATGGACATATTTTCTACTCACCCTTCAGAAAATTTTCATACCACATTTTAGGGACTTCCTAACAGTCTCCTAATTCTACTATAGAGTTAGTAGTGATTTAATTCACCTTCATTAAGTGATTATAAAACTATTAAATATCAATAATAATAATATTTTGGGAAATATCCATAAATATGAATTATTTATGGATAATATTCCCTAAAATTTAATTGAAGGTCATGTAAATAAGATGATCATTAAACCAAATATTATAGGTAACTTAATATCATGTAATTGAACAAAATTATTATCAATAATAGTCCTAAAACCCACACAAATTACACCATTTAGAATGAATAAACCTTTAATTTTAATTTTTTTACATTTTTTGATTTTTCTCCCTCCTCCCACAATAATGAAGTTATGTTTCTAATGTCATTGTTCAATAGGAATTAACAGATGATAGCGGTTTAGATTATGGTATATAGTTCGAAGTAGTTTTGTTTTATGGAGTTTTGTTATATTTTGATATTTTTAAACTTATTCCCTTGTGTAGATAGTATCAACTAATATTTGGTAATGGAACGCTGAAATTAATATTTATACCTCTAATCCATCACTTTGTCCTATTTTAATCTCTTGGTGTATATCATGTTAATGTGTACTATATAAAATTCAAAATATTCATTTTATAGGAATTCATCACATAGTTTCCTTTATGGATGATTCTTGTTTAAATAATAGGAAGGAAATTTTAAAGTTTTGATAAAGATAAAAATCACGTAATTTTTGAAAAAAAATAAATTCATGAGGTCAATGATATTTATCATTATCTGATTGGTGATGAATCAATAAAAATGTTACCAAATTTGATTTTATAAATTTTATGATATACCGTCAATGTGGATTTCTATACTAGGAACATTACTTACCTTTTTAGGAATTCATGAGTAATGTGGGAATTTTTTACTTCTTGATACTATAATGTTCCCATCATTTCTCCATATTTGGGAACAAAATTATTGAGCTACTACACCAGCTTATATACCACTAAATATTAGGGATGTATATTTCTTGATGTATTGTGGTGGTTGATTCATGACCATCCATAAAGATATAGTTTCCTATCTTATTTTCATTTTTATATTTCCCTTGTATGTCTTCCATTATAGTAGTATGGGACTCAATGTATTTAAGGATTCTCTACTTGGATGATTACCTCAGCTCATACAATAGTGGTTCATTAGGAGAAACCTAATACGATTTTCCATTCTATAGCTACTAATGTTAAATAAATTTATTTCATATTTTATATAATGTTTTAAATATTAGTGTTTGTTACCCTATGGATGGTAATTATTGATTATCATTTAAAATTTAGGACAAATAGATTTATTTTTTTGGTCCATAGGTGGTCGTATGATTTGAATATTCTATTTCTATGGTAAGAGTTACTCATTTTTTAGGGGGATTCACCAGAGGATATATATTGAACTTATATTGGGATTTTCACTCAAAATATATATTACCTATGAGATATTATATTTTGATTAATATTATCATCTACATCACAACATTATACTATTTAATTTTTACATAATCTAAATGAACCTTTAATTATTTAGTTTTTGGGTCGTTTATGAATAAATATACATCATTCCATTTGACCATGGTTGAATCCCACTATGTATGTATTAATATAATGACTATATGAGATCATGAATAATATTTTCCTCAATTTATAAATGAATATTATTTAAAAATTAATTTTAATGTGAACCAAAGTAAAAAAATGATGTTTGATTGTTCTTATATTTTAAGTTATGATCATTGTATTAATTATAAATGGGATTTTCATCAACCCAATAAAATATTAAACCATTTATGGAGAATAAAATATTATCCTTTTTTATATTAGTATGGTGATTTATAGTCCATTAAATACTCAGAAATTTATAGTTTGTACACCTATTTGATATCGATTTTACTTGTTGGGATATTTAGACATGTTACCCTTTTTGATGATTCATTAACTATACCTAATTCCCCAAGAGATGTATACTGTTGATGGTGATCATTTGTGATTCCCAAAAATCATTCACTAAATACACTGATAATGACATTGAAAAACATGAAATATCGTTGTAAGAAATCACATGGGAAGTTATTATAATGCTACTCCTATACTATAAAAGTAAAACATACATAGAGGATAAAGTGGTAAAAAAGACCACATTCCTATGGGTTGGGGTTTATTTTTCTTCTATAACATCATAGTTTTTTTTCACTATGGAATTTAGGATTCCATGGATGGTGTTTGGGATTGAAACTCTTCCATACATGCATGATTAGGTGACTCATGAACAATCAGTGGTGTTTCTAATAGGTATTTCATTGCCTTTCGATATTTTTTCCAAGAAAGAATGAGAAGATTCATTTTCTACAAACTAGATGCATATTTTAAATTCATAAATACCTAATGCAATGAATTATCCAAGGAACACTCCCGTCGGGCATAATAATTATTCTATTTTAGAAAAATTAAATTTCATTGGATATAACTACAAGAATATTTTTATTCCCGACTTGTATCATGGACTAACGAGAAAACTTTAAAACACCCTTTCCTCGACAACCCAAATTTTCTTATGATTGGAGTAAATTTTAGAGATTCCACTTCATCCCACCCTCTATTACTAACATCTTATTAGTTTTCATGATTATTAGGTATATTTTTTTTATAATACAAACATTGGAATATTAGATATAGTTTCACTATTTCCATGGATTTTAATTTTGGGAAACATAAAAAGAGTTAAAGTCCAAATGGTGGTAAATCCTATTTATCATTGTTAGATATTTAATATACGCTACATAAGGTAGATATCTATAATTGGCATAATATATTGTAAACTATATTTCATGTTGAATGTGATGCATGTATTCCTTAATAAGTGTCTTGATAATTTCATATTGAGTATTGTTCATGGTCCAAAACATGAATGGTATTCACAATTTTTATAATTCATTACAAATAAAAATGATTCTCTACTCAACCCTAATGAGTGATTCTTCAATATAATCTGAATATAATGTTCATTTCTCCACTTCTTCACTAGAAGGTGTATTAATATTATAACCACCATCAACTTTTCAATTATACACAATTATTGAGGTAAAAATAATGATCATTTCCCTAATAATCCCATTTAAGGTTATATTAAACATAAATATAGTTATTTGTAGACATAGGTTACTAGAATATGTTTCTTAAATGACTCTCAATATGAGGTTAACATCATAGTAGCATAGACATGGGGTTGACCTTCTCATCGAGATGATGAGTTATTTTGTGGTGGGCCTTCACAATAAGAACCATGGAAATGGCCTAAATGATTGACTCTTGTTTCCAAATTTTTAAGAGCATGTCTAATTTTGATTAATTTCTTATCATAAGAATGATCTCTACCAAAAATTCTGAAAGGAGGTAATCTATGGTTATTTGATTAATTTTAATATGTATTAACTTTATGGTAACTTATTTGGTGGGTTAATTTCATGTGGAAGACCTCAATATTATATTTTTTCTTCGTCATCAAGATAAATCTCCTAAAAAATACCATTTCAATTTTATATAGAGTAATTATATTTAATTTAATATGGATTACCTACATGTTTCCCAAATCATATTGTCTTTTCATGGAGAGGTATTTCATAAAAAGTGATCTTTATCTTATGTCGATGATCTCCAAACCTTGAGTAATGATGAGTGCCTCTTTATCAATTTTTACATTTACTTTTGGAGATACTCAATGAGAGGTTATTTGGGGAATATCTAGGAAGATTTTCTATTTCATATAACTATTTTCGTGACCCATAAAACATGTGATGTCTTGTTAACTTCATAAGGAGGACCATTATGGTTGACATGTTATGTGCCATGGGGAGGAACACCATGAATGGTATATTATAGGGGACCACCAATGTAATTGGTTATAGTGTTTTTGGGGGGATTCTAATAGTTAAATAATTATAGAGTACCTTAATAATTGATTATTATAGTAATATCATCCTCATATGTTTTTGTTTTTTTTGAATAAAATTAATCCCTTTGATATTTCACATTTCACACAACATAGAATATAGTGTTTTGTTAAATGAACGAAGTATGTTTGGATTGAATTATACACAAAAAAAATTAAATATTGATCACACGCAACACATAGAGTAGCATTAAGTACACAAAACACTATGTTTGGATTTTTTTACACATAATAATGATTCCCCTTGAAAGCTTGTGTTACATGAAAAACTGGGTTTTTCCAAATTATAATATATTAATATTATCATTATTGTAACATTATTATAGTTATAACCTACCCATTGGAATGGATGTTATGAGTTATATTAACCAAATTATGAAAATTTTGTATACAAATGTTTATAATATAAATCATATCTCTATGATTTTTTTAGAAATAAATGTAAGAACTATTTGAAAATAATGAAATTAATTTTCTTATAAAACTATTTTATAAATACTAAGACATATCATTCTTAATAAATTAAAAAAACCAATTTTTAAGGTCATTTTCAATAAAATATAAATAATAAATTAAATATATATTTTTTATACTTATCCTATATATTTTTCAGCTATAAGATTAGAATAAATCAATTTTTACGAATAAAAATATATGTTTTTCTAAAGGGTAATTCCTCCATATTTTAATGATGAATCCATTTGAAATATAATTTTTTTAAATTTTATAATATTTATTGGAAAAAATAAAATTAAAATTTTAAGTTGGGATATCAAAAATTACGTTGGGTGATTTTTTGTATTTTTCAGAGAAGTTTCCTTCTTTGACGAATTGTAAAAAAATGCTAAATTGTAATTGAAATGTGATTTTCCTTATAATTTATTTATAAAGATAAATTATAATTAAATTTTGTTTTAAATAATAATTATATAATATATATAAAAACTTAATTCAATTCAAGTGGTTGGAACCAATTTAACCATGAAACAAAATATAAAAAATTTCATACTTTTGGACCATTGGACATTAAATAAATGATGTCTCATCCCATCTACATGAATATTTTTAAAGTAAATTATGCCACTTATGTGATTATAATTTGTAGAAATTGGTTCCATGTTCAAAAATAGAGCAATTTTTTAATTTATACTATGGTCAAAATAGTGTTTTACAAAAAATATTACTAAAAATAATGAAAATTTATTACAATGAAGAAGGTAAAAAAGAGTTTACATAGTGTTTGACCCTTATCATGAGGCTCCAAAAAACCAAGAAACATGTCCAAAATAAATATTATTTACATATTTAAACCTTAAAATACATATTATATAAAATGGTAAATTATTTGTGGAACATCATGTAAGAGATGCCACTCAATATTGTTTACCTTTTTATATTTACATGAATGCCGCTCATCCACCACAATAAATGCTCACTCACACCCCTAACTGTCGAACACCTCTCAAAGAACATTGGCTCAAACAACCACTACTCAAATAACCTCCCAAAATTTCTAAATAAATCCTATAATTATACCTTTGGTTATAGATCTAACAAATTAATCCCTTTCATACAATCAAAAGGAGTTACCTAAAGGAGAGGTAACATCCTTCCACAAGATCTTTTGTTCTATTTTCAATATACACCCAATTGTACTCCAATTATTCCTTTATTATATCGTAAAAAAGTATAAAAAATAAAAAATAGATGTTTTGTTATAATTGTTATACCAACACACACACACAAATCCATCAAATGATATATGTAATTGTTATTCGTGTGTATGGAGGACTACCACCTCACAAACTGATGTCACTCATTCATCTGTTTCCACATTTAAAGGTTGGAAATAATAATTTAATTTATATTTTCAGATTATATATATGATAGTTTTTATGTTTTTATTATTATTTAATTATTATATAACACATTCCTTCATACTTTCCATTTTGTGTAAATAAGATATCTCTATTTGTGGATGTGTAGACTATCACCTCCTCAATGTTATTTGATTCGATCACACTTTTCATGGAATGTATTAAAGATAGGTTTAGTAAATTATATGGAATTGATATATAATGATTATAATATAATAATAATATATATAAATATATATATATGTAATTTATTTCTAACTTTCAATACGACAAGAAAACAGACACATCGTTCATGTGTACATACAACCTACCATCTCCATGAATAGTGTATTCCAATTCAAATTTAAGTATTTTATATATTATTTTAAATATTTATATAATTAATATATGTTATATTTATATCATGTTTGAAATTTTATAATTAATTAAATCATTATCTCTTTTATATTATCAAGAATAAAGTTCAAAATATATTCAAAAAACAATGCTGATATTACCGGAAATGCAACATTAACATTGAATTGTCAATAAACGACTAATATAAAGTAATAATAAAATAATATATGATATTATATATTTTAATATTATTATTTCATACGTGTATAAAAACATATATTTAATATAAATTAAGGCTGAACATGTATGTTGAATTTCAAGACTTAAGGTAAGGTTTTTCTCGTCTCATTTTCATTTCTGTGAGACTTAAGCCTTATCACCAATGATTTCTATTGTGTGGTGTATATAATTACCATGAGTTTATATTATTATTATTATTATTATATTTATGGTTATTTATATATCAATTTTATGATCATTATTTCATGGGGTTTATGGTTCCAAAGTTATCAAGTTGTTAAAATATTTTTGTCTAAAATTTCCCATGTGGAGATACATATTGTGTTATGAACCTATATTTTTCTATGAGATATAATACTGACCATTGAAATGTTATATAATGAACCTTATTATTTTTATTATATTTTATGCTTCTGGTAATTTTATTCCATCATGGGTATTATGATTTAAAATTACAAATGTGGTAATAGTTTATTCGTACAATCTCATCATTTATCAAGAATTTTTAAGATTATGCTCCAATTGATGAGATATTATAGTATATATCATAAGAAATATCCTAAATTTTATTCTCATATGGTTATTAATTTTATTACCATGTAATGGCCTATTTTATAATATTTTTTACTTGATATAATTATTAAAATTCTTTTAGGAGAATACGACTTCATTTCAACATTCTGTAAAAAAATATGTGTTCTTTTATAACTTAGTTTTCTAAAAATGTAATCAAATATTATTTAACTATTATAAAATGATTTTAAAATTAATTTTATTTAAAAAAATTACCTTAAAATATTTTTTTTAATTTAATATTCTTTTCATTTTCTAATCCAGAAACATTGTATACATTTTAAGGTGCGAAATTAATATTTAGTATGTGTGGAATTATCCACCATCATGATCGTCATTTCCTAGAATCTTCCATTTTATTTTCAAAAATGGATTTATACATAATATTTTTTCATTTTGTGTTTTAAAATGGTATTCAAATAAAAAAATTGAACCAATTTTATATTTAAATGTGTTTTAAATGATTTTCCAAGATTACATTATATGTTTTTAAATGAATATTATAAAATAAATTTTTTAAAATGATTTAAATAATTTATTATAAGCTTTCTAAGTAATTTTATGGAAAATGGATGTTAAATTCTTTGATAGAAATAGTTTTTAAAAATGATTGAAAGATTTATTTATTATTTTTTAAAGTGATTTCAAAAAAAATGTTCACCAAAAATTTGCAGGCATCCTTTATAAGTTTTAAAATTTATTTTAAATGAAAATTGTTTTAAAAATAAATTATTTTTTAAAAATACTATTTTAATATAGAGAATATATTTTCCTTATGAATTTTTTAAAAAAAAATGAAAATTATTATTTATAAGATAATAATTTTCTAAGAAAATATATTTTCTTTAATAAATGTTTGTTGTGACCATTAAAAATAAGTATCTATATATGATTGAATACTTTGTTATATTTTATTCTTTCTTAAGGATATGATAAAATAATACAATTCATATTCTATCTTTAATGGGTTATGTTTTGATGTAATTATGTTTAGTACATTTTTTATCTACAAAGAGTTATATACTCTGGAAACCCCCTTCATTTCATGAGTTATACATCAATGAAATTATTATGATACGTATTGGATTTCCATAGGTAATTATATGATGAAAATTTTAAGACAACCATTTCATTTCATAGGTTATTATATAATGATTATGAAACCAGTCTCCTTTTATAGTTTATGATGTGATTCATGTTTTATGATTTTATTATGTGATGGTTGGGACATATAGCTCCATCCAATGCATTGGGTATTGATTTATATCTCATGTGATAATGATTAAAAAAACTTTGATAGGGTTGATCCATAATGGGAAACATGTGTTCCCTAATCCAAAATGGGAAATAGGTGTTTCATGATCCACTATGGTGATATAGGGAAACCCAATCCACTATAGAAATATGGGGAACCCTATCCACTCTGGGAAGAAGGGGAAACCCAATCCCTTATATGGAGCGGTCTGTGAATGGGGATGGTGGGGTGCCCTAAAAAGTTGGTATATACCCCATGAATTTCCATAATAATTTTTAGAAAAGAACCATTACTTTATGTGAATTATTTTTATGGGTAAACCTGATTACATGTTCAAAATTTTATATGTGGACCTGGTTTCAGATACAAATGTTTATGTAAGTGCTTGATTCCATATCATTAACATAGTGAGTCAGTCTGTATCTATTTACAGGCATTAACAATGATAAAAGATGATATATATGCCATAAGTTTATGTTTACTTTATATGTTATTCTCCCTTGGATTATTATCTTTATTCCCTTGGGATTCGTGTTATATGAGATAACTATATCCTTATGTCACAACACATGATTATGACTGTTGATATACAGGGTAAGATATTGAAATGTTATTCTATTGATCTCATAACCTTATGTACATGTTATAAGTATTCATCTCATTTATTTACCCATAGTGAGAATATAACATCACCCCTTCGAATGTTTCATATCCACAGTTTATAAGGAATAGTTTCATGTAGAAGTACTAAATGAGGGAGATCATTACTGGAGATGTTGAAGATCATTCACGAAGATAAATGATTATTTTTCCAAGCTTCCAAATACAATATACTATTATGGTCCTCGACCATGTATTTTGGTATTGTGTTCAATATTCATCTAAAATGGTATGATATCCATATATGTTTAACATGAGTCGATATAGTTGGTATTAAATAAAAGGTTTAGTCATCCTTTGGAAAATAGGGTGAGAAAACATTAGTGACATCCCTTAGGATATTTTTAAGGATAATTCTAGAAATTTCTCTAATAATAAACCTAAGGTGTCTATTATTTAAATTAAGGGATCCTTATCTAGACATTATATAAGTGATTTGTCATAATTATGTGGTTTTCGATTATGATATGTGTTTATCACACTATTCATTCTAATTTTAGTCAATAGTGGGAACTATAAATAATTGGATTAAAATTTAATATGATGGATAATTTGTTGATGTGTAGAAAAATGGGATGGGAACTAGAGTTGAGGATGTTTTTATCACACATTGTTAGTTTTCATGGATCATGATTAATATCATGTACCTTAACCAACTTTCAAACTCACCAAAGAAAAAAATGATGTAGTTTTTTGATAATTCGGGTACAGGAGAAAATGTAAGACACAATATGTAGTATCTTTTGTGTCATGAATGTGGAAATAATCACACAAGTGAATGTCTTAGAGGAAGAATAAGTTGTTTTGACTATGGAAAAGAAATACACTAAGAAATTAATTGAAAATAAAAAATTATTGGTTCCTTTAAATCAGTGGAGGGGAATATTAGCCTCCAAAAGACATCATCGACAGTTTAATTCATTATGTGTGGAATTAATGTCCAATATACAAATCGATGTCCAAATTTTAAATATAAATAAGATAATCATCATGCTGGTATGAGTAATGGTTATATTTCTGATGATGAGTAGACTACATATGAAATGTGAAATTGATGAGGTATTAGGTAATAGGATAGGTATCCCTAAAAATGGATTTAGGATGAAGGGGAATAATTAAAGGGTTTAGTATTTATATTGAAGAATTATGAATTACGAAATATAAAACTATTTTTCTATATATGTGTTCATAAAGGATTTACAAGAATATGTTGAATGGTTCTGATGGACAAGAAATCTTGTTTAATACAAGGTGATATTCATGAGAAATATCTGAGTAGGGGAATGATAACCCTTAATAAATTCATAATGTAGAGATAATGATATTTGGACAGAGAAATTTTGGATATGAATAAGTAGATTTCATGGTACATAAAACCTTGGAATTAATTATGGACTTTTTTCAAGTGATTTATGTTATCATTGATGATATTTATACCAATTTAATTTTTCAGGAATATATCCAATAATGATTTTAAAAATGAAACAAGCATGTTTTCAATAAAATTTTATGGTAATTTAGGTTACTAGAATGTTTCTAGATATTACGTGATGACAATATTCACATTATTGATATTATGAAACCAATAGATACTTTTTGATATATTGGGGGATCAATTCAAGTTTTTTTTGATAAATTTAGTAACCTTATTTCTAATATTTTGAAATATAATCTTAAAAAAGATTTATATTGTTAAAAATTTATGAGTTGGGATAATTTAAAATTAGGATGAGGATTAAGAGATTAAATTATTATCCTTTCATATGATTATTTATGGATATTAGATAACTTTTTCTAAACATTTTTTTGATAAAGATAGATGGACTGTCCAATAATTTGATTTATAGACTTCCTGATCTTCCAATGCCTTAGGAATTAAAAATTCACCTCCATTTCTAGGAGAAATAGGTGAAGTGGTAAACAAGAATGGTAAAATCAAAGGGTGATTTTGTGCATTTGAAAATGAATAAAACTAAGTAATAATATTTCATTTCATACCTAGATAGTAAAATAATTATTCAACTCTATGAAAACGATATTCAAAAAATATTATCCTAATACCTATGTTTCTATTTAACTAATGTTCTTATAAATCATCATAGATCTATGGTTTTTAGGCCCTTAACTGTATTTTAATAATTCAATTATTGCAGATCAATTATCATTTTCACTCTCTATAGTTATTTATATTTTTCTTCCACTTATATGGGTCACTCACAATCTATGTTCACCAATATGTAGACATAATTATGTTTTACTTTGGGTTACAGTTATGGTTCCAACATTTATTTTTAATTAAAGATTAAGTATTCATTTTTACCATGTGTGTTCATATCTAAAATTTTTTCAAGCACTAATACATTAATAAATAATATTAAATTTTTGGGAGAAATTCATTTTAAGAGCGGTAAAATTTAATACCACTAGATTTTGTTATTTTCTTCATTATTTTAATCCCTTAGATATTTCTCATTTCACATAACACGGAATATGGATTTTTTTTTATAGGAAAGCACTATGTTTTGAATGATTTAGAAACGACACCAAGTCTGGCTTGTTCGGCAAACAATATATCGCATATATTTTTTTATACATGATACTATGTTTGGACTATGTTACACAGAATACTGAGTCCCCTTGATATATTGTTCTACTGTAAAGACCCGTAAATTCCAAGGAAATTATTTTTCTTAATTTTCTTTGGAATTTTACAAGAATGCAGTTTCTGACGGCTCCTGATTCCGAGACCCGGTGTGCCCGGAATTAATTTCCGAAGTTTGGCTCGGGTACGTTCAGTGAACGGACGAGCGGGTTTTTCTAACTTTTGAACCGGTGCTCGGAATCAAGTTCTAAGGGCACCGATGGAATCGCAGCACCGGTAATTGCTTAGAAACGCCTCTTCCGGAGTTGCATTTTCTCGGGTGTGGTTTTTAATTTTCGGGCTTAATGTTAAGAAATAAAATAATTTTGCGACAACTTTATTTTATTTCACTTAAGCCACTTGGAAGCCACTTGAAGCCACTTAAAAGAGGATTAATCTAAGTTGAATCGGATAGGGTACTATCTAGAAATATCCTACCCCCTTGATTGGATATTTGTGAGGTGGGGCCCGCACGAGCCCCACCATTTCTTTCTGCTAAGTAACGCACCCGCGAAAACCCGTCTTTATGAAAGTCAACTGACGCGTTTTCTTAAATTCTTAACAGACCATTTAATTGGGCGGTTTTTTTTCGTAAATTAAATGAGTTGTTTCTTTCATTGAATTAATTCTACGAATTAATGGTTCGTTTCTTATCTTTTGAAATTCAAATGTTTAGTTGTGTAAATAAAATAAGGCTTAAGTTTATTTTATTTTGGGTTGGTATCCTTTTCCACCTTGAGAGATTTTGAGAATCTCTCTCCATCTTCTTCAACCTTGACGAAGAACACGAAGAACACTTAAGCTCCGACGAAGAACGTTGCTTCTCTTCTTCGTAGCCGGTGTGTTTCTGAAGATCGACGATGCCACTTCTTCGATCTTCTTCATGTGTCAACGAAAGGAGACGCCGTTTCCTCCTCGGACTATCTCCGTCAGCTTACAAAGCTTCTCCAGCGACGTACCTCTTTGGATGCACCTCGACGTCAACGGAAACGACGTTCGATATCTGCGACGCCCGACCTCCGCGACGCTAGTCTTCCGCGGCTTGATTGGCGTGCTCCGCACTTGAATCCGAGGTAGGGGATTGTTGATATTTTATTTATTTATTTTCCATTCTTGATTCTAGAATGTCGAACTTCGAGGATAAAGGATTAAATGTTATTGTCTAACGAGAGGGGGGCCGGGACCGCACCAACACGGCCAAACCCCCCTCCTATGTTCATAATTGTTTCCTTGCGGATGGAACGGGAAGGCGTGGTTTCGTCGCACCACGCGGGAATCGCACGGCAATTATAGCGTGGTGCCGTCGCGCCACGCCATGGAAAGAAATCCAAGAACGTGACGCCGTCACGTCGCGTCGAAGAAAGTCAAAGGCGCCGCGGCCGGAGGGGGGCCGCGTTGGAGGGAAGCGATGTCGTCGCATCGTGCCGAACGGCATAGGCCGCGGCCGGTTCCGGGCCGCGGCGGAGCAAGATGACCGGCGGCTGGCACCGGGCCGCCGGTGTCGGTGAAGGAAGGACCGACTATCGCCGGTCCTTGCTGGGGAAACCGGCCGGCCAGTGCGGGCCAGCTGCACAGTGGAGACTGGGGGAATTAATTTCCCCCGGCCGGGTCTCAAAAGCGGCCCCAATTAAGGGGTCGTGGTTGTCAGGGGGGGGGGGGGGGGCTTTGCCCCCCGCGCACGGCACCCGAACGGCGCCCAGGCCGCGCCGCCGTGCCGGTCCGCACCGCCGGGCCGGACCGCGCCGCCGCGCCGGACCGCGCCGTCGCGCCGCCGGCCTGGCCGTGTTTTCCGAGCCGGGCCGGGTCGTCGGGCCGGGTCGCCGCCCGGGGCGGGTCGACCCGGTTCGTCCGACCCATGGGGGGGTCGGGCCGGGTCGGCCCGGGCCCAGACTCCCAGTTTCGGACCACTTTCAGTCAAATGCCCGTATCTTGGGCTACGGGCCTCCAAACGACTCGTCGTCAGCGGCAACACGATCAATGGATCGAGACGGTCGTTTCGGTATACTATACTCAAGGTGCACCTTCTTTTTCGGGAGCCTACATGGTTAAAACTCCATAGTTAAGTGTGGTTGGCCTAGAGTAGTGATCAGGATGGGTGACATCCTGGGAAGTTTCCCAGGATGGGGGTGAAACGGAAATGCCAATAAATAACAGGCCGAGAGTCCGATTGACGCGTCGTCTGTTTCGTTGAATTCCTCTAAGTGAGACGGATCTTTTGGATTACTCCGCTCGAGGTTTGGATGCCGACGGAGTGCGGTCGGGTTGGATCGCACCGAAATCCAACCGGGCCCCTGGAACGAAAAAGCCAATAACTCTCAGACCAGGCGTCCGATTGACGCGCCGTCTGTTGCGTTGAGTTCCGGTTGATGATACAGAACTTTTGGCATCCTTCGCCGAGATTTGGATGCAGTTGGATAGTGGCCGGGTTGGATCGCACCGAATCCAACCGGGCCCCTGGAACGGAAATGCTGATACCTTTCTGACAGAATGTTCATTTGATGAACCGTCAGCGGCGTTGGTGATCTCGTTGAGAAACAGTCCCTATGAGTATACCCTATGAGTGTTCGGGGTATAGTTGAGTTACGACCAGATTGGTTCGCACACGAAACCAACCGGGCCCCTAGGACGAAAAGGCAATAACTCACAGACCGGATGTCCGATTGACGCGCTGTCTGTTGCGTTGAGACCCCTATGACGAGGTGGTCCTTTGAGATACTTCTTTGCGGGACTTTGTGATACTTGGAGTATCGACCAGTAGCTCGTGGAGCGGACCCTCCCAGAGACGAGCGTGCAGAGTACAGAGACCGTGTAGCCGGCTGAGACCTGATGACTACTTGACCGACTCGACTTGGAGTGAGTCGACTAGCCTAGTGAACGGAGCAACCGATATTTGGCGACAGACCCACAGCGGACAAAGCGCCCGGTAGTTGGCCACAAACCCGCGGTACTCGACAGGAGGAGTACCTCTGTAGGCTATTACTGGGAGTGCCCAGTATTTGGCGACATACCCTCAACGGACGGAGCGCCCGGTAGTTGGCCGCAAACCCGCAGTACTCGACAGGAGGAATACCTCAGCAGTCTTAGGTTAGTGAGCAGTACCTCGGAGTCGTGACAGGTCCATTGTACACTCCAGAGATGGAGCTCTTCAACAGTTACAGTTTCGATAATGAAAATTCTGGTTTGAGCTGAGACTATTGACCTTTGTGTTTACCTCATGATTGAGATGGGTCACTTGATAACTTAGGTATATGTATGGGCATATACCTGGGTAGTGGTTATCCATTGATTTCACAATACTTGTGTTTCCTCATGATTGAGATGGGTTACTTGATAAATTAGGTATATGTATGGGCATATATCTATGTAGAGGTTATCTGTTGAGATCTTCTTTGTGGTTATCCTTGTTGGTTTAGTGAGACCTTGAGGGTCACGGGGTCTCTACTGAGTATTGTTATACTCACCCCTGCACGGGCTATCCCCGCACCTCGTTGTGTTGGTTTAGACGACGAGAAGTGCTAACGGAGGCCGAGTGTTCGAGGACTGGACGGTACCCGGAGGTGGACATCACGACGAGTCAGTACCCGGAGGTGGACTACATGATGTGACGACTCACAGAGGTGGTTGACGGACGAGAGCGTGGAGGAGGCTATCTGTACCTACCCTTCAGGAAGGATCTATGGTGGACGACCAGGAGCTGCGCTATCTGTACCTACCCTTCAGGTAGGATCCGAGGAGGACGACCCGGGAGCTGCTTCCTACTTCCAGCTGTTTGTCTTTTAGCTGTCGTACCTTGTTCAGTTGTAGTCGTACGTTTTCTTTTGGGTTTGTATTCTGGCCAATTTACCTTTCACCATTTCTTTTGTACTTAGTGTTTGCTTCCGCTTGTACTCTGTGGTGCTTGTTTTTCTTTTATAAAGGCAATGCCTTCCCAGTTATCGTGATTTTACGCCTTTGGTGCTAGTCTCCAGCCCCTGGCCTATAGAAGGCGGGCTTGGGGTAGTCACGACACGGGCCTCGAGGACGGGTCGTGACAAATTGGTATCAGAGGAGTTCGGTTCTACCGCAGAACTTATAACTCTGATGTTTCCTTCTGTGAAGCAATAATGTTAAGAGTACCGAGTGTGGTTTTCAGTTCAGGGAGTCCAGTGTTGGTGCGGGCGGCCGACGTATCCATACACTAGGACCCTGACAACTGGTTTCCGACTTTGTGCATGAAAACACTGATTGCATGTGTGTTTTCCAGAAGTTTTATTTAAATGTCAGCTCAAACCAGGTCAGCTCACCAGGTATAATCTTTTGACCGTGTCACGTTGTTTCTTTCAGGATGCCTCTCCGTGGACGACCAGCTAGATCCCTGAGAGTGGTACGTACTGACAGCCCGCCGAGCGACGAGGCCTCAGTACAGGGCCCTATCCCAGTTGAGGCACCAGCGAAGGCACCAGTAGTACTACTACTCGTTGGTCCACCGATGCCACCAGCCTCAACATTAGAGGATGCACGTCGCTTGAGCACACTGCATGAGTTCCAGCGCCAGAGGCCACCCAGGTTCCAGGGAGGTACGGACCCGCAGGCGGCTGAGGATTGGCTAGAGGCTGTGGTGAGAGTCTTCAGGCTAGTTGGGACGCCGAAATAATTCATGGTGATCCTAGCTGCCAGCCTTCTTTAGGCAGCAGCAGGCAGATGGTGGAGCCTGATGCTTCAGATGCATGATGAGGTGACACTTCTATGGGCAGACTTTGAGAGCCTGTTTCGGGCAGAGTTTGTACCAGCCACCCTTCGAGCGGTGCTTATACAGGAGCTACTTCAGCTGCGGCAGGGCAACATGTCAGTGGCGCAGTACTCAGCGAGATTCACAGACCTCTTGCGCTACTCCACAGATATGGTACGGGACCCGTTCTTCAGGGCCCGAACCTTCGAGCAGGGGCTCAGGCGAGAGATTAGAGCTTCTGTTGTTTCTCACATCTTTCCGACGCAGACATGGGTGTTGGAGAGAGCCCTCTTAGTGGAGAGTTTCCTTGCTGAGCAGTCTCCAGCAGCAGGACCCACCACTAGCCGGCTTGCGGCAGAGTCTTCTGTAGTAGGCAATAGACAGATGACACAGAGGTCCCAGAGGACCAGACCTACCGGTGACTGACTGCACGAATCAGGTTCAGTTGTGCGGGGAAACCGGGGTGGAGTCAGAGCAAGACGTGCCGAGAGTGGAAAGTGTTACTCCTGCGGCGGAATTGGTCACAAGGCACGTGACTGTCCGACCCGCCATGCAAATGACCAGCAGTTAAATGAAGAACCTCTAAGGCAAAGGAAGAGGTTCGATCAGGGCGGGCCACAACGAGAAGGCGGCCATGGCAGAGGAGCTGGCCGTGCAGCTGGAGGTGGACGACCCTTCGGGATGTTGCCACAACCACCAGGAGGCCCACCCTGACCGCAGGGGACAGGAGGACATGGGAGAGCTGAGCTTCAGGCAGCTGAGGCCTATGGTCATAGAGATCCTAGAGCAGGTGGACAGGAGAGGAACTAGTGGATACATCCTTTTTTACTTCTAGTTCCATGATGCTTTTGTATTTGTGTCTTTGTACTATGAGCTGCAATAATAAAAAGATGCTTATCTTTGTTTGCTTTCCTGTCCTTTTTGTTTACTTGATACCGAGTGGTCCCGGTTAAAGTGTTGACTTGACCCTCACTTTTGAGATTCCTACTGGACGAGACCCAGTGACCTCACACTGATGCCTACAGTGTGACTCGACCCTTGGAGGTGAGAGTGACAGTTGGATCTCTTAGTAGTTGCGTCGAGGACTTACGGCGTCATCCATGGCATGAATGCATCATTTATGTCAGGATTGACTCTATTAGGCAACGAATGTGGTTCATCCAAGGGATGATACCATATTTCTCTTATTAGCAAAGAAGAAATCATAGCAGCTCTTGTGAGACTAAAGGAGGTGCAGTTCATCCAGGAGCGGATGAAGACTGCACAGTGCAGTAAGAAACAAGGAACCGGTGCCAGTCGTAGAGACTCGGGCGTGTTAAATGTTTCAATAAGAGGAAGCTTTAAATAGAGATGAGTCTACAAAGCCGCAGACGTGGAGGAAGAGCTAGGAGAGCAGCATGAGGTGGTGTACATCTTAACATGCTACAACCACCCGCCTTAGTTATCCCCGCCAAGCTCAGGGAGCTGGAGGGTGGTGGAAGAATGCGGCTGCATGCAGTCAAGGAGTGTGACCCAATGGCTCTAGAAATGATTCAAGGGACAGTCTGTGTCCACTACTAGATGCTGTAGTAATAGAAATCGATATGAATCATTCCTCGCTTTCAAAAATCTTGTTCCAGACCTAGAGTTTCTGGTAAGCCGTGGACTTGACCCTCACGTCTGGAGATACCTTGGGAGGAGACTCGATAATCACACTTACGCTGACGGTGTGGTCAGACCCTCGAGGTGAGAGTTCTGGTTGGAATCTCTTGGTGGCAGCGTCGAGGCCTTACAACGTTAGTTTGAGTATGGAATGGGCAATAACTGTTCATACTCAAATTGACGGTTTTAGGCAAACGTTGGGATGGGTTTTCCTTGGTCGGCGAAAAAGGAAACCCTAGGCAGCGCAGGGTAACTCTTGCACAGGAGGGTGCGACCGATCACTCTTGAGTCGGTCAACCTTACCCTCGTAGCAGCAGTTGTTTTGAGATTCAATTCTAACAGAAATAGAGACCTATGGAGTTCGAGGATGACGACCACGTCTTCTTACGGGTCTCACCTCGACAGGGTTTACGGAGATGTGGCCAGTGAGGCAAGTTATCTTTGAGGTTCAACGGACCATTCTAGGTCCTCAGCTGGGTAGGCGAGGTGGTTTACCGCTTGGCCCATCGACTTCAGTTGCACTAGGTGCACGGCGTTTTCCACGTATCCCAACTGAGTAGATACGTGCTCGACCCCTTCGCATATCATCGACCATGAGGAGCTGGACGGTGGCGATGAGTGTCTTCTACGGAGGTTCCTGTGGGGATCGAGGATCGACAGGAGCGGATCTTAGGCGGACGGTCGATTCCTCTTGTGCACTTTCTTTGGAAGTGCGGGAACCTTCAGGTGAGCACATGGGAGCGGAAGGCTCAGATGCGTGCTCAGTACCGCTTTGTTTCCCTAAGTTTTTGTTGAAGCTTTACGGGGACGTAAATCCCTGTGGTGGGAGTAATGTAAAGACCAGTAAATTCCAAGGAAATTTTTTTTCTTAATTTTCTTTGGAATTTTACAAGAACGCTGTTTCTGACGGCGCCTGATTCCGAGGCCCGGTGTGCCTGGAATCAATTTCCGAAGTCTGGCTCGGGTACGTTCAGTGAACGGACGAGCGGGTTTTTCTAACTTTTGAACCGGTGCACGGAATCGAGTTCTGAGGGCACCGATGGAATCACAGCACCGGTAATTGCTTATAAATGCCTATTCTGGAGTTGCATTTTCTCGGGTGTGGTTTTTAATTTTCGGGCTTAAAGTTACGAAATAAAATAATTTTGCGACAACTTTATTTTATTTCACTTAAGACACCTGGAAGCCACTTGAAGCCACTTAAAAGCGGATTAATCTGAGTTGAATCGGATAGGGTACTATACAGAAATATCTTACCCTCTTGGTAGGATATTTTTGAGGTGGGGCCCGCACAAGCCCTGCAGTTTCTTTCCGCTAAGTAACGCACCCGCGAAAACCCTTCTTTATGAAAGTCAACTGACGCATTTTCTTAAATTCTTAACAGACCATTTAATTGGGCTGTTTTTTTCGTAAATTAAATGAGCTGTTTCTTTCGTTGAATTAATTCTACGAATTAATGGTTCGTTTCTTATCTTTTGAAATTCAAATGTTTAGTTGTTTAAATAAAATAAGGCTTAAGCTTATTTTATTTTGGGTTGGTCTCCTTTTCCACCTTGAGAGATTTTGAGAAGCTCTCTCCATCTTCTTCAACCTTGACGAAGAACACGAAGAACACTTAAGCTCCGACGAAGAACGCCGCTTCTCTTCTTCGTAGCCGGTGTGTTTCCGAAGATCGACGATGCCAATTCTTCGATCTTCTTCCCATGTCAATGAAAGGAGAAGTCGTTTCCTCCTCGGACTATCTCCGTCAGCTTACGGAGCTTCTCCAGCGATGTACCTCTTCGGACACACCTCGACGTCAACGGAAACGACGTTCGATTTCCGCGACGCCCGACCTCCGCGACGCAAGTCTTCCGCGGCTTGATTGGCGTGCTCCGCACTTGAATCCGAGGTAGGGGATTGTTGATATTTTATTTATTTATTTTCCATTCTTGATTCTAGAAAGTCGAACTTCGAAAATAAAGGATTAAATGTTATTGTCTAACGAGAGGGGGGCCCGAACCGCACCAACACGGCCGAACCCCCCTCCTATGTTCATAATTGTTTCCTTGCGGATGGAACGGGATGGCGTGGTGTCGTCGCACCACGCGGGAATCGCACGGCAATTATTGCACGACGCAGTGGAAAGAAATCCAAGAACGCGACACCGTCACGTCGCGTCGAAGAAAGTCAAAGGTGCCGCGGCCGGAGCGGGGCCGCGGCGGAGGGAAGCGATGTCGTAGCATCGCGCCGGACGGCATAGGCCGCGGCCGGTTCCGGGCCGCGGCGGAGCAAGATGACCGGCGGCCGGCACCGGGCCGCCGGTGTCAGCGAAGGAAGGATCGGCCATCGCCGGTCCTTGCTGGCGATACTGGCCGGCCAGTGGAGACCGGGGGAATTAATTTCCCCCGGCCGGGTCTCAAAAGCGACCCCAATTAATGGGTCGCGGTTCTCAAAGGGGGGGGGGCTTGGCCCCCCGTGCGCGGCACCTGAACGACGCCTAGGCCGCGCCACCATGCCGGTCCGCACCGCCGCGCCGAACCGCGCCGTCGCGCCGGACCGCCCCACCGCACCGGCCCGCGCCGCGGCGCCGTGCCGGGTTTTCCGAGCCGGGCCGGCTCGTCGGGACGGGTCGCCGCCTGGGGCGGGTCGACCCGGGTCGGCCGACCCAGGGGGTGGGGGGGGGGGGGTCGAGCCGGGCCCAGACCCCCAGTTTCGGACCACTTTCGGTCAAATGCCTGTATCTTGGGCTACGGGCCTCCAAACGACTCGCCGGCAGCGGCAACACGATCCTTGGATCGAGACAGTCGTTTCGGTATAATATAGTAAAGGTGCACCTTCCTTTTCGGGAGCCTACGTGGTTAAAACTCCATAGTTAAGCGTGCTTGGCCTAGTGTAGTGATCAGGATGGGTGACCTCCTGGGAGGTTTCCCATGGTGGGTGTGAGACGGAAAGGCCAATAAATAACAGACTGGGCGTCCGATTGACACGTCGTCTATTTCGTTGATTTCCTCTAAGTGAGACGGATCTTTTGGCTTACTCCGATCGAGGTTTGGATGCCGACGGAGTGTGGTCGGGTTGGATCGCACCGAAATCCAATCAGGCCCCTGGAACGAAAAAGACAATAGCTCTCAGACCGGGCGTCCGATTGACGCGCAGTATGTTGCGTTGAGTTCCTGTTGATGATACGAAACTTTTGGCATCCTTCACCGAGATTTGGATGCAGTTGGATAGTGGCCGGGTTGGATCGCACCGAATCCAACCGGGCCCCTGGAACGGAAAAGCTGATACCTTTCTGACAGAACGTTCGTTTGACGAACCGTCAGCGGTGTTGGTGATCTCGTTGAGAAACGGTCCCTATGAGTATACCCTATGAGTGTTCGGGGTATAGTTGAGTTACGGCTGGATTGGTTCGCACACGAAACCAACCGGGGCCCTAGGACGAAAAGGCTAATAACTCACAGACCGGGCGTCCGATTGACGCGCCGTCTATTGCGTTGAGACCCCTATGACGAGGTGGTCTTTTGAGATACTTCTTTCCGGGACTTTGTGATACTTGGAGTATCGACCAGTAGCTCGTGGAGCGGACCCTCCCGGAGACGAGCGTGCGAAGTGCGCAGACCGTGTAGCTGGCTGAGACCTGAAGACTGCTTGACCGACTCGACTTGGAGTGAGTCGACTAGCCCAGTGGACGGAGCGCCCGATATTTGGAAACAGACCCACGGCGGACGGAGCGCCCGGTAGTTGGCCGTAAACCCGCGGTACTCGACAGGAGGAGTACCTTTGTAGGCTATTAGTGGGTATGCCCGGTATTTGGCGACAGACCCTCAGCGGACGGAGCGCCCGGTAGTTGGCCGCAAACCCGCAGTACTCGACAGGAGGAGTACCTTAGCAGTCTTAGGTTAGTGAGAAGTACCTCAGAGTCGTGACAGGTCCACTATACACTCCAGAGACGGAGCTCTTCAGCAGTTACGGTTTCGATAATGAAAATCCTGGTTTGAGCTGAGACTTTTGACCATTGTGTTTACCTCATTATTGAGATGGGTCACTTGATAACTTAGGTATATGTATGGGCATATACCTGGGTAGTGGTTATCCGTTGATTTCACAATCCTTGTGTTTCCTCATGATTGATATGGGTTACTTGATAAATTAGGTATATGTATGGGCATATATCTAAGTAGAGGTTATCTGTTGAGATCTTCTTTGTGGTTATCCTTGTTGGTTTAGTGAGACCTTGAGGGTCACGGGGTCCCTACTGAGTGTCGTTATACTCACCCCTGCACGGGCTATGCCCGCACCTTGTTGTGTTGGTTACAGATGACGGGCAGTGCTGACGAAGGCCGAGTGTTCGAGGACTGGACAGTACCCGGAGGTGGACAACACGACGAGTCAGTACCCGGAGGTGGACTGCACGACGAGACGACTCATAGAGGATGTTGACGGACGAGAGCGTTGAGGAGGCTATCTGTACCTACCCTTCAGGTAGGATCCGTGGTGGACAACCAGGAGCTGCGCTATCTGTACCTACCCTTCAGGTAGGATCCGAGGAGGACGACCCAGGAGCGGCTTCCTACTTCTAGCTGTTTGTCATTTTGCTGTCGTACCTTGTTCAGTTGTAGTCGTACATTTTCATTTGGGTTTGTATTCTGTCCCATTTACCTTTCAGCATTTCTTTTGTACTTAGTGTTTGCTTCTTCTTGTACTCGGTGGTGCTTGTTTTTCTTTTATAAAGGCAATGCCTTCCTAGTTATCGGGATTTTACGCCTTTGGTGCTAGTCGCGAGCCCCTGGCCTCTAGAAGGCGGGCTTGGGGTATTCACGACACGGGCCCCGAGGACGGGTCGTGACATCTACACACAAGTTTAAATTTTACCAAACTACTATATAATGTTGATATTATTTTTGAAATATTATTATAGTAATCACCTAACAGTTGGATTCGATTTCAAGAATAATATTAAGTAAGACGAGATAATATTTCTTTAACATTTATATTAAATTAATTATTTTCTATATCAATTATTTTGAAACTAATGTAAGAACTATTTTAAAATAAATAAAATAAATTTTTAAGAAAACTATTTTTTAAGTACAAACACATTTTTTTTATCAATTAATCAAACAAAACCCATTTAATATATTCATTTAATAATAGGTATATATATATATTGTATTCAATTTATATTATTTATACGAATCCAATATATATGATTGTGTATAAGATAAGAATAAATCTAATTTTATGAATAAAAATATGTGTTTCTCTAAAAGGAATTTCTACTGCGGGTTAATGGACAAAAAAATTATAAATATAATATTTACACATTTGTAATTATTATTTTAAAAAATAAAATTAATTTTTGAAAATGGAATATAAAAATTTAATTTGTTTTCATTTTCTTTATTTTTAGAGAAGATTCATTTTTTATTTATAGAAAAAACACTGAATATTATTTAGAAGCATCTTTTTCTTCTAATTTATTTTTACAGTTAAATTATATTTTATTTTTTAAGGTATAATTAGATCAAATATACTAAATATAATAAAAATTTGGTTATTAGAACTAGTTTCACCTTGAAATTGAATATAAAAACATTTCTAAATTTGGGGACATTTCACTTTAAAAAACCCATTCTCCCGTCATATCTACATGTTTAATTTTAAATTAATCTCTACCACATATATTTTTATAATATAGAATATGGATTATAAATTTTAAATAAGCATAATTTATTATTTATAATGTGTTAAAAATAGTATTATTACCTAAAATATTAGTTAATTAAATTAAATTTCATTACAATGCTTAAAATAAAAATGAGTTTACTTAGTGGTTAAACTTTAACTCAATATGGGAAAACCAAAGAAACATGTACACAACCCATTGTATGGATAAATTTATAAACAATACTGAATTCATTAAAATATTTTAATTTTTGGAGGTATACTATGTAATGTAGACCTCTCAATTGTCTTTACCTTTTTATATTTACATGAATATCCCTCCTCCTCTATAAAAGGGCTCTCACACCCTTCACTTCCAAGAAACAATGAAAGAAAGTTTTATTAGAAAAACCATGATCGTATGTCCTAAAAAATTCAATAACATTATCCTAGAATCATCCCTTTGGTCAAAACTCCAACCATGGAATCTCGTTGGTTCAAACCAAAAGGAGTTACTCAAAGAATACATAGCATCCTTCCACAAGAACTTTTTTTAATTTCATTATCCTCACCCTCAACACCTCTATCCTGAATGGCCCTAAGGCCTAATTTTTTATTTCTATTATGGATAATCCACCTTTTAAGGGCTGAAGGGGAACCTGTACATGACCTGTAGGCCCAAGGGACAAGGCCCGACAAACCCGCAATACATCACCCGAAGCCCAAGAGGCATACCATGCCCAATAAACGACCCGTAGCCCCCCCCCCCCTCAAAACCTCTTCTTCAACGATTATATAATAAAATAAGTATCCTCGATATGCTAATATATTTTATTTTATGGTTTTTACCTAAACAAAATTCTATCAAATTAGTTACCCAATCATTATTCATGTGTTTGGAGGACTACTACCTCGCAAATCTGTGTCACATGTTCTTCCATTACCACCATTAAATGTTGGAAATAATGATGGACATTAAATTTTATATTATATATTTGATACATGCGATTTAGTTAATATTATTTATATATTATATAAAACAAACCTCCATTCATTTCATTTTTTACAAATATAATAGTTTCATTTGTGGATGTATGGACTATTGTATCCTCAAAGTGATGTGATTCATTCACACATTACATGGAATGTGTTAAGAATGTGTTTAGTAAATTTATGTGATAGTTATGACATAAAAATTCTGTTATATTTATAATATATATATATATATT
Source organism: Viscum album (assembly GCA_963277665.1). Taxonomy (NCBI): domain Eukaryota; kingdom Viridiplantae; phylum Streptophyta; class Magnoliopsida; order Santalales; family Viscaceae; genus Viscum; species Viscum album. The sequence goes on along the minus strand of CAUJRU010000082.1, from coordinate 210,023 downwards.
CCATTTTCTTTTTTTCTTTTCAACATGATAAGAAAATGGATTGGGTGTTAATGCGTACGTACAACACACCATATCCATGAATGGTGTATTTCATTTCATATCTATATCATTCATATAATTCTATAAATATTTATATAATTAATATATATAATATTTATATCATTTTTAACAATCATTAAATATGTATACCATTATCTAATAAATAGTATCATGAATAACAGGTCAAACATATACAAAAAAAGTGCAGATATTTCCCGAAATATAATAGTAACATGGAATTGTTAATAAAAAGGTAATATAAAGTTATCATAAATTCATATATGGTATTATATATATAATATTATGGTTTTTTGGTAGATTTATAGTAAATTAATATTTATTATACATGATTTTTTAATGTGTTTGAATAAAGTCAAGATGTATGGTAATGGTTTCCTCGTCTCACTTTTATTATGTGATATTTATGCCTTATTTACAACTCATTTACTTTTTGTTTTGTATATACTTCCTATGATTGTAATATTGGATTCTAATAATTATTTTTACTGGTATCTACGTATCCATTTTATGTTCTCTTTTCACATATTTTTTCTTTAAAAATATACGAAATTGGTAATGTAATTTAGTCTCATCTTCCATTCATTGAGATACATGCCATGTTATGAAACTATATTTTACCATGATATGTATATAAATCCCTTGAAAATATTATATCATGAACCTCCTTATTTTAATTATATATTACTACTAATGTAAATATATTCTCTCATGGTTTTTATGTTTCAAAATTATAAATGTGGTAAGGGTTTATTGCTTCAATCTGATCATTTATCGGGATTGATTATGATTATGATTACATTGAAGAAATTTTATAATCCTTATCTTAAGAAATATTATTAATTTTATTTTCCACTATTAATTCATGTTATATAAATGTGATGGTATCCTTTTTCCAATCTTCGGTACTTATGATAATTAGTAAAATGATTTTATGACAATCCAACTACACATCTCCTTTCGGTCAAAAAAAATGTATTCTTTCAAAACATTATTTTCTAAAAGCATTTCAAAACATGATTTCCTACAATAATATGATTTTAAAAGGGTATTTTTTAACCATGTTTTTCCATTTTAAAATTGATTTTATATATAATCTTATGGATTTTTCTAATCAAGTTTCTATATTTAAAAAAAATTAATGGAAAAATGTTTTCAAAAAGTTTTTTTTAAATAGTATTTGAATTTTTTTTAAAGATTAATTTATATTATTTCTAAATTAGTTTTTCAAGGAAAAGGATGTTTATGATTTCAACAATTTTTTATGTGTTTTCAATCCAATTTTCATGATAGGGGTTTTCAAAATAATTGTAAGCCTTGTTTTGATGTTTTCAAATTATTATCAAAGAAGAAGGTTTTCAAAATATTTTTATGATTTATTTATGATTTTTAAAGGTATTTTAAAAGATAATATATTTCTAAATATTATTATTATTCCTTTAAAAAATTCAACATTATTAGAAAAGAAAAAAATTCATGTTTCTTTATGTTTATAGAATCATTTTTCAAAGGAAAAATATATTTTACTCAAGAAATGTTTTAAATGAAATTGGAAATATTTGTTTGTAAAAAATAGTTTTTGAAATTGATTTATGATATTTATATTCAAATAAATGGTAGTATCCTTTATAAATATTTTACATGACCTTTAAAAATAATTCTCTAACAAAGATGACAGAATTTGTTAAAGTTTTTGTTTTAGTGGGGACATGATCCCAAAATACTGTTACTATTCTATATAGAAAAGTTTATGTTTTGATGTAATGATATTTAGGACACCCATTTCTCTTCCATGGGTTATATAATTTTGAATCTATATTTTTTATGAATTTTACTATGATGAAATTTGTATGAGTCCTATCTCTTTTCCATAGGTAATGATATGATGAAATGTTTATGAATCCCACTTCATTTAATGGGTTTAAAATAATGGCTAAAAACAAATCTATTTTTATGGGTCATGAAATGATGACAGTTTTAGGATTTTATTATGTGATAAGTGGGACCTATATATACCTATAATTAATTAGGTAATGATTTATATCTCTTGAGATAATGTTGAGAAACAACTTGAAGGGCTTGATCCAAAATGTGAAACGAGTGTCTCTTGATCCAACATGGGAAAAATGTGTGCCCAAATCCATTATGGGGAGATGTGGATACTTCATCAACTATTGGAATATGGGGAAACTTAATGCACAATGGGAAGATGGGGAATCCCAATCCATTGTAAGTGAAGGATTGTGACTAGGGACGGAGTCATGACAGGCCCTGTAGGTGTGCTCCCCGTGAAGCTGCCTAATAAGTTTTCACTATTATCCTTGACTTCTAGGGAATTATTTATATGTGTAAACCTGATTAACATTTCACTATGTTATGTGTGGACCTGGTTTCTTATCCATAAGTTTATTCAAGTACATGATTTCTAGTTCTTAACATAATGAGTGAACTTATTTCTATTTAAACATGTTCACAATATTGTAAGATAATGCGTATTTCACAAGTCAATTTATTATTCTTATGTTTTACCCTCATGTCTTAGTCTCTTGATTTCTTTATGATACATTTTTTTATGATCTTCCAATATTTATTACATGTCTTATGTATACAATCTTTGATATGATGGGAATGATCTTCAAATGTTATTATCATGATCTTATACACTTATGTCGATGTTATAATTATATATCACCTTTATTTATCCTTACGTGGCATCTGAGATCACTCATTCTTATTTTTAATTTCCCCTTAATATGAAAAAATGTTTTAATTAGGATTACTAAATTTTAAATTGATTTATGGGAGATGTTGAAGATATTTTACCATGTTAGAATATTATGTTTTCATGTTTCTAATGATACTAAACTATTATGGTCCTTGTGCCTGAATTTTTTTAATGTGATGATTATTAATCTAAAATGATTTATTATCTGTGTATGTTAGGACTGGTTAATTATAATAATGATATTGGGGTGACCATTATAATATATATTCCATGGAAGACCTCTAGAGAGTTCAGTCATTTATGTATGGGTGGACCATCATAGATCTAGTTTCCTTCTTTTTTGACGATGAGATTGAGTATCCTTGGGCCACTATTAGAATATTAAAAACCACCTCAAGGATTCTAGTCTCTAGAGAGGAAGGTTCATTCTCTTGGATAAAAATTTTCAATTAGAGTGAAATCATTCTTTATTCTTTTGGCCGGGTGATGAGGATTAGAAACTTGATCAAAATTTGGACAAATAATGTAGAGAAAAAACATTACGAGTATGATATAAACAAAGTGGTTCCCCATTTATTCTCAGGAAACGTTGAATGGAATCATGATTATGAATATTAACAGGGGTATAAAAACAATACTTTTCATAACCATCATTCTACCCCTAGTTTGACCATATCCATATTGTTTCTAGCTTTGTGATTAGGGTTATAACTGCAATGAAAATTAGGGCCATACAATATGAATAATTACTTTTATCACATAGGAACCTTCTCGGTAGATCCTTGGTAATATTTAAGATATACCAATGTACATCATTGCTGATAATAGGGATAGGGGTGTCATCATAAACTCGTACTTTAACATACATCTACCCACATTGTTCCAATATAGTATGTGTCCTTGTTTGGATAACCACTATCAATATCTCAAAGTAATATTCATAAATAAATTATAATGGGCCTAAGAAATGTGATAATAGGGATGAAAGAAACTAGAGGGATCCAACCTTCTTTTATATCAAGTTGTATTATGGGAATATTTTACATACTTATCTACCTCTCTACTATAAGGGAGATATGTATTATTATTCTATAGATATAAAATATAGTGGTGGTTGGATGTGTCCATAGGGGTAACTTGTTTCTCTATAACCTATTTTCAGTGAGATGAATTATAGGGCTTCGTGATTTTCTTAAAACCTACACACTATGTTATGGTTATAAAAATATATCATTTATACCCAAGATTTTATACAAACTATGAAGACCCGATAACACTTACATCATCCCATATTAATTAAAAACTATATCTGAGAATAATATCAAAATAACTTCATCAAATAGTTTAGTGTATTTTGAGGTTAACAATAAAAAAATATTATTTCATATAATTATGAATATTTCTACACATATTTCACATACTAAACCACCTTATAAACAACTAATATGATATACTTATCTATATAATTTGAGTAATGGAAATCATTGAAATTGTTATGCTCAAATGATTAATATGGGAAACCTAACCTTGATTCATAAAATGGTTAGATCATAAGTATATGAGGAAACATGATAACATTAGAAATATCTTATTATAAGAATAAGGAAGAATATTATTTTTACATAATTAAATAAATAAGGAAACATAATCTTTAATGAAAATACATATACCATGGTATAAAAATTTGTAATCAAGAGATAATAATCCAAATCCCTAGATAACAACATATGACTATATCCTAAATCTTTTTAATATGCACAAGAATATGATTTCATAACACTGTGAACATAGTATAATAACAGTTATTTTGATGCATAATAATGTGATCATCTAATAATAGGAATTATTTCCAAACACATAATTGTGAACATAGCTTAACAAAAATTATGTGTATTCCCAAATCTATTACCTATTTAGTTATTAAGTTGAAACCAACTAACTAGACAGACATATAGTAATCAATCCCTCAGATATATATATATATTTTCTATAATTAATTAGTCATTCGTCATGTCATAATGAATCCACTTATGTAAAATGGGGGTTTTATAATTTTCAAATAGTATAACATAAAATGACTTCATGATATGGATCAGTTGAAAGGCAACATTTAATCTCTAAAAAATGAGTACTTTTTTAAATAATTTTGTGACTTATTCAGGATAAATTACTTGATATTATAATTTTATTTTAGTGATAAAGTGAAAATTTTATGTGAAAGGTACAATGATATTTTATTAAAAAATTCATATAATTACCAGAGAAGACAAACTGATGAGTCGCATTAAATGGGATCATTATAATGAGGGTTACTAGAAAAAACATTCAAAACACCATTTTAAAATAAATCAAACAATGGAGTTTTGAAAAAAATATTAATGAGTATAAATGTCTGTTGAAAGATAAAATATATGATCATTAAAGGATAAAAACATGTTATTTTAAAATAAAATTGACTAAACCCATATTGTAAAATGAGTAATAATTATTATTTTTTAAAATTTTAAAAAAAAAATACTAACACATATTTGGATTTCAAAATAATTAATGAGGAAATTGATACGGAGAATGAATATGGACATGTTAAAGAAAGGTATTACTCATGAGGATGATATTTATTCATGACATGTTCATTTATTTTATTTAATGTGAAATTAATCAAGGATGATGTATTTAATTAAAAATGTCACTTTTTAGAGTGTGAAATACAAGGAACCATATTAGAATGCATTGGGTTGAAATAAAGTAAAAACTATACATAATATGTTAATTTGAATCATTTTAAACAAAATAAATTATATTTTTCAAGCATTGTATTCAAGACACATGGCCTTGGGCCTTCATGCTATGTAATGGGTCTCCCTCTTCCTATACATAAAGATGTATTTTCTTTTATAATAAATTTAATCTTCAGCCCCAACTGTTAAAAAACCCATAGAAATTATATTTGAGTTAACAAACCCCCTATAAATTTGGTAAAATTTAAATAAGAACCCATTAATAGAAAAAATATGAAATTTAACTATAATTTCAATGATTGAAAATATATATTTGGGTAAAATATATCCAACGGGTGGTAAATAAACCATATAAAAGAAAATAGGTGTACTATAAACAACATTTCTGTATATAGAAAAATTATTTATATACATCATCATTAATGAAAGATTAACTATCTAAAAATGGGTTTATGATATAGAAATTCAAACCCAATAAGAGTAGAGGATATAAAATATAAAAACATTATTGGGTTAAATTTACCCAAATTATAAAAATATAGTTCAAGAAGAAGAAATAAAACACAATGAAATGATATTTAGTTAACAAATACAATTATCATTATTCAAAAAATCCACAAAAACACATTAAACATAGGTATAATAAATAAAACCATACAAATAAAATATATCAATGTAATATTCATATAAATTAATTTTATATTATTTAATTAGAATAATTAATTAATCATATATTTTTTTGTTAATGTTTTTTTATTTTTTTGATGATATAAATTTAGATTATTTTTCAAATATTTAAACCCCATCCATTTAAAGAGGTGATGAAAAATAAAATAGGTCATTTACAAGTGTATTTCTATTCATACGGTTGGAATTTTTATTTATCAATTTTTTTGGAGTTGATAAAAATATGATTATAAAATTAATATAATAACACTTCAATATGATTATGATATTGATCTAAATATGTCATAATGGTTAGAATATATTTAGTTGATTTAGAAGAATAAATAATGAAAATTTAAAAAAAAGTGATTAATATTTTTTTCCTTATTATTTAGGAAAACACCTTGATCATACCTATATTTTTTTATATGATACTATAATATCTATAACTTATGAGAATGAAATATTTTAGAGAAATTATGGAATTTTTTGGTTCATCTGAATGATTTTTTGTGGGTATAAATAAGTGGTAATAAGATAAATGGGGATACATTTTTTAAAATATTTATTATCTTATATAAAAGGAATGTTACTTATAATGTAATGTGACTGGAAAATATGAAAATAAATGAGTGGGGATTATTCATGGTTGATACACCTCTTATCCACTCATAAAGTGAAAATTGCTTGATTTTTTTTGGGTTTTCCATTAAATTTATTCTTTTATAATAATTTACATTTACCTAGGTAACTCATTTATTTCCCTCAATTATATATTTTTATTTTTAAAAAATAAAGATCAATTACTTATTAATATGGAAATTATTGTTGAAAAAACTAATTTTTTAGATTAATTAACTTTATATTTTATAAATATTTATTATAATATATTAAATTTAGTTGTCATCAAAATGTTTTAGAAAAAAATATATCATGGCTTCTAAAATGAATGAAATATGATTATAAATTAATAATAATATTTATATTTAAACAAATTTGTTTATTAAATATATATTGGGTTCAAAAGAAGGTTTCATAATGCTTCAAATCAGGATTATATGTTATGATGTCATTGGAATCATTTTATTTTTTCTAATGATATTTTGTAATCCCAAATTAAAAATAATTACTTTAATAAATTAATTAAAAAATAACCATAGTAAAATATTATCATATATAAATGAAATATTAATTTCATTTTTCACAAATTTGAATTAAAAAATTCAGAAATATAACATTCCAATGAAAAAATAAATTACAATAAAAAAAATTTCGAGGTAACATAATTTTTAAATAAATTACTATACTTTTTATTATATAATATTAAATAAAAAATAAATTATTCTTAATAAATTTGTTAATATTAATGTATAAAAATTATCATAATTTTACCATTATTTTGTTTCCTTAAATTAATAATTTATAGCGCATAAAATGTAGTTTTCATTAAAAAAATTTATCATTAAATTATTTTTTTCCAACTATATGTTGAGTAATAAAAATAAAATGGATGTTAATATATTTCTATTATAAATATTAAAATACATTAAGATAAATTATTTATATATTCAAGGGAAATTAAAAATACAAGAAAATCATTAAAATAGTTCTTTGAATAAATATTGCATTTATATTTAACAGTCATTACCAAATACCACTAGGCATAATTATTTATATCTACAACATTTATGCCTAATAATTTATTGATATTATAATATTTCTCTAAAATATATCATAAAATAATAATATTTTACACATAAAATATATATTTTATTTAAAAACATGGTGAAATGTTATATCTTTAATTCATTATTTCATTCATAAAATTTATTAATTTCTATTTGTAATATTTTACAAAAATAAAATAGATAATTATTCTTTTTAAATTTGTGTGAAATGTGAAGTAATTTATCGATATAATTTATGTAAATGAAAACATATAATGGGTCAAGGGGTTTAAAAACACCCTCATTAAATAAATTACATCATCAAAATTATAATTATCAAAATCAAAAATAATTGTACATGGTTATCCATAACATATACATAATTTAATATATAATTACAAATAAAACATTGAAATTCCATTATTTGGAAATATTAGGTATCACATATTTTTCCTTTTATCTAACTTATTTATCGATTATCAATTTTCACAACCATTAATTGTAAATATCATTTCTTAGTTTTCTTATTAGACATTAGGGTTTCTAAAAGCATACTCTTTACCACTTCATTTTCATGATTTTGATTCCAACTACACACTCAAACCAATGTGGTTATTATAATACCTAACAAAAGTGATAAAAATGATTACATGAATATGATATATAAATCCATTGACATCTTCTCTTATGACACCATCATTTTAACTTATGATAATATACAACTTCAAAATATATTTAACTCATAAGTATATGACTAATAAAAATTGTTTCACATTATTGTTATACTATTATTTTTTTGGTATATATTATCTCTAAATTATGTATATTATTTTATAAAAATGTGGACACTTCCTCTTTGAATACATTTTATTGTGAAAAGGTGGTTCTATAATTTACACCCCTATTTTATCAAGAAACTGTTTCATTTTCTGGGATGCATCATAATAGAGGAAATATTTTTCATTATATAGTTTATATACATACTTAATTAGTAGACAAAACATTTTAAAACATAGGATGAGCTTAAAAATCTCATTATGGGATATAAAAATAATGGAAACCCGTTTTTCTATTGAAAAAAAATTGATGAAATTATTCACCTATTACATAATAAAACATTAAGAATAAAAATGACACATATAATGTTGAAATTATATATAACTGATTAATGAAAAACATGGAAACATATTATCATGAATAGGAAAACCTGAAGGAATCATTATTAATATAAGAAATCCTAAAAACACTTTTTGAAAAAAAAAATTTACCAATTAAATTTTAATTAACAATTTTTATATAAAAAAATAAAAAATTTAAAAACCTTTTAAGTTATAAAAATATTATCTTAGAGAACTCTAATACTAAAATATTTTATGATATATTTATCTTCATTGAAATTTCAATTCTTATACGGCTTGTGATATCTGAAAACCCCATTCTAAATGATCAACAATATAACATATCATTATAAACTAACCATTAAATTGGTAGAGTATATCAAAATATTTAAAAAAATTATATATGGTGGTTTTTTATAATGAAAATATTTTTATATATAAGTTGTCAGTTTTTTATGACTTTTTATGCTTCAAAATATAAAATTTTCGTCATATTTATTTATTTATTTGTTTGAGTATATTATATAACTAATTTTCATTCAATATTAAATAAATTATTTTATAAAAGAAGTATCATTTTTGAAATCATAATTTCAAAATTAGTTTTGAGTAAAATTCTTAATTTTTTTTGAAATATTTGATTTTTTTCAATGAATATAAAATAATATTGATATTTATTAAAAATGGTGTTTTAATTTAATGAATTGGATACTTTTGTTGAATCCTAGTATTGAACTATTTTAAAAATCTATGTAAATATGGGTTTTCTTTAGTTTTTACTATGAGGTAATGGTTATTGAATTTTTATGGACTCAATTTCTTGAGTTGGATTTTATGATTATGTAATTCTCCCACATCAATGTAATGATTATTTAATTGATATTATGTTACAAGAAATGTTTCAATATGCATGACACATTGTTTAGAACAAGATAATGAAAATTAAATCTATGAAATACAATATAAAATTAAATTTATTGCATGGATAATGATGGTTATTTGATGTGGTAGTTTCCATTAAAAATTAAATGTAACCTACATTGAAGATTTTAATAACTTTTTTTATTGGATTTTACCAAAAATTGGTTGTCCAAACTAACCAGCTAGGCCATATCAACCATGGATTCCTGGAACAAGATAACCCACACATGGGGGCTATCCATGTCAAAATATCATGGCGAAATGGGGAATCACTGCACCTATAGGGAGTGTATGGGAACGGTGGGATGCATTAGGCCCATTGGGATGTGCTCATGTGAGATTGCATTGGTGGACATGTGAGCGTGTTCTAGTTGGAATAACTTGTGAATACCAAATGTGTAAAAGAGTTATATATATATAACTATATTGAAAAATTGAATCAAAAATGAAAAAAAAACATTATATGAGAGCTCTTGATCAATCATAAATCTAATATGGGACAAAATAATATGGCACACTGCACATCCATATTAAAAATTTATTGAAATATCACTTCCATTTGATCAAATAATTTTCAGATGTATGATCAAGTGGAGATCATATTCTACCTCCAATGTATTGTAAGGGATAACACTCATTAGATTTAGGTAAACATTATCAACCTAATCATATTGTTATAGTGTCCACATTAAATAAGTCCCCATTGACCTCATATGATCTAGTAGGCTTATATGTTCACGATATATATGATATTAATGCATATGTGAGGCATGAAAATAAATCATTGAGCTCTAATATCACTTGATGGATTTGATTACAAATGATGAGTAAAAAAATTGACAAATTAAAGATATAACTTTAATATAAAATTTATGTAGTTCTACAAGTAAGTATGAATAATGAATGAGAAAAGGATGAATATTAATCTATGTACATGAATACAGTGTGTTGTAGGTTTATATAAACCATTATGAAAAGTGATTTATAGGTATTCAGGTGGTAATATTCCATCTTATTATTTCGGAGTAATATATACATAGGATATGTTAAAAACATAATACAAAAATATTTATTCAATGATAGATGACATCCTTATATATAAATTGCTAATGATATTGGATCTTGTATATATTTTTAGTTTAAAAATATGTTGACATTTTCAATGCAAAATGATGCAGCTGTCTTCAAAATAAATCCATGTATTTTTTATTTCACATAAAAAGTTTTCTTTGTATATTTTTTGACAAGATATATTTTTAGCTAAATGAATCCATATAATTATGGTCTTATACACCTATTATTTCATTTATCTGAATGCTATTGGGAGGATTCAAGTAGGAGAAACTTAAATAGGTGGTTTAATTTAGCCATTATCAATTTGTAGTGTATTTTTGACTTTGTGAGATGTGATGATTTACATATAACAATAATATTTAAATATCATATCCATCAATGCGTAACTACCCGAGTCATTGATATATTTTACTATGTTGTTCTAGATGAGTTTTAAAGGATGATTTTATTAGCTAAAAAACCATTAATCGATGATTATGGTATGTTATTTGGAACCTATCATCAATGTCATAGGGCCGTAATAAAATATAATGATGATTTTCTAGTGTGATCTATGTGAATTAATAGAATATAGAGAGTGGATAATTTGGGTTGTGTACAATGCTTGGTAACCGAAAAATTAATTAATTTTATGAGATATCAGTTTCTGTGATACCAAATCAATTTAGAGAATATCATATGGGATTAAAGGTATCTTACTTTGAGAAAATATAATGTAAAATTGATTCAATTATAAAATAAAATTTCAATAATACAAAAAAAATTGAATTGAATATAGGATAAAAAAGATTAAGAAATACATAAATAGGTTGATTTTATGTGATTGAGTATTTTAATTACTTGAGGACCATCCGGATCACACTCTATTTTAAGATTAAGTTTCAATACTAGAGGAACTGATCAATAGTAGTTATTGTATAATACCATGAAGGAGTACACAAGTAAAGGGAATCCAATATTATTATAGAAGAACAACGTTTATGGATAATGAACTTTCTAAAATTGGATAATCATTGAATAAAAATCACTAATTAGAGTTATATAACTATATTATATTTAGGATATTTTATCTATGGTGTTTAACTAGTTATATAGACCTATGGTTGTTGTGATAAATCAATAACCACTAAGAATAACTGGTTTCTACAAGGGGTAGGACTTTATGATGAATTATGTAAATATTTTTCCCTTCGCTATCTTTTTTCTACTCCACACTATTGTGACACTATAATAAATAATTAAATTGATTAGAAGCCATAAAAATTTCAAGTTGTTGAAATAAAAAATGGAAAATTCATAATAATATGGTAACAATGATTCACCACAATCCCTCTTAGTTGAACTAGATTGCACCTTATATTATTTAGTTGTAATCAAATACGTTACACAATTGTTTTTAATAAATATTTTTAATTCTAGATTTCATTGTATGTTTGGTGTTATATAATAGTATAAAAATTACATTACTCTATAAATTAAAACAGTATATATTTATTCGAACACTTATAAAAACATGAATTAAATATAGGTAAGAAATTTGAAAAATAATATAAAAGATAAAAATAAATCACCACTATCTAAAGGTATCATATTATTATAAATATTAAATATTATTTTCATAATTATTCATCTAATGAATCTTATTCATGTTTTGATGATACTGAATCATTTAGTGATATTCATTATGAATGCAAGAAACATCTGAATTATGTTCCAGAGGAAGTGGTAAAATGAATTTAGTGTAATATTAAGGACTTGGTTTTTAGAAAAAAACCACTAATAGTATATGTTTAAGAAAAGGATAATGAATAAAGATATATTTTCTGAAATGTAATCACTATATCAGACCATGTGGAAGAAATGGATCAATCAATTATTCATATCGACGAAGACTTTCAAAGTAATTCATGCGTAAATGTTGTTATTTAAAATATTTTTATAGAATCCTTCCGTGAAATTAAAAACTATATAATGTTCCTAATAATTTCAAAAATTATCCATTGGATATAAAATAAATGACAATAAAGGATCTCAACTCGTTATTATAAAAAATGATTCATTGTATAAAGTGGATTTTGAGAAGAAAGTATGGACTGTGAGGATAGAATATAAATACCTCAATGTGATATTTCTTGAATTAGAAATCTAATTATCCATTATGGAAAAGACACATGTTGAAATTTTAAAAAATAATATGTATTTATATTCTTCCAAACATTTATATCTTTAGGATTATATATATATGGGTCATTCATAATATGTAATGAAGATATTCACATCATCTGATGATCTTTCCCTAGGTACTGTGACAAATGTGCTACAAACTAAATCTCAATATAATAATATTTCTAGATATATTGTTTCAAAAAATTTAGGTTTATATAAAAAATATATACGAATTTGGATGATGAGAAATATGGAAGATATAGACAGCCTGATTATAGTATATTTAAGAATATGTATAAGTGATGGTTACCCAAAAGGATCATAATAGTTAATGAAGAAGACCTAAATTCATTATACTAGAAATTTTAGAAAGAATAAAAATAATAAAACAATATCATGGTTTTTTTGTCAATATTTATTCGGTAAAAGATTCAAGTATTTTGTATTCGATTGTTGGCACAGTCCACTGTTTGTTTTTCCAAAATGAATCCAATTTCAAAGGGTATAAATCCAAATAAAAAGAGGCAATAATAATATACTAAAAAAATATTTCATGCCCAAAAAAATTTGAGTTTCTTAATTATATATGTGATGATTAAAATAAAATGGATAATAAGAGTGATACATGTACATTTCTAAAACAATCATGAATGTAAGGGAAGATAACATCACTTGAGAAAGAGGAGTTATATTTTAGTAAAAACCTAAATAATATTTTATATTATATTACTCATAAGAAAACTAATATTGAATGAACTCATATGAAGACATGGGGGAAATCCAAAAAAGACATCAACATTTCTAAAGTCATTTGGGTGATTTTGCTAATAGATTTATAGACATAATAAAAATTATAATGATAAAAATTAAAATATATTGTTAATGGTAAAATAATTATTTCAAAAAAATATGTCGAATTTCATTAGAGGGGGTTTAAAAATCAAAACACTTTTATTAAGAATGTTTTATTTGGAGTTGTAATGAAGATGGATTCAATAATATAATATGTATAACCAGATTACTATATCAATAATATTCCTAAAATAGAATGGTGTTTTCATCATGATTTGAATATAATTTTATTGCTGAAAGGGTAAGAACAATATCACATAATTAAATGGGTTTTTTGATAAGTTTCATGAAACCAAAGTATAAATTATATTTGAATATCAGATGTGGAAATCGGAATTATAGAGAAATTGGATGTTTTTTTTTTGGGAAAACCATGTTATCCTTGTTTTTTATATATATGAACAAGTATATCCACCTTCTATTACAATATTATTTCTGTATCATATTATTTCTTAAAATTATAAAAATTAACAGTGAAATAATTTCATAGAGAGAGAGCCTGGGAAGCATCCATTGTTTTATAATCAGGAGAATATAGATAAAGAATCCATGATCATTGAGTTATTTCTCACACGAAATTATAAAAATATATAACTGTGAATAATCTTTTTAGATTTTAATAATAATGATTCTATCGAAGAATTATCTATATATTCTTATGTGTCTACGTTAATTATTTTCATCCATGGTGAAGGTATAGAATCCGTAAAAACTAGAAAACCACTTAAATAATTCCAATTTGGGTTTTTCTAATATTATAAAATATTTAAAAACATTCTTGAAGAGATTCCACATCATGAATATGATTATGAGTGTCCCCATTGAGCGAGAGACATGTTAATAAATGAGGTGAACAAAATATTTTAACATGAGGAAAGAATTTTCTGGGAACCCTGGTAAAAATGGAATTTGGGGTATTCTAATCAGACAATCATATAATATTCTTAATTCTATTAAATGTTCATATTAGGATAGAGTTTTGGTTATAAACAAACAAGAGATAAATAGGGAGTTTCATTAATTAGACATGTAATTTTATATGGTTTTTGATATTTTTGTATGTTATATGCTTATTTTAATTGAATATACTTTTATACAACAAAAAGTTAGGAAACATGTTTTAATGATCTTGATTTTAAAGATTTGTAATTTATAGATAGTTTAGACAACCATTGTTATTTCTTTGTTGTTTTTGAATCCGGGTTATCCAATATACACATAGAGTTTATTAAATATAAAATATTAGAAAAGTGAACCATCTGATGTAGTTGGGGTTTGTCTTAGTGGTAAGAACCCCATAATACTACATGAAAAATGGGGGATCAAAACCCATTGGGCACAGGTTACTGTAGTAGTACTATAGTGGAACTGTAACATTGGCGGTACTGTTGATCGGCGGGTACTATAGTGGCAGAAGGGTACTGTAGCGGTTGCGGTACTATACTGGTACTATAGTAGCTGGGTTACTATTCATAGAATGGTATTTGGGCCAAAAAATTGGGCCTACGGGCTATGTAATAGGCTACAAGCCCACTAGGCCTTCGGGCTATGTAACGGGTCTCCCTCTACCCAGTTAAAAGAGGTCTTTGCTTTGCTTTCTTAAAAAAATGAGGCTTCGGCCCCAACATTTTAAAAAAAAGTGAACCATCTGATATCATCCCCCCATTGAAGTGGTCATAGAAAAATCATGTACGTGAAATGAAATTATTTTTCAGAATAATGATGAAACGAAATGAACCAAGCATCCATTTGAATTTAATTGTAACTAAGTTGTAGAAAATATATAAATCACATATTTAAATTTATTATGTTATAGTATATTGAAAATAAAATAGAATTGGGATACTGTTGAACCTATGTGTTTCTTTTTTATTCAATGATGTGTTAATATTTGTTTTTCCAGTTGTGATAAATCGATGATGACTGGAGTATTATTTTGGGTTTACATTATGGAATTTAATTTCATTTTATAAAACTATCCTTTATAAATTTTATGATTATTTAAGTAATCTAATGTTCCAAGAAATGTCTCAATATGGATGAAACGTTGTTTTACAAAACATCAATAATGGGTATTTTTTGAAGACTATTCCAAAAGAAATTGATTTCGTAGAGAATGGTGAGAAGTTGGTCTAGTAATTTCTTTTGAGAGTTATATATAATTTATGTTAAGCATATGATTAATTATTTTCATTGTATTACACTAAATATATTTCCATCCAATAAACATAGTAGGGAATCTCAATCATGCAATGTGGGTGAAATCTCAACTACACATGGGTTTCATCCATGAATATCCTACATGGAAATAGGGGGAAGTAAAATTCCTAGAGGGAGAATTGGGTAATGGTGGGTTGTATTAATCCCATAGGGACACAGACAGGTGATAGCATGCATGTGTCCCAATATGGCTAGGCAAATCTTGTGAAGCCCAAGTGTGTGTATGTGATATGGCTAATAAACACTATTACCAACTCAATGATTATAAGGAATGTGAAAAATACTTGATAGAACATGAACATGAGAAATGTCAAGGTGGGATAGTGATGAGAAACAAAATAATCATCTATATTAAAAATATATTGATATTTTAAAGAAAAAAAATCGAATTGATGGGATCCTTTGATCATGTGAGGATCATCTTATACCTCCATCCTTATCATAAGGAATATATAGATAGGGTTATTTAATCCATGTCTTTTCTTTGAAACTGAAGTCGCATCCACATTAAAGAAGGCACTCATTAAATTCTATGATCTTATATAGTTGTATGAATATTTCGTATATGGTCTGTATGCATTAGTAATGTAGTAACCAAAAACATCAATTTGTGATATCGACTGATGAAAGTAAGTTTTTCACATGACTAATAATCTTTAAAATTGAACATGTATTATCTAAATAATTTATTCATTCACATCCAATTTCAAAAAATACATTTAATGAGAAAAAAATTATGAACAATTTTTATGAAACTTTTGAAGTGCGTTATTTATTTAATATGTTATGAAAATACAATTATAGGTATTTGGGTGTTAATATACCATGGGATGGTATATGATTATCAAATAAAGAAGATATGTTCCACATGTATTCCAAAGTAACACGACTATATAAACAAGATCCCCATATTGAATAACATGTTGATAATGAATCAAATGTCTATTTTTAATTCCAAATGATACAGTCATTTTAATTATTTAATGGAATATCTATTTTCAGAATAATATCACATAGCTAGTTTACTCACACACCCATTTTGTTACATATCCATTTTACATAATGAGTAGACATAAAAAAATGAACATATGCAGCCATTTTTCTACATAACTACTATTTCATGTAGTAAACTGTTTAATAGAGGAATCACATTGTCAAATCCTCAAGATAAGGCCTCTTGTGTCCATTTCTAATTTTTAATATATTTTTGACATTGTGTGAAGTGAAGATTTTCAAATACCCAAGACATTTAAATATTGAATGAATAAATTTTTAAATACTAAAGTCATTGGGAAAATTAATTGAGTGGTTTCCAACTCTTTTTAAAAGATTGTTTTATTTAAATTTAAAAATAAATTTTGATTGATGATGTACACATGACAATTTACACACACCATGGATATCATAGGTAGTTAATAAATTATAATATATATTATGGAGCATGATATCTATGAATCAATAGATCAGAGAGAGTATAGATCGTTGGGTGTGTTCCCAATATGGTAACAATAATGGATTAATTTTCTGAGAGTGTAGTTTTCTAAAAAAACTTTTGGATAATATTAGTTTGAAATGATGATATTCATATTCGGGAAAATATATATAGATCTTGTGTCCATTTTGAATGAATAAATTGGGAAGCCTAATACATTTGCGTATTAAAGATGGAAGGAGTAAAAAGGGTATGAAAAATACTTCATGATGGTGATTTATTACGATTGGGTATTTTTTTAACTTGAGGAGCATCCAGGTCATAATATATTTTAAGAGTTATGTGTAGGACCACTGGAAATGATCATTATTAACCTTTTGATGATTTAAAAGTACATAAGTAAATGGAATAAAAAAAAATTCATAAGAAGGCCATTTTTATTTTATGATACATTTATCGTTGGATCATCTATAAATAATAAGTGTCAAGATGGGATGATTAAACATTTTTTGGAAAAGATATTTCATTGGGGTTGTCTAACTAGTTGTAATCAGTTGTGGATATAGTGAGGAATCCATAACCATAGGGAATATGCGGTTATAGTAAAATTTTAACCATTATGCTAATCCTTGACAAAAACTATATGATAGTTTATCTTAGTTATTACTCCATTGGAACGTTAGGTTTGTAGAAATAATTGAGTAGTTAAATAACATCAACCGGTTTAATAGGTTGAATTTCAAATGAAAAACTTCATAATGAGTTGGTACCCCCAATTTACTCCCCACCTCCCAGTGGCACAAGATCAGTCCTTGGTAACTAATAAATTAATTATTAATGAAAATTATTTAAAATAAAATAAACTATTTTAAATTAAGAATAAACTAATTAAGGTGATTGTAATAAATTTTATGTAGGATTTTTTTAATAAAACAATTTACACTTATGGGGGAAAATTCTAGAAAAAATCTTTTTCATCATATTTTTAATGAGTAATTTTAAATTAAATTCTTCCACATATATGAATTTATATTCAAAAACTTATTTCCATATTTTTATTTTGAATTATGATTAATATATATTATGTTGAAATTCATTTTTTTCGTAAGGGATAGTAAAAACTGCATCATCCTTGACCCTAGTAACCTGGAGCTGATGTCTACATTAACATATTGGCATAATATACAATAAATCAAATCCAGAAAGATCAAATAATTTAGTATACATTTTAATCTAGATATATAAATTAAGTTCAAAAAAATTTAAAAACATACAATACACAAATTAGTTTCCTTTATAAATCTGTTACACCCCTTAGTGTATCCCTACATATTAAACAAAAATCCCTTCTTGTTATACTAGGGAATATAAAACATAATAAAAAGGTGATATTAGATGCTTGGAAAGGGTCAAAGTACAATGGAATTTAGGAATAAATAAATCATAATCAATATGTAATGATAAGTAACTAAAATGCATTCCATTTATTTAATCACATGGGTTTAATATGATAGGAATTAATGATGATCAAATAATACAGTAAAAATAATAAAATAAAAATGAAAATTAACATTGGATATTCTAATTAATTTAATAATTCACATTGAATATCAATAATTTAATTTATAATGATGGAATTCATAATGGTGAACATCCTAAAAATAATATCAAGTCATTATTCTCAAGAATTATTTCCATTAAGTCCCATATCCAAGTCATCTTACATAAATCATTAAACCCCGCAGCAAATAACATATCTAATTTGACTCATGATACCTATTGATCAATCAACTGGATATGTAATTATATCCCCTTATAATATAGTACTTCCAATACAATACTCATATAAATGTGGTGAAACATAATCATCATAAACATTTATATTAAAATTTCATATACAAAATGGTAATTGAAACCCAAATAAATATACATAATCAGAAACCATCTAGAGTAATATGGTGAATGATTATATAATTGTCCTTTGATATTATAACCAATCATAAACCATGTGGAGAAATACCAAGTATGTTATCAACAAAAGATATCATCAGTGGAACATATATATAATAAATGGTTGATGTTGTTAATAAATATAAATACCATAATATATTAATTAAATGTTTATTTGATGAAAATATCCTTTTCAATTTGAAAATAACCATTTAAAAAAATATCTGCAAAAATATTAAGAACAATTTTTTTAATAAAATAACAACTAAAAACATATAAAATAAGTTTAAATCATTTATTGGTAATGATGGTGGAAAAATATGTTCATTATTTACATGTTAAAACAAATATTTTCTTACCATTTTTTGTAAAATAAAAATATGAGTTGTTTTAAAAAACACCCATATTACATTTAAAACATTTTAATAAAAGATAAAATTGGTCAAAATGTATTATATAAGTCATTTGGAAATGATTAAAGAAAATTGAGAATTTTTTTAGAATATATGGAGATTAAAGAAATATTATTTTCGATCAAAGAGATAAATAAATATGGATTTTATTAAATAAAATTCAATAATTTAAATTATAATGGTCTGTAAAATGTATTATTTATTGGAAAATATTTATTAAATAACTAGATTAAAAAAAATAATTATTGAGTTTAATAGGGAAATATCCATGAATTATACCAAGGGAGACATAAAAAATCATGAATAGTTATGAGATTGTAAAAGTAACCCTTACTACATCGGTAATATTGAATCATAAGACACATAAAATAAATTGCTTAAAATAAAAATTTAAATATCATGAATAGAAATAGAATCATGATATATCATACCATAAGGTGTAGTATATAAAACTCCCAAATGAATAAGGGGAAATAACTATATTATATATTTATTTAAATGAATTTATATCATTCCACACATATCACATATATTCATTAAACTTATCCATATAATCTTCCATATGGAGAGTATATGAAAAATGAATCACATTGCATTTTCAGGTTGTAGTCCACAGTACACATGAGAGATCTTATCATATTTTAAATGAAGTATAATATAAGAAGGTATATGTTAACTTATATTTATAGAATTACAATTATACAATAAATATTATTTATATCTTAAAAACCCATCAATATATACATCATTGAGGTATGTGTTAATGGAAAATAAGTTACCTTAGTCCACTAGGCATTAGTTCTTCAAACACACAATTAATAATTTTGTGTCAATTTAATGGAAGTGAAATTAAATAAATATTATGATATTAAAATAATAATATGTCAATATAGGTAGGATTGTAATGGTATTTTATTGTAATTATTAATTAATAACTTATATTTGTTATATAATAAATAAAATGAAAGAGTTTAGTGAAGACATTAACATTCTCTTAGAGAAATTTCTATTAGATATTTTTTTACGGTCCTTCTAGATAGACTTTTTGGAATATTAAAAGCTCTAAAGTGTGAATAATGATGTTTGTAAGGGAATTTGGTAGGGTTTTTTCGACCTAATGTCTTGAGAGTTTTGAATAAGTGAGGGGTTGGAGTCCCCTGTTATAAGCTGGTAAAGGGGGTCATCTTGGAAAATAAAATGAAATTTCCTAAAAGGAATAAACAATGATAATGTAATTCACTTATCAAAGTATTCAAAATTACTATAGAATTAATCATGGGAATGTATATGTCAAAAATATTCTATATAATAATATTTTAAAATATTTTTGATCATTTTAAAACCTTATATTTTTAGTTTACCCCTTGTAAATCCATTTTAATTTTAACTGAGGTAATTAGTTTTTTATTATTTTTATTAGTCATTATCGACAAAAAATAATTTTATCATATATGATAATATAAATTATTATTTTTCTAAATACATAATCAATTTTTCTAAATTCAATTAATTGTATTTGAAAAATTCTATTTAAAAATAACATTACAAATGCGATGAAAAATAGTGATTTCATAAGTAAAATGTTCGAATGATTTAAATGTTTTAATATCATAATTCAATATGATGTGGATTTCAAGGAAATAAATTACTAAAATTTTAATATAGTTGAAAATATTTTACTTAAAAAAATTCAATCATTATTAATCATTGTATATAAATTTAAAATTTGTTTTTAATTAAAAGCATTATTTTTCACTACTCATCGAAACATGAAAATGTTTATCAAAATCCTAAAAATTACCCCAAATGTAATTTTTATATGATTCTTTCAAAAATAAATTTAATTATTTATAATAAATTATTTAAAATTTCTAAAAATTAATTATATCAAATGGGCATAAAATGTGATTATTCCATTTTCATTGAAAATTATATTTTTCAAAGAAAATTTCATTTATATGAAAATAATATTTATTTTCATTATTATAAATATATTTCAAATTAATTAATTTCATACTTATGTAATCCATATTATTTTAATAATTTAGTTACTACTATTCATATTTTTCAACTTAATTTCTAGGTTAGAAATGTCATGATTAAATAATAATATATAAATAGTTTAATGCATTATTTTAACTCGTTGTTTCATGCATTTTATGCTATCCAAGAGAATTAATTTATTTAAAAATATATATATCATAATTTCTCTGGGTGTTATATTCTCTTCTAATATGTCGTTTGTGTGTCATAGAGGTTATTGAACATCATGTCCCACTTTTAAAATATTATGGTGTTACATTCTTCTAACTCAAATAAATTATGTACTCATAACTCAATCTCGATATTGATAATCAAGGGGTTTTAATGTGATAATTCACCTCTTTATATACAACATTGATAGAGGGTTAAATAAATCATCAAAATTTAAAGATAGAATATAGAGTATGATGTTTATCTAGAATAACATAGAACTAGGTTTCCAAGTAGGATGACATAATTGGGAAGTAAAGAAATGGAAATAAAAAAATGAATAAATAATTAGGGAGAAATATAGAGATAATTGATCACCAGAAAGATAATTATTTAAGTAATGTTAATAACCTCAAAACCAAAAATCTAGGTTGAGTTAAATGACTATTGATTCATCCAATATGAAGTCAAAAGAAAAAATATTTATTTTAATTTCCCTTACCTAATGTTGAAGAATTATTTTAGTATCTATAAATATAACAAAAAATATAATTTCATGACATCGATTAATTTTAAAAATACAATTTCATCCTTTAGAGGTTCTTCGATAAATTTTCACTTTATCTCTTACTCCACAAAATGAATATCCAAAAAAATAAATGTTTTATTCCTGAATAACATTTAATAGATCATTAGATTAACAATTTATTCCTATTATCTCAGTATAAATTTGAAAACCAAAATACATATAAAAAATAATGAAATTACACCCAATGCTTCACTTTATCCATTACATACATATACTACCTTAATACTCATCCTAAATATTCCTGAAATAATTTAGATTGAAGGTCACTAAATCAACATTATATTCCCCATACAGCATAATGGGGATCTTTATGTCACATTACATAAATATGAATATTATGATCTCTATAAAACATTAATCAAAATAAGTACTCTTATTTAAATAAAATCTCATGAAGGAAAATATATTCCAAAAATTAATATTTTTATTAAAATCCATCATTGATTACATAAACCATAAACCCTCCAACCAATTTATTATTTACCAATACTATCCCATAAACATCTCTTTTTCATTTTTATCTTAACATCAGGCATATAGTATAGAATTTCATCGCTTAATAATGTATTTTCAAAATAGATCAACTTGTCATTGAATCAATTTTCGTAGTCATCTGTACCATTTAACATACACTCTCAAAACAATTATGAAATAGTGTTATAATATAATCATTATACATTTCATGATTATTATAACTAGAATATCATTGATAAAATTGGAAAATTACATATTTTATGAATCTTAACATATGAAAATTAATCATTCCACTTTTTGTATAGTATTAGTATAATAATGACCTTGATATATTATCTTATTTTGAGGTATATTCCCCTTATTATTGTGGAATTAATTTATGTATTTCCTTATATACATAGAGTTGAATCATTGTACAATAGTTTATACATTTTTATACTTGAAATCATGTGAATTGAGTCATTTTTCTCCACACTTGTTGAAAAAACCCATTCACTTAGAGCGAGTACTAGGGTTTTTCATTCAATAATCATCACATGGGGAATCATTCATATTTCTATTCTTCCCTAAATCCGGTTTTTCACTACCATACACGTTTCCTCTTGGTTTGCTTCGAATCTAAAACAGTTATTGAATTATTTCCCAATTTTGATTTCACATGAAACTATATCCTAACTAGATAAGAATTTTTTCTATTTTATTTCAATTCAAAATATTAAAATAATCCCCAAAAATGAATTATCATTCTTACTCTTTGGATTACATTTATAGAAACAGTTCACATTCCTTTCTCTATGTGAAATTTATAAACAATGGAATAAACTATATTATATCATATTATTATGAAACCTAATGCATAATACTAAAAATAAGGATATAAATAACATAAATTTAAAAAAAACACATGCGTAGCTAATATCATAATGATGAAAAAAGTTTTCTTTTGGAAACATTTCATATCATGAATATACATTCAAATGATTCATATTGGATTGTAAAGAAAATTTTATTTATCCAAATTATATACCCTAATAGTATCATACCAGATGTGGATTAAGACATTTTTTCATGAAAAAAGTGGTAATCAGGTCCTTCCCAATGATCCCTCTTCAGAGTTATTACCACTAGGAAAATCTATTCCAGAAACATGTCTAATTGTTGTATCCAAATATGGGTGAATTTATATGAAAAAACACATAATCACTTATATTACAAAACATTATGAGTATATTCTATAGTTAAACTCAATTACTATAATATTATTAGGATTTTATAGATACAACAGCATAACATAAATTTATATTACTTCGTTTTTTATGAATATTCATCATGTTAAAAAATTTAATTCTTGAGGACCATAAAGTTCAATGTATCTAGAAACATGGAGACATAATATTATATCTTGTTGAAAGATCTCCTGAAATCCCTTAATGATATTATTTTTTTATACTCATACATAAAAAACATATTCATGTCCTATAGATATGAAATAGAAGAAAGGGTGAGCTCATATGCTCAACTAGTGGATCAGCAGGTTCCATTATTATATGGTGTAGAAGACCCTCTTCTCCCACTCTGATTGTGTTTAGATCTTCCATAAAAAAAAATTTGTCCCAGGTTTTACTTGATCCTCTTTTGATGACACAACTTTTTATAAGCTCAGAACTGCATTGGGGATTAAGGAAAATTTTTATGATAGTGGAAAGGTCTTCCGCACTAGCGGAGAAGTCCTTAAGTAAGATCTGGAATAACTAATTCCTGTTACTGGACACTTCACTTCCTACTGATCCATCTAATGATCTCATAATGGAACATTCTACTCTCAAAATTCGAACCTTCTAATAATCTATAAGAAACTATTTGTCAAACACTAGAGTCATCATCCAGGCCCCCCTCATCTATGAGAGCCTAAGACACCACCTCAAAAAAATTATTTAACAGAAAGAGGTTAATTTTGGACATAATATCACTCTTTAGTATGTCTTGAAAGAATATCTCCAAATATATAACATATTTTTCCAATGTTTGAACAAATTGTTTTAATTATATAAATAGTCTAGAATAATCCATCACAAACATAATCCCTTGAGTCAGCAACATGAACTCAACATGTCTCTCCCTCCATAACATCTCTAAATATATGTTCTCTAAGAACATCTCCAAGAAGTCCTTCCATAACATAACTTCAGTCTATACAATACTCACATTATCATCCCACTAGTTTTTCATTGATCCTCATATAATTTATGTAGATAGTTGACTATGTTATTCGAGGGAGTCCTTATGTGTTCATGTATAGTCAGGAAAGACTTGATTCAGAACACATCTCGCTTGGGTCCAACCTCACCAGTAAAAGTCAGATAGTGTTATGAATAAAACACCCTCATCAAATCAGACATGATTTTCAAAACCCATTCTAGGACTCTTTCCATAAACTGCATGAAGCAAGATAAGTTTCCCTGGAACATCTCCATTATTTCCTCAATGGATACTATCGGTGCCTCAGTTCCCACAGTTAGTTGAGCATCTATAGCAATATCCTCCTATCATCCACTCAAAATGCATCATCAGGGATGAATTACTTTATAATTCCAAAAACCTGAATTTTGACTCAAAAAAATTATTACATTTATATAAGAGGGAAACACAATAATTAATAACAAGTATTTCCACCAAACCTCACCAAGAGGTCAAAAATGAGGTTCTATTACTACCCTAAATCATTCTATACCTTGGACTACGTTAACTATGGTAAATACATTTCGTTGTTCAATTTTCTCATTTAGACGACTAATTATTCTTATTTTTAATCATTTTAACAACTTCCAATTTCATTTTAGGCTCTATTTTTCAACTCAATTTCACAAAAAATGAAAATAGTTCAAATTTAACTAAATATAAAAACCAATTTTCCCATGCGTAACTAAAATTATAAATGTCACAAAATAATGTCAAGTTCTTTGAATGATACATGAAACTAAAATTTCAGGCCAAACTGGGCTATGTGTCAATTTCTCAATAATATTCAGTAACAAAACTTAAATCAGAAAACATGAGTTTCACTCTAGGTGAAATAATATTCAACTTTAACAACAAAAAACAATAACAACAATCCCTCAATGTATACTTGGGTTTCCCCCCATACATGGGTTTCAGCACCCATGCACCAGCTCAAAACTTACACCCAACTCTTCCAAGTCCCATGTATACATTTTCCCTAATGTTGTATAAAATAAAAACAAAAAACATTTCTCATTCCAATTTGTAATGTCCATGAACAGGTTCCATGCAAGGATGCCCCGATTCGGTCAATTACATTGCCTCTGGCGCGCCTACCCATATGAAAAAAATTTTCAACTACTAGTGAGAGATTGATAAGTAAACCTTGGGGAGAACATACCCTCTTTTTCTAGATAAATATAGAAAAAATAATAATAAACCTTGAAATAACATATAATAATAAACAATACCAATATCTCAATTCAATTGAAGTAGAAAAGATAATATCCTACTAAAACAAAATACATTACATGACAATGTACGTATCATTTGTACAAAATCAAAACTCAAAATATAACATTGATGAGCCCCAAAGGGGTCCCAAACCATGTTTGGTTCCCTCAACCATGTTTCACCCCAAGTCATTCATCTAACACTCGGCCTATTCTTGTAACCTATCCTACATCCATGAAATATATTTAGGTACTAACCAGGGAGCCTGGATATGGTGTGAATAAATCAAAGTATACTACCACTAATAGTGTATGAAACAAATCTAGTCACTAAAAATTGAATGCAGTTGTATAAAAATATTAAGTACAATTTATTTGTAAACTATTATCACATAATAAAATTCTATTTATTTAACCACATATACTCTCGGGTTCCCATGGATACCCAATCCTCAATACCTTCTTTATCCCATAGAAGATTATGAAACATATCACAATATCAATTCATTTAATAAATGGTCTTTAATAATAGATTAAATTTTAACTTATAATGGATATTGTTTGAATCATGGTTCAATTCCACTATCATAACCGTAGATCATCAAGTCTAATTCTAGTGATCATTTGGAGCATCATTCCATGTATTACACATAATTTGTATTTGGATCTTTATTCCCATTATAATACATCATCAGTATTTGGAGGCTAAATCCATGTCCAATATAATATACATGAATGCCTTTGGTTTATAACTCCATGTCTAGAACCCCACGGGTATTTGGAGTGTCATTTTATGTCCGAAACCCAATTTTCTAAATCAATTACTTATATTACATGTATCACATATCTCACGTTAATTAATTATAAAACTAATTAACAACATAAAATATATTAATCAATTAAACATTTAAATAAACATGTCAGTATCTTACATGAATTCATAAATTAATTGGTCTCATCAATTTCATTACATAATTTAAAAATTTATTACCCTCTATAATTTAATTTATTTATTCTACAATTAATTAACTAGATCTGAAATCACAAATAATATCATTATTAATTCTTGAATTAATTTTTCCTAGTAATCAATCTCAACATTCCAATAATAAATTCAATAATTAATGATTCATAATTTAAAGTTAAAAAATTTGACAATTAATTCATAACATAATTATCCCCAATTTCACAATTTCAATTATTGAACTAAATATCAATATTACTCAATTAATTTATTGAACACATTAATTAATTAAATGAAATATTTTAAATTACCAAATTAATATGTGAAATTATATATCCACATACAAATAATTGATAACAAGAATATGGTATTTGAATAATAAACCACCTACCTTGATTTGTCGATGAATAATTGCCTAATGGAATTCCCCAAAATTGAGCCTCACCACGATGTAGATCAGGATCTGGATGTAAAAAACCTTAATCAATATTATAAAATCAATATCTTATAAATATTGATATAGATATTGAATCATAGTTCTATATCTCACCATATATATTAGATGTAACCGAAACAGTGGATTACTATCTACAAAGAAAATGAAAAGAATGGGAGAAAAATACAAAAATTACTGGGATTGGATTCTCTTACTATGATATGAGTAAATATTCGATCTGGGTATTGATTCATGAGTAAAAGAGGTTTTAAAGGATTTTAAATATTCTGGTGATCTCTAAAATTATGAAATACCGCCTAGGGTTAAATAGGGTTGATTTGGTATTAATGAGGGGGTTCAAAAAAAATTAGAATTAATTATCAGGAATAACTAATTCATGTTCATGGTTAGCTGGGTAGGGGAAAAGGTTTACCTAATCATTCACCTATTTTATATAGGATCAAGGATTTTCCTTTTATGGTGTGTGGTTTTCCAAACAATGATCCAAACATAAAAATCCCCTCTATCTTTTTTCATTCCTTTAGCTATGTTGGGGTGCACATTGTTCACTAACCGTGCACCATTTGGGCACAAACTGTTTTCATTAATTTTTCTCAAAATTCAACCAAAGCACACCCCATTTCATAAAAAAACAAAAATACACTCAAATAAGAATATAGGAGTGCATCAAAAAGGGTCTAAGAATATTCTATAAAATGTAGTAATCTTATAGGAATAATACATGGAATTGAGGAATACATAAAATCATATAAAATCATATGATAATAATATGTACCAAGACCTTTTTAATATGTTAGGATTGGTTTAATCACTCATATACATGCTTCAGACTTGGGATGCCCTCCCGTATGCCCAATTGTTTCGGCTATTTTTAGATTTAGATGACATGAGATGTATCCTATTTTTTGGGGATTGGGATTTACTCTAATGTACCCTCTTATTTCAGAATTGGATTCCCTCCATTGTACCCTCTTGTTTTGTGGTTGGGATTCCCTACCATGTATCCTCTTGTTTCGAGTATGGGATGCCCTCATATGTATCCTTATTTTACGAATTGGGATTATATGTTTTGTAACATTTTATCTCATTAAACGTTTATCATTAACTAATTCGTTGAAAGGAGATATAGTTCCCAACAATCTCATAATGAAATCATACATTCATGTG
This sequence comes from Viscum album, assembly GCA_963277665.1. Lineage (NCBI taxonomy): Eukaryota > Viridiplantae > Streptophyta > Magnoliopsida > Santalales > Viscaceae > Viscum > Viscum album. Next base: position 180,728 of record CAUJRU010000082.1, on the reverse strand, counting down.
ACATAAGAAAACCAAACATTCCTCATATCACAACATGTGAAATTAGATTTTTTTCATAAACACAATATCATAAACCATGAAATTAAATGGAAATTATGAAAATTTAATCATATCATAACTTTTGAATAAGATATAGGTTTCATGATTATTTCATCATAGAATAAAAAGTAAAAAAACTGGTTTCATAAACATTTTATCATGGTATAACCCATATAAGATAAACGCATTTCATATAAAACTTATCATATTCACATGAACCATTATATTAAAGAATTATAATGGTGTCCATGAATTATAACTAGTAATTAACAACATATATCAAAGTATTTTACCTTATATGGGGAAGGATTTTGAATGACAACATAAAGCATTTCTTAAGGAAAATAACATTTCTTTCAAAATCAATTTTTAAAACATAAATCTTTCTCGAAATCATTTTCCTTGAAAACCCGCTTAAAAACATATAATGTAATGTTTTCAAAAACATTTAAACCATTTCAAATGAAAATAAATTTTCCTCTTTAAAAACTCTTTTTAAATATTAAATCATTTTTAAACCCTTCCTCTTAGAAAATAACCATGGAAACTTATAAAAAATAATTAGAAATAATTTAAAATGAATTTTAAACATAATTTTTTTAAAATCGATTTTTTTACAACTATTTAAAATAATTAATTCATTGAATAATATAAAAAATATTCAAAAATAACCTTGTAAACATTAAAATAATGCATTTTAGAAATGAAGGTCTTAGTGGTGAGTATAATAGAACAAGCTAAACATTCATTTTGCACTATAAAATTTAAATAAAAGTGTCTTAATTAGAGAAAAATGATATTCCTTGAAAACCCATATTTATTTAAAATGTAAAATGTGGGTGGAATTTTTTTTACACAATATATTAAAACATTTTTTAAAATAGAATTAGAAAACATGGTTTTTTGAATAAATTAAATCTCCAAATGAAATGAGAAACAAAGTAGGATTTTCCTAAAACACTTTCTTAATTATATTAAGTAAAAAGGCATGTTAAAAAGGAAAAAATACATGTAGATATCATTAATAACCATAGGAGAATAAAATTCCTCTGATTTATCGAGAAATGGGTCATATTATTTTGTTAATGGAATCCTAATCATAAACAATCTAAATAAATGATGAGATTATTGAAATAAACTATTACGACTTTGGTAACATTGAATCATAATCCTATGTAAATAATAATGTTACGTGAATCATAAAATATCATAAAATTATGCATATTTATGATATAAAATGTCAATATAAAGTATTTATACATTTTAAAAGAATATAGGCTCATAATAAGGCATGTGTCTCCAAGAAGGAAAATTGTGACAAAATTACTTTATTGATTTGGTAACATTTAATGTGTAATCACCATTGAAGAGATATAAAAAAATTTATATTTAAATTCAAGTAAATTTAAGTATAAAAATCATTTAATTTTTAACGTATATAATATAAACCAAAAAATGAAATGGGTGGTGAAAAATGCATAACTCTAACAAAAATAAAATTTAGACGGGAAAACTCATACCTTATGTATTGAATTTCTTCATACCCAATCAAACCTACTGTAAAATACATATACGTTTATTATAAATATTCCATCGAAACATGTTATTATATATTATAACATATATTATATTTTATGACTTGATATTACTGACATATTATTGATTCCATGTTAATGTTATGTTTCATGTATAAAGCGTTTTGTTCTTCGTATATGTCTTGACTTGTTATTATTTATCCTCTTACATATATCATAATTTTATTATTTATATAATGTAGAAAATTATACAAATATAAAATATATTCATTATATAATAATCTATAAAAAATATAAATATGAAATGGAATACACTATTATTGGAGATGATAGGTCGTATGTATGCATGAATATGGTTTCTATTTTCTTGTCATGTTAAATGAATGAAAGTAAATGACATATGTATATATATTTATACATGTATCGAATCTCATTTTAGTATAATTATTATTTTATAATATCAAACGTTTTTACTAAACCCATCATTAATTATAACACCCCAAGCCCACAATTCCGGAATCAGTGCTTAAAAAAATTGTGTATTTTCTTTATAAAAAATAAACAAAATAGTTACTAAATAGATAACACAAATGAGGAACTTTTACTGGTCTAGGTTTTGGAGTATTAGACAACATCTTTATTTATTAGAGTTTACACAAAAATGCAACATATGCCTACTAGGACACCACACACTCTAACTCCAAATGAAAAGCTGTCTAAAATAGAACCTCTAAGATACCTGTGAAAAATCATTTTAAAACAAAGGGTGATAATTCAATTGTAAAGTAAGGTGTTTTGAAATAATTTAAAAACTATTTAGAAAATAAATAATAGAAAATAACTTTGATAAATTCATTTAAATTATTTTGATAATACCGTAAAATACTTTTAGAAAATAGATTGAAAAATAATATTGAAATTAGTTTTGTCCAAAAAATACTTTAATATTTTAAAAATACAAATTCTAAAATTCTTTTAAAAATAATCCAGATTTTATGAAAATTATTCCAAGCATTCTTTTTGAATATAAATATATATAATTGGTATTTATTACTTCTAAAACATGAAAAAATTATTAACACAAACACACAGAAAGAGATATATATATATACTTTTATAAGAACATATTTTCTAGATGGTAAATAATAAAATTCTTGTCGACTTGTCTTTGCATAATATGAGAGAAATTAATATTCATATTTATAATTAATGATACATTATTTTAGAATCATATTTTAAACAGAATTTTTTAGTCATAAAATAAGCATATATATTATTTATACAAGATACATAAATATTCTTCAAACAACATATATATATATATATATATATATCTGCGATTAATATAACTGATTCATATAGTATAAATGCATGAGAATTCATTGATTAAAATGATGTCTATATCTTATAATATAAATTCATGAATGAAAATTTAATATGATGGATTTTATTTTTTTTAAAGTAACTATAAACCATAAAACATAACTATAATCCCATATAAATGTTCATAAAATAAATTTGGACACTATTTTTATCGAAATTTGACCCTTGAAATACACATATTTTTATTTTTAAAATTATCACTCGAAATTAGGAATTGAAAATAAAATTTTAAAATAGATAATCATTTCCATACTTAAATTATAAATCTAATTATTTATAAATATAAAACAACAATAAATGAAAATAAATAATAATATGTTAAACTTTCTTAAAATTTTAAAATGATATAATTATATTAAACCCTTTCTAATTTAGAAATAAAATTGAAAATAGTAAAATGCATAATTTTTTATAAAAAACACACTTAATAAATTAATTTTAACAAAATTAACATACTAAACAAGTATAATTGTTAAAATAAAATTATGTTAGCTAAATTTTCTTATATAAAACTAAAATCCCTTAAGAAAATAAAATATAAAGTTAATGTATTTGAAAACCATTAATCTCTTACTTATTTCCAGAATGAATATTCATCTTCATAGTAGAAAGTTATCTCTATAACTATCATCTTCTCGGTCTCACATATTATCTGAAGTAGGAAACTTAAAAGATTAATGTGAAGGGATATATCCCTTTTACTTATTTAAAAAGTATTTTTCTCAAAAACTGTTAATATTTCTCGTATAAGCATGTAGGGATGTAAAGGCTTTATATAGATATCTTGGAAGCTATAAAAATATTTTTATATTATAATAAAAATATTAATGCATGTTTGTAATTATAGATTCTGATATCTACTGTGTATCATGTTATTTGGTCCAAAACAAAACTAAAACTATGCATTCAAATCTCACCCAAATAAAAACATAGTTTCCATAAATATTTTCCAAACCAAATTCTCACAAACACTGAGTACTAAGAATAAAAAATTAATTACATGCATTTTTTAAAAATAGAAATTTTTGAAAAGTGGTTCAGTTCATTGAATGGAACACAAAGAAAACTATTGAATTGAAAACATATTGAATAAAATAAAACAATAGAACATTTTATAGGCCTATTTTAAGATCATTCTGATATACCTAAATTGGATAAACAAGAACTACTTGTAAAACTGGATTCCACTAGGAAAATCTCCAAAACTCATAGGTCGCATTCCCTAAAATGAGTTTGAAGCACATTTGCGGTCAAGATATGGTCAGTGATGCTCAGTGACACATGATCTGGACTCAAACCAATGCCCTACGATCATCAAAGAATGATTTATCCACGCTCGACCGTCCTCCTCGCATGGAGATTGTGCTCGGACATACATCAGCCTTGACCTATTTTAAAAATGAATCCATAGATATCGATCTTCTCATACTTCTTCTCCTACGAAATTTTCTGAAGAAACCCACCACTCCCATATTTGCTCGGACACCCGAAATGGAAGAACCCCCTGCTCAGACATCCTATTCAAAAACCCTAGAAACAGATTTATCTATATCATTTCATTTTATTTATTATTAATATTATTATTTTTAATAATACGTATATATATTTTATATTTCAATAAATATTTTATATATTTTTTATTTAAAATTTGTAATTATTAAAAGGATATACTTCAAAATTAATACTTATAATTTAAGATTACAATTATTTTAAAATTTCAGTTAAATAAATTATAATTTTGAATGGTAATGAAATATATATATTGAACATAATAATTATTTTCCTAAAATTATTCATTATTAAATATCATTTCAAATAAAAGAATACATTTTTTTAAAATAATCATGTATAATTTAAACTATTAATTTATTACCATATTTTTTAAATACTAAATATTATATTGTTTTTCACAAAATAAAATTATTATTATATTAATATTTCAATTATATTAAAATAAAATAGTACATCTCAAAATAATATTTCATGAACATTGATTTAATAAACCTTCATGTTATATTATTTATATTCCAATTTATAAAGTGTCTAAAAATAATTATAAAAACGATTTTATTAAAAAAATTATAATTATAATTTTTATTTATATACTTATTTAGGAAAACATCATATATCAAAAACAATAATACCACATTTGGAAAATTATTATTTAATCAAATATTATTTTAGTAAATAATTTAATATTTATTTGTAAATTTTGATTTATTATAACTGCTAACATTTAAATAGTAAAAAAACTAATATATATATATTTTTATTTAAAACATTGGGAGTTATATTATCTCCCCTAAAAATAATTTCACCCATGCAATTAATTCATTAGAATTATTAAAATTCGCAAATTTCCAACTTTAGAATTAAAGAAATACTAAAATTTTGGTGGGAAATTTATTACATTATAAAAATTATAAATCACATATATGTTTTCTCAAAAAACATCTTCTAATATAAAATTATGTCTAGACTGTTCCTCTAATACTAATTATAATTCACTAAGCCCATTCTTCTAGACGCAATGCTTAAAAATTAAATTAAATTTTTTTAAAAAAGAAACTAAATAGTTGCAAAAAAAGATAGCACAAATGAGGACCATTTTCCACTCTAGGTTCTAGAGTATTGGAAAACAACATAAATTTATCATTTTTCAAAAAAAATTATTCATATTCCTACTACGATTCCACGCATGTTAACTCCAAATGAAAATATGTCTGAAATAGAACTTTTATGATACCTGGGAGAAATAATTTTAAAATAAAGGGTGAGAATTAAATTTTCCATTAAGGGTTTTTAAAATTTATAATGTAATTCTTAGAAAATAATTATTTGAAAATAAATTTGAGAAATTATTTCAAAAATTATTTTGAAAATACCATAAACATACATTCAGAAAATACATTTGAAAATAATATTAAATTTATTTACGTCTTAAAAATACATTAATATTTGGAAAATACTTACTCTCAAATAGATTTAAAAATAATCCAGTGATATTTTTAAAAGAATTATATACACGATTTTTTACAACAAAATACTAGGAAATATTCTACCCTTGAAGGATCTCTTGGGCCAACCCACTTAATAAGGTATTGTGTTCACTCCCCAATTCCCTACCATATTTACAACATTCAAGTGCCAGATTTTATGAAAATCATTTAAATCATGATTTATGTATATATATATTTTTAATTGGTGTTTCATACATTTAAAACATGAAAATATTGTTAATTCACACCCATATATATATATATATATAATTTTATAAGATCATATTTTTCATATTAAAAATAATCAAATTCACGTTGCCTTGTCTTTGCATGATATAAGAGCAATTGTCATTTTTATTTTTCATTAAAGAAAAATTATTTAAAAATAACTTATTCAAAAGAATGTTTTATTCATACAAACATCATATATATCATTCATACAACATACATAAATATTCTTCATACATCATACACACACACACACACCTATATATATATATGCAATCAATAAAACTGATGCATATAATATAATTGCTTCACATGTAAATGAATAATATGATGGTAATATATTAAAATAAACATTAATGAATTCAAATTTAAGATGATGGATTTTATTTTTTATAACTCACTGTAAACCATGAAACAAAACTTTAATCCCATATGAATTTTTAGAACAGAGATTTTGAAAATATAGTTTCAAAATTTGAGTCTTGAAATACACATATATTTATGTGTAAAATAATCTCTGGAAAATATGAAATTACTATAAAATTTTAAATTTGATAATAAATTCCCCACTTAAATTATAATTTTAATGAATTATAGTTTTTAATTTAAAATAAATATCTATACATAATAATAAGTTAAACATTCCTAAAATATTTGAAGAATAAAATTATATAAAACTCATTCTAATTGAGAAAGAAATTTCACAATATTCTAATGCATATTTTTTTAATAAAAACACACTTAAAATAAGATTTTTAACATATTTCAAATTCTAAAAAAGTATAATTATAAAAATATAATTATTTGAATTAAATAATGTTTTATTAAAAAACTACCTTTTGAGTATAATATAGAAAATCAATGTGTTGGGAAATAAATAATCCCTTACATATTTAAATAATGATTCTTCATCTTCATTGTGAAAATTTATCTCTAAAACTATCGACTCCTTTTTCTCACATATTATCCGTAGAGGAAAACATAACATATTGAAGGAAAGGACTATGGCCCACTACCTTTATCAAAAAGAATTTCCCTAGTCAACCTTTCATCATTCTTGCATAAGCATTTTGGAAAGATAAGGATTTATACTGTTTTCAAGGAAGAAATAAAAATATTTATATATTTTCTGAAAAATATAGATGTATTTATATCATTACATATTATGATATCTAGTGTGTATCCTATTATTTGGTAAAAAAACTCAATAAGTGCAATTAAATCTCATATAAATATTTAAATAGTTTACAGAAAAAGACTTCAAAAAAATTCACACAAATATTGAGTACTATGAATAAAAAATTGATTAAATGTAGTTTAAAATACTCAAAATTATTGAAATGTGTTTTGGTTCATTGAATGAACCATAAAGACAACGATTGAATTGAAAACATGCTTACAAAAATCAAACAACAAGACATCTAATAGTCAGATTTAAAAACATTTAGAGATATCTAAAATGGAAAAATAAAACCTATTAACAAAACTATTTAATTCAAAGAAAATCTCCAAAAAACAATGGTCGATTTCCCCAAATCTAGTTCGAACCAAATTTTCAATCAAGATTCAGTCGGTGATGCTCGATGACACTGAATTTAGACTCAATCAAAAGCCTTAGGTTCATTTGAGAATGGTTTCACCTTCTTGGCCTTCCTCCTATCATGGAGATCTCATTTAGACATTCAAAAGCCTCAACTTGGTTCAAAAAAGAATCCATAAAAATTGATATTCTTAGACATCATCTTCTATGAACTCGTCTAAAGAAGACCTCGACTTGCGACTTCACCCAGACACCCGAATTAGAAGAACCCCCTACTCTACCTTCCTGTTCACAAACCCTAAATCCTTATTTCTCCCTATCGTTTCATTCTATTTATTATTATTATTATTATTATTTATTTTAATAAATAATTTATTTATTTTATAATTCATTAAATATATTTTATTTTTTATATAAACTTATTTTTAATACAAGGATAAAATTAAAAATTAATAGTTATAATTAATAATTACTTTAATATTCATATTTAAGTTACATAACTTATATTTTCGAAATGTAATAAAATATATATATTGAACATAATTATGATTTTCTTAAAAAATGATGTTATTTAATATTATTTGAAATAAAATAAAACCTATTTTAAAAAAGCATCATTTATAATTTAAAATAATAATTTATAACCAGATCTTATTAAACCCTAAATATTTTATTTTATAATTCTCAAAAAATAATTATCCATACATTATGGTTTTAGTTATCTTAATATGAAAATAGTTATTCTCAAAATATTATATCATGAACATTAATTCAATCGAAGTTCAAGCTATAATATTTATATTTCAATTTATACAGTGTTTCAAAGTCATTTAAAAAAATTATTAGTAAAATATTTTTTAAATTATATAATGTATTTAAATATTCATTTATTAAAATATAATATTTAAAAATAAAATACCACATTTAGAAAATTAGTATTTAACAAAAACACATTTTATAAAATAATTTAATATTTACTTATAAATTTTTTATTATAATTACTAAAATTAAAATAATAAAACTACTAATAAATAAATATTTTATTTAAAACATGATTTTTTAAATTAATTCATTTCAAGAAACATGTGAACTAATAACATCAGTTTGAGAAGGTGGTAGTCTATACATCAACAAACTATGTTATCATATTCCCAAAAACTGGAAAACTAGAAGGTATGTGTTATATAGTAATTTTATAAGTATATAGAGAAAAATAATATAATATATATATATAAATAAGAGATTCCCCCATTATTAAAAAATAATAAATGTGGAAATAGATTAATGAGACACATTTATCCCTGAGGTGGTAGTTTATCCAAAACATGGACAATGATTGCATATCACATTTCATGGATTTGTGTGTGAGTGTAGGTAAAATCTATAAATGAAAATAATCTCTATATATTGATGATACTTAGGTTATTATATATTAATGGAATAAATATATTTGAGAGCATTGAGAATGAAAATAAAACAAAATATCTTATGGAATAAGTTTTACTATTCTATGTGTAACTACTTTTGGTTTGCACAAAATACCTTGAATGGATCTATGCTTGGAATTAGGGATATAAGATGAATTTATGGAATATTCGATGATATTTTGGAAGGTTGTTTATGATAAAAATGATAATTGGAGGTCTGAATAATTTAGGATGTGTGTTCCCTTTTTATATTGGAGGAGGAGTGGCATTGTTTTAAATATAAAAAATCTAACACTATTGATAGGTCTCCCAAACATATTGTTCCTCCATTAATTTCCCATTTTCTAGAATATATGGTACTTGTTATAGATATTTCCAAAAAATGGATTTATTATATGTTTCTAGGATACTTTTCACATTTAATTAAATTTTATCTAATAAGTAATCTTGTTTTTATCATAATCATTGTAATTAATGATAATTACTTTCACCAATATTTTTTTACCAAAAAATAAGTTTATCTTTTTATAAATTATACAATATAATGATTAGAAATATTGAATCCATTTATCTAAATTATAATCCCAGAAGTGGCATAAATTACTATAAAATTAATCCACTAGCGAGTATGAATCAAAGAGGCTTTTAAAGTGAAAGTGTTCAAAAGATTGAATTTTTTATAAAAAATTTCAATGTGAGACCGTTTAAAATAACTGAAAACAAATTTATTGATGTAAAATTTATCTATTATAAATTAAATTCAAATTAAAATATAATTTACCAATATAAATTAATAATACGAAAAATCTGTTTTGAATTAAAATTTAGTATTTTTTATTATACATTTAAAAATGATGTTTTTTCGGAGAAAAAATTAAACCTAAGATAAATTTGAAATTCTTATTAAAAAAGCGTTTTTATTTTATCAAATTCATTTTCTAAAAGTGTATACTTTTTTTATAATTTTTCAAATAAGGATATAAAAAGTAGTTCATTTTATAAAATATTATTTCCAAACATATAGATATATTTCCAAAACTAATATGTTTTAGTATAAATATGTTTTGTTTATATAAAAACAAAAAAATAATATTTTACAAGTAGTTATTATTATTTGTATTACTATATTAAATGGTTTTGTAATAACTATCTCACTAAAATAATTATTATAATAAATTACTGTTTCATTGAAACTCAATGTTGCGTGTAATATAAGATCGGATGATGTTCGGTGTAGCAGAAAATTAACATAGTATATCATGTAATGAATGTTTAAATTGGTGTAGTGTTAAATTAAATACGTGATATAAATTTAATTTATTTGAAAAAAATATTAAAAAATTCTCAGAAGTGTTACAGTTCTGTAATATATTATATAAAAAATCTAGTTTACATAGTTTTTATTAAACATCATCTGATACTAATTGTAGAGACACCAAACCCAATATCCATAATACAGTGTCTACATTATTAAATTCCCAAATAATATAAGGAATCACATACCGATGGAACTAATATATTATTAGTCTTGGCTAACTAGAAACATACATTAAATTCAAATTAGATTGTAAAATATAAAATATATAAATCATTTTCTTTAATAACTCCATTATTCCACTTAGTTTATCACTAAATATCGATCAAAAAACCCTTATTATTTACTTAGATAATTTAAATAATAAGGAATATGTGAGCTATGATGCTCATTAATGGTAACAGTACAACATATTGTTTTTGACTAAATAAGTCATAATCGATACATTTTTGTAAATAAAAAAACCCATTCCATTTCATAAATAACATGATAATTACATGATCAGATTAAATTATTATCAAATAATTAAATATAAATAATCACATAAAATTAAAACATAAACAAGCATATTCTATATAATCAAATAATAAAATGGAATATCCGTAACAAAATTCGTAATGATGGAAAACATAATGTCTCACATATTAACAATGCCATCAAGGACATATGAAAAGATATCTTACCATCAAGGCCCCAGGGAAAGAAATATTAAATAAATGGGTAAATCCTCTTCCAAATACCCAAGATAAGTTTTCCCATAAGACATACCGATGCATACAGGGTGTATGTTATTCTAGTATCCACCCAATACATAATAATTTCAAGGTATTATTCAAATGAATTAAGTGAAACATAATAAATATAGACCTTTATTTTGGAAAACTAACATATTTCAAATTTTAATACATACCCTAATCAATAAAGATAATAATAAACAATACAGAGTAATATAGTGAATTGTTATAAAATTATATATCCTTTCTATAAAGGATCAAAAAACTATTTACAGATACAAACTATGGTATCTATAAAAACATGTCCCTAGTGAATCAAATATACAATAATCTTCTGATTCCATTTATTATTAGAAACACCATAAAAATACAATTAAAACATTTATATTATAATATTTTATATCATTTAAAAATATAATTTGTAAATATAAATTTCAAAAAAACATATTTAAAAAATATTAAATTGAAAATAAACATTGAAAAAAATTACAATAAGATTTAAAACATTTGTTTCTCATGATGGTGGAATATTAAATTCATGTCTTACATGTTAAAACAATGATTCCATTATGATTTTTAGTAAAATAGAAATGTGACATGTTTATAAAACTACACGATAATTCCATTATTTTTTTAAAAAATAAAAAATAAGTAAAAAATTAAACAAATGAAAAATTTATAAATGGTTAAAAAAATTAGATAACATTTTTTGAAAACATGTATTTTGATGAAAATGAATTTTCAACTCATGATAGAAATAATGTGGGATACATTGACCAATACAATCTAAAATAATGATGAGATTGTGAAATAAACCATTAAAACTTTAGTAACATTAAATCATAATCCCCTAGAAATAAATAGAATCAAATTAATAATTAAATTATATGAATATAATTATATTCCAGATATATATTATCAGAAGGGTCTCTATATATATCAAAAAACTAAATAAGTTTTGAATATGGTGCATATCTCATAGAAGTAAAAGTGGGATGAGAAACGGTCACCGTAAGTCTGATTTAAATTCTATGTTTATGTACCTCATTTATAATAAATATTGGTTATTATACATATATTAACATAACATAATTATATATATCATACCACATATAATACTTCTCAAAAATTTTCATATCCAATTTTTAAAAGTATTTATTTATTTTAAATATTTAGGGTATTAATTGACTTATTTTATTAAGTGTGTTTTTTCATTAAAGTTATAGTTATTGTATATAGGATATGGTTAATTAATTTATAGAATGATATTAATTTTATAAATCTATTTTTTTAATTGATACATTTTTAAACTATTCTGAAAATTTTTACAAATAATATGAATCAGATCGATTCGTCGAGATGCTGGGATATAGGTATGCAAGAGCGATGATGCCATTTACTTAAAGTGTTAAAGGGTTCGTAAATTAAAAATATATATTTTAAAATAATTTATATAATGTAATATATATCACATATATTCATTAATCATATCCTTGTTAGTTTTCATGTAAAAAATATGTTCCAAATTAATCGCTTTTCTACATGAGGTGATAGTCCACCGTACACACAATCGTTGTTATCATATTTTTAAAAAATGGAAAGTATGATGATATATATGATTTCTTATGTAAATATGTATAATAATATAATAATTATTATATATATCCTATAAAAAAGCATTATATCAAACCATGAATGAAGTTTTGATAGAAAATGAGTTGTGTCAGTTCACGATGCGGTATTCTGCAACACACATGATTGGAGATATTGTTTCCAGTTGATGAAAATATAGATGGATAAAAATTATGAAATAAACATAATATGATAAGTATAGATTGAATTTTTATGTTATCATACTATAACAGTTATCAAATATTTTAAGGTATAAAATGATTAAATAGAAAAGTAATATAATAGTAATGATAATGACCTTCACCTAGAGAATCCTCCATTAGAACACTTTTAAGGGACACTATAGATGTACTTTTGGGAAGAAAATAAGATCTAATTTTTAGATACTGATGTTTTGGAGGGCTGATTTTAGATTTTAGTGGTTTCAAAGGGAATTATTAGTTTGACTAATTACGAGAGGTAGTTCCATTTTATAAGTTGGAAAATGGGACCTTCTTAGATATTATTTGCTAATTTTCTAAACAAAATCCAAAATGATAAAATAAAAAAAAAATTCTTCCAAATGAATCTAGAATATAAATTTCCATATATTAAATATTTCCTTTTAATAATATTTTTACAATTTATTAGGAAATTTAAACTCGTATCTTCTTAGTTTAATACCACGATTAAAGTATTTTCTCCTTGATCATGGTAATCAATTATTTATTGTGTTAACTATTAATTATGGTAAAAAACTTTGTTTATGATATTATATAATATAAATTATTCATATTAAAAATAGGTAATATAATTTTATAAATTTAATTCAAAAAAGTGGTAGAATTCATTTTAAAATTAAACTCTTATATGAGATGAGAAAATAGGATTTACAATGAAAAACATTCAAAAGTTTAAAAAATTCATATATTTTAATTGATTACAAAATTTATTTTAAAAACATAAATTAGGAAAAATTATTTATAATAGAACAAACTTTTCTATAAAACTAATTTCAAATAGAATTTAACATTTAAAATAATTTAATCAAAAATATTGTTTTCAGTAAAAACAAATTTTACACTATTCATGAAAGAAATGAAAAATTTATAAAAAATATTACACCCAAAGATAATTTTTATATTATAATTTAAAATATGAAGTTCTTTTTAAATTAAATCTTATAAATGTTCCAAAAATTAATTTTATTATTAGTACTCTTGATGTGATGATCCAATTTCCTTAAAAAAATATACCTTTTCAAAAAATATTTCTTTTACCATCAAATGATTCATATTTGATTTATTATATAATTAAATACATTTATTTTATTTTATATTTTTTTTTAAAATATAATTTTTATAATTTATTTAGTGCTATTTGGCACCTCAAACAAGATATTTTGATTATTATGTTCATGCTTAATGAATAATATTTTAATTGAGTGTCACATTTCTTTTAAACCTAGTATTTCACTCATTGCAAGTTATCAAAGATATTTGATTTATTTTAAATGAAGTATATCCTAATGTTTTGGGGGGTTATATTCTCCTATAATATTTATTTCTTATGTAATTGATTCTTTCAAACATGATGTTTACTTTTAAAATCATATGGTGTTACAAAAACTGTAAAAAATCATTAATATGATTATGGGTAAAACAAGTTTACTATGGGTGTTAATAGATGATATAAGTGTATTTTTCAAAATTATAATTGTATATATCATATTATATGAAATTATTTGAATCTCTTACTATACTTTCCTCAAATATATGGCCATTTGGAATCAATTTTATTAGGGATTAGGCTATTTATTTTAATCATTTAATAAATTCCATTTGTGTCCTCTTTAGTGATTATACATGGAAAGACCTCCTTTATCTTATTTACACAACATTGAGACATATATCTTGAAGAAGCCATGCCCAATTGACTGATATGAATCCTTTCACATGTGTTATAGGTTTTGGTATTCTTAATAGACCATTCCAAGGGTTATTATGAAAGGATCTGAAGAAGGCCTAATTTATAAGAGGTAATCATCCAACCTGGAACCTTTCTGTTTAATTCTTCATATACCAAAAATAAATCATAGGTATTAATAATAAAGTACTATATTTTTTATAACCAGTATTATTAAATTTTAACATGTATATATAACCACCATTATTTATATTCTTTTCAATCAAATGAGAAGTGAAATTATCTCCCTTATGTACTTGTGAACTATCACCTCTATGATATGATATAATTAATTTTACATAAAATTATTTAATGGATGGTTATTATAATGGATTTAATTTAAATAAATGATATTTAAAACATAATTAATATAAATTAATTATAATATCATGTCTGACAGTTAACATCATCTTCTATTGGAAGATAGCAATGTCTCTCAAGCGTACATATGGAAAACCACCTACACGAAGTGAATTGATTCATTTATCACTTTATATTTACATAGATGGTAATCATGTTTGACTAAATAAAGGTATAAAATATATATGTTATTATATATAGTTTTAGAGGAGATTTTATTATTTAATTTTATTTGATTCCATCAATCGAAAAGTAAAGACTATGTTTATTCGTATGTACACCCAATCATATTCATGAATGGTGTACCTCATTTTTTGTCTCTAAATTTAATGGATGAAGAGAAATTTTTATATATTTATAATAAATATATTTTAAATTTAAATCATTATTAATATTATAGATATTATGGAACAATGATCAATGAATAGGGATCAATACTATCGAACATAAAATCTCATGAAAATCAAAAAATTTAATACCAAGAGTCTACAAATTTAATAACGAATAATTAATAAATAGGTGTTAAAATGAGATAATTGGATCAAATAATATATTAAAATTATGTGAATGACCTTATTATGGAATGATGACTAGTTTACAATTGTTATAGAGTTTGTTAGAATCACTTTCAATACAAGTCAAACAAGATTTATGGGATTTATTTTATAATATCACCAATTATCAAGATTGTTTTTATAAATTTTTTGATGAATAATTTTATGAACAATATATCAGTAATACTATGAATTATATCCCATATAGTTATTTCTATATATAATAATGGGTTTTCTTCATTTTACATACAGTAGGTACTCACGAAATTTCATGAATATTTTAATTGAATGAATGATTAGTTTATCCCTTTCGTAAAAATTAATTTTTTATCCATATCCATTAATTATAAAAATGTTTATTAGAATTTTTATTATATAGATATATTATTTTTTATGTTCAATTTACCTATGATAGTATGTCTATAAAATTGGTTAAATGGAATCTTCTTTACATTTTTCAAACAATTTTCTTTTGATTTTTTACGCAAAAATTGGATAGATTAGTTATTTTGATTAAATTTAAAATATCATAATATATCACTATAATGAAGATTAAATTAATAGAATACTAATTAAAATGATTCATGGTTTTATTTTAAATAAATTTTATATTAATATTTATGAAATTTATAAATTTTAAATAAATGAATTCAAATGATAAGGGAATTTACATAAAGAAAAATTCTAGATATATTTTAAATAAAAATTTCATTTGTGATGAAAAATATTCTATTACATCTGATTTAATAGGTATATTAAATAATCATTCTATCCAAATTATTTCACCACATTATTTATGTGTTTGGCAGTGATATTATTATGAAATATGTTTATTTTCCTAGTGTTATGATATGATGAAATGATAGAATATTTATTAAACCCATTTCATTAACATTGATATTCATATACAATGAATGATTTATGATCTTAAATAACACATATGAATTGTAATTCACAATGACTTTAAAAGAGAAATTTTTGTTCCATAGTGTATGTGATACACAAATTTAGACCTAAATAAAGAAATTATTATTAAAGTATAACCATTTTATCCTATCCTTTGAATTTTATATCATGAATAGATTTAAGTCATTTATTAAATATATATTTATTTCCTTATCAAAATAAATTTATTGATATGTTATTAATAAATAATCACACATTTTTTGTAATATATTTTCTTTCTTCAAAATATGATTTCCACAAAAAATGATTTGGAATATTTTTTTAATTTTTTATAATTATTTTATTTGATCAATTATCAAAAAAATCATAAAATTAATTTCTTTTTCATAGTATCAAAATTTACATCTGGTTAAATTTTCGAAATTTTCTGAAAATATGTAATGTTCGGTGAATAATGAAAATACAATTTATTAACTGTAATTTCTTTTTGAAAAAATAAGTAATGTAATAGAATAATTTTTTATTTAAGAGTGAAATAATTATTAGGGAATAATATTTAATAAAATTAATTTACTTCAAATAATATTTATACCATATTTTTTGAATAATTCAACTTTTAGGCTTAAGAACACAATTTTCTTCAAAACTATTTTCTAATGCATAATCATTATCCATTATTGTTAATTAAAATTATAATTTATAATGAATGATTTAAATAAAATTATTATATTATATATTAACATTTATTAATTAAAATTCATATAATGAATATTAATTGATATAGAGTTAAAGTGAAATCATTTTTTCCATTAAAATGCTTTTTTTAGAAATAACTTTTCATCACGATTGTGGGTTTTATTTAAATTAAATTATTCATCCTCTATGAATTTATTTTGTTAAAAATTTATTCCATACATGGAATATTCCAAATTAATTTTGGTTAATTTGTTCCACTATATTTTTTGACAATATGAATGATAACTAAAGTAAATATTTATTACCACAAAAATAGGTTAATTAAGGGAATGAATAATTTAATAAGGGCTAGAAAAAATGTAACCCGAATAGTATAAATATTAATATTTTCATTTCATTTCATTATCATAATTATTATATTTTTTTACTTTATAATTGATTAAATAATATTTTTGATGACAATTAGATTTTTTATACCTTAAAACCGAAATTTTATTTAGTTAATACATAGTTTTAGTCATGAAAATTAGTTTGATTAAATAAAAACTTTTTACCTAAATTATGTTTTATTTTTATAATATTTTAATGTATTATATTAAAGATATATGATATTATAATGATTTAGAGGTCAATTTTAAATTTTATTAGGGATTAAAAAATGTTATTTGGAAAAAGAAATCATTTCTCAATAAATGTCAATTCATGATAAAAAGTGAAAATTAAAATATTTAGTTAATTTATTTTATATAATATATATTAATATTCGAATCATATTATAAAAATTTTCCAATAGTTATTTTACTAAAGTTTTCTAAGATGTTTGACTTTTTTAGTAAAAATTAAAGACGTTTTAAATATACCGTATGTGTGATGACTTCATAATAATGAAAAGTGATGTAATAAATTGTATAAGTGGAATCTATGACCAAATTAAAAGTTAAAATTTAAAATAATTTCTTTTTAAGTTTGTTTTATTAACTTCATCATTCCTTTATGAATCCTCCCAAACCTATTTAAAATTAAATGTTTAAAAATACTTTCATTATAAAATTGACTCACTTAAACATCACCAATTGTAATATTTTAATAATTTATAAAGTTTTCCTTATAAAATAATTAAAACCTATCTTATTTATCAAAATAAATGGAAAAAACAGAATTTTTAGGATTGGATTAAATTATTATATAGATTCCAAAACCAATGTTTTGGAAATATTAAAGAACTACCCTCTCTTTTCCTATTTAAAACAACCAATACCTCATTCTATTTCATTAAAAACATTTCCTAACATCATCAGTATTCCTTAAACTCTATAGAGTCCTACAGTGGCTCCCCAATTCTCTCATTAATATCCTTACAAAATTTTGGAATCATCCTGAAAATGTAAGTGATTACTCTCTATTATTTTAAATTCAGGAAATCTCTTTGAATCTATCATTTTGAATTTCAATTGGTTATATTTTAGGGAATTCATAAAAATCCATATACTATAAAATTTAGGTCCTAATTATGAAATACCATTTAACACAAAACAATACATATTTTACCTACACCATTACAGTACCAAATCTTTTGAAGGGATTCATCTCTCTTATTTATCATTCAATAACCTTTTTTATAATTATCCTTTTGATATTCAATTGGTTATGTTTCCATGTATTTATAGAGATCCTGACATATTTCAATGATGTTTTTGATGTTGTAATATCATTTATTGACTCTCATTATAATATTTACCTAATCTATTACTATGATAAAATTTAGTACGGGGTTATATCTTTCTCCTCTCTATTCATGCACCTTATTTATGAAATGAAATTTTATTCAAATTAATATTAATTTAAAATGATTTTTTAAATAACTTGTAATATTATTATGATTTAAATGTGATGATATATTCATTATAATCTTATTAATTCCTACAATTATTCATTATTTAACCATGTTATACTACCAAAATTTCACCGTGATTCTATATACCATGCTTTTATTCATCCACAATTTCATTCTAATATGATTTGATTGCCAAATTTTCATGTGGAATTATGATATTTCATACCCCTATCATTAAATGTTTTTACTTACATGTTATCAGATACCTATTCTCTTTCATTGAATGGTTTTATTAATCTTTATGTATTGTCGTTATGATATTGAAATGTCATGGTGATTTTCTATGCAAAAAAACTGTGAAGGGTACAGTCTTACCCATTTCCACTTAGGTGAATTCTATAAGTTGTTCCTGAACATCAGTTATTATAGAAATCCATGTATATAACCAATAATAAATAATCATGGGAATAAATGTGAAGAAATTTTTTCTTATGTAATATGTTTTATGTGGAAGACATATGTGTGTACATGATATGATAATGATTGTTATTCCCAAATAGTACTCCAATTAATTGTGTAATGTTTTAGACTCAATATATTCCATGTATAGTGTTTTAGAGGTTTTCCAAAACACATTATTTTAAGTTCTATTAGTTTTTAACATTAACATATTCTTATTATTTCATGTTTAAATTTGTTGCATATTTTCCATATTGCCTTTATGTAATCATTTTATATCGTACCTCATAGTTTATATTTATGATTCTCAACCCTTATATGTCCCATTAGAATTCCTATTCTCTAAAATAGAATAATTTCTTCATCATTTTCCTTTTTTATTCCCTCATTGGGATTTATATCTCACTAATTTCTTATATATGTCCTTGGTTATACCATGCAATTTTATGAATGATGGATTATTATAAGAATATTGATGATTTTTTTAATAACACTGGTGTACACCTTTTATTACGTTATTATGTAATATACCTAAATTCCCAAAAACACTAGGCTTCAAGATCTTACTGGTTGTACTGAGTTTATTCTTATATAATAAATTCGAAATTAATATGTAAAAAAACACTATTTCATTGTTGGTGTCCATGAAATGTAATGTTTTTGCGATTAGAATAATAAAATTCAAGACACATCCTTAAGTATTATTCCAAACATAAGGAAACATTCGAAAAATCATTGTCAAATATAAAGTAATTGGTTTTAAGGAAAATAAATCCCTTACAAGATACTAAAATTATATATGGAACTAGCACAAAGATTCCTCGGGAAAAAACATGAAAACACCATATTGTGTTAGATTTGATCAAGAACTAGTTCATAATAGTAGGCCGTATTTTACACTAATTTTTAAAATCACGGGGGATATTATTTAAAAAATTTAATGGCTCATGACTAATAATTTTTAAGGGAACAAAAATTTATAATAGTTAATGTCCGAAAATTTATCTAGGATAACTATGATTGGTGCATTGAAATTTATATGTTAAGAAAATAAATTTCATTTATAGGTTATACATTTAATGTTATGGGGTTCTCATTTAATTGTTTAATAGTTTAAAAATACACATCCATAATTTTACCTTTATTCAATCTAGTTTCTAGAAATAGGAGTAACTTAGTCAACAACTAAAGAGAGGGAATATATATTGACTCTCTAAATGAGATGCCTAACTTAATGGGAGATCAATTAATACATCCCCTGATTATATGAAAAAAAACTATCAAAAATAACAATATAACTACTAGCACATAGTTGAATATCCAAATACATCAAATATTAGAAGGATGATGTCCCAGAGAAGTTCATCTAGTAATGGGGATAAAATAAATAAGATCCAATTTCTTGCATGTCAAAAATATTGAAAGAGGCAACACGGTAAATTCCATAATGTAACATGAAGGTGTTTTAGGATTGAATAAAATAGGGCGCAAAGTAGCTAGATTCCATTACCAAATTAAGAGAAGGTTGGAAGGGAATAAATTAAAATGTCAAAAACCCTTTTTTCAATGTATTATATTTGGATAATATGGTAATTAACCAAGTAAATTCCACATCCAAATGGTTATATCACATAATAATGAAGGACTAATAATATGGAATCCATTAAACTGTATTGATTAAATTTTATATGTATTGTTATTTGATAATTTTGTTTTAGAAGTATAATATGAGGGAAATTATAGGTAAAATAAAAAATAATCATAAATTAATTATTCCAAAGTAGTTTATCATTATAGACTAGGAAATCAATGTTTAATGGTACCAAAAACCTATAAAAGTGATGTAGTTATGAGGTAATAATTTTCAAAATAGATGATTGATGGATTGATAACACATAATATGTATCTAGAATAGGGATAAACATAAAGAGTATATAGATGATATTTGTAGGGATAATATTATGATTAAAATAATTAATACCACTTCTAAATATTTATGTGATGAAATTTTAGCATGATTCATGATATTTTTTGGAAACATTTTATATGGTCAAATCTTTTTACGATTTTAAAATGATTAATGATATTTAGGGAGATTTTTTTATTTGGTTATGGTATATATAACCATTTGGTTTATTATAAATAATTATACAAAAATAATGTTGTTATTTCATTGTAGGTATATTTTAAAGGGTAAAATGAAACGTCTAGGGATAAATGTTATTTAATGCTGATGTTATTGGTGTTTTTTGGGATATTTTTATATTTACAAAATAATTGATCTTTGTTAAACCATTGGTATTTTTTGTCAAATATTTGAGATTCATGTAATTTTTATTATTTATTTTCTGTATTATAATATATTATCCTATACATTATGGGTTAATTGAATACATTAGGAATATATTTTTAATATTTGGTTTATTATTTTATCTGTTACAAAATTAGTCTAGTGCTTCAGGAACTAAAAATCATATTGATTATTCATCTTTTGGAGAGAATTTGACATTATAGTTGAAATTTATTTAATGATAGGATTATACATTTCTAGTATGTGTATTTCATTATTTTCCCATTATATATGATAATTTAATTTATTAACTCCAGGAGAATAATCTTGAAACATTAATGTAATCATATTACAGTTATTTTTGATGAATTGATTATCTTTTCACCCATTATAGATTTATGGTTTTGCAGTCGTTAATTTTTTCCTAGGCTTATTATATATCACTTTCTATTAGTTCTTAAGAATTATTTTTGTCATCCATTTCTAATATTTCACTTACAACTAATGTTCTCTAACATAGATTCTAACTAATGTGATGAAATTCAAAAATTCCTTTCTAATTTTTCAAGTGCTTATTTTAACCATTTATTATGATATTTATTTTCAATATAGTTACTTTCAAGAATAAATTTTTTTTATGATATAATGTTAAAATTATTAGGATTAAATTTACTAGAAGGGGGAAGAATTTAATACCCTCTATTTTTAGAAGAGAATATTATGTTCTATAGAGTATGTGAAATGAAAATATAAACCTAAATAAACAATTATTATTTAAATATGACCATTATAACATGTCTCTTAATTTTTTTTAAAAATAATATAATTAAAAAATTCATGAAATATATATTTCATTTATCCAAAAAAATACATTAAAAAAAATTATAAATAAATAATCACTCACTTTTTTGTAATGTATTTCTTTCAAAATATTTTTTCTTAAAAATGATTTATATTTATTTTTGTAAAAAATATTATAATTATTTTAAATATAATATAAAAATAACTTTTCATAAAATTAGCATAATTATTTATGTCATCATAAAAAAAGTAACATCTGGTGAAATTTTGGTATTTTTTGGAAAATATTCATTTTTTAGTGAATAGTGACAAATACCCCATTTTTTAAGTGTCTTTTCTTTTTGTAAATTAAGTAATATAATAGTCCAATTATTATTTAAATATTATTTAAAAATAATAAAAATATTATTGTGTTATATTTAATACAACTATTTACATTTAATTCATATATATATATTGTATTTTAGAAGAAAAAAAATTGGCCTTAAAACACATTTTTTTATTCTGAATTCTTTTTAAATGCTTAATGTTTATCCATTATATTTAACTATAAAAAACCCTGATGGAGAATGATTAAAACTAAAATTTTATATTATATATATCTTTATATATTTTTATGAACTGAAATTTATTTAATGTAGATTAATATTTGTAGAGTTAAAGTAAAATCATGTTTTTGCATAAAAAATTATTTTGAAGAAAACCACTTTTCATCGCATTTTGGGTTTTTTAAATAATATTCTTGAAAATATATGAATTGATTTTGATAAAATGATTTCTATATTTGGAATCATCATAATAATTATTAGGTAAAAAATACAACATAATTTTTAGACAATATGAATATTAACCGTTGTAAATATTTATTACCACAATAAAAGGAAAATAGGTTAAATATGGGTAAAAATTATTTTAGCGGAAAAGAAAAAAAAGTTACCCTAACAGTGTGAATATTTAATTATTCATTTAAATATTATATTTATTATATTTTTTTTGTTACATTTTAAATGACCACATAATTATTTTGATAAAACATAGATTCTCTATATGTTAAAACATTAATTTCATTTTCATTAATAAAATTTTTTAGTCAATAAAGTGTTTTTGAAAAAATCAATGATTTTTTATAAAATTGATATATTAATTATTAATAACATCAAAAATTACATTAAATATAAATAAAAATATAATTTTTATGATATCAAATATAATTTTAATGAGGGTTGAAAACTATTATTTCCATAAAGGATAATATTTCTCAACACATGTTGATTCTTATTTAAATGTTACTATTCACATACATAGAGAATTATTTTGATAAAATAGTTATTATTTTCTAATTTGTAATATCAAAATTATATAATGGGTATTTTTTCATAATTTTCTGAGATAGTTGAAATTTATAGTAAAAAATAAATAAGTTACAAATATATAGTGTGTATTCTGTCATCATAATGATCCAAACTTGATATAATAAATGTAATAAATACTATCAAAACCAATTATATTTTTCCCATTTAATGTAATGTGTATTTTAGTTTATGGTATTAACTTTATAAATCCATTATGAATCCTACGTGAATCTATATAATATTTTATGTTTTACAAATCATTTCATTATAAACATGACTCACTTCCACAACACCATGGGTTGTATTTTTTGATTTTATCCCTTGGGCTTATAAAATAAACAAAAACACTTATAATTTGGAAAACCCCATGGGAAAAACCATGCGATGGTTTGTGGTTTTGATTACATTATTATATAGAGTCCAAATTCAATGTTTGGTATATAATAAATAACCCTCTTATATTTTCCTATATAAACCCACCCATTCATCTATTCCACATAAAAAAACTTTTAGAACATCATTAATCTTCCATTATATCTCTAGAGTTGTCCAATGGTGTCGTCAATTTCGTAATTATCTCCTCCTAAACTTCTTTAAAAACCCTCTATAGGTGAGGGACCACTCTCTCTTCTTTTCAATTCAGGAACATTATTTTTATTTTACATTTTTAATTTTAATTGGATAAGTCTTCATGACATTATAAATATTAATATAATGTTAAATTGATTTTATAATAATGATATATCAGTTATACCATCTCAATGTATATTTTTACCTAATTTGTTACTATACCAAAATTTAGTAAGGGATTCCTCTCTCTTACTATTCATTCATGTACCTTCTTTGTAATTATCCAATTGAATATCAATTTGTAATGATTCAATGATTCTAATAATACTACACAACTGTATTATTTATGTTCTGATGATCATATATATTATATCCCCTCTCTTTAATGTATTTACCTAAATCATCATTATTTTAAAATTTACTAAGATATCATCCTTTACTCATATTTATTCAAGAACCTAATTTATTTAATTCACTTTTTAATATAATTCATATTTATCATATATGATTTTCAACGTCCTTCATACTACCCTTATGATGAAAAAGTGATAATAGTCCCCTTTCAATATCATTGACTCCTTTAATTGTTCATTTTTACACCCGTTATGTAGTAAAAAATTCATAGTGATTCATCATACCAATATTTTATTTAACCACCCTTTTTGTCTTGGGGATTTTGATTCAAAAATCTTCATGTTGGATTCCACTCATACATATCTATATCATATTTCTTTGGACTTACATGGTATGAGAAACCATTTCATTCTCATTGAACCATTTTATGAATTTTTTATTTTTTTCATTATGATAACAACAAGAATTTTTTTCCCATGCCAAACATTTGTGGAGTCTATACCCATTCTGATTTCAACAAAACTATATTATCCAATGTGTACTGATACTTAATTTATTGGGTACGTCCATTTATATAACCCATAATTATTAATCATGGGAATAAATTTAATTAAATATGTTCTTTTGTTATATGTGATCAAAGTAAAAGACTTATGACTATACATTATATGATTATAATGGATTCTCCCAGATATAAATTCAATGCATTTTGTAATTTTTTAGCATCATGAGATTACATGTGCAGTGTAATGTATTTTATCCAAAAAAACATTATATTTTGTTGTCTTAGTGTTTATACATGACTTATGGTTATCATCTAAATTTTAAAGTTGATTCATATTTCCTATATTTCATTTAATTAATAATGTTATATATTTCCTCATTATTCATGTTTATGATTTTCAACCCTTATGTGTCCCATTGAAATGTCTATTGTCTTATGTGTAATACTTTCTTCGTTTTAAGAATTGTTAATTCCATTACAATGCATTAAATATCACACCTTTCCAATGTGTGCCCCCAGGTCATCCCATTCAATTTTAAGAATGATGGGATATTATGAGCAAGTTAGGGATGTTTTTAGTAGTCTTTATGTACCAATTATCTTTTGATCTAATATTATGTACCTAATTAACTAAATAGACTATGAATCTCAATCTTCACGGTTTTACTAAGGGAATTATTAATTGAAAAATAATTAATTGATTTTAATAAATACTTGTATTTGATTCCGATGAATATTGTTTTCCCCAATGATTTATTATAGGATGTGAGTTTTGGTCAATCATTCTGGTTGGGTAAACAACTTTAGAAGAGACTTCCACATGGTATTTTTAGGGATCTAGAAACACCCAACGGTTTTATATCCATGATAACTCATGGATCATCATTCTGAAGATAGGCACTAATTTTAACATTGAGCGAATGATAATTAAGAACTCACATTTGTTAAGAGGATTGGATATTAGAATCATTACACTTTTTGAGGGTAATTATATCCTACTTTGGGACTCTCTTATTTATTTAATATTTATTGATGAATATTTAATTATTTTTTAATTATGATGTGGGGAACACATGAATTAACCATCAATTATTTTCTTAAACGGAACCTTGAATCAGTTGTTTTTATCCAAGGTTATTCATAAGTAGGGATATCTGTATGTATATGAGTTTATTTATTAATGGTATCCTCTTATGTAGTGATTATATATTCTTTTGAAATTATTATGATGATTCTAGTTTTCAGCAATATAGTTGGTCGCACTAGGGTATATCATTATCTTATGAGACAACAATTGTTTCGATGTCGACATAAAACCCATAAGATGGGATTCTTACTTATCTATTTGAAAGGTATCTAAACCCACATAGTTTAGTTCAATATAATATGGTACACCAAACCATTAAGTGTCATGTGATAAGGACCAAACCATGCAGTTAAACATTAGGCAGTGAGGATATCTAGAAAAAAGGTGATTGTCCAAGGATGGTGTGGGGATTATACTGAAGAGGGCTAGGTAACATGCACTATGGGCTCACATGTTGGATAATAATATTATGATTACGTGGTCCCGATAGAGTCATAATTGATTTAGGGTGTTGAGTTTGGACATTAGGGAGGTGTCCTATATATCCCATTTGGATGGGAAAAAATCCCATGAATTTCAGTTTTGAGGACCCCTTCCTATGGAGGCCCTATGAAGTATTTCCTTACATGGTATTATGTCCCTTTGAAAGGATTAAGTTGGGGATTAATCCTATGTAGGATTCCCTTGTTCATTTATGAGGATAGTTTTGGACTTATTCTTATGGATAAGGACCTTGTGAATAGATGCTGGTGAATACAATGAATATGATCCCCTTATACTTCATTATGATTTTTTATTATACCAAATATGAGTCCAATTGGTGGTGGTCTTTTGAAAAAGTTGCCACTTATACCGAATAATATTCCCATAGGATCAGTTGTGTCTTACCCCTAGAATGATGCCAAAATATTTAGGATCATGCAGATCTCATGATCAATACAAAAATATTACCCCATATGAGTCATTATTGGAGAGAGAAATAAGAGATTTTTGTGGATATGAGAAACCATTCAATATAAATTTCACTAAGGTCAGATAAATTTCCTTGAGGACCCATGCCTATGGAGGCCATTTGAAAGAAGGCAACATGAAGATACAACAAAATATTATTTTACAAAACGTGCATCACACTGTGCAGATATCATGATCATAGCCACCATAATTTTCACATGTGTCCTGATTAAATGTGTGAAAGATGAAGTGGATGAATATTAAAACTACATGACCCTCATTCCACTGGTGTAAGACGATAAGGCAAGGACACATCATGCCCAATATTGTACCTTAGACCAAAAAAGAGAGAGAATGGGATTTGATGTTCCCATATCCCCTCTAATTTTGGTAAATGTGATAGTCACATATAGAAATCAATCTGTATATGGACCTTGGGTGTGGAGAAGGATAATATAATTAAGAATGATAATTCACATAAGAATGGATATGTGATTTCCCTACAATTGGTTCTAGGGGGATGACAGGTGGATCTCATTTCATGTCTCCCCTCATGGAATCAGAGGTCCTTGGTCTGAAAGATGACATACGAAGCACACATCTCCAACCCTTGTCTATTTTAATGTGACATCTCTAACAATACCCCTAGAATTTTGGTCCTTATAAGTGAAGTAATGCATACTCACATGCACTCCGATGACCCTGCCTATCATGTAAGAAAAGAGTGGGGCACCTCTAACTAAAGAAATTCATACACAAACGGGTGACAGACTGGTGTTCTACTTACCATGGTTTTGTATGTATTGGGGATTTAGTAGAGGTTCTAATTGGTTCCCCTCATATGAGTAATCCAAAAAAGAAGTGGGACTTCCATTGGAGGCATGAAAGAGGGATTAATAGAGGCTCACAGTAGTCCTTTTTTTGGAAGGAAATGTCTCTTCACATTGGCCCTAGGAAGAGTTTTATGTGATTTACATTGAGATATGGAATTAGCTTTTTCACTGGACCAATTGGGAAACAACACTAAAGTAAGGATTTATACTGTGAACAATGTGTGTTCTTGGGTGTCCTTATATGGGTCTTGCATAGTTCCCTGATTTTGGAATAGGGATTGTGCAAGTGGTTGTATACATGGGTGAAATATGGTCCTCATATTGTTGTCTTGTATTTAAGCACATAGAGAGACTTTGATCCCACTATCCCACTTAATTAATTCATTTATTTAATTATAGTGGTCTAACTGAGGGATTTTGGAGGACCTGTGGGAAGGGGCTAGGCGGCCACAGCTTCATGGTTTCCACGAATTCTCTAGTTTTGAAAATAAGGATCAATAGTTTACAATGTATAGGTAAATATTGGACCATGGTTGATGGAGATACCTAATGCAGTTACAAGGTGTAGGTTCCATGTAACACCCTACTATTTTATGATATATTTCGCATTAAATAATTTTAATTCTTCAAATGGCAGGCATGTCACACAACTACGAGTTTAAACAGAACCCCAAGATACTATTAGTATAAAATGAACAAAACATGTATCCATAAATTTTTTGGTAATAGATATGAAAAACTAAATTATAAAAATATATGATTAATTAACTGGTTACCAATTAATTAGAAATAAAAATATAATCCAATTGAATGTAAATGAAATATTTCTCTTTTAGTGCTCCCAATGTAATTTTGTATTAAAAAACTAAATTAATAATAATTAGGGAATAATATTAATAAAATATATATTTTATATATTAATTATAAAATTTTGGATAATAATCCATTAGATTTTACAGTCATAGGATAAGAACAAGCCTAATTTTATGCATTAAAACCTATATTATTCAAAAGTGCAATTTTCCACCTTTTAATGGAGGAACCATATTAAATACATATTTTTAAATTATTATTGTCTATGTATAAAAAAATAAGAATCATATTTTCAAAATGGATATTAAAATTTACTTTAGTTTTATTTTTATATTTTTCTGATAAATTTCATAGTTGATGAATAGTAATATAATATTGCATTTTAATTGAAAACATTGTTTTCATCTAAATAATATATAGTGATAAACTAAATTTTTATTTCATTTTAAATTATAATTTTTATAAAATCTTTGTCATTCAATCCAATGTATGTCATTTGATTAAATTTTACATAGATATTTAATATAAAAAAATTGCAATCTCTTGAAAGTTTTCACATTTAAAACCTATTTTCTCACTTCATCGATGATATTAATTTTCAATTAGTTATTGAATCTTCTATGTTTTTGAATTTTTAAAAAATTATATTCATATATGGAATCAGTAGATCCAAAATATGTAAATATGATTTTTTAGTTTTGTTCATTATGAAAATTAACTTTGGTAATTATTATTAGTCACACAAAATTTCACTGCACCTTTCTCATTATATTCTTCATTAATTCCATCATTTAGATCATTCATGGGGAAGTTATTTTCACAATGACATATCTAACCACATTTGAATCAATTAAAATTTTTATTATCAGAATTAAACACACCAATACTAATATCCTTTCCATTACAGTCACAGGCTATTTTTCTAAACATACCACATTCAAATAATATCCAGTATTTTTTAAGGAATTCCCGAGGGTGCTTTTTTCCACACCTCACACAAATTGAAAACTCAACAATATTACCTTAAGATTTTTTTTGATTGATTATTACCCATTCATTTATATCGGGACATCTTCTTATGCTGGTTTTCAAACAATACATGATCATTATAAAAGTCAATTTATACCCTATCATATCATCATAAAAGTTTCTCATTAATTTTTGAATTAATTGGAATTCAGTTCCCTTAGATATATTTGATTCAACCCTGAGTAAAAATGATTGCTTTTACTACCATGATATCGAATAAAATTTGGATAATACATTTCCATTCGGGTAAAGTTTTCTATATACACAACCACCAAATATTCCTCTATTTGTTTTAATTCAATGAATTTTTTTTACATCCTAACATGAACAACATTTGGAAAATGTTTTTCAACGATAATATTATTATATTTATCTCATTATAAGGATTAAATATTATATTTCTCTCTGATATTCATGACCATTAACCGATATTGTTCATCTTTCCCTTAGAAATGATAACTAGGAACACTAACCTTTCATTGTTTCAATATCTAATGACATAAAATAACTTTTCAAAGGCTTTAATCCACCCTTCAGCCACAATTGGGATAGAATATCCACTGAAATCAGGACGTTGTTCCAAAGTACAATTTGTTTATATAGTCATGTTCATTTGTGGTAGCTCTGGTTATTCTCTTGAATGGATACCAACTCTATTTGAAACATGCGTCAACTGATCTATTATTTTTGAAAAACTGCTCGATTCCAATTCCCACTAACTCATGTTTCATATTAAAAATATATTGCATCCTCTTTGTACATTCTTACTCCAAATTCCCTATTTCTTCTACCAAAAACCATTCTAAATAAACATATTGTAGATGAAAGAACAAGGTAATCTTAAATTTCTTAATCATTTCAAAAAAACAAGGGAAAAATAATTTAGGTAATTCCATTAACATATTTCTAACCCCAAATGTTATCTAAATCATGCTATGATAAAAACTATAAGGATATAGCCTTAAACAATTAAAATCTAGTAAAATATTTTATAACTAACTTCCATACATTTAAGAAGATCATTTCAGTTTATAGTTTTAGAAAATTAAGAAATTATTCATATATTTCAACCCACAAGCATACAAAGTGGATCGTACAAAGACAGATCAATTTCTTTAATAATATAAATTTTTTAATAAAAAATGAAATATTTTCTTGAAAAAACTTCTTAACATTCATCGTGGCATCTCCTTTTAATATACCAATCATTAAACCATGTGAAATATATTTTAAAACATGGGATGAACAGAAAAATATCCATAAGGGACACAAATGGAAGGAAGTATCAAGTCTATGAATACATACAAAAATTTGAAATAATTATCACAAAGACATAATTCTCACCCATAATGTATCATATACATAACTTGTGAAAACAAGATATTTACAAAGACCATTTAAAAAATAAATAAAAACATATAGGAATATTGGGGAATTAATTACTTAATATTGTAACACTAAAAAATACCATATTATTTTAAACAATCATGTATAAATTATTATGTAACCTTCATAGATACTTTATAGTGTAACTATCACAGTTAAACTTGTTATAACCATTAAAGTAGAATTCCAACCAAAAAATACCAAATTAATTGGATGGAAGTAATGGTCCCACCCTAATTCTTAACCCATGTCGAAGAACAAAAAAATTATCATACAAAATGAATAATTTCATCCTAAAAACATTCTGTTTAAATTTTTTAAAAATTCAAAATTAAAATAGGGGTTTTAATGAAAATCCCCTTACCTCAAGTTTTTCTTACATAAAATGAATTCAAATATCTTGTATAATGGTTTAAATAATATTATTAATATTTTAAATAACTATATTCATATTTTTAATAAACTATATGATCATTTAATGACATATTTACACCCATATATCAATAATAATTTGTTATTTTCATTGTTTTGGGTGCATTAAATTCATTGTTTCCATGGTGGGTTTTTATGGATTTTCATTTCAAATTGAAGAAAAACTAAAATAGTGGAATAAAATGGAGTTAATATTTTTATATAATTTTAAATGATACCAAATTTTTTTTTTCGGATATGGGGATGATTCATTATATAAAACATTAATGAAATCGATTTAATTTTTTTCTGACCATCATAACATATATCATTTTATTTAATATCATGCTAATATGTTTGTTCTAGAACATTATATGACATATAATATGGATAATACAATCTTATTTATTAATAATAACGACATTATGTCCAGTCCTAAATATTGTAAAGGGAAATTTAAGTGTGTCGTCCATAATGGAGGTAAACCGAAACATCATGGAAGATGTTGTCTTTTAGAATAAAAGGGAGAGAAGAAAGATATGGATGATGAATTTATCTAAAAAAAAGATAATATTATCATATATATATGATACTGGAGATATCATGGCACTTGGATAAGTGGAAGTGAATAAATAATATGTAAATAAAAAATTTAAAAGAAAATTAAAATTAAATTAAAGAGGATTTTACCTCGTAAAGTCCTCTCCTAAAGAACCTCTTTAAGGACCATAGTTTTGGACTTTTCGTGAGACCATTAGGTCTGGGACATGGGTAAGGGTCTTCGTAAATGAATTAAATTTAAATTGGGGAACCTATTAGGATTTCTGATGTGAGAAAAAGAAGTGGTGAGGGGTGGTGTTTATAGTGGAGGATAGGGGTGTTTTCCCATTATTATATTCATTAGTTTATTATTTGGTTTAAGACAATTAAAAGTATAGGCATTATCACTAAATATAATAAAATAATGATGAGGAATTATTGATAACTGTGATTAAATTAGCGTCTAATTAAATAATAGTATATTTACCTTATAATGTATATATACTATAAATTAATGTATTTTACTCTTCAAAAAATTTATGTATTTTATAAAAAATACCAAAAATTTCACCTAACCATTTTTAAACTTCTAGAAATAAAAAATGTACTAAATTTTTTTAAAATAATTTTCTAGTTATCATAAATTTAATTTTAAATTAAATTCCTCATTTACATTAAATTTACCAATTTTTGAATTATAAATGATTTGATAAAAGTTTGAATAATTAATTATGGTATCATAAAATCATCTTATAATCATAAGAAAATGGAATATTAATTTATGAATCTATTTTATGAAGATAAATATTCTTATAAATCATTGTATTAATTATAAAATTATAGATAAAACTTTTTTTGTCACCAATATTCTAACACTAAAATTATAATTTTTAAAATATTTAACTACATATTCCATGATATAAATATATCATAATTAGAATTATAAGATACATAAATTTTATTTAACTATCATAGGTGAGGTTACTATTATATTAGTATAGATTCCTTAAATTTTATAAATACCAATGATTTCATTATACATTTATAATGAATATAACTATTTAATTACAAAATTAAAACAAATTATTTTATAAGTACCTGGTTTGTTAAAAGGAATATAACTATATAGGGATATGTGAATTTTATTTAATTTTTTTTTGATGTAATTATGTTCAAATGTTAGGACCTTTATGTTATATACTCTGATAGGGGGAAAATTGGGGTATGACAGATTAAAAAAATCCCCATATTGATCATCATTCATTGTTAAGAAAAACTCACTTCTCTCTCTATCATGTATCAAAGTATAAACAGAAACTAAATCATGCACCAGACACCAAAAGTTTTATGTGTTTTACCCTCCCTAGTCCACATCCAAGGAGCATACATCAACAATGTGCCGATGTACCAAATCCATTAAAATTTCACTGCTGTTTACAATATTCGGAGCGAACTCCCTATCTCTCCTTGTGTACAAACACTCATAATATAAATGCTCACTACTCTCTCAACTGAAGTGCACTCACTATTTCTTCAAAATAACCACTCACAGTTTATTGACTTATAGGTCCCTTAATTATCACAAACTGAATGCATCTTTCTCTTATAGGTAGACTCTCTACTGATATTCCACATTTATCCACTGGTGACTGAAACTTTACTGATGTATTACTCGGAAACCTCAAATCTTTTGCGCAACAATTATTGCGTTCCACACAAAACATCAATGCCATGTGTTCAAGATTCTACTTTTGTCATGAAACAACCCTTTTCATTTATCTTCAGTCTTACGTGCAACTCAAATCCTTCACGCAACTTTTTTAGCTTACACGGAACACAAAATCTTTTGTGCAACTCCCACGGCCTAAAATTCTTATGCAATCTAGAGCCTGGATTCTCTCCATGAGTTGATATTCTTGGAATGATGGTGGGTCACCTATTATTTATAAGAATCATCAACCCCTGCATGAAATATTTACTATGTCACGCAATATTCTCTTTGAGCGCACAAAACCCCATTTGACGTCACATTGGGCGAGCAAGATTCTTCTGCGCAACCTCATCTTTTACGCAACTCAGAATATTCTGCACACTTCAAGCCTTTTCCATTTTTCAAGATTCTGATCCCAAAACATGCATTGTACCTAATTTTCTAAACAACCTTATATCTTTTGTGCAACGTTGCAAAATTACACCACGTTATATTTTTTCTTTTTGTACCGCCTCCAGATAGACCATTCTTTTATCATCGTTCTTTGTCAACATAGGTTGTCAATGATATCTTTGGAACTCAACAACTCACCTTGGAAACCACATTTTAACAAACTCAATATCCTAAAATAGGTTTAATGATACCTTGTGAGAGTTGTTCCCAACATCAAATTAAATAGTAGTTCACAAAAAATACTGTAATAATATTTTATCATTAATATCAAATTATTAGATGATATAAAATTACAGAAATTCGTATCTTTGAACAAGTGATTATGATATGGATTGTAAGATCATAAATTTTCTACTTAGTATACTATTTTCATTTATAGTAACAATAAGTACTGCTAAATAATAGGAAATCTTTTTCACATGGTATGTGTGAAAAGGGTTAATAATGGGTAAAAACCAAATGTTAAGGGTAAAAACAGAGTCCAAAATATCAATTTTTAATTGGATGTGGATATTTAGACTCATAATAATATTATATTCAAATATTATGAATATGTATTTATTTATCCATCAAAAATTATTTATATTTATTTAATATTTTAAGATATTCAAATTCAGCCGCTTGCCACCCTAATAAAATAGAATCTCTTATTCTCTTTACAACCCAATTCATATCCCATTTGTTTCAGAAAATATCTACCAAAACCCATTCATATACTCCCCCACCCACCACAACATTATATAGGCAGTATTTGTGGCACACCTTGGGAAAATCGGTTTTTTGATGAATTGTTATCATTCTTAACTGAGTGTTTCTGTTTCGTTTCATTTTCCACCTCCTTAGAATTATTCATAACCATTATTATAAAATAAATGAAATATCACCCATATATTAACATGTTACTATGTTTATGGAATAATCTTTATCCATGTATAAACTATGTATAATGGTAATTGAATTCTCCATTCATTTTTATAGTGGACTCATGTCTCACTGGACGATATAATTGGTTTCCCATCACCACCTTTCATGGATGGTTATAATGATGGAAATAATGTTTATATCTGATATTCAATAAATTTTTATCAATATAAAAATAACATTTATCATTTACTTTCACACATTTTCATTCACTTAAAAATTATAACATCACTGTTTACCTGTGGACTAGCACCGCCATGAAGTGATGTGATTTGTTATTCATCAATATGTCACATATATGATATATAGGAGTACATTTAAATTGAAAATATTAAATTAATAATATAATTATCATTATTTAAAGGTAAAATAATAATGCCTTTATTATATAATGATATTTGAAAAATGGAAGAGTGACTCATCTGTATGTATAGTTTATCATCTATATGATTATTACATAGTTACTTTTTTATAGAAATCATTCATGATTGGTTTTAAAATTATAATTTAAGTATATGATATATATTAATGTCAGGATTATTACTATAGATATGATGGTTTACAGAAAACATGGACCTTAGTCAACCTACAAAATTCATTTTTTACGTATAAAATGAATGCCCTAAAAACACCTGGCATAGAGTTAATTAATTAATTAGTTAACTGTGTTATTAAAATAAATTAAATAAATGTGTTTATGATAACATTTTAAACATGGAAAATATTCCTCACAAATAAAAAAATTGATAAAATTTAGTTATACTGGTGTTAAAATACATATATAGAAATTATGGACTTGAGGTTACTGATTTCATATCAATTTCCTTTCAATGATGCATATTTTTTTTGTATAAACTTAATTTAATTTATATTGTGTATATAAATCTATTTTACATGATATTATCATTAATAATTAATAGTTTATAAAATTTTATGTCATATTTTTTATTATTTTAACCAACGTTATTTGACTTAAAAAAGACACTAAGTGGTAAAGTTTTTCATAACTCAATTTCCTTATATTGGGGTATAACACTTTTTCATTGACATTATTATGCCATAATTATGTATGAATTTATCAATGAGTTTTTCTATTAATTATTTCAACTATATTTTTGTGGATTTATATTTTTATGTAGAATATTTACTTTGATTAATTCTCAATTAAACAATATGATATTTGTCAGGGTTATTAATCTCAAATTTCATTTTTATGGGACATTGGTTTATGATTTTCACCTAACCTATATTAATAGGTGTAAATACATCCCTTTTGAAAATATATATATAATATCATTATTTTCATGGTCTTTAATATTTAAATTAATTATATTATCACTTTCTGTTATGATTAAACTGTAATAAAATTGGAAAAGTTTTTATTTTGCAATATCATTTTTTTTCAGGATTGCTTGTGTTAATGGATACATAGTGGAAATCTTATGCTATTATTTTCATGATACATAACTATTTTATTCTCCAATAGATATGAAATTTATTTATATGTATAATTCACATTTCTTCCTTTATTGATCAATCTATCATCAAAGTTGTTTTTTATAAGTGATAGTGGACATATATCTTTTTCATGTCAGGAATCATTTTCTTCTATATGATATTTATAAAAAAATCATAAAAATTACTTTTTAAATATATATTATTTCTTAATTAAAATTATCATTATATTTTTATTTATATTAATTTTTTTATTTTAAATTTATTTATTTTTTCAAATTGTGTCACTTTTCACGCCTTTTACAAAATGATTGGAAAAAATATTTTCTTTTTACATTTTCAGCATGAATGTTTTATTCAAAAATTCATGAACATAATTATCATTGAATATTAAATTATAATTATCGAGAGATATTCTCATAGAGAAGGTATTCAAAAATATTTTCTAAATTGTTTGTTTTTAATGTGAATTAAAAATTGAAAAAGATATTTTCCTTAAGAATTCATTTGATTATATTTTAAGGGTACTTCAACTTATCAAAGTAAAAACCCATTGATATTAATTATTTTATGCTGGGGATATTTTATAATGATATTGTCCTCTTTATTGCTTCATATGTATTAATATTGATTTAAATAGATTGTCATAGAAACCATTTCTTTTCCAATGGTTAATCATGATATAAATTGAGTGCTTTATTTTAAGGTATAAAATAAAAAAAATCACAAAACTATATACATTATTTTATTTTTGGATTACCATATAATATTTCATGTTTTATTTAAAATAAAAAAACCAATTCTATTTCTATGGGTGTTTTATGATGTGAAAATGTTTTTTCATTAAAGAAGATAGTATTTTTAATAGCTGAAAATAGTTTTCATACGGTTTTAATGTATTATTTTAACATTTTATCCATGATTTAATCTTTTTAAATTATTTATAATGGTTTTATTCCCATTATAGCTCACATGTGAAATCAATATATCATATAAGAATGGTTAAACCCATTTTATCTCATGAGTGAGCTTGATATTGTTTATATGATTTGTAAACATAAATAGATATACAATACATTGGGTAATGATAATGTTTTGTTAATAATAATATAGTAAGTTGGCCATATAGATATTATAAATATAAGATATATATAAAATGGTTCTATGAAGATAATGTTTAAAGATAACAACATGTTTTCCATATTCTTATAATGTGTTCTAAATGTTTTGTTTAATAAATATTTCCACTACATGGATCATTATTATAAATAATTTCAACTCTTTAAATTGTAAAATACATATTACATGTTTCATAATTTCTATTATAAGTATTTATAGGTATTATCTCACATAATTTATTCTCATGAATAATAATTATATCATCATACATTTATGTTCATTGTTTTCTCACAGATGAAATTCAATTACTAATGATAATATATTCCCTTACTGATCATTTATGGTCACCCCTTTTAATGATTAATTTACTATAGTTTATAAAGAACTATAAAAAATATATTTTTCTAGAAATTTGTGATGTGTGAATAAATTTATAAGTGGTGACATAGAATTAATACAGAATATTAAAATCTCGGTAATGTTTCAAATATACTCCCTTAATTTAATGATATTTAGTTATTTAAGAGTTTTTACAAACTATGTAAATATATAATCCTAAATGGACAATAGCTATGTATGTAATCCAATATTTTCTTTTTGATTTATTATGGTTTGGATTAAAAAAATTCTTCCACATTTATAAATATCATTTCCAAAAAATGTAATGATTATTTTTTAGCAACTGATCTAGAAGTGTGGCTTTATAGTTGTTACACAAAAAACCTTGTTTTTAAAATAATAAAATTCCTGAAATTTTAT
This sequence comes from Viscum album, assembly GCA_963277665.1. Classification (NCBI taxonomy): domain Eukaryota; kingdom Viridiplantae; phylum Streptophyta; class Magnoliopsida; order Santalales; family Viscaceae; genus Viscum; species Viscum album. The sequence goes on along the minus strand of CAUJRU010000082.1, from coordinate 141,803 downwards.
TTAGAATGACTAAGGACATCTATGAACTTAATCAATCCCCAATATCCTAGTATGATAGATTTACATGATTTTTCTTACAGAAGTATTTTGTGTGGGATATAAAGATCAAAATGTTCTGTTAAAAATGTTTTTAAGGAAACCAGAAATGATAAAATTTATGTCAATTCCATTATATTAAGAATATTTAAAAACATAATTTCAAATTTCTATTTTGATCTTATGAAAAATGAGTTTCAAATGAGCATGTTGGAAGAGCTTACGTTTTTTTTGTCTTCAAATTTCATGAAAACTGGACAGAATATTTATATCTCAATATAACTAAATAAATTAGATTATTAAAATGATTCAATATGGAAATATAATAATTTTATTTACTCCTTTAAGATCCTAAAAAAAATTAAATATTGAAGAATATAGAAACTGATAAATCAAAATACATTTAGAGTAATGATTATTAATTTACTATAACTTATATCTATTCATTTAGAAATAATGTTCTCTATAGTTTTTTTTTGATAATTCATGAAAATTAAAAATAAACTCATTATAATTCTATTAATTAATTTTTCATTATATTATGGTATTTATGGATCTTGAACAATTTTATTTATCGAGAAATTATTTTGAAGAAAAAATCAGTCCATATGCTCACATTGATGGATGTAAAATTTATATAAAATGTACACTCAAAAAATTTATTTTAATAGGAGAGGTTTTATAATAATTTTCTAGTATGAAACAACACTTAGTAGAACATTCTATTACCAAAATTGAATATATAGAAACTGAATGTTTTTTTGGTTAGGTTTTGTGGATTAAACATAGACTCATTAACATTTTCATGATTTTCATAAAAACAAATATTGTTTTGATAAATAAATTCCATATATATTATAATAAACCTATAATATCACTACTGTTCCAATAGAAAATGTATAAGACACTACTTCCATTAAAATCACACACAATAAAGAAGTTATATTTTTATAAGTCACCATATCTCCAAAAAAACAGTGTAACATTTTAAGAAACCCCAAATGATGATATATTTTAATATATTAAACATAATCTTGGAATTGTCATCATAAAATCATCATTTATATACTTCTTGTTTGAGTAATACCCTTTTATTAATTTAATCAAAAAAAATTGGTGAAAATTTCTACTATTCTTTTAAATTTTTTTACTTTTCTAAAAAAAATCAAATAATTTTTTCCTTATATATTTTTTCAGAAAATGTTTGATTAACATATATTTATAATAAATCCATTTCCTTGAAAAAATTTGAATTTGTTTTCTGAAATATCTATAGTTTCAAAAACTAATTATTCTTGAATATTATAATCATCAAATATTCATTAGTGTGCTTTTAAATTTTTCTACAAGAGGTATATTATATTTTTTCTTTATTAGTTCTTTTAACCTATTTTTTGTTGATTATAACATTTTTAAATATTAATATTCTATTTTTTTCTAATTTTAATATTTCATCTATATGTTTTTATGATAAAAATATTTTCATATGTTTTTAAGACATGAAGAGTTCATATATCCATCAAATATTCAAGAATTTTAAAAAAATTGATAAAAAATATTGTTAAAAAAAATAATTGGATTTTGAGAAGATTAATTGTCTCTCCCAAAATGATTATTCAAGGTAGATGTACCTATCCTATTGTTCCTATAAAAATATTCTATTAGAATATGTTTTTTTATCCAATTGATTTATGTTCTTCCATTTTTCTATATTTCTCAAATAAAGAAGAATGGATTCGTAAAATGTTTTCTCAACAAGTGTACCAACAAAACAATGTTGATAGAAATATCATACTATGAAATGTATGATACATTATTAAAACAGGATATTCATTTACACTGTTTTAAAAAACTATATGTTTCAAAGGTTTTAATTGATTTTCATTATTCTATACTACTTAGAGAGTTACATTCTTCTCCAATTACAAATGAAGAAGTTATTTTAGAAGTTTTATCCTATAATTTTTTGGGATATTTTATATTTAGTGTATTATATAAGTGGTAGTTTTAGTAAAAATAACTAATAATGTGATTTAGGTCTATTAACTGACAAATTGCATGAAAATATAAGGAATATTAAGATTTTAGTTACAGAAACATCCCTTTTTCATCATATGAAAAAGTTATAAATGCCTCTCATTAATATCTAAATTCATGGGATGTGGAACTTTAGGTACATAACATCCTCATTCCTATAAAGAGGATATGGATACCCTAAAAGTACAAGGCATTTATTTTTAGTATTGTTTTTTACAACATTCAAAAATTTAGTCAAGTTATGTTTTTATCATGAATTGAGGCTTTGAAATGGGGATCCTTGATATTGATGAATTTACCTCTTCCATGATTTAAAAAATAAATTTTTTAAATTTATAAAAGTTCAAAAAATAAGTTGTAAATAATCTTTATTATGGGATAATTTTTCTTAAAATAGTGGTAAAACTACCTATAAGATGCAATATGTATTTTTTTATCATTGAATACGATCGTGGAAAATTTTGATAAGTCAACATCATCTTTTAAGACTGAATTTTGGAAAGAAAAAATTATAATAAAGAAGAATAAATTGAATTATATCCATTTTTATTGAAACATAATCCAAAAATATTTTCATCATTGGGTTGTTGGTCCACTATGAAAAACAAAGGAGAAAATAAGATGAATTACCCTTGAATTTGGTTATAAATTGATAATTCATCATCCTTAAAGGGTGAAACCTAAATAAATCTCTAAGAAAAAGAAAAAGGGAAAAACCAGATTAGAAAAATTGAAAAAATAATATTGGATAATATTTCATAAATTTGGCTAATCAAGTTCATCTAAGAGTTGATTAATTAACAAATAATTTGTTCCATTGTCCATTCAAACATTATTTGTTTAAACAGAATGAAAACAAATTTAATCATCAGTAGAATGTTCATCTGTTTAAAAATAAAAAGGATAAATAAATATTTGTTGTAGAAATTTATTCAAGCATTTTTTTTATGTTTGAAAATATTATCAAATAAAAAAATTCTGAATTGTGGAAATAATTAAGAAATAACTGGTATCATGAATAAATAACAGTTGAAACATAAAATTCTTTATCTTCCCAAAAATTGAATTATTTTGATAATTATATTCCATACAAAATATTTATTGGAATATTATCGTAATTCATAAATATATGAATCAAAAAAATTTCTCTTTAATAAATATTTTAATGTTATAGTGTATTTATAAATCTAAACTTCACGAAATAATACATGAAGTGCGAACTTATAGATCTCATGCTCAAGCAATTCATGATGTTTCTTCTCCTTTTAAAAATTTTCTTCCAAAATATCTATTCAATAGATAGAAAGAAAAATGATTTATATTAATTAATATCTACATAATCTTGAAAATTACATATATTTCAACTATGATATTCCAGAATGATATAGGTTCTTTTATATAAGGATTCACTTTTTAAAATTTTGTATTCGTTGAAAAAACATTCTATGACTACGATTCAAAATGATTCTAAGTATAAATACTTCAAGGGAAAATAAAAAACGGACTCCAGGAGGTTGAAACAAGCTGTGAGATGAACCAAGTATACGTTGGTAGTGTTAATGTTTTATGGTTATCATTTTAATTTGATAGGAAAAATAATAATTAAAAAATCATGGAATCTGTTTTAGTAAATATATGTTTTATAGATCCAGATCCATAGAAAATATTAGGACTCTCTTAATTACTCCTGAGGATAAATTTTAGATCATAGTAAGTGGATTAAATATATAGAATAAGTGGTGTCGAATATAATGTATGAGAATTTAAAGTTATACTTTCTTTAAGTGGAAACAATAATGTTAAGAACTAATATTTCACATATATAAATATATATATATATGATGTAAATATTTTTAAATTAATTATTGTGATACATTTTAAGAATGTTAGATATTTTATACTAAACTTTTGATATTTTTTGTTTTAATATATAAAACCTAACTTTTTTATACATATAATTGGATGAATATTTTTGCATATATTTTTTGATAGATATTTTTTCCATTTTTATTAGATCTATATAATTCATACATATTATACAATAAGTGTTAATAATTTATTATTTTTAGTTTTTTTTTAATGTCATTTTATCTACACATTCAAAACACCATTAACGTTTTTCAAAAATGAAAAAGGCTAGGAAATGAAGATATCAAATAATCTTTAAAATTTAAGACAGAATGGAGAAGTGGAACATTACGGAAAAAGATGAAATATGAGGAATGTTATATACTTTCATAAAAAATGTGGAAATGGTAGGGTTTTATTAGTCATGGGTATTAATTATTTAATGTTTTTTAAAATTTAGATTTTACCTTGATGTTATGTTTTCTGATAATCAAAAATGGTCAGATTATTGATTCATGTATTTAAAATTAACAAATTATTACCATAGTTTTTAAAATAACATTTCACATCAATAGATGTTTTATATAACTAACTTGTATACATTCCAAGGTGATAATAAAATAAATTTATAATGAACCCTTAAAAATAATTTTGAGTTCATACAAGGTTATTGTAATCAACATTAAAAATTGTAGAGTATAACATTTTTATTTTTTCCTATAAATAGATGATTCATTCAAGGATGAGAAATCATTAACATCACCAGATACAACTATTATGAAGTTGTAACACCTTTCTATGAGTGAACAATCCATTATAAATATTTGAGAGTCTTTCTCTTAAATAATAAAATGTGAGGACATTTTAAAATTCCATATGGTTTATTGTGTTTTTAATTATTCAATTCGATATTAGAGATTTATGGATGTCATGGATTTTATAAATAGTAGTTTTTATAATCATTATAATTAATGGATCACATGCTTATGGAAATGAAAGATATGTTTTATCTTATTGATCGAGGGTTCTTATGGACAGGGAAACAAAGTTATATATGAAAAATTCTTAGAGGACTTCCTTACATGGAAGGAGGACTTAGGGATAGGGTGGTATATTTTGGATATCTTGAGTTATATTTAGACTCCCTTTACACTAAAGTCTAATGTATGGAATGTTTTACAATAATTTTTTTGTATTTCTTTACTTATGTAATTAATAAAAATTATTTCTTGTCTTTACATGTTTATTTCCACTGTGATGATTTTATAGAATGTTTACTCAGTAAGTTATAAATATTTTCAAAACTATTTTTTTCATTTTAGTATTAGTAAACAAATCTCATTACATTATTATACATTAAACATAAATCATTGTCCCAAATTAACTTATTATTTGGTTATGTAAATTTTTCATTTTATTTTATTATGTATAATTTACTCGCACACTTATGGGTAAGATTACAATATTTATATCCTATAATTTACAAAAATATAATAATGTAAAAAATAACATATATATTAGTTTTATCCATCATTTTAACCAATCTTATTAGGTCATGATGAAAAAATAAAAACATAACTTCATGAATATAGATTATCGTACAAACACATTATCAAATTTTTATTTTTCAATTTTAATTAAATTTTAATTGAAATTTATTTTATCATATCAATAATAATATTTTTGAATAGTTTTTTTATTTATATAATTTTATCAGTTAGATTATGATGGATTTGAAGGAGGTTGAAGTCAAAATAAACCTTAAAAAATCCCTCAAGACCTATACATCCTTTTTTGATATACTCATTTCAATTGTCTTTATGAATAAATAATGAGATGTTTATGATCAATATAAGAGATTAGGGACATGGGAATGGATGCATAAAGAGGGGTTTGGGAAGATTTTGGATAGGAAAATAAACATGATATGTGATTTTATATTTATTGGAGTGATTCCATTTTTATAGGTAGAAAACTAAGAAATTGTCAGAAAAATTAAACATCTATGGTTCATGAGTCAATTTTATAAAATTAAAGGTGGAACATATTGTGGGACATGAATGATTGGATACATTATTTTCTACACAATTGAGTTAACGTAATTTTTTTTATTATTTTTCAAGATTAAAATTTAATTTCTAAACATTAAATATCATTTAAGTTAATTTTCATAACAATTTAAAAAATGAATATATATATATCAAGAAAATTTTTTATATTGAATTGAAACACATATATCATGACGTATAATTAATTATTGTATTTAAAATTAATTTAAAATAATAATTAATCTATATATATATTTTAGATTTTTTTTAAAATCAATTACTACTTTTTTCTCATTTCTTATAAACATTAAATTAACACAGCGTAAGCATTTTAGATAAGTATAATATTCTAGAAAATTCAAAAATTATAAATAGAGATATAAATTAATAAAAATCATTATATAAAACTATAATAATTCATTAATTATATCTAATTATATCCTTATAATGATTAAATATTTATCATATTAAGTGAGAGAAGGATACATTTTTTAAAAATAATGTTATTAACAGAAAAAAGGAAGTCATAATCATTTTAAGTGGATCCAAAATTTATCCAAATTTACTAATTATAATATAGTGGTTCATGATGATTCATGTAACCATTCGTAAAAAAATATATTGGATTCTTAATGCATTGTTTTAACCATAATTACCTCATTTTACCCATTATCGTGTTGAAAACATTTTACGTAGGAGGTTTATTCATATGGAAAAAATAATAGGTAAATATTTGAGTAACTGTAAACTTAAAAATATAAATATAATTTATTTTCATAATATTAAATTTCTAGTTTTTGAAAACTTTTTTTTTAATTTAATTTCAAAAAAATCAACATAAAACTATTTTCTGAATAATTCTATTTTTATTTATTTTTCACACCCAAATCAAGAAAAAAGATTATTCTATTGGTATTAATTGGTTTATGTATAAAAAAATTAAACATATTTGATTTATTTAAAAAAAAATCCAAATTCAATTCTGAATATAATCGGTTTAGAAGGAAATAAATCATAGTTTTTGTTTAATATATATTTTTCACTATTTAACCCAAAATAAATAATTTCATAAAAAACTTCTTAAAATTACATTTACATGTAGATTAAAGATAAGATTTCAATTTTATCAAATTAAATTCCTAAAAGTGGTTGAAATTAGTCATAATTATCATGAGTAAATAAAATTAAAAACAATTATATATATATAATGAATTTATAATCATCTCTTGTCTACTAACCATCATTATGTGATTTATAATTTTTTTATAAAAAATAAGATCAATAAAATTTATTAAAATAATTCATCTATATTTATTATCTCAATTTACATTGATAATAAGTAAATTATGCACCTAAATTGTTTTTTTACCAAAATATATCCTTCAATATTATATGACTAAATTTAATAATTTTTCATATCTACTATGAATTAATAATTACATATTTGTTAAAGATAAAATTTATATATATACTTTATAATAGGGTATCTCTTTTTCATTCCAATGATTCCAACCACTAGGTTATAATAGAACTATTTAAAAACTGATATTTTAATATTATATCATATTTATTTTAAACGTTTTATTGTGTGTGGATTGTGAAATATAACATAGTTTTTATTAAAACTAAAAACAATATATTTTATATTATCACTGAAAATGAAATTGTATCTAGGAAATACATATGTTTCTACTAAAAAATGAGTGTATCATGATATGTTATGTGAAATAATATATAGATATCATCATGATATGTAATATAAATGTTTCAAAAATATTTCCAAATACATACTTTTGAATGAGTCTCCAAAATCATACCCTAATTTCACAGTGATAAATCTCAAAAAAATATATTCAAATCTATTGATATGATAGATTCTGTATGGAATATTGTATAGAATATGATAAAATATACTTACCTTATTTCATTCCACAATATCATCGATCAGTTGTGTTTCAATAATTTCTTCACATCCATATCATCTCATATTATAAATGATATATAACTATGATAAACTTTCATTCCAAAATCACTAAAATTTATATTCCATAGATCATAATATCCTCATAATTATTTCATGTTATTAATCAATTTTATATTCATTAAAAAAATCAAATTGGATACCATTGGTTATGAGAATATCCAATACAAAAAAACCATCATATGATGAGATGATACATTAGTTCTCAAAACCATGAAACTAACACCAATAGCTCAACATAAAATATTTCACAATTAACTGACCCTAAGTCTCATGAAAATATTATTTACCAAAATTAAAATAGATATACTAGAATGAATTGACCACACATTATTCCATTGATCAACATAGCATTTATCTCTATATAAAATCAATGTCACATTAGGTCCCATAAAAAATATTTATATAACATTATAATATAATTTATATGATATGATAATATTTTACATAAATAACACATGTCGTCATCAAGCCACAATAAAATCATTTATTTTTCCATAAATTAAGTAAAATTTTATTCATCAAATTATGTTTATTTTAATAGTAATACTCCCAATGTATTGAACTTATCGAAAAATAAAATCACTAAATTAATCATTGATTTACCTTTTAATCTAATGATTATCAATAAGAGAAAACATATTTTCCCAAAATATAACAACTCATTATCCCAATTAACCATATTAACATTAAGGAATATATTTACCCTAATAGTTATCATTACATTATATCTTGTATATATAATATAATAAAATTCATCCACAATTAACATTATAGTTATTTTTAGGACTATCCTAAGTGTTACATATACCATATTTGTTCATTAAAACCCAATAAACGACTCAAAAAATATCATTAATCACCTTCGAATACAATCACTGAAGACTTAAAAAGGGTATCATTAATTTTGAGCTTGTGATCAACACTAAATCATATCAATAATTAAATAAAATCCCACTATATCACAACTCATTATTCTTTAAATTTAGGCACATTAATCGTTCATTTTTTTCATAAAACAATAAAAAACAATTTCATCTTATTACTTAATAATCCCCTCATAAAATTATAAATATGAGAAAATAATATGAATAATCAATCATAATATAATCATTATTTCAACTTTTAGAATAAGAAAATAAATTCAGACCATTGATATGTTATTCCTAGTTTTTTCATCTTGAGGTGTTATATATTTATTCATATGACCTTTCCAATCCCCCTATTATGTTTTCTATAATGATATTTATTCACAAAATTCCCATTCAACCCAAATTCAATACATCTTTTTATTGTTTGGATAAATTCCCCAGGGTGATTATTCCAACATTATTGGCACAAAGATTGTAGAATTTTATTTCCTCTGTGATATTTATCTGATAAAATCCCATGAAACTACATCTTTAACTTTCTTTGATTGTCATAAAACTCATATAAGTTTCGTTTGTTAATAAAAACATTAAATAAATGGTTAGTCATAAATATAAGATTTATCTTGTCAACTCTATCCCATATTTTTATCATTATTAAAACCACATTAGTGTCCCTCAGATCCATTTTTCCATGGTTCCTACTAGTATTTTCCATTTTCTAAAAAAATTATATTGTTAAATAAAATCATAAAAATAATTTTATGGGGAAGATAAAAACAAATATGTCCTTAAACATGCATTATTTTATGCATCTCTTTCAATTTATCTAAAAAATAACCAAAATTTCCAATCATATACTGATCATTAAGGATAAAAGAAGACTTATATATTTTTCTCAAATAACATCATAACCTATAAATTTATCTACATCCATAATCAAATATAACTATATTTCCCTATAATGTAATAAACCCATAATTACATAAACTATAACAATTGTTTCACTTTTATAAACTTCCACGGTCTTGAGTTTTCTTGATTTAGATAACTATATAAACTAATTTATAACAATGTGGAAACGTCCCCTTAGTATATATATTTTTATCAAACAAAATACACACTAAAATTTATACCTATGTTTCATTAAAGACATATTATTTTCTATTAATATGATTCAAGAGAGTATAAATATTTACCTTATTATATTTCATACACATCCATATTCCCTTAAAAAATATTAACCCTCTGGATGATATCATTTTTCTTAACAGGAGATATAAGAAAATGCAACCAAATATTATTATAAAAGGCCTTAAAACCCATGAAAATATTTACCTTTTATATAATAAACCATTTTTATAATAAATAAAGCATACTAGATAATAAAGTAAACATTTTCTCAAAGAAAACCTTTAAAATCTAATAGAAAGATTGTGAAAACCATGACAGAATCATAATGAACAATTGAACTCGTTAAAAAAAATTTCGAAAACCAAACCATTACCCAATAAAATTTCATAAACATTCCTTACTATAGAAAATCAAAAAAACACATAAAAACCCATAGAAATATTAAATTATTTAGCATAGAGAATCATATTAAGAAACAATGATCCATATTATTTAGCCTGCATCAGAATAATTGATGCCAATTTAGTTCATAATAAGTAACATACCCAGTTATTTCTCTCATTTTCACCATGAATTACTAAATCATTACCTAGTGTATTTGAAAGGTATATTGTGATCACTCATCTTCATGAAATATATTGGGCTCACCTATAATCATATATTATTCCAAAAAATTGTTCCACAATAAAAAATATATAATATTTCTATTTTTAACATAAATAAATGAAAAAACTCATTAGAGAACCTAATTTGAATAAAATTTAGTTATATCAGAAAAATAGATGGCATATTATTATAACCAGAAAAAAATTAAAAATAAAATTACAAAATGAATGGGAATTTGATCTTCTTGGAATACGTTGAAAACATGTAGTGTAATTTTATTTGGAAATATTGTAACGATAGTGATAAAATGATTTGATATGGTAATCATTAAAAAACATTCTTTTTTACTTTTGTAAAAGTTTCAAAAGAAAAAAATACATAAAACTTTTACAAATTGTATATTATACAATTATAAAGAAAGTAAAAATTAGATCAGAATTGCCATTAATAAACATTGAAGTATAAGTATGAATAGTTTTGAAAATTTTTTAAAGGCCATGTATATGGGAAAGACTAATAATAAAAATATATCTTTTAAATATGTTTTTTAGTAAAATACATTTCCAATAATCCAACTCCCCAGCTATATTATTTAGTTTATATATAATAAACTTATAATAATATTTTAATTTTTGAATAGCCATTTCAAGGAATATTACCGTGTATTAATTCATTTTATTACTTTAATAACCATGCCTTATATATTTACAAAGTCACTAAATTTCATATTGGATGTTTAGAGGATGTTCTGTTCATAATTCCAAAACAAGTATAGTAGGATGAACATGTTCAATTGGGTAATTTGTTTCAAAAAACTATTAACTAATATTAATTAAATAATATTCATTTTTATAAATTAAATTAATTTTTTTCATCATTAAAGAATTGAAGTAATAAAAAATGAAATTAATCATATCATGTAGGTATTAGTCTACTCATACAAAAAAACCACGCTTTAATTTTTTCTCAAATATGTAAATAAAGTGAAATAGATAAATTATTATCATTAAATATTCTTACAAATATCATATTGGTGGTATCCAAGATTGAAAATTTTGTGATTTTATCATTTTAAAATGGATGGGAAGTTAATATGAAAATTGATATCTGAAATTTTAATAATATAACAATAATTTTATCTATAATTTCATCCAACAATTGAGATATGTATGAAATATAAAACACATTGCTTTATTGAGCCGAATGTTCATATTTACAGACTGGAAAATTGTTTAAAATTGATTGTATATAAAAGGTTGTTAAAACAGTTTTACCATAATCATAATAAAATTTACATATAGTGTATATATGGAAGTTATTATTTAACATTTGTTATGATATATTTTATAGTGGTATAAGAATAAATAAACATAAAAGAAATTGGTTGTGATTTACACATCCTCTATTCCTATCCTCCTTTAGATTGATATTATGGGAATATATGGATAGGTTTATGGTAACTACAGTGGAATGGGGATGCATTAGTGGACATTTTTTTGGAATTTGTTTATATTTTTGAGTGAAATATGCACTTGGGTTGTGTTTTTAAATACATTTTAGTGGGTCATTTTTACAGTAAAAAAACAATAATTAAAAATATTTTCCATTATTTAATGGCCATGAATATAATTTTTAAAACATCAAGTGGAACATACTTGGACCAGTTATAATACAATTGAAAATTAAACACACATTTGAGTTAATATATATTTTTATGAATTTCTAAATACATGAAAATATGTATTAAACATTAAATAACATTTAATATCATTTTCAAAACTACTAAAAAAATTCAACAGTAATCATATATTGAAAGCAATGAAATTATAATTCTGACACATATTTCATAAATTATCCTTAAAAATTATCTAGAAATTATTTTCCTTCGATAATTAAATAAAAAATATATAATTTTTTATGTTTCTAAATTAATTTAATTTTTATTCCTCTTTTTTCTAAAAATATTGTGTCAAAGTGGTGAATGTGTTTTAGAAAATTATAAATTTTAAAAAATTATTATCATGAATATAGATTATTTATCATTTTTATAGAAATATATTTTTTTTAATTAATTATACGTACCATTTAACTTACCATGGAAACATTTTTAATATATTAAATGGAAGATCTTGCCATTATTGTTTATGTTATTTTATTAACCTTTAAATAACACTCATAATCATGTCATGTAGATTTGAAATTAATAAAAATGAATAGGGATAAGGTATTGGTCTACTAATAATCATCCAACCATTTGGAAAAAATCTTATGTGATCATGTGGCCTATTTTTATCCTTAATTAGGTGGATTTAATCATAACATTGGGGAAAATTTTGTACATCGTTAAATTATTTATATGATAGAATTGAATGGTTCCAATTTAATTAATATGAAACATACAATTAAAAATATTAAATCCATTTTAAAATTTTATATTTTAGGAAATGGTAATTATTAACACAAATTTATATGTGTAAAATGAAATAAAAATAGTTCGTTGGAAAATACTATTTTAAACATAAACGTATATTATACCAAAATCAAGTATAATATTGATTATCATGGTATTATTCAAAACTGTTTTTAAAATATGATACCTATGTGAAAAAAATCAAAATATAATGAAAAATTGAAATTAAATTGATTAAATGAAAACAAATGATAGTTTTTTCTAAGTCGTTAATTTTCACTATTCACCAAAAAAAGTAACCTTTTTTGAAAAATCATACATATTTTTATTAAGAATTTTTTGAAATGATGATATAAAATATAATATATATTTTATAAGATAAAATGTTAAAATATATATATATATATTCATCATAATATTTGTGAAAATAATACAATAAAAACCAATTTTAAAGTATAAAATGAATTTACAACAATTTATCATCTTTTAACCATCATTTGATAAATGTTTATATATAATATTTTTTATATGATATATACATTTAAATAAAATAATTCATATATAGTGGTTATCTGAGTTTACTTTATTAAGAAAAATATTGTTCACCCAAATCTGTTTACTAAAATATATCTTCTTTAATATTTTAAGATGTTTTTAAAAATTCTGTTCTTATTTCCAACTATTTAATCTATACAATTATAATAAGGAAATTTTTTCTACATATATTTTATAAAAATAATAATATTATTTGTATATACTAATCCAACAACTAGGTTGTCATTGGAAAATTTAAATAACATTATTTTAATAGTATCCCAATGTATTTTACGTTTGGTATTTCATAAAGTATATTAAACTAAAAATGTATTTATTTTTAAACTAAAATATAAATTTATTTCAAATAATTTTGGGTCAAATATGATATTTAAAGAAAAACCTATAACTCCTCTAGTTTATCCATAGTTTTCAATAGTGATATACCAATTATGTTCTCTATCCCAACTGTTAATATGTTTTTCCCCAAATTTAATTTAAAACCTTCATAATGTTTCATGAAGAACATTTTAATCAAGAAGTGAATATCCATTGGTAGTGTCAATGGATTTGGGCTATTAGATTAACTTTTGACAAATTTAGTGACAATTGAGTGAATAGATAACCAACATTTTGATAGTTATCACACCAAGGTTAATCTGAGCCAAATCATGCATCCAAATTTTTGTATCGAGAGAGGGAGTTAATTTCTTGGAATCCACACAATCTAATAATTATAAAATTATAGGTTTTTTTTTCAGAAATTACACCTAGGATCATTTGAGTGGACTGAATAATACATAATTCATTTCATATAAATGAAACATTACATCCTTCTATAATCACATTATCCCTAAACCCATGGGACTATTGACATTTAATATTAAATATATAAATAACTTTATTAAACACAATTGTGAACATTTATTAACATATTTAACCATATTGATCATCATTCTAAATAAATGATATGTTTTACTAATCTTTATAATATTGTTAATAGGAAATTAAAAATATGGGGATCTCAATGATTATTAATAGAAATATATCATTGATACAAACAAGGTTTATATCATATGAATATGATAAAACAATATCATGGGATAAATACCTAATTAAAAAAATATAGATCCCTAAGAGTATTCCAAAATTCATGATATAATACATGAAATCGTAAATTAACAAAAATTTACCATTATAAAAGTGTTAGGAATCATGATAAAATAATCATCAGCCACATGTCATAACATAATAATATAACATTGATATATAGAATAAGAAAAAGAATAGGAGATCAGAACCTTATACAACAAGAGTAATTGCAATTTTATCGACACATATTCATGTGAACATAACAAAATCCCAATTATGTCCATGGATAGTCTTGTGAACAAAACATAACCACTATTATTGTCAAGAAGTAAGTCATTAACTCCTGATATTTCAAACATTTTCTAAAAAAATTATCTCCATATAGGAAATCACCAATCATATTCATACATATGTTTTCCACATGAAATCAATAATTCATTAAATCTAAATGGACAAAAAAATAATTGGTTTCATGACATCTTCTGATGGAATAATTTAAAATGATGTAAATAAATGACAATTTTTTAAAAACAATTAATCGTCAAAATGATTACTTCATAAAATAATTTATATAGGGATTCAATGGATATTACTCCAGAATAGTTATATATATTAATTATATGAATTCAAATACAACTAAAATTAACATAGGTTACTTAGAAAACATTTCTTATCATTTTCATTATAAATGATGTTACATGTTACCAAAAAATAAATCATCTTTTAGAAGTTAACAAGAAAACCTATTTAAAAAAACCAATACCAATAATGGAGCCTTGAAAAATATTTGTCTGATTTATGGATGAATTTTTTTGTGGAAGATAAAATATACTATCATTAATTAAAATACCTTAAAATTTTAAAATGTCATTTTTGAAAACCAAATCATTAAAGCTAAAATAATTCTTGTTAGTTAAAAATAAATTAAAAATTTATATATAAATAAAATAATATATATTTGGATTTAAAAATGAGAAATTAGAATATTGGTTGGATGAATGAATATGTTTGTGTAAAATAGAATTCTTTATTTGAGAGGAGATGAATTGTTTTTCACAAATTGTTTCTTTTATGTGGAAAAATTTCATCAAGGAATAATATTTGAATAAAAAATGTCATTTTAACTAGAGAAAAGGCGATCATTACCTATAATAATGTATTGGTGTGGATTAAACTAAATATATAAGAATTATTTTCTAGAGAAACCATTAAATATCAAAGAATACTGATTAGAGTTTAAAAAATACCTTACATATTTGGAAACCTAGGAATAAAAACCATTTGATTGATAAAACAAGAAATATAACATTATTTACTATTAAGGAAAGTATATTTATAATAAAATTTTTTAAATAGGTATTACAAGGACTATATAAATATAAATTGGTGTATAATACAACACAAGTCTCAAATTAGAGAAATTAAGATGAAAACCCCTTATAGGAATTGTAATTGCTCAAGTAAGAATAATTTGAAATGGGGTTTATGTTATATAAACATAAAACCCAAAAAATTAATATTAATATAAAATTAAATATAATCATAGGTCATAATATACATTCATATAATAATGTTCTTCATGAAGAACTATTATAAGTCAATGAAAAAATATTGGGTGATGAAATACATTTTAATAACTCCCTCGTGATATCCTTATCGATGATCATTGTATGATAATAACTATTTTATCCCACTCTATGATCAATTTTCATTTCCAAAAAAAATAAAAACCATCTAGAAGACATTTTCAACCTGGTGATATGGTTGGTTGGAAAATGAATTGAAATTATAGAGAGAATTTTTATTTAAAAATAAAACAATAAATACAAATAATTTTATAAAATATATAGTGATATTAAGAAATAATTTGACCTTATATATTTTAATGTGTAGTGGAAAACATAAATGTATGTGACTAGGTGCATTGATAATATAAACTAAAAAATGAAAATGAAAGGACTCATTTGCTAAAGGAGTTTAATAATAGCACATGAAGTTCCCCTACATCATATCCACTAAAGAATGATTAATATGGGTATATGTAATCCCTTTTTTTGAATACTGATCTAAGAAACAAAAAAAGGAAGAAATTTGTTTAATGTTGACCAATAACCAATCAAATAATCTGTTTCTTTTGAACGGGAAATAAGGGATCCAAAACAAACCTTTCCTTTGAACTGAAAATGCATGAAACCTAAAATGAGAAGGGAGAATAAGATTGATGGGTTTCAATTTGAAATACCCATTAAAATCCATTCAAAACACTCCCTAGAGGATAAGAAAATCAAAGAAAATTATATAGATGCAGCTAATAAAATTGTTATATAAAAGGTGTTATAATGAAAAGATACAATGGAATATGATTATAAAAATAATGAACGAAAAAACTAATGATAAAACATTGAAGATTGTTTGTACATGATGATTGTTGATAATGTTCATGTATTTAAAAACTAAACATATATGTTATCAATTCCCGGAAATGATATACACATGATATTATTAGAAAATGTTGGATTAATATTTAACCGTTGAATATTTTTAATGTTTAGAGTGGAATCTTTTATATTTTTTTGTCTAAAACCATTTCATTGGATTCGTAATTTCATTGGATGATGATCCATAGATCCTTATATCTATATTTATAGTTTTTTAATATTCTAGTGAGGTCCATGGTAAATCTGAGGATTTTTTTAATGGATATGATTCTTTTTACTAAAATTAATGAAACCTTAAATTTTTCTTGAATATAAACATTATCACGTAATCCGATGTCAATTGAAATCTAGTGTACAAGGTAGAAAAATAATTATTCTCAAACCTATATTGGCCAGTCGATGAACATCCACCATCTAGCTAGTGGAGTACTATAATATATGATGTTTTCTTAATCTACAATCTAATTGGTTCACTCCATGCCGTTGGATAGTGATTTACAATAGTGTTGGACTAGGAAATGATTCTTCATTCCCGCCTTGAGTCCATATTAAGGCTTGTTTACTTCCTAAAACTATAACTATAAAAAAATAACTCGAGATAAGTCAAGAAACTTGGGTTTTATAGATATTAAAACAACTATGAATGTTAAAAAATCACCATTATGAGGACTATCATAAACCAAATCAGGATGTCATCTATCCTAACACCCAATCTGGTATGTGGCATGTCCTGATGGGAATTCCTGATCCCCACAGGCTAGCAACTAGTTTCTAGAATAAAATATAAACCAAATGGGAATTATTTTATCACTAACCCCAAGATTATGAAATTAAATATAATAGGTGAAGAACAAATAATAACTAAATCTCAAATAAATCTATAAATAGATTGAATTACATCAGTTAAACAATGAAGAAATCTAAATACATATCTAAAACTATACCATGCTACATTGATCTCCTTGTGACCTCTTGATCCCCACCAACAATAAGACTAACCTTCTCCAACAATTATAACATGAACTATAAACCGATACTTTCAAAATATCTCGGGTATATCGTCACCAAATGGTACATGTTGGGTTTGATCTTAAGAGCTATGTAAGAAACTACCATAGAATCTGCACATTTCCTTTTAAGAAAATAGTCCATAAACACTTGTTTGGAAATAAAAATATAAAATATGTTTTTATCATTTTAATAAACAAACATAACATCTCTTTTACAAAAAATTTCACTCCACATATATATTTTAAAATATGATTACCATTTAGAAACCAAATCCCAAACCAAAATCTAAATAGATAAATATAAAGATATGATGAAACTATAAAAGGTATATAATATATAAAACAAGTTCAATGGAATATATATAAGAATATTAAAATATAAAACCATAGGAATTTCCTAAACATCCTTAGAGTGATCACTAGAGGTACTCATTCTAGAATCACATGTCGTCTTATGGTGAAGCTCCATAGTCAATAAATAACCGGCATCTCTAAACTAGCCTCACCGTTGGGAAAACTCACCTAGCCTCTGATACATCCAAGGGGTACCATGCCATCTAATCCAGGTTGATTAGAAACTATCACTTGACCCACAAAAAAATGCCCAGTATCCCATTGTAAATTTAATTAGTGAAATAAGAGGGTTCCATATGCATTAATCACATTACTTGCTCCCAATTTACATGTTTACCCCAATAACTAACATCGCCTATGTGCTAACTATAACAACCCTGCTCTTTATTACACACATAAACATGATTTATTCCATAAACTCTTCACAAGATTCAACATAGAAGATCGAGAGGTCGACTATCTTTGGGGATCAGAAACATTACAAAACAACTTAAAACATGAAACACAACATCTTTATTTAAAACTTCCTTTACATGACCACTACATTCCCTCATACTTAGCATTTCATGGGATAACTAGAGGACATGTATAACAAAAGGGAGAGATATAAATCCCAGTAAGGGAATAAAAATAGAATAACATGAGTAATAAAATACTTGTTATAAAATAGGCATATCAATGGAGTAAAAGAGAAACATGAAAATAAATTAATGATAAATCATGATAATCATAACATGGAAATGTGGAAACAACACTTAACATGAATTTATCATGATCAAAGGCTTATTAAACATGGAACATGAGTAAACCCTCATTGCACATGAAGCCTGATTAAACCCTCATTGGAGTTGAATTATCATGATTCAACACTCATTTCATATTATTTATCATGATAATTTACTTTACCCAATGCATTGGAGAACTATAAGGGTGAACCCTTATTAAACATTTTATTCCATGCATAAGTGGGCCACATGGATCACATAACATGGAATCAATCAACATCAAAAGTTATTCAATGATTAAGTAATATAGAATAAATACATGAATTTACCATTAAATATGTATATGGGCATAAAGTTCAATATCATTGATAGAGACATGGGTACGGTATTTACTACACAATGATCTTGGATTGGAAAAATGCGGTGCAATTTCCGTAGGATAATAGTGTGACATAAGTATTCATGGAAATGGTTGAAGAGAGAGAAAAGGGTGTCTCATAATATATACATGAAATTAACTATAATGGGGTCTTATAGATACATTCCCCCAACAAACTTAATGGAATATAGATTCATAATACAAACTAATTACTTGGATATAAAAGAGAAGAGAGAAATCTCTCATGAAATTTCATCATGGTAACGGGTGTGCATGGGAGGAATTAATGAGAGAGAAAAGGGTATCCCATAATCCAAACATCAATAGGGATGTATGGGGAAGGTGAGAAATCATACACTAACATTTTTAATTGAAAATAAAATTGAATAACAATATTAAGAATCTTTGATAAAAAGAGAAAGGTAGTAAACCCTTACTTGGAAATGTGATCCCAATGGCTTTGGAGAGGCTTGAGAGAGAATTTTGAGAGATTGGGGAATCTAGGGAGGTTTCTAGAGAGATGAGGACAGGATTTGATCAAACTCAAATGGATTTGAGTGAGGAGGTAGTGGGATCTTGGGTGGGTTTATATAAGAAAGGATATGGAATTCTTTATTATTTAGGTTTGGGACACCTCACATTAAACTAATCAAAACCACAAACAGTCACATGGTTTTTTCCCATGGTTTTTTCCAAATGGGAGTGGAAAACAATATTTTATAAGGCTAATAGCCGAAATTTGTAGAATAATAGTGTTGATTATATGGAGGTCAGTCACACTCTCAAGGAAAACAATTTAAAAAGACAAGATTATTTATTAGTCTTGGAAAGTCCACTGAAGCTTTGTAAAATAAATAAAAAAAACCAAAAATCACATTATTTTAATGGTAAAACATATATTTGCCAAATATTATCTTTATAGTTTTTTATTTCATCACTATTGGGTCATTATGGTGTCATAAATCAAATTATATATTTAAATGGTATTTAATTTTTACCCAAAAAAATGATTGTCTCAGAAAATTTTGAAAAATTCACTGTTGGATAATTTTGATGTCCTGGTTCCAAAAATAATATTCATTTTACCTAAATAATTTTATAAATAAGTGAATTCTTACTTTTAAAATAAAAACTGAAATTTATCCAAAATTCATGGGTTTTGACAAAAATAGCTTGAAAACCATAATAAAAAAATTACAATTGTATTCATAAAATTATTCGATAATTTATATTTAATAAAAATTAATTTAACAATAATAATAATATTTTATTAAAATATTATTTAAATCAAAAATCCCTTAATTCGTCAAAATATATTTCTTAGTTGCATGTTAAATAAAAATATTATTTGTCCTTTACAAACTATTTAAAAAGTGAAAATAATAAAATAAATTCACATTATTGGTACAAAAAATAATGTACATAGTCATAGTTATAGGGTCTTGTTATATAACCCCTTATAACACCCGCATAAGACTGAAGGGTAAGGTGTGTGATGGTGACTGACTCTTGGGGTGGCTCGGATAACATCTCTCGGGTGGTAATCTCTGTTAACTTCCACTTCTCTCGTAGTTGGTTCCGTTAAAGCTTAACGTGTTCAAGCTCAGCATGGGCTTGGTCAAGAACGAAGCCCAATGACACCACCCCCTTTACGAGCCTAGAAAAATGGATTCGTATGGGTCAAGTATACTGAATGAGGCAATCTCTTCCATTTTCTGAGTAAATTGGATTTGGTAAATCCATATATTTATACAAATAATGTGTTCATTATTTAATGGCTATATTAGCAACTATCATAATTAATTATGATATTTTAAAATCTAGAAACATAAAACAAATGATTTTAACCTTTTATATAATCATAATAAACATTTAATTAGATCAAGAGGGATTTCCATTAATGAAAGTTTGGGTCGTTACAATCTTCCCCCCACAAGAAATTTCGCCCTTGAAATTTTCTTTATCCAACTCTATAACAAATACAGGTTACTCTGTTACATCACATCCTTTGATTCCCACATTGCTTCTTCAACCTTTTGGTTTTGCCACAACACTATGATGATGGGAATTTTATTATTTCATAAAACATCTCTAAGATCTAAAAGCATTACTGGTTGCTCCTTTTCAGAAAGATCATCCTCTAGCTGTACTACCTTTGAATAGAGTTCATGTGAAGGGTTTAGTATATATTTTCTTAAGAGGGATACATGAATGACATCATGTACATTGGCCATGGTAGGTGGGAGTTCTATTCGATAGGCCACAACCCTAACACGATCATGAATCTCAAAGGGGATGATGTACCTAGGACCAAAATTCAATTTCTTTCCATACCTCATGAACTTATTCCATTGAAATATGCATAGAAATACCATGTCTCCAGCTTTAAACTCAAGTTCTTGTCGATGGTTATCTTCATAACGCTTCTTCCAACTCTGGGCTTCCTTGATATACTGCTGAATGGTTTTCACCTTATCCGCCATTTTTAGGACCATTTATGGTCAGATCATCTTACACTCACCGAATTTATCCCAATATGCTATTGTTCTACACCTCTTCCCATATAGGGCATCATAAGGTTCCATTCGGATGCTCGAGTGGAAATTGTTATTGTAGAAGAATTAAACCAGTGGAGGATATTGGTACCACCCTCCTTTGGAGTCCACAGAACATGATCTTAACATATCCTCTAGTGTCTGAATAGTTTTCTCATATTGGCCATCATTTTTAGGATGATAGGCCATACTAATGTTCATATCAGTATCCAGATCATGTTGAAGACTCTTCTAAATCATAGAGGTGAATCATTGGTCTCGATTGGATACAATAGATAGGGGTACTATATGTAGCCTTACAACGTCCTTGATATATATCTATGTTAGTTCATCCATTGATAAATCCTCCTGAATTGAAATAAATTGTGCAGAAGTTATATGATGATCCACAATAACTGAGATTTCATTATTGCCTTTGGATGTCTTCAGAAGTCCTGTGATAAAGTCCATGATTATGTTCTCCCATTTCCATGCTGGTATGGGTAATGGTTGCATCATCCTTTTAGACTTCTACCTCTATGCCTTTACTTACTGGCACATTAAGAAAATTGATATATAATCAGATATATCCTTCTTTATATTATCCCACCAATAATTCTCTTCGAGATCTCTATACATATTTGGGTTTCCTGGGGGAATAGAGAAATTTGACCTATTTGCATCATCCAAAAGTTCCTTCTTCTGCTCTGGACGTGATAGAACACATAGTCTTTTCCCAAATCTCACAATTCCTTCTTCATTAACATTGAACTCTGAGTATTTTACTTTTTTTATAGCTTTCACTTTCTTTTGAATTCCCACATAATCTTTTTGAGCATCCTTTACCCTTTCCCAAAGAGACAGTTGAGCAATCATTTTTGAAAGGATTGATGATGTTCCCTTCTTTATGATTCCCTTTTCCATCTTCATCATGTCTAAGAAGATTTTATCCTTCTCAATTATCATCAATGATAGAATCGTCGAGTCCTTTCTATATAGTGCATCTTCCACCTTGTTCGCTTTCCAAGGGTGGTAATGGATTGTGTAGTCATAGTCTTTGATCAGCTCTAACCATCTTCATTGGCACGTGTTAAACTCTTTCTTTGTGAATATATACATGAGGAATTTGTGGTCCGTATATATTTCAGACTTCTCCCCAAAGAGATAGTGACACAAAATTTTTAAAGTGAAGATCACCGCAGCCAACTCCAAATCATTTGTTGGAAAATTCTGCTCAAGAACATGCAATTGTCTTGAAGACTAGGCAATGAATTTGTCATTTTGTATCAACACACATCCCCTGCCTTTCTTCAAAGCATCACCGAATACCACAAAAGGTTCTCCACTTGTGGGTAAAGTGAGAACAATCACAGTGATAAGCCTCTTTATTAACTCCTTGAATATTTCTTCTCATTCCTCACTCCAAGAAAACATTACTCCCTTATGAGTTAGCTTGGTAAGATGGTTGGACAATCATGAGAAATTTCTCACAAATCATCTTTAATATCCTGCTAAACCCAAGATGCTATGGATATTCATTACCTATGTTGGTCTCGTCCATCCCTCAATTTCATCTATTTTTGATGGATCCATAGATATCACATTTCCTGTGCTGATATGGCCTAAGAATGAGACCTCCTCCAACTAGAACTCACACTTTCTATACATTTCATAGAGATTATCCTTCTACAAGATCTCTGGTATAGTTCTTATATTCTCCACATGATCCTCCTTGGTTTTAGAGTATATCATAATATCATCTATAACGACTACCACAAAGTTTTTGAGGTAATCCCTAAATACACTATTCATCATGTCCATGAAGATTTTCGGAGCAACATTGAGTCTGAACGGAATTACTACGAATTCATAGTAACTGTATCTTGTACGAAAAGTAGTCTTGGGGATATCTTCATTCTTCATCCTTACTTGATAATATCCCGACCCCAAATCCTCCTTGGAGAAGTATTGTTCTCCACGCAGCTGATCTAAAAAGACATTGATTCATGGGAGAGGATACTTGTTCTTTAATGTGATTTTTTCCAGCTCATGATAATCAATGCAAAGAACCATTGACCCATCTTTTTTCTTGACGAAGGGGACTGGTGCACCCCATAGTGAATTAATGGGTGTATAAACCCTTTATCAATATTCTCTTGTAGTTGTTTCTTAAGCTCCTAAATCTCCACAAAAGCCATTTTATATGGAGTCATAGATATTGGAAACACCCCAGGTATAAGATCAATTAAGAATTCAACATCACTTTTAGGAGGAAGAGCATTAAATTCCTAAAGAAACACTTCAGTGAAATCCCTCACAATAGGCATGACTTCAAGGATGGTTGCCTACTTACACTCAATCATCTGAGCTAGATATGTGTGCTCATTGGGCAGTAATATCCATGCTTGAGGTGATGGATCTAAATAATATTCGTCTTCATCTTTTCACTTGTACAGAATCAGGGGGTCGATTCTCTACATGGAGAGTGATTTCCCTCTCACAGCAATTTATGTTGGCTCTATATAAGGAAATCCAATCCATGCCAAAAATAGAATCAAATTCAACCAAAGGGAGTATGATGAGGTTCTTTTGGAAATTCAATCCAGATAATATGATAGGGGAGGAATTATATTCATGGGATGAAATGATTGCCCCATTTTCCATACTCACCGACATCTTTACTTCCATGATTTTTGGTGGTTCTCGGATTGTTCAACTAATCTTTTGAGATATAAAATAATTCGTATAACCCGAATCAAAAAGTACATTCACTATTCCTGGAGGAATAACTAGCGTACCTGTCACCACTTTGTTTTCGAGGTTCACATCGGGGGTAGTGATGGAAAAAGCTCTCCATTGATGACTTTGAAGTTGTTGGTTGCCTCTGAAAACCCTTGTCTTAGGGAACTAATTTGAAAGATGCTCTGGTTCTTTGTAGTTGTAGTAATGAACAACAAATTGAGGTTCGAATAGAGCATTCCTCTCCTCTATTGTAGCCGCATGTTTTTCTTGATAGAAGTTAACATCTACGTGCCCTTCTCTTCTATTCCTAAAGCATTTCTTTGTCCCGTTCAGGGAATTTATGGGGTGTTTCATTCAACACCTTTGTCAAGTGGGGTGCTAGATATTCTTAACACAATTGGATTTATCCATCGGACCCCCAGCATTGAATTCCACCTTAAGTTTCTTATCCCCGTGATACCCTTGAGATTCTCTGATCTCCATTTTGACCTTGAGGTCCCATCGGACAATTTTCTTATAGGTGTCAAAGTCACAGATCGTCAGCGCTTTCTATAGCCAAGGTTTCATCCCACCAAAGAAGGAGTCAACCTTTCATTCGGGGGTAAATACAAAGCTGGAGGCATATCATGCAAGCCTTGTGAAGTTTTCCTTGTACGCTCCAATAGATTCATTGTCTTTTTCCCGGAGGGCAAGGATGTCTCTTCCCATCTTATGTCGAAGGGTTCACGGAAAATATTTATCGAAAAAAAATCTTCTGGAAATCTATCCATTCCAACACCTCAATCTCCTCCTTAGGCTTCATATTTTTGATCAACTTCCACCATTGATCTGCTTCACCCTCCATATGATAAGCATCTAGGATAACCATCTCCTGTTCAGAAAATTTGTTGATGGAGAAGATATTTTCAATGGAGTTGATCCATTGTTCAGTGATTGAGGGATCGAATGATCCATTAAAAGTATGAGGCTTTTGTCTCATGAATCTCTCGATAGCAACTTGTTATTTCATAGGGGGAGGGGGTTGAACATTACTCTCAACCCATGTTTCTATTCAAATCTTGATTTAACTAAGAGATAAGTGCGACAATGTACACGATTCCCACTCCCATCGGATTGGGCATCTCATTCGCATAGTCATCACATTGATCTTCACATTGGTTGTTAGCCTGAGTCCTCCTATTACCGACCATTGGTTGTAATAAAAGGAATGATAGTGGTAACATATAAAGGGCTATAAAAGGACAAAACTAATGACTTATAAATAACTTTTATTTCTGTAACATATGAATCCATAGGCTTCAGTCTATGCTATTAATGATATACATTCTAACATATATTCTTAGGGGCATTTTTTCATTCCATTAATAAGGGTTCATACTATGATTTTGAATTTACAAAAACATATCCCCCTGGAGTTTTGTAACCAAGAGTGTAGCAAGGCCTGTTGTCATTAACCATTTCACATTCAAGTCTAGCTCAATGTGGTGTTTTCGGGTTTTACGCCTAGGATTCATCTGTTCTAGAGTCGCACCTACTTGCTTGTATCGAGTCATGGATGTATTTTATTGATAAACCACTTACTCAGTACACACCAATACATAGGGATTTTTTATTGTACTTATTCTTGTCTATTAATCTTCACTGGGGTATACTAATCATAATCCCAAAAATAACTAAACCTATCCTTTGATACAAACTATTACAACCCTGCTCTTTATTACACAGTTAAACCTTTTTTATTACATAAACTCTTCACTTGATACAACATGGAAGATCAAGAGGTATAGTGTCTTTGGGGATTAGGAACATTACATAACAACTTAAAACATGAAACACACCATCTTTATTGAAAACATCCTTTAGATTACCTCTACATCCCCTCGTTCTTAGCATTGCATGGGATAACCTGGGGACATGCATAAGAAATAGGGTAAGCTGTGAAGCCCAGTAAGGGAATAAATATGGAATAACATGAGGAATAAAATACATTTTAGACAATAGGCATATCAATGGATCACAAGAGAAACATGAACATAAAGGCATGATAATTCATGATAATCATAACATCGAAATGTGGCAACAACACTTAACATGGAATTAGCATTGGCCAAGGATCATTGCGCATGGTGAATGAGTAAACCCTCATGGAACATGAATAATGAGTAAACCCTCATTGCACTTGAATTATCATGATTCAACACTCATTGCACAAGATGAATCATGATATTATACTTTACCCAATACATTGTAGCGCTATTAGGGAACACCTTTCATAAACATTTTATTTCATGCATAAGTGTGACACATAAGTCATTTAACATGGAATCAATCAACATCATAAGTTATTCCATGATTAAGTAACGTGTAATAAATACATGAATGTACCATTCAATATGAATATGTTCATAAATGTGAATACACTTATTAGAGACATGGGTATGGTATTCACTATACAATGATCTTTTCTTGGAAAAACGCGGTGTAATTTCAGCAGCATAACGGTGTGACATAAGGATTCATGGAAATAGTTGATGAGAGAGAAAGGGGTGTCTCTTAATATGTATACAAAATGGACCGTAATGGGGTCATATAGATACACGTCCCAACCAGATCAGTGGAATTTAGATTCATAATGAAAAAAAAATACTTGGATGTAAAAGAGGAGAGAGAAATACCTCACGAGATTTCGGCATGGTAACGGGTGTACACGGGAGGATTTAATGAGAGAGAAAGGGGTATCCCATAATCCAAAAATAAATAGGAATGTATGGGGAAGATGTGAAATTATACTCCAACATTTGTAATTTATAATAAAAGGGCATAAAAATATTAAAAAACTATGATAAAAAGAGAAAGGTAGGAATCCCTTACTTGGAAGTGCGATCCCAATGGCTTGGGAGAGGCTTGATAGAGGCTCATTGACAGCTTGGGGAACCTTGGAATGTTTCTAGATATAGGAGGGCAGGGGTTGGTCGAACTCCAAAGACTTTGAGTGAATAGGAAGTGGGAGCTTGGGTGGGTTTATATAGGAAAGGAGAGGGAATACTTTATTATTTAGGGTTGGGACACCTCACATTAAACTAATCAAAAACACAAACCAGCCCATGGTTTTTTCCAAATGGGATTGAAAAACAATATTTTACAAGGCCAATAGACAAACATTTTAAAATAATAGGGTTGCTTATGTGGAGATGAGTCACACATTCCTGGAAAACAATTTAAAAAGACAAAATGTTTTATAAGTATTGGAGGGTTCACTAATGCTTTGTAAAATAAGTCAAAAAAACAAAAAATCACATTATTTTAATGGAAAAACCTATATTGTATAAAAAAATGTTCATAGTATTTTATGACATCACTATTGGGTCATTATGATGTCATAAAACACATTATATATTTAAACAGTATTTAATTTTTACGCAAAAAATCGACTTTCTCAGAAAAATATGCAAAATTCACCATTGGAAAATTTTAACGTCCTGATTCCATAAATAATATTAATTTTATCTAAATAATTTTCTAGATATGTTAATTTTTACTTTTAAAATAAAAACTGACATTTATCCAAAATTCATGGGTTTTGACAAAAATAGAATTTAAACCTTCATAAAAATTACAATTGTATTCATAAAATTATACAATAATTTATATTTAATAAAAAATAATTTATTATTATTATTATTATTTTATTAAAATATTATTTACTTAAAAAATCCATTAATTCATCAAAATAGATTTCTTAGTTGAATATTAACTAAAAAAACTATTTATAAATTAAAAAAAATTTACAAAGTAACAATAATAAAATGATGGCACATTATTTATTAATAAATAATGTACATTGTCATAGTGGTAGGGTCTTGTTACATAACCCCTTATAACACACGTATAATACCGAAGGGTAGTGTGTGTGATGGTGTCAGACTATTGGGGTGGCTCGGATAACATCTCTTAGGTGGTGATCTTTATTAGTTTCCACTTCTCCCGTAGTCGGTTCCGCTCAAGCTTAATGTGTTCAAGATCGGCAAGGGCATGGTCAAGAGTGAAGCCAAATAACACCAACTCAATTCTGAGCTCTGACATATGGGCTTCATACAGGGAAAGTCTAATGGATGAGGCCATCTGTTCCTTTGTCTAAGAAAATTGGATTTTTTAAAGCCCTTTATTTATACTAATCATGTGATCACTGTTCAACGACTATATTAGCAACGGTCACAATTCATAATGTTATTTTAAAATCCAATAAAATAAAACCAATGAAGTTCCGAGTTTATATAACCATAATTAACATTTAATTAGATCAAGAGGAATTTCCATTAACGAACATTTGGGTCGTTACACTAACCCACATAGATAAATCCTCAATAGGGGTTCCCGTATTACAATAATACCTTCTCAAGTTCCAAATGGGATTCCACATCATATAATATTTCAAAGAAAATTCCTAGAACATGCAATGGTGCAATTTGGGAATTTTCATTTCCATAACCACATTCTTTTTTTAATTATTACAGTGTTCCAAACAGGACGTACATCATGTTCATTTAAAATAAATTTACAAAGAATTTCATAACTATTTCCAATTCTAATAATATTTCAATTCCAAAGTAAAAACCTATAACTCACTTCAAGTTGTCGAATTACACTTCGAACCATTTATAAACCAACAATGTTCAAAACTGCCAAATAGTCCATGTTTTTAATGGTCACATTAGAAACCACCATTAAATCCACATAATGTACCAACACATTATTTAGAAATAAGGATAACATTTTGTAATGATAAAGGGAATATAGAGTAAGAACTATTTGAGAAATTGGGTTCAAGGAAAACATTTTATTTATGTTCCATATTCATTCAAATTCCCATCTAGGTATGCACCCCGTGCACCTATAGAAGTCCCATCATACAATGAAAAATTAAAATATCCATGAAAACACCGAAAAACATTTTTCATAATCACCACATTCTTTTAAACGATAACCAACCATTACATATAATTATCAAATCATTTATATACTAGTAAAATCATCCCAAAACATTTTTTCACAAATAATATTGCATAAAGAGGCCTCTAAGTCAATAAAAATAAAAAAAATAAGTCTCATATCACAATTACCCATTCCACCATAACCTAACCAAAGGAAAACTTACCATTATAATACCCAAATTCGTTTTAAAAAACCAATTTTCATTTCATTGAACACTTGGCATGAATATATATAGTAATATTTAAGCATTCCCTTGAAAATTCAATTTGCACGAATTTTACATCATTAAAAAAAAGACAAATTATAATCATACAACAAAATAATATTATAGAATATTTAGAGCATTAAATGAAGGCTCCAAAATTAACAGATTGTGTCGTAATAAAAATGGATAGAAAAACCTACCTCAACAGTTTGTGAATGTGACAAGACATCAGAAGGAGGAATAATTCACCCAAAAATTCAATTTTTTCACCCTAGAAACCATGAAAAATTATGCATACATCAACCCTATTTATGGGGTTTGACCAAGGTGAAAACCAGCCAAGAGAGTTTAAGGAATCAAGAGAGGGATGATAGGAGAAGAGGAAAGGGAAGGGTTTGACAATGAAATCATGAATAATTACTAACCTTTGGTGATAAGGATCCCTCAAATGGCCCCAATATTATAGATAATGAAGGGTGGGTGCCCTCTGGTTGATTCCAAATATTTAGGGCTTCAATTGGGATGTGTAATCACTTAAATCAATTTTTTTAAATAAAATTTATTTTGCTCATAATGGGATTAATTATTTTTATACATGGTTCATTAAACCGTGCGTAAACAATACGAATGTTGCTTTAAAAGTTCTAAAACTCACAA
Organism: Viscum album; assembly: GCA_963277665.1. Taxonomy (NCBI): domain Eukaryota; kingdom Viridiplantae; phylum Streptophyta; class Magnoliopsida; order Santalales; family Viscaceae; genus Viscum; species Viscum album. Next base: position 111,172 of record CAUJRU010000082.1, on the reverse strand, counting down.
GTTCAGGTTGTATGGTTTGGAAAACCATGCTCAAACTTCATGACATGAAATTTTTTTCAAAAACCCTACAATGACACCCCAAAATTGTGAGAGTCCACCAAATGATCCTTGAAATTTTAAAACACAATTTAGTAACATTGTGGGTGTCACAAACTAACCACTATGCCATTATCTCCCAATAAACTTCACAATAACCATGAACTGGTATGGAAGCACAATGAAACAACAAAAACTCAAAGACTATTGTAGGACACTCAACCCAATACTCAATCAAAATATCCTAAGTTGAGAAAAAATAGAAATAAAAAGAATCTTCTGGTTGGGATGTGGTAATTCTCCTCACCATAAACACTTTCTTCCCCTAGAATGTCACCAATCCAAATGATAAAAAAACATGATCACCAACTCGAAATAAGACAAAAAAAATACCTGAACAATGGGGTGACTATTCACTTCACATGTCACACCTGACCCAATATAAGATAATCAACATCATGATGAACAATGGGAGAAAACAAATGGGTTCTCCCCACCAAAGTATCATGACAAACACAACGGATCTACTTTAGACTATCCCAATGCAGAAACTCCCGACACAAACCAAGAACCCCAAACACAAGGTGAATCGTGAATGAGGGTTAAGAAATCAAAGGAGAAGACATGGAATTTCATATTTTTCATGATCTGGGTATTCCAATTAGTGTTACAACACATACGCCAACCATGTGATATACTATTTCACAATTCCAGAACCATAGTACACAATTTTTTCATTTTTTCTCTTACCTTGCACAAGTCGTGCACCCATCCCTAGGAACCAAAATCATGCCACATGGTTGTTCCTATGAAAAGTTTCAGGGTTTTCCCTAATCCTATTCTAACCATGCTCCACCTACTTCTAAGCCCCAAAATTTTAATTTTTCAACAAAAACTCACCCAAAATCTCCAACAAACATAAAATTTCATGTCAGGACTACAATAAAATAAAATCACTCAGCTTATTATGTAGATAAAAGGAACTCATAATAATAATTAAATTACAATTTGAATATTAAATAGTGTCTACTCAAATATCGGAGACTAAAATTGGGCTAAGGTTTCTCACACCCTCGGTGATCCCATGAATATGTGCGAGCTTCACTCAAGGGCCTATAGCTAGAGCCCATATTTCTGAAGCATCTCCTACCTCGTATTCAAGCACTGAGATCCTACGACCAAGGTTTCTTATATAAAAAACATTCTAAAAGACTTCTCTAGACAGTATATATGTCTACAATGATGAAAAAGTATTTACTGGATTCCATAGGATGATTTTGAATTCCCAAATCGGCCACACTGGTGGCACACAAGGGAATGATACAATAAACTAAGAGTCTGATTCAATATAAGAAACTTTATATATATATGTTCCTCTGGAACACCCCTCTCAATGGGTGGGGAACCTTCACGAGATATAAAAGGCACCATATTTCAAACTTCTTATGCTTTGAAAACTAATTCATCTAATAATTCCTCATCAAACAACTTCTTGAAACATGTTTCACAATATATGAGGACCTTTTCAATTATTTCTAGAAAAATTCCCCAAAATAAAATAAGATTTTTAAATAGATATTCTAACCATGGATCCAATGAGACGAAAATCAATTATTTGAAGTGGTCAACATACGGTTTATTGAAACATTGGCACTGCCTAACATCCCATAGCTCTGCCACATTTCTCATCTTCACCACCTAATGTATGAACCTTTGGATGAATATGGTCATAAAAACTTCTTTTGTCATATGAACATTCAATAATGAAGTTAAAACAAACCTACACTTGCCTAATGATGGACCCTCAAGAAAACCCAGGACAACACGAAATCTATAAGATTCTAGAGATCCTAATGATTTGAAGACATGATCAACTTCTTTCAGCCACTCCATTGCCTCTGAAGGACCTAGATAACCATGAAATGTAGGTAAAAACAAATAAGAATCATAAACAAGGCATGAATCACTAGAAATCTTGTAGACCATTATGGGTGTAAAATTCTGAACAACCCAAAGAACACTAATTTAAAACTAACATCCATCCAATGAAAAAATAATAAGAACATACTGATCCAAAAAAGGCTCAAAAACCAAACACATATGAACATAACCATTAAAATACTTTTTCCAAATATCACCACTTTCATTTTAATTAAAAAAACATTTTTCTAAATCCACCTTCAAAATACTAAAAATTCTTTTTCCCAAAATAATAACACACTTTTAAAAGAAATAACTATTTAAAAACTTTTTTAATTACAAATACTCAACCATGGAACCCTATGAAGCAACACATATGCGTCCATCCACTCATAGTATCATCTCCCACAAACATGTTCCAGAATTCACCTTCCATAGATACCCACACATATGTGAACATTCACAAATAATACCAAGGGTCACACTTACCATTTCTTTATCAAAACCCAAGAACATTAAAAAATTTCAACCCAAGAGACCTTATTTTAAAACTCAGTCTTTCCAATTTCAAAACCAATTGAAAGAAGTTATTTCCATTTCAAAAAAAATTCATTCTAAAATCTCACGCACATTATCCAAGACAGAAACAAGACCTTACTCCTTCCAAAATTCTAAAATGTGGAACTAGTGTTCATGTCTAACCCGATGACATGGTAGTGGTTTATGCCTCATGTAAGAAATAATAACTAATAGGACCTTGAACCATGAACATGGACTCATAATTATTTATTAATCCGTGTGAAATCACAACATTACAGTGGATAACCTACATTGTTATTCCTCAATCCCAAAAAAAATACTCAAATCCTAGACAATCCCAGGAAGATTGAGGATCAGAATGAGAAACAGTTCATAACGCTCTTCCTATATCTACCTCACAATTCCCAACAGTCCTAATCTATGACTTCCTATCACCAAAAAGGGGGCCTCTTATGATACCATTTTTTCATGTACCATTTCGGGATGACATCTGACATAACACTAGACCTGATCTGTGGCATGGCCTAAAGGGCATTCCGGATCCCCACAGGCTAGAAACTAGTGCTAGGAATCAAATATAATCCTAAGGGGAATTATTTCAGACCAAAACATGAGATCATTTATATAAACTAATCTAGAAAATAACCTACAATAGCTAAAACTCAAATAAATGTATAAGGAGATTTAGTTGAATCATATGATCAAAGTAGAAAACTAAACAAAAAACTGAAAATATACCTTGTCACCATGATCTCCATGTGACGTCTCATTCACCACCAACCAGAAGACAGACCTTATCTAAAAATGAGCACAAAAACAAGGAACTCGAACCACTAAAATAGTTCAGGTCTACAAACAATTAATTTTTTAGTTATGGTGTGATTTTAATAGCTCAGTAAGAAACCACCATAGAATCCATACAATTCCTTTCTAGAAAAGATTTATTAAAAACTAGTTTGGAAATACACATATAAAAAAGGTTTTTCCACATTTTAATACCAAATCTCAACATCCACTTTTACCAAAATATTTACACCACATGTTTATTTTCAGTAATTGTTACCATTTAGAATTGAAATCCCAAACCAAAATCCATACAGAGAAATACCAAGTTATATTGAAACCAAACAAGCAGTATAAAAAATAAAACAATTAAAAAGGAATACAAACCAGAAAATTTAAATAGAAACCCATGGTAATTTAAAAATAAACCCCTAGAGTAACCCCTAGATGTACTTGGTCTAGAATCACCTGCCGACGTATGGGGTAGCTCTATAGTCAATAACCAACCAGCTACTCTAAACTAGCCTCACTAGTGGAAAACCCCATATGGTCTCTATGAAATACAAGGGGTACCAAACCATCTAATCAAGGTTGATAGGAATCAATTACATGACCCTCTAAAATATTCTTAGGAGTCCTATGGTAAAAGTTCATGGTGAATGAGAAGTCCCTCTCACACATAACTCACCTTAACTTATTCCACTACACTTGCCTACCCCAATCACTAACACCACCTATGCACAAACCCACATTGTGAAAGCCTCCATTTGGGTTCCAATATTATAATAATCCATTTTCAATTCCTAACCGGGCCATCACATCATATGATCTTTCATAATATTTTCCCAAAACAAACTAAGGGGTCGACCATGCATTTATATTTCCAAAACCACATTCTTTTTCCAAACATTATAAAGTAGATTCCATTCCTTACATATTTTCCATTTCAAATAAATTTACATATAATTTCATAACCATTTTTAATTACAACACTATTCTAAATCCAAATTGAAAACATGGAACTCACTTCGAGTGGCTGAACAGGCCTTCAAACCATTTAGAAACCAACCATGTTACAAAATGGAAAACATGCCTTGTTTTAAATGGGAATAATTGAAAACAACATTGAAGACACATAAAGAACCCACACACCATTTAAACATTACTGAAAAACATTGGAAGGTAAAATTTAAAGGGGAGGTGGTACCATTTGACAATCGGGGTTCGAGGAAAACATTGTTTTCAAGTGATATATTCACTTGAATGCCCATTTTGGTGTGCACCCTTTACACCCATTGATGTGACATCATATAATGACACACTTTAAATATCCATGAAAACACCCATAACCATATTTCTGAATCAACACATTCCTTTAAACCAAAACAAAACATTGTACTTAATTACCTGACCCCAAACAAGCATTTAAAACCTAGGAAAATAGTTCTAAAAAGGTTTTCCCCAAATCAGTTTTCCATAAAAAGGTATCTATGTTCAAAAACATACATATAAGGCTAATATAAAAATTACCAATTCCACCATAAAATAAAAAAAATCCAAACATAGCATTATTATATCGAAATTCATTTTAAAAGTCCATTTAAAATTCAATGTCAATTTTTGATAACACACTAATATAATATTATAACAGATTTAAATCATTAAAAGAAATATCAATCTTTAAATGAATGTTTAGGAAAGGAAATGGATGAAAATTTAACACCTACCTCAATGGTGTGTGAATGTGAAAATACATCGAATTGAGGAAGAATACACCACAAGAGCCTCTCTGAACACACTGAAAACCAATAAAAACGACCCACACATCAACCCCAGCTTCTATAGTTCATATTAGGTGAAACACCACCAAGAGAATCCAAGGAATGAAGAGAGGTAAGAGGGGAGAAGAGGAAAGGGAAGGATTTATGAAGAAATCCTAAAGAACCACTAATCCTTGGTGAGAAATAGCCCAAAAGTGGACCAGGATGATGTAGAACGATGGGGGAACCATTTGGTCGATACCCAATTAGCTTTGATCAAATTTGAGGTGAAATAACATAAATCAAGTTTCTAAAATAAAATATATTTAGGTTGAAATGGGATGCATATTTTTGTTGAATGTTTTTGTAAACCATGTGAAAATCATGAGAATTATACTAGAAAAGTTTTTAAACTTATTGGTTTAGGTTTCATGGTTTGGGAAACCATGTTCAAACCATGTGACCTGAAAAATTGTCCAAAAGCTCTCAAATGACAACACCAACACTAGGAGAGTCCACCCAAATATCATTAAAATATTTAAACACAATTTAGTAACACTATGGATGTCACAAACTCTCCACCACAACACTTTCTCCCAATACCTTTCATAATAACCATGAACCATTATTGAAGAACAACAAAACCAACAAAATTCAAAGATTATTATCGGTCACACAACCTAAAACTCATCCAAATAATCACGCATGGAGAAATAAAAAAATAAAAAGAAACATGTGGTTGGGATGTGACAAGAATAAAAAATACGTTATATAAAAATCAAGATGAATATGATGGAAATTATAAAATTGAAGGAGTTACCAAATATTCATTAAACCATTCCTCCATTTTATAAATAAATTCAACCCTTTTATAATATAAAATTAAACCCCTTTTTTGATACTAGAAAATTATATTCCTGATAATGTATGATACATTGAAATAATGTCATATAATTGATGAAACACTATTTAAACTTCCATATTTGCTTTTATATTTTTTCTTATGTGAAAAACATCACTCTTTTTGTGATGGTCAATGATAAACTAACAATGAAATCATGTCAAAGAAATAAGATATAAGATATATGGTAACCATTGATTAAAAAGTTTTCAAAGAATATATTAGTGATAATTTTGAAAATTGAATGGTAAAAACGATTACCAAAATTTATAGAATAATACAAGATATACAAATGGTTTTCAAAACAACATACAAATATAACATGGGTAACATTATCTAACTTCCCTTTAGAAAATTTAGATAAATTAATGTGAGGCGAATTTATAATAGTCATACATCAACATATGAACAGAAAAAATAGAACAAATCTATATGAAATTAAAATTTTATCAACTGGGATCATTCTGGAAAAAAAGCCAACAAAAACTCATTAAAAATAAGAAAAATTAATAACAAGGATCCCTAAAACATACATAAAGTTTTTCAAATAATTATGGAATATTATTCAATAATTAACATGTTTGTGACATAATATATACATATAATACACTATGTAATAGACAAAGAAACATTATTGAATAAGTTTACCATAATATTAGAAAACAAGCTTATATAAGGGAGTAAAAAATGGATCATTAAAACAAATAAAATTTTAAAAAACTAATAGGGAATGTTAAAAACATATATTCTGTATTTTATATTATTTATAACATAATGGACAATAATTTGGATGAAAACTACTTTATATTTGGATCATCAAATTTTCATCCATTATTATATAGACATTGTATGATATTATAATTAATGTTAGTGAGATAAACCTACCACATGTCAAACATATGTTCCTTTTTTTACGCTTATTTTATTTTTACCAATTTGAAAACTATACTTTTGGGTATTGAAACATTTTAAGGTCACCAAATACATTATTGTAAGGATTTTGTGACCAATGATTGTTTTTATGATATTTTTTTACATTTATTTTTATAAAAGATGAATATATTTATGTTTAACATATATAGAATTTTTACAATAGTTACTTTAAATAAATGCTTGATTTAATTTATAATAACTACAAAACATATTTTTATAAATCTATTTTAAAAAAATATTATTTTTGGATGAAATCACGTTATTTTTAAAACCAAAATATGATTAATTTTTAAAGGAGGATGAGATAAAAAATCATATAAATACATCTATGAACACAAAAGAGTTTATTAAGAGAAGTTGTAAACTCATTAATTTGGAATTCAAGCTAATAAAGATTATATATACCGCATAAAAGGTAATCCTCATTATGTATTCCTCAACTTAATGAATATGAGAACTCAAATTCCTAAAATAACCAGAAAATGTAGGACCCCTTCCTAAGGATCGATCTCTATATTAGACCTCTTAATGTAAAACCAAGTACATAAGTACTACATCCATAAGTGGAAACATTGATTATTTTCTATCGATTAATTCTCAAAATAATTGCAGCTCATGTGAGTATAGGGATTTACAATGATCATATAATTCCCATCATAAGCCTATGTAAAGACAAGGGAATCCATAGTGTTTAAGACCCGATCAGTGACATAGTATGATGTATCCCACTTATAAGGGAAACCTCCATATGTAAGACCTATCTTATTGAACAATGAGGACTCTTATTCCATCCATTACAATGATATGAATTACACATTTCTAATTCATAATCTCTAATAGAAATCCTCTTTAGTGTAATTCTTTCCATGTCTCTAACATTCGTACCCTAGGGACCCAATCTATCTGATGTATTGATCATCCTTACTCATCCACCATCAAATTGAGAAGTCTATAAACTATTATGACTTTGATTCCTTCAATAACCCAAATACATAGGATTCCTTTATGAGTAATTATCTCTATATAATTAAACTAATGGTTTTCCCAACATGTAAGCCCAACATCCATATGCAATTAGGCTTATTACATTCTATCGCTTTTTCTCACAATATGCATAGATCACGTGAGCATAAGGAGTTTCAATAATCACATTATTCTTATCAAAAATCTCCATCATCCATGGTATCCTCTATGTGTAAGCCCCAATTACTGGCATGATATAACTACCCAACATACAAGGGTATCTACCTTGGGTAAAGTCCCATGTGTGTGAGGGAGTTGTGATAACATTGATTCATTCCATATTCATGATACCTAGGACATATCTAGGATACTCAATATCAAATACAAGGTGACCAATTGACCACATTTATGTATTTTCAATATGATGTTAAAATGTATGGGTTTTATGAAATACATGGGTTTTTCCCTATTATAAAATATGAGATGTACAACACCTCAAAATTTCTAAATTCTAACATCAAAATATTAAAATCCACCTAAGATAACAAAAATTCTGGATTTCTTAGTCAAAAATATTTGGGAAATAATTATTTACCCATAAAATAGAAATAGATAAAGAACCTAAAAAACAAACAGATGGATTCCCCTATAAGATTTCGCTCTATTAGAATATAATGAGAGTTAACCTATGATAATTTTTATAGGGTAACTGGACCAATACCATGATTGGTAATAGATTCAAGAAAGTATTTATAATCGATAATAGAGTCCTAAAGTACACATAAAATTACACCAAAATGGAATGACGAACCCCAAATTATATCTTCTCGACCAATGTGATTTCCTAAGATTCATCGGGTCAGAAACCCAACTGACTACCAACCTTGGGAATACAGGTCTATAAGAAGTTATGAATGTGGGAACTGCTGGGAGTTTCTATGGAATATTAACAAATGGTGTGCCCATAATGATTGATTATGAAGAACATTGAACCCCCCACAATCAAATCACTGATCAAAATCCATCCATATCTCCCAGAGGGAACAAATATTTTGAACATGACATGAATCAATAAAAAATTGATTATATGTTAATAATGTGTCCGGCCATTGTTTCTTGAATAATATATACAAACAAAAATGGTGCTCCAAACATGAATTTATCAAATAAAAAAATAATTGGTTATTATCCATCAAGTCATTTTATTTTCATTTCCTAAGAAAAAATAATTGAGGGAATGATGTGAAATTATAATATTAATATATTATTAGTTAACCCAACATGAATCTTATAGGTGAACCTATATATTTTGGGTTCTCATGAAATAAGTCCACACTTGCATTGCCAATTACACATGAGTATAATGGCAAGATTGGGAATAAAATGAAATGTGTGTTAATCGTGAATATCTAATTGATCATATATCATGCCTATAATGGTGAAATAGTCGATACCCTTGTTCCTTGTTTTCGATATGACTAATGATATTTCTCCCATTAACAAAACCCCAGTATGATATAATGTCTTAATCTAGTGACCATTTTGGAATATCAATGACAACTGCAACCCCTATGCACCCCAAAATAACCTCACCCTCCCAACAACATTAGTTTAGTGTGTATAATTCAATGGTATGGTAATACCATCGACATGGAATGATCCTGACCCTTGAAGTTCCCCATAATGGACTTTACGTAATAGATCTATAGAGTTTTTGTCATCTAAAAAAGTTGCAGTAAGTCTAGAGTCCCTCATTTCCAAAACCAACTACTTTGATAGTTAATCACTAGAGTGCGATGATCACCGCCTTTGGTATCAGAAAAATGTAGATCAACGGCCCAACTATGGGTATCATCCTATTTAGGGGATGAGGTGGAGGTCTCCTATCAATTTCTATCACTAGCACCATCCCACTGATACCAATCAGTCACCTATAAAAGGTACCACTCGACAAACATCCCCTGCAACACCCTTGAACAAGAAAAGAGGAAGACACATAGGTTGTGAAAGGGTATGTATAATTATGAGTAGGTTTATATCCCTACATCGGCTGTTGATGTCTATTGACAGATTCTAGAAATATCTAGCATGTTGGATAATATCCCATCTAACATGGAACAAGTCTATGATCATATTCTTGTATAAGTCATGGGGGAGGCACATATTCCGAACCTCCGTCACGCTCCTGGGTGGCTCCAAAGCTAGCACTGCCTCGATCTTCGCAGGATTCAACGCAACTCCCACCTCAGAAATGACGTGTACCAAGAAGTGAACCTCACATAAACATAATTGACTCTTCAAGAGCTTACCATAAAGATGGTTCTCTCAGAGTGTGTCCAGTACAACCCACATGTTGTAGGCATGCTCCTCCTTAGTGGTCGAGTATATCAAAATGTCGTCGATGAAGACCACAACAAATCAATCGAGGTATGGCTGAAAGATCCTATTCATGAGACCCATGAACACTAATGGAGCGTTGGTTATGATGAAAGGCATAACCAAGAATACATAGTGGCCATACCGACATCTGAAGGCCATCTTCTGCACGTCCTCGTCCCGAACTCTGAGCTGATGATAGCCTAACCTGGGGTCTATCTACGAGAACCACCATGCTCCCTTGAGCTGATCGAAGAGTTCGTCAATCCTTTTTACCGAATACTTATTCCTCACGGTCACCTGGTTCTAGCGATGATAGTCGACACATAGTCGCAAGCTACTGTCCACCATCTTGGCGAACATTATCGGGGAAGCCCAGGGTGAAACACTGGGTCGGATGAATCCCTTGCACTGCAAGTCTTCCTGCTGTACCCGTAGCTCTCGAAGCTCGGCGAGTGCCATCCGATATGTCGGAGTGGATATTAGGGTTTTCCCAGGGTATAGGTCAATATAAAAGTCTTCCTCTCTGCGAGGAGGTAGTCCTGGAACGTCGTCATGGAAAATGTATGCATACTGATCCACCATTGTAAGAAAACTAGGACTTGAAATGTCAACTGCTCCTAGGACGAGGCTGGACAACTGATGAGTGATCGGTTGTCCTCTCCTCTGGGTGAGTCCATCTTGTGCTGCTAAGGATCCCTTCTCACCAGTGAAGGTTAACCTCCTTCCATCGGTGCGAACACATCGCACATTGTGCCTAATACAGTCGATTTGAGCATAGACTGTAGATAACCAATCCATGCCCAAGATGACATCGTTAGGCCTCAACGGCACTATAAGAAGATCAGAGCCGAATCTCTCGCCTCCTAGAGTAAATCACACTACTGGTACTAGTTCGTAATCGTCGATTCTGCTCCCGTAGGAGTCTCTAGCCATAAGGATCGAGCCAACGGCTCCATCAGAATCTCTAAGCTCTGAACAAGTTCTGCGGCAATGAAAGAATGACTCGCTCCTGTGTCTATAAGAACTATAGCAAGGGTGGAGTAGACATAGATAGTACCTCAAATCATCTCTGGCGCACCGTGGTCGTAAGCCTCCACTGCCTGAAGCTGAGCCTGTCTCTGCCCGCCAGCTCCCTGTGGTCAGGGTGGACCTCCTGGTGGTGGTGGTGGTAAAGCCTCAAACCGTCTCCCACCACCTGCTGCTCGGCCAGCTCCTCTTCCTCATCAACCTGCTCCCTGCAGACCGCCACGGTCGACCCTATGCCTATTCCTGGGTGGCCCCTCAACCATCTGTGGCTCCTCTTCAGGGAAGGTCAGGCAGTCACGAGCCATGTGGCCCTGCCCGCCGCATGCGTAGCAATGTCTGCTCCTCGGAAGGCTGGCTCTGCGTCGTATGCCCCGCACCTCTAAGCCAGTGTCCTGAGGTCGTCCGCCTGATGGTCTGGTCCTCCTGGACCCCTGTGATGTCTGTCGACTGCTAGTTGTAGATGAATCTTCTATGTGCTGCCCTGCGGTTGGTCTCACTGCTGGTGTAGGCTCAGCAAGAAAGCTCTCTATGAGAAGGGCATGCTCCAGTACTCCTACCTGTGTCGGAATGCTGAGAGAGATCATAGATGCCCTGATCTCATTCCATAGTCCATGCTCGAAGGTCCGGGCCCGGAAGAATGGGTCCCATACCATGTCCGTCGAATAGCACGAGAGATCGGTAAATCTCACCGAGTACTAGGTGACCGTCATGCTACCTTGTCGCAGCTGTAGTAGCTTCTGAATGCGCACCGCACGGAGGGTGGCTGGGATGAACTCTGAGCAGAAGAGGCTCTCAAAGAATGTCTATAGGAGGGATTCCTCATCGTGCACCTGTAGCATCAAGATCCACCTTCTGCCTGTTGTCACGTGCAGGAGGCTCGCTGCAAGGATCACCATGAGGTCAGCTGGTGTCCCCACTAACCTGAAAACTCACACAACCACCTATAGCCAATCCTCGGCTACCTGAGGGTCCGTATCCCCACAGAACCTAGGCGGTCTCTAACGCTGGAACTTGTGTTGTGCACTAAGGCGACGTGCACTCTCAGCGGCTGGGGCTGGTGGCATCGGTGGCTCGGCGAGTAGAGGTACCGCCGATGCCTCGGCTGTAAAAGGGCCATGCACCAAGGCCTCATCACTCGGTGGGATGTCATCTCGCACAAAGCTCGAAACCCTAGCTGGCTGCTGTCGTGGGGCCATCATGAAAAGAAACAGGTGTGCGATGGTCAAAACAGTATACCTGGTGAGCTGACACAAATTAATCTCAATGAAAACATTTGAAACACACAAGAAATCAATGTTTTCATGTACTGAGTCGGAAATTATAAGTTAGGGTCCTGGTGTATGGATACGTCAGCCACCGCACCAACACTGGACTGATAAAATCACTATGTCATGCGCATGAAATCAATGTTTTCATGTACTCAAAACAGTATACCTGGTGATCTGACACAAAGTAATCCCCGTGAGGGTGAACCAAGTAAAATCAATATGTCATGTTCATGATTTTATTTTTGTACATATATTATTATAGGGGAAGGAGAGATGTGTGTTTTTTAATGACAAGACAAGATAAATAGTGATTTTTTTAATATTTCATACCCTGATTCACCCCCCCCCCCTCTTAGGGTATTTTAATTAGTGGGACTAACACATGACTACCTAGGATTGGTTTGATTACCTGATGATCTTAGGAAATGGTGATGCTGGTATGACCTGGGCCACTTGTAGAAGATTATCCTTCAAACTCTCCACAATTACTATGATCATCCACCTAAAATTCCTTGGCTCCTAAGCCACATGTTGATGAGAATCCCAAAATTAAGAAATGTCGACCTCTCATACTAATGCACAACATTATCAAATAGCTGTCTGTTTTCCAATCCAAGATCTCCATCCTAGATGAACGATATATTTAAAAATAACCCATAGATTCACTTTCTAAATCCATCCATTGACCACATAAATTTGATATAGAAGTCACTTCATTCATGGACAATCAAATGGAGACCATGTTAGAGGAATTCCATGTCGTTGTCTCATTTCATGGAACATGATTAGGAAAAGGTCATCTAACGACACATCACACCCCTATATTTTTTTGGTATACCAAATAATATCTATAACTGAATTTCTCTGATTGAAAATGTCTCTAGGGGCATTCTCATCTAGATTTAAACCCTCTAGTTTGTGGGATATATTTAAGGAGTTTTTTCTCCCACAAAGATTACCATCTAGGTTTATGATAAGCATGATAAAATTTCTATTGTGAATATAAATTTCAATGATCAATTTGGGGATATCACCTTTGACTCTGAGTTTATCGTTATGTAGAACGAAACTATAAATAATTTCCTACTTGGAAGACCCTATCTCTATATCCGCATATTGGTACCTATCAACATTCAATCAATGTCTAAAATACACCATCGATGGAAAGTTCAACATATTATATGGTGACATCAACCCCTTTGAGACATGTGAGTCCACATATACTAAAGAAGGTTTCTAGAAAAGGGGATTCAAATAACCAATTAAGGATGGTGGTATATAGTTTTCGGCCCCCAACTCCTTGGGTAACACCCCTATAAATCCCTGTAGTATGCTATATAGTGAATGTGTTCTCCCTATAAATATATTTGAGGTAATTGACATGATCCTATATTTAGAATCTAATCATATCCCCAATGGAAATACAAAATAAAACCAACATCAACATCTCTATACAAGAACTATAAAATTATGAGATTATAATATCTCTTATCATACCCTCTCTCACCTCGAAAATTATAGAGATTCCCCGATATTTCAATCTTCATATAAGAATACCTATACATAATCATAGGTGGAAGAAGAAGAGGATGAACTTAGTAACACACCTCCTATATTTGAGAAAGGTGTATCCCCCACAACCAAGGATCATAGATAGGTAAATATGGGAATATAAGATGACCCATAACATACGATGATCAATTCCTCCATTGCCTTTAAGAGAATTATAAGTATATTTCATTTATAAATTAACCCTGATATGTGTTTTCTTTGAACTATAAAAAAATTCCGAAATTGAATCTAGATATGGCTATGAATTGTTTCGACCTACATGTGGCTAGAAAGGCTTCAAGCCGGATGTCGGGAGGATGAACCCCTCTTATGAAACCATTTTAAATGTACATGTTAAAAATTTTATCAAAGAAAACTTTTTCCAAGAAGTTAAAAATCCATGATGGCTTTCCAATATTGTACCCTCTTATTAGAAGAACGCATAAATTATGATCTACCTCAATTTCAATGAGCTTAATCAAAATTTCCCAAAGTGTGACTTCTCATTTTTTATCATATAAGTCTTGATCTCTGAAATTATGGTCTTATAATCTCTTTTCGTCATGGATGGGTATTCAGGGTACAATCGTATAATGATATACCTTGAAGATAAAGAAGAAACTTCCTTCAAAAAACCCTAATTTATTTTTTTTATCGGTTCATGACCTTTGGATTAAATAACACCAAATACAATTTTCAACACACCATGCATCATAACTTTGTTACATTTCTGTGGAGGATAGCTTTATATTATTTCAATAAACTAGTTTTCAAATCCCAATATTGATGTGATCACTTCATAAATGTTTGAACAGCCTTCTAAAAGCTACTACAACACATCATAATATGAATCCGCTGAAATTATCTTTTGAGGTAACATAAGGTAAGTTCCATAGTGTTTGGTACTCCAATACAACATCAAGGTTAACCTAGATAATACTTGTGCTATTTTATAAATTTCCTCCCAATAAATCATAAAGAACGTAGGGGAATCCAAGGAAACATCACTAGTATTTGGTTATTTAAAACCATCATTACAGGAAAATAGATCCCTTTTATCAATATAATGAAGAAGGGAATCACTTATCAATGGGATAAAGACTACCAAGAAGCCTTCAAACGTATCATGAAGAATCTATTTCATCCACTCGTCCTAAAGCTACTAGTGGAGGGAAATCTACTCTTCTTATAGAGGCCTCCATGGAATAATAACTTTATGTGCTCCATAAATAGAAGAATTATGTGGGGTGTGACAAAATTCTCTATTACCTCAAGAGAACAATTCTCATTTCAAATACCAAATAATCAGATGTCAAAAATAACTTCCTCGCACTCATATTTGTATTATAAAAGATGAATAATTACTTTCAACACCATGAATTACATATTTTATCTCATATTGATCCATTCAAGTACATCCTTGAATCCCCATGCTAACTGAGCATTTAGACCAATGTTATATCATTCTGCAATAATATGAAATCCAATTATTTTCATTGATGGTAGTGAATGAGTAAGCACTGACTAATTTCCTTGAAGCACATCCCACACAAGAATTTACCCCAATTGAAAAAAATTCTATGTGAGGAGGTTTTCTATGTCGATGACCCCCCGGATATGGCATATGTATTTTGATGACACCTCGAGAAGTCTTATTAGAAAAATGATGGAAAATAAGAAGCCTAATCCGGATAGATTAAGGATTATATTGATTTCTCCATAAAAATAAAAAATTTCTTAATATTTATCACTCTTTTAATGTGAGACAAATAATGGGGAAAAATACCAATCTGTCATATTTTGCATAGATCTTTCCCTATAGTTGTTGATATCCTACCGAAATATCAAATGGGATTTACAACTAGTGAGGAAGAAGATAAATGATGAATATTACCTCAAAAAGGAATAATTATCCCCTATGACTTTCTAGGTCAGGGGAATATTGGAATAATTCCATTTGGATCCCACATTACATCATGTTCCCTAGTCATAGAATGCTAACACAGAATCATTTTCTTATGCTTCCACAGTCCTGGAAAACCCTGGTCAGGAGGATGTAATCTGCATCATCATGCACTGGAGAATGGTATCGTCGATCTTCATATGCAATATAGAAGAAATAAACCAGGTCAAAAATTCCCTAGAGAATGATGAATTGATATCTACTCATATATGGTAAGAACCCATAGTAAATTTTCTATAAAATAGTAAATTCAAGAAAGACTGAGCTAAATGTTAATATATTCGATGCCATGCAAAGAGATTTACCCTATAGAATGACCTGGATGAGAAAATATATTTCTACGATTGAGGATTTTACAAAACCCCCCGTAGATGAATAGAATAAAGAGAGATCCATACTATCATGGAAGAAGTCCACAACGGCTCATGCTATACTCATCAATATGGGACCTGGCTATGCCACCAAATCATGTTTCTAGGTTATTACTATAAATCCATGATACATGACTGTGTGTATCTCATTACAAAATTTAATCAATTCTATATCCATTAAAACAACATCCATCATCCCTATAAATTTTTAAATATAGCTAAAAATTTTAATCTATTTTCCTCTTGGGGTGTGAATGTTGTTTATCCATATTCTTCTTCCCTAAAATTGTTGTTCAAATACATCCTTACTTCATACAACTTATCCTTCAAATGGAATTCATAAATACCCCTCAAGAAAGTATGGATGAAGAATATCATCAACTTGTTAGAGTCATATATCATCCCCTGGTTCTAGGTCCCTCAAACAATATTGACAGAAAATGAAAGCAAATTCTAATCCATAGAATTACATAAATTGATCCAGGAGTAAATTATGGTGTCTAATCACTCATATTAATATTATGAAGTGTAAAATAGAAAAATAGGGGCATTCAGAAATACCTATTAAAACATAGTCCAGATGATGGTGAATAAATACAAGTCCTGGTCAAATAAACTCCTATATAATTTAGGGGTCTACCATTACACTACACATACTCCTACACAAGAAACCCCATACTCATTGGTGTATGGGTACAAGGACGTATTCCCCATATAATAATAGTGTCTCTCACATCTACTAGCCATTTTTGGAAAACTATAAAATTACAATAAATAACAATAGCGGATGAATGAAATAGAAAAACTTGATGATAACAGGTTGAGTAGATTGTATAACCTTGAAGTCTATTAGAATTAGATTTCACGGGTCTTCTATAAAAAGGTCAACCTCTATTCATTCTACCACGAATAATTGGTGTTGGCTCTTATAAGCCCAATGATACCTAGGAAGATGTCATTAATTTTAGAACCTAAATTGTAAGGATCTTATATCATACAAAAGTTCTATAATAATGGAGCATACTACTAGTCTATAATGGATGGGGAGCATGTCACAACCCCCACCAATGCTAGGTTTCTCAAGAAATACTTTTTATAGCTATAATCAATTGTTATGTCTTGGAAGATAAAATTTAAACTCCAGGGTATCTCACATCTTGAACACATGATGTTAACATGTATAGAGTTTTCCTAGTCATATGATGTTAAACTATACAGGCACATTATAACTACATGATGATATCAGTACAGATCACATCCTCAATACATGATGTTAAAAATAAGGATACTCCAATTGTTTATATTCATCCATATTATGCGACTCATGTCCCGACAGTAGAAAATTAAATTTTACAATGTCTTATATCCTTACCACATGATACTAAAATGAATGGAGTTGTCTAGGTTGTATGATGTTAAACTATCCAAATGTGTCCTAGTCATATGACATTAAATTTATCATGCACGTCCTACCCACATGATTCTAAACTGTAGATAGAATATCCTCATCACATGATGTTAAACTATAAATATCCCAGGATAGTTAAATATCATTCATATCGGGTAACACATGTTTTAAAATGAAGCCTTTAAACTATAGATCATATAATGTCCTAACAACATGACATTAAACTATATAGAGTTGTCTTGGTTTTATGATGTTACACCGCATAATGAAATCCCAATCGTATTATGTTAAACTAAAAATTCAATTACAAAGAACATGATGATAAAACATGTAGGGAATGTCCTCACTGTATGACACTAAACTGTATTGACCTCTTGATGGTACAACATTATTCATATCAAGGTGACCAAAGTGCTAGCAGTAAGACATTAATCTACACAACATCTCATTCCCTAAACACATTAAGTTAAACTATATGGATCATTTTATTACCTTTATACATTAAAATGAATAGAATATGTCCTGATCGCATGATGTTAAAATAAATATGAACCACCATCTCAATAAAAACTCACCACACACCAGATAGATCTATGAAAAACAAAGGATAAAATTCAAGTCCATGTGTGATAGTTATCTCAACATATGTAGTCTCTCTTTCTATGAACAATGTGTGGATTGATTACTTCAATCCCATGATACATAGTTATGTCAAAACCTCTATTTTTGTTCCCAAACATAGTGTTACTTCCCTTTCACATTGGTTAAACCTCATCCCCAACATATGATGATAAAATACAAAACTGATGTCCTTGGCACATGTCATTAAATTGAAGGGATTTCTAGAACTTCATATATCTTGATTCTCATTACAATGAGATAAATATGGATTCTATGATTTTATATATTGTTCTAGCCCCAACCAGATACAAAATTCACATGTTCTATCCTAATTTTTCATCCTCATAGATATAGGAATCCTTATCACTCATTGTTTCTCATACTGATCATAGCTCACGTGATATTTGGATTTTTTGTATGTATTTCCTTACATGAACAAGGAATATCAACTCATGATAGGGTTATCATGGTCTTGAATGGAAGGCCTTAAATGGAATATCATGAGTCCTCACCACATGATGTTAATGTTCATGGGTGACATCCTTTAAATGACGTAACATTGAACATTATTTTGGACCATGCCTGAGAGGAAGACTATTGTTGGTGACGGCCTCCTACCACACCTCCATTAAAAAATTATAATGGACTTGATTACTAACATCACATGATATATAGTAATATCTGAATCTCTCTCCCTAGGTCTAGTCACAAAAGGTAAACACAAATATCCCCCCTCTATGTATATAGGTTAGACTCTCACATTAAGATACCATTTTAAGAACTACATATGGATTGTTTCCTATTACCATAAGTTACATAGTGATTCCCATATTTCCATAATTGGGTCAATCCATAATACCCTGTTTTACATGGGGATTCCTACATCATTTCCACATGATGATAAACAATAAGGTCCCACAAGAACTATATGTGGCTTGATTCCTGTCACCCCCAGATACATATTGACGCTCAGATATCTAATCCTGGGTCCAACTAAAACAATCATAAAAAATAATGACCAACTCTATGTATAGGGAAAACCTATGTAGAGTGTTTCCCATTAATGAATTATTTGTGTATAGATTCAAATCATCATAGGATACGTAGTGATTCCCAGAACCTCATTCCTAAGTCAAGATACGAAAACTGATAACAAATAAACCACAGCTACATAGTGATGATATATACACACCCATTTTTACAAAATATTATTCGGATATATGTGTGTAACACTTCTACATTTAATATGTCTATCAAAATTTTCAGGTCGGTTCACATGACCTTTTAAATTGGTGATTCAACTACAAATAAAACATCCTGGTCACATGAAATTAAAACTATACAACAAATAATTCCTTAATGCATGACATTAAACTTCATAGATAATATATATAGATCATGATGTTAAATTCATGGAATAAATATCTTCCCTTCTACATAATGTTAAATTCTGAATACCATCATTCATTATCCTCCCTTATCGAAGGACAACAAGAGCCTTTCCCTGGACAGCTAGAGTACATGGAGCTTCACCAATTTTTTATTCTAATAAATTAATAAATAAAACTTTATGTATCAAGTACCTCAAGTTGCTAAAAATATTTCATTTTATATGGAATAAAAATATTTTTCTCTCTACTAAACCATGCTATCAATGAATAAGGTCTCTGACTTACCAACCAGTGAAATATTTGCTTAGTAAAAATGTATTTTAAATCCTCAAGAGCCTAAAATCACAGTAGAAGAACTCATCATCCATGGGTGTCTTGGTCCATCCCTAATATGATGGTACCATATCAATTATGATGATCTAGAAACTTTGATATGTGATTTACAACATTTTAATATCCCCCTTCGATGTATTTTGGATTGCTCATGACCATGTCAATCTAAATTGGGATCTTATATATCATCCTCAAATTAGGTTCCTGTATGTTATAACCTCTTCTTACACTTTGTTCAAAGATGTATCACCTTAAAATCAAGCCTATAATGGTATAAATTGAAAAGCATTAAAATTCTTGAGAATGATAAGTAAAACATCTCTGGTAGAAAAAATACAAAGAGATTCCTAGAAAAAATTCGAGCATTCAATAACTAAACTCATCATTTCTGAGTTTAGGAAAAAATTAGGGTGCAAATAAATAAAGAATATTTCTCATAGGTCCTAAATTTTAGCCCTAAAAAATCAAATATATGCTCACTGGACCCCCTTTTTTAAGAAAAATATAAAGTAATGATTTTCAAATCTCATTGCTATGATAATATGTTATCTATGTGATTGAATAGTGTTTAGGGTGTGCAAATCCTTTGTGGATATTACACATTCCCGAAACCATAATTCATAATTTTAGCACCTCAGATAACTGTATACCTTCCACGGCCCTTGGAAAAGGATACCTAGCTTTAAGGGATCCATTGTTTGTCTATGCTTGTTTGCATATGGCTCCTGCATATGACCCTATTTTTTTTAACCAAATGAGTCACCCTATAAAAAGGAATTTTTTAATACTTGTGTTCCCTAACGTCACTATGGTATAACTCCACACCATAATGTGTCCATGGATATTCCTGGTATGATTTTATGATATCATTATCCAGGCCTGAGTACATTTTACCATTAGTTATGATTCTCATAATAGAAGATCAAATAGTATTCGACATCCTCAACATTATATAATTGTGTTTTATACCTTTTATAAAATAATGAATTTGGAACCTAATTCCCAAACCATTGATGGCCCACACCTCATGATTATAAATCATAGAACAAATGGAATGAGCATCACAATTAATGGAATAATAGACATAGGGTTTTAGAACACTTTATAGATAGCTTTAGTCCATACCCAATCTCATTATCTAGACGTTTTAGTGCTTATGAATCTTTTGTGACCCTCGTAAGGGATGAAAGAACACCTTTCCATGACCAAAGAAATCTATGCATAAGTGATTTTTAAAACCATCTAATGGTACCTACTCCAAATAAGAAATGAACTCCAAACCATGTTAGCCCTGGAAACACCATGGAAGAACCTGGAACCTCAGGGTTTTATGAGAAATCGCCATCATTTCATCCCCATCCCATGTTTATCGAATCAAATTTTGGTTTATCACTTAAATTTTCCATAATACAACTATCTGGTTGGGGATAAATTCTCTATTATTTCTACGAAAAAACATATTAAACCATAAATCTTCCTTGACCCTTAGAAAAGATTTGAGGCACCTCTGCTTCACAATACTACAGAAACATAAGTTAGTTAACCTATAAACCATATGAATCTCTACCATGTAGGTAAGTATATCAAATCCTCATGAGCCTAAGAAAAACTACTATAGAAATCAGAATCCTATCATGTTTTCAGTCATTCCTAGATGTATGCACCATATTCAATGATCAATGATCAGGTCATGGATGTATGTATCTAAACATCATTGCATCCTAAGGCCTAAGATAAAATTCTCTAAACTAGAAAAATAGAATGGTTGAGCTAAACTACTCTAAACTAAATTGATAGAAGGTTTGAGATAAATAACATAAACTAAAGTGATAAAATATTCATGCTGAAGACCCTAAATTATAGTGATAAAAGGTTCGATCTAAAAGACCCTAAACTACAGTGACAAAAGGTCCGAGCTAGAAGACACGAAACTATAGTGATAAAAGGTCTGAGATAAAAGACCATTAAATAATGGGATATAAAGGCTAAGCTAAATTACCATAAACTATAGTTAAAGAAGTTCCAAGATAAAATTCCCTAAATAATGGGATAGACGTTCAAAACTAAAGGAACATAATCTATTGTGATAGAAGGTCCAATATTAAAGAGCCCAAAATACAGAACAACAACAATTTATACTAAAATAATAGAAAATCTTTTATGTCCAACCATGTGGAATTATAAAAAGTCAAACCATTCTATACAAACCTATTGTCTTCATAAAAACATAGAGAACTCTCCCTCCAAGATATATATTATACCCAATTTTCCTCTTACAAAATGGAAATATATAGATAATTATAATAGATACATCAATTAGGAAACTCATTATTTGTTGGAATCAATGAGAAATTCTCACGAATAGTCTATTATGATTTAAATATTTAGATCAAGACATTCTGGATTATATGATATTACAAAAAGGATCGGTATTGTAGGTGATTCATAAAATATTGGATTAAATAAGGGGCATGCACATCATTAATGAAATAAGAATAGATAGGAACATAAAAGGTTAAAATAATGAATTCATTGATAGAGTGATATAGTAGGAATCTACAAATTTTGGAGTTTCTATAATAATATCCTCAAAAAAGAATGTTTATTAATGATTTAAGTATAGAAATATTCTAACAGATGAGGTGGAAAATTTGGAAACATTCTGGTGAGAAGTTTCCATTGTACATTAAAGTGCCACTCACCCCACCTCTTTGGATTCTTCCCCAGAGCATAGGTCCTTGACTATTGTACTTAGGTCTTCAAATATTTTTTGAGTAGTTTACATGGATGATGATTAAATTGAGTGGTCTTAACTCAAATAAGATATGATTTTATTTTATCTCAAGATATTCATGGTCCTAGAATCCCATTGGGACTGAAAATCAGATATAAACTGGAGACTCTTCTCTATTTCCTCCAAAACCACCTTTATTTGATTGGAAAGGTGAGCCTTATTTTCATGATCATTAAATACCTTATCATTGGTGGCCAAATATTATTGAGCCACACTTATTTTAATAATTATATCATATGGTGATTGGAATTCAAATCCATATTCCCCTACATCCTCAAATAGTTGATGAAGGTGTTACCCTTTATCGCAAAATATTTCTAGAGGATTCTTTTGGGATCAGGGAGAGAATCTACATCCAGATTATCTTTCACCATGTTTGAACTTCAATGGGATACATGGAAACAAGAGATTGGATCTATATATCCTCCACACAGTAGAAGAATCACATGATGCTTGTTCCATAGTGCTAATTTCCTTGACAGATTCGGTCATACAATCAGGATAGTATTCACTTGGAGGAGGGTGCCTTCTCAAAGTCTCACCCAATTCCTAAACTAACAACATAATTTCTATAGACGGATGGTTTGGTCAGGAAATTTTCTTATCTAGATGATGAAACATTCACCTTATCACACCACCCATGTAGGCTACTACCCAAGCCTTTTAATAATCCTGCCCGAGAAAGGAAGGATCATCAACATATAGAAGAATGATCTCAGTATTAATGTCTTCAAACACCATACTCATCCAAAACTAGTGGATGATCCCACGGTGTCTCTCTCCATACACCCTAACTAATGGAATATGGGATTCCCTTTGGGTGTCTCTAAACTGAAGAGAAAACTGATAAGGTGTATATGGATAGTACATGATTAGATTATCCATTCAGTCTTTGAAAATAATATCCAACAGAGAGATATTGTACGATTGTTCATCAAGAGTGTCACTTCCATTATCAATGGTTATCATAGTGTTATAGGTTAACGAGTGACATAAAATCTATCAGAGTTACAAAACACATGTTACCATATTCTAAGTTAGTGACATGACCCTAAAAATTGATATTTCGATCAACCTAGGATGAGATAAGGTACTAGGGATCCTAACAGTATTGTAGTATTCATAGAAATTGATATACACCACAATCCATCAAAAAAAACTATAAAGTCCCACTGATCCTCTAGGGGGTGATTCCATGATGAATGTGGCCCAAGAGTTTTTAATGGTAGGTAATGGTCAGAACCACCCGATTATGGTTTCATCCCTCTACTAACAATGATACCATCACCACTATACTATCTAAGATTCAAGAACATACATCCCTAGCTACAAAAAGACATTCGTTGAAGAACATTTCCATGAATCCCTCTAGCCTATGGCTTGGAGAGACATCAATATTCACGTGTAATTTCCAAGAAATATTTTCCCTGGCTTCTAAAATGGACCAATACGAATCATCGCTTTTAAGAACCTGTTGGGAAGGGTACGG
Organism: Viscum album; assembly: GCA_963277665.1. Classification (NCBI taxonomy): domain Eukaryota; kingdom Viridiplantae; phylum Streptophyta; class Magnoliopsida; order Santalales; family Viscaceae; genus Viscum; species Viscum album. The sequence goes on along the minus strand of CAUJRU010000082.1, from coordinate 86,742 downwards.
ATGGGGTAATATAACAGTCGGTGTAACTCCATTATGATAATGAAAAATGTTTCTCCATTATTGGAATGCGATAAATGAGTTCATATTTATATCCTCTCATAGATCTTACTTTACAATGATGAGAATGTCCCTCCCCATGGCTGGAGTCTACAAAGGGTCATCCCAAACATCTATGGTAGGAAGTAACTCCTCATACATCTCTCAATGAATGGGAATCCCACCTGATCAGTGGATATCCCATGGGATGATTCACATATCTCTGTTGGATAGATGAGATGAGTTAGTTATAGGAAACCAATGAAAAAATAGTTCTTAAAGAAGATATGTGCAAATATAAAAAATAAATTGCGAAAACCCTGCAACATCATAAATATGAAACTCATATATCTGGTCATAGATCACTACACGGATTTATATGTCTCACAATGGCTATACACATTCATCAAAAAAGTTACCACTTGGATGGTGATCCCATTTAAAACTCCATAGACTAATTGGGTTGTTAAAAAATGAAACGAATATACATGAATAACTCTATGAAATGGGAAGTTGAGAAAACCCACATCCTTTCAAACCCAAGGTATATTTTTTCAACATATAATAGAACCCATGGTACTGATATTCAACTAGTCAACCATACTATAAAATATTCATTTTTATACGGTTAAGAGAAATTGATAGCCAACAATATGGATGATTGTAGTTATAATAAACAATGACAACATCGTCTAGTAGTCCAAACATGTATAGAGCAGTACAATGTGATAAATGGAAATTATAGATCTAGAATGGAGGATGATTTTTTAAAACAGAGTAATCAGATTCCATGTGGAATCGAGTGTCATCATTGTGCATTCTGTAAATCATACACATTTGATTAACAGTAATAGAGTAACTATGAAGAGATATGTAATCCTTCTAAACAAAATAATTTGGAATATTTCATTATGAAATAAATAAAATATTATCCAAGGAATGTCATAATGATCAAGTTTCTTCATGCACATCACATGATTCAACATTGATTTTTTGAATCTCATAAATGATTCATAAATAACATTGTTAAAGAAGACCATGTGGACCACATAAACCAATAGAAAATCATGAAACCATAGGCCCTATCACAAGACTCGTGATCATGTGACCTTAATGTGGTCATGTCAGCTAAAAAATTGTTTAAAAGGATCATGTTATCGGGCTAGTATATTATGAAAAAACATCAAAGGCAGGCATGCATATCTATGGACGAAGATTAGGAAATAAGATAAATTTATTTCTTAGTTGATTCAAAAAAGCACCTTGAAAAAAAATCAGGTGATGTACTTCTCATAGAAAGGTATTGGGAATGGATCTCACAATCAGTTCTTGATGAAGGGTCTTGTGAAAGAATTACATGACATAGATAGTGACAAATAGAAATGAGAACTGTAGTAACAAGTGAATGAACTAATCTCCACAGCCCTATTTATAAAAAAATCAATGGTATATCAAACATCACCAAAAAGACAAAGCATATCCCCAGATACTGATTGGAGATAACATAAAAACCTCACACTATCATTTAGCATCTTCAAATGTGAGGCTGTATACCCACAGAGATCGCTCTTGAGGGAGAAAATTTATTGAGACCATCCAAATGCGAATTATAAAATTAAAAATTGAATAAATACCTAAATATTCATATTTTTTCATAAAATGAAAAGGAAGAATGTGGTATTCAGAACACACTGATCACATAATCCGCATAGAGATTTTTCGATTGAAAAACCTTCAGAATGTAATGTGATGGAGCCATACCCAGTTCAGGACCTATGGAAGATCCTAAAGATCCTATTTTACAAGTACTTATAATCTTACGGTGGTGTCCTCTATAAATAGTGATCGCATAGAATATTTCATATGAGAAATCCCTATAATGATGAATTTTGAAGTAACATGCTATTGACAAGTGATCCAAAAATACTTGGAAAATAGGGGGAAATATCCAAATCATGGGAGGCTATTTTATTCAAGAAAATAACATGGTACAACCATGAATATCATTACAAACCATGAAATCCAAGGTGATAAATCTTCCTAGTCATGCAAGAGTCTTTTGGCATGTCACCCCATCAAATGAAGGGATTTTAACTTGTCTAGGTGGTCTGCACTCCCCCTTGGGCTCCAAAAACATGGATTGTGGTTTTCCCATGATATTTATCATGAATAAACATAATAAATTTTCCCTATCATGTGAATGATTAGAAATGTTGATGATTATGTTTATAAATAACATTCAAGAATAACAATGAGACCCATAACATTATAAAATAATCAAGGTAATAAAAATGGGAAATTGAGTGAGTCTCTGACAGTCGTAAACATCATGAGACGAAAACTTAGAGGATATCAAGACATCAAAACCCATGATAAAATTTATATGTTACATCAAGGGATCCTGCTACAATGTCACCCTCAAAACATAAATGGCATCAAATTTGTTTAAGTTATTATGTGCTTCCTTTTTGTCTCCATAATGTAAAAAAAGGTTTTGTAGATGAAATACACACACATCACCCTAAGAAACTTTTTTGGTCACGTGATGCATCAATGGTGGGTAGAAATATTGTCTTCAATAAAACTCTTGAAATATTTAATGATCCATATTCCTTTGAATAATAAGATAAAGCAAAAGAGAGGGAGTCTCTTTGAGTCTTAAGCCTCATGTGACACTCTTATTCTCTCTGAAAGACATCATAAAATACCTTTGGCATGATGACAAGATATTTTAAAAGAAACCTTGAAATCCCTCATTATCTCATGGAATATCCTATTCAAGTGCGCATGTATCATGAAAAATCCTTTCAATAAAAATCATGATCTCTTGGGAATCCTTATACATTTCAGCCTGATAATATGAATTTCAATCTAAATATTTTCATGATTTGGTTGGAACCCTATAATATTGCCTAATATTATTAATGGGTAATTGATGGTATGACCTCTCAGTCAATAAAAATCATCCAACAACTATGTAAGGATCTATTAAAATACCTATTGGAATGCAAGAAAACAAAGACATCCACCGACTCCATCTCATATTTATGTGATACAGGACATGCAAAGTGGTGAATAACTAGGTTGGAAATACTAATAAATCACCCACCCCATCATCAATAAATGCTTCCTTAGATCCTCAAACCAGAACAATTTTCTAATAGAGAGTATTTTTCAGAGCCACTAATCTAACAATTTGAATGTTTTTCTAGCAGGTAAAATCTAGGGTACCATCTATGTAGATCATGTAAAGGAAATTGGGTAGATTATACGAAGGAAATCCCACAAACCAGATCAATCATGAGAGGAATACAAAAATTAATTCTAAACAAATCAAATTCTTATGTAATAAAAGTTTGGAACAAATACTAAAAATATGGGAGGATTATGTGAAGAATATATATTTTGATCCTCATGCACTTCTCATGAACCAACATAGTCATGATAAAATACAAGGACATGTTACCCAGATCACACGAAAATACTATTTCATACTATTTTGATCATATGAATCCCCATGAACGTGCTAGAGAAACTCCTATAGAACCCTCCAGCTTTGCCACCCATATCTAGAAACCCCATCAGGACTCGACAACCAAACCCCGTGATGACATATATAAATTTAACCCAAATCATATAGCGACACCACTATATACCGGATGTGTATTTCAATGGTATCAACACATGTTATATAGATTTTATGATATCCATCATACAAGAAAACTATATCATTTGATGTCATGCGTACATGTCAACTACCTCTCATGAAATCCACCAGACAAGTCATCCAGATATTGTAACACCATACAGTTGTGTCATTTGGATATTATGATTCCTCCCAGACATGTCATTCAACTTTCACGATGACATCCATACAAGTCGTCCATGACATGATGGACCATCTAGACATGTCACTTGAATCTCATGACACCCTCTAATAATGTTAGGTAATTATCACGAGTACAAGAAGGAATATAAGCTGGATCATGTGACACACTCCAAGAATGTTAGTTTAGATCATGTGATGAATTCCAAGATTATTCATCCAGGTCTTGGGATGTACTCTGGACAAGGAAAACACAATCATGTAATTATAAATAGACATTCCATGTTGATTAAGAGAGATCCCTTGGATAGTTCTACTAGTTCATGAAATATAATTTGGACATGTCATGTTGATATTCTCCCACATGTTAAGAAGACAATCAATCCATGTAATGTAGACAATCATTTAAATCCATAAAGATAAGAAGAAAATATCATGTAAGATTTCCAATACATGATAACCATTCCTAATCTATATCTATAGGGAACCTCATTGTGTTTGATCCGATCAATGGAATAATATGATATATCCTTCATACAAGGGTACCCTCGATGTGTAAGCCCCAACATAAATAACTATACGAACTCTAAATCCTCCTAAAACCAAGATATTTAGGATTCCTTCCTATGTGTTGATCTCCAGATAAAACCTATAAACGGTTGTCCTAGTGTATAAGTTCTACATCCAGAAGCAGTGAGACTGATTGTTTTCTATCCCTTGTTTCTCAAATAGAGGATAGATCATGTGGGATTAGGGAGTCTCAATGATCATATAATTCATGTCATAAGACTCTATCATGATAAGGGGAACCTATGTTTTTAATCACTTATGTATGGAATAATATGATAGATACCACATATAAGGGTGGCCTTAGTGTGTAAGACCTGACTAATTGAACTAGGAGGATTATGATTCGAATCATAACTATGAAATTTAGTATGACATAGTAAGGCACAATATTAAATGGATATGCACTTAGGTATAAGTAATTCCATGTATATGATATTCCAACCCTAATGACCCAATCTCTCGCAATGGATGATTATACTTACTCATCTGCCAATGGGTTGATAAGTCATTGAACAATGATGAATCTGATTCCTGTGATTACATGGATATGTAGGATTCCTTCCTAAGGACCAAGCACTGTATTAACCATCAAATTGGATTTACCGAAAAATATTCCCCACATCCATATGAAATGAGGCTTATTAATTGTTATCCCTTTTTTCAGAGACTGAGCATAGATCAATTGAGGTTAGGGATTTGAAATGAGAAAATCATTCGAATCTTGAATCTCCACAAGACATGGAATTATTAGTGTGTAATACTCAATCAGTGGAATGATATAACTACTCAACATACAAGGGTATCTACCTTGGGTAATTTCCCAAGGAGATGAATGAACATTGATAAATCAGATTCATTCCATAATCAATATACGTAGGATGTTTTAGTGAGACTCAATCTCAAATACCAGGTACTGAAATTCCAACATATTTATCCTTCCTATATGATGTTAAACTACACAGGTTTAGTGAACTATATGGGTTTTGTTCATATTTTAAAAATATATATGAAGGAATCCTCATAATTGATCAATCAAATCCATGAAATATTAACCACCACCATGGATAGGAATAATCTCCATAGTTCCTGATTATATGGCTTCATCATATAAGTAACTACCCAAAAAAGGAAAATGGATGAAGAACCACACATACATATAAATTAATTAAACAACAAGGCCCCCTATCTATTCATATAAATAGAGTTAACCTCATCATTTTTTGGGTAACTAGTCTTATATCAAGATTAGAAAAATAATTCTAAACATTTTGAAAACCTATAATAGTGTCTTACAGTAGGAAACAATTTATCCAAAGAGGGTGTGATGAGTGTGACCTCAAATGAACTCCACCAATGTGAGATAAAATGTTTCATTGGGTATGAAACCCCATAATATCTCTTTCCATAGGAAATACGGTCAATACAATGTTATGGATGTTGTATCAATAGGGAATTTCTCAGGAAGATTAATAAATGGTGTGCCCAATATGAATGATTTTGTAAATCATTAAACCCCACACAATCATACCCCAAGAAAAAATCCATCCACATATCACTGAGGAAATTAGTATACAAACCACATAAAATAAATAGGTGGTGAATATGGTGTATATCTCATTTAAATAAAAGTGAGACAATAATATCTTACCTTAAGTTCTACTTTCATTAAATATTCTCTAACCTCATCTATAATAAAATTATACATAATAAAATTCAATATTAGAATTATATACATAATTATGATATCATATATTACCCACTTATAACATTCCACCACCCATTTATTCATCATTCATTATTAAAATGATCATTTCTAGGTGTTAAAAGATTTATTTTTCACGGATGTTCCGGTTATGCAGTTATGGTCCTTGTACAATGTTGATGGATAAATGATCTTTATAATATTAACCAATATATATATATATATCATATATATTCCTTATATATATTTAGTTATTCATAAAATTTATATATATAAAAATGATTTTCACCTATTATAAATATTGTAAGTCATACGTACACATGAACAATTCTTTTATTTTTAAATTTCTTTAATGAAAGATTAGTAATATAAATTTAATATTTAGAGGATAATTATTTTATCCTAAATATATTATATCATTGAAAAATATATATTTATTTCCATCAATTACTATTGTAAATGAATGTCAAATCATTTCACATTGTGGAGATGACAGTCCACATGTACTCATGTATGACATTATCATTATACAACGAATTAGAAGAAGGTTCATTATGGTTGTGGAATAATTATCATAAAAATTAAGTATGATTTATTTATCTAACTAATTATTTTATAATTCTTAAAATTGATTTAGTAAAGGTATGATTAGAAATAAATTGAAATAATTCAGGTAAAATATTTACCTCTTATTTAGCAGGCCTCAACTCGATTCCATCTTAGAAACTATTAGAATTGTATTTTAATATGAAAATAACCTCTAAATTGTGTCTATTTATATTTCGAATTGAATTGGTTATATTTTTCTGGTATATAAGGATCAAAATATATAAAGATGAGTGTATAAGACTCATCCTTTTTTATGTGTGTGTGAGATAACTCTTGAAATTTTGAAAAGTATAGAAATATTAATATTAAATTATTGATTAAGGTAGCTCAAAATTAGAATATTTTAAAAATAGAATGATTAAAATATTAAAGAATTTCATAAAATAAAATTAGTTCATGTTTAGAGATTTGTTTCACTATTATCTCTGCATTTTAACTCCTAATAACCCTTTTTAAAATTATAGTGATAATAATGCTTTTTACCATATAGGGGTCATTATGTCAATATAAAAAGATAACTTTCCTATAAATAGACCATTGATATTACATTAAAAATTACCTCTTTCACTAGGGAAAACATATTATTCTTATGACTTATAAGTCATTTAACAAAATATTCATTGTTATAAAATATATTTAATTCTATTTTTTTGAAATACATGAAATATTATAATATAATATGCGAATAACTCCTGTAATATGTTTCCAAAATGAAATTTCATTAATGATAATGAATAAATGGTGCACTCAGAAAAAGTCTACGTGGTTTTCAGTCTATTATCCACTTCAAAATGAATTACTCTTTTCAGGATTTGGATCAGTTATGTACAGATTGCCATGATGCACTGGCGGTTAAAGCCCACATCTTGAACTAGTTTACTTCCAATCATAACAATGATCTAGGATAGTGGAATTGGGTATATTGGAACCCTCTACGGCATGTCCTCATGCTCAAAATGAATTGGTTTCTTATTAGGGGCTACGCGAGGTGGATTCATCATTTGGAACTAGGTGGGGTTTGTTGTAGCAGCATTATCTTCCTTCAATGCCAAGGGCGACGTCCTACTGGGTGAACCACAGGCGATGCTAATAGATTTGGAGATATGTGGGAAGAAACACATCATGATTAAGGAAGTGGGAATAGAATCTTTAATTTTATTTAATTCCCTATCAGTTATACGCTGAGCTCTATGGAATAGTTCATATTTAATCAAGAAGTACAAACAGATCTTGGGTAATAACATTGAGATGACCCACACATGGCGGGAGGCGAACGATGTGGAAGATTTATTGGCATCCATGGAATTCCAAAATCAAATTATGTCTTCTTTAATAAATATATGATCTTTTCCTCATGGGGGGATGAATTTCTTTATTAATGATGCTCTATGCCTGCACTTTTTTTTTACCCCTGCGATATCTCTTGTTCCTAGTGTGTCTTATAAAAATTAATAAAAATGATAGTTTTCAGTAAAATGGGCACATAAATATAGAAGATATGAATTTTTTGACCATTTATAATTTTAAATTTCCTAATTAATTATATTTACGATTTTTAAAAAAATAAATTGAATATTTTATAACATAAAATATCACTAATTTAGTTATTGATGCTATGTATTTAATTAGAATTTAACATCATAATGATATTAATGGAAGATAAATATAATCATTGAATACATTAAAAATATTTTATTTTGAATATAATTTTTCTGGGACACTATAATGAATCAAAAAATATTTAAATTAGTGTTTTTTAAACAAGTTATTTGATTTTTCCACTAATGACACAAACACTATGTCAGTGCTGCGTAATAATTTAATTTAATTATTTAATTTCTAAAAAACATAAATAAATAACCATGATAAAAAATATATTTTCTAATTAAAATAACCATTTATAAAAATACATAATATGTTTTTATCATTATCATAAATATCATAGATAATAAAAAGGAAGACAATGACATTTTTTACATTATATTTTCATAATTATTATAATGGATAAAATCAAAGTTAAATATAAATAAATGGTCATATTTTCAATGTTTTTATGATTATGTAATAAATATAATAAATCAATCAAATAAATTTAAATGATTGAATGAATTTTTATCTTTATAATATTAGTTATAATACTAAATAACATATTTTAAATTTAATTTGAATATGAATATGTATTATGGTTAAGATTCATAAAGAAAAGCGTTAAAAAGACATATTTTCAAAACTTTATATCCTAACTTTTAATATTAAACTCTATTTTAGAAATTCTATTTCTATAGGTGGAATAAATTATTTGAATATAAAAATTAAAAATGAAAGGAAAAACATTTTTTTTGAAAAATACATTTTTAAATATAAAATAGTTTTTATGAAAAAATAAACAATAATATTGATTCCATGGAACATAATTATATATTTAATAATATAATATAAATAATTATACTTTCAACCCTTTTTTAAAAAATTATCTTTCTAAAATCCTAAAATGAAATTATTGTTTTCAATAAAAATCATATTTCGTAACTATTCGCTAGAAATTAAATCTCTCTAGAAAAATGTCCAAAATTCACAAGAGGATAATTATGAATGTATCATTTAAAAAATTATTTTACTCTTAAAAAATAAAATGTTTAAGTGTGCATGAAATTATTTAAAATATTTTCTCACAAAAAGAAATAAAATCCATTTTAGGAAGAAAATATATTTTTAATAGTCAAAAAAAATTACAAAAAAACTAATGCCTATTTACTAAGATTTTTCAACATGTTTTTATTGATAATAAGTTATATAAATATTTCATCACTCAATCACATATATTCGAAACGTCCAATTAAATGACTCAGTTACTATGGGAGTAATATAATATTTTTTTTGTGTTTTGTATATGCTTGGTGTTTTGTTTTGTATACGGTATTGAGCGTAATGTTTTTTTAAAACCTAGGGGAGTTATCATCTCTCATGTAACACCCCATGATTACACGATACATTTCTATTTGAATAATGCAGTAGCTTGCCTTGTACGCACCTTCGAGATTCTAACACACCACAACCAATCAAACGAGCCATTTTAAATAGTAATACCCAATTTTTAAAATTTTTAAAATTTTATCATCCAAAGTGGACTTTATTTTTGGATTTAGAATATTAAAATTATATTAGGCTGAATTTTTGGTATTTTTCTAAAAACAATCATTTTTTGATGAATATTAAAAAATAATAAGTTATTGTTTAAAAACATCTTTTAATTTAAATAATTATTTATTTTATTCAAATTTATTTTAGGTCAAAATATTTACATAATACCTATATATGTTCAATTTAATTCATTGGAGTCATTTCATAATATGTTTAGATATATAAAATTTTTATTGAACTTTTTACCGCCTTTTACCCACCTCCTATGAGCTTTTGCATATTTTCATAAATCATAATTTTATTTATTATTTGAGTTTAATTTCACAAATAAGAGGGACATAGTTAATAACAGTTAGTAAAATTTTGTTCAACAACATGAAACTAATTTTTGGTGAATAGTAACTTTGGACTTTTATTTACCACGGTTAAAAGTAAATAGAGAAATTAAGGGAAAATGATATCATAGTTACCCTAACACATTTCCTAATTCTACTGAATAAGAATAATTTTACCAGAAATACTTATAAGTAAAATATTACCCTCTTTTTTCCACTTGTATTAGATTAGGACATTTATTATTATTTTATTTAAAGAAGAGTTAAAAGAGTTAAATTCAATGTTTAATAACTAAACCATTTTTAATATGGGGTTACACACAATATAAATTCAACTATAAATATTAATTATAAAGATAAATATATTTCCTAAATAATGGTATTTCATTTATACTTTTTAGACATATATAATTTATGTTATTTATGACACAATAATGATGTCATAATTACATTATTAATAAAATATTAAAATAATTGATATTATAAATATGAAAATAAATGTAAATTTAGATTTATGATGAATTGGACTAATTTTATATGTTAATATGACATGTTAGGATTGGTAAAATAAATTTAATTTGATGCAATGAAGTTTTTATGGATTTTAAAAAAAATACTAAATGGAGTCAAAATTAACATAATTGAGTTTTTAAAACAAATACTATATTATTAATTGATAAAATATTCCTAAAAATCTAAGGATCAGTCAAAGTACTTAGAAAATATTATATATATTAATAATGAACTAAATTTGGTTCCCTTGTCTTGTTATAGTAAGTTTATTAACCATATAATGTAAAAATAAAAAGAGACATGGTAAATGTCAAACTATTTAACTAAGAGTTAAATCTAAAACAAAAGGCTAATATGATGAAATAAACCTATCTAAAACCTATTTTTTGGGAGCTTTTTGACCTATCCCCACCTTATCATTGATATAATTTATTTTGGATCCAGTAGAAACCGAATATTATTTTCATATAAAATAATATTTCAAGATTTTCTTAAAGTGACCCTCACATCTCTTATACAAGGGAACTTCCCCTTCTCTTAATTTCAGACCTCCAAATCCATTTGGATCGACCAACCCCTACCCAAAAATCCTCCCAACATTCCTCCATTCATATTAGAGGCCTTCCTTTGGTCATAAATCCATCATAAAGAGCCATTTTTTTTAAATCAAAAGGAAGAACTCGAAGAAGAGGTAAATATTTCATCACCTCTTTCAGGTTATTTTCTTCTTCCAATTCCTCTTTCATTGTTGTTTCCATTATAAAATAATAACTCTAGTATCTTCTATATACCATGATGTTATTATTAAAATGGTACAACAATATTCATTAGTCTATCAATCATTTGAATGACAAAGTCACAATACGTGTGTAAGTACGACTTACCATCTCCATGTTGTGGTGTTGTTTGTTTTTCAAACACTTCATTATTTGGATTGATATAATAATGAGTATAATTGATATAAATAATAAAAATAACACGTTAATGATTTTTTATATATCTATTATACCATCTAATTACATATGATTTCATGATCAATATAATGATATTGTCCCTCGTGCGTACGTATGGATTACTGTCTCCATGAACGTGATGAGATTTATTTCCCATCTCAATTATGCCAGAATAATTTTCAATTTCTGATTAAAAATAATTTTTATTAACATAATATCATTCTGTATATGAATCAAATACATCCTATCCATAACAAAATTGTCTTACGTAACTAAGCATATAAAGGAAAATGAATCAGTTAACACCTGAAATGATGATACTACTGAAATATTATTAACAAAGAAATATTAAAGGATCATATATGATATAATATTTATGTATATAGTCATTTTATAATTTAATAACAATTATTTAACTATTATAAACGAGGTTAATGTACCCTCGACCAAGTAAAAGTATATTGTAAGGGTTAATTTTACAATATCTTTATTATCCTAGGTGGTTTTTACGTAAGTATCTACTGGGACCCCTTTATAATCCACATCCATGTTTTCTTAAAAATATAATTCAAGACATTTTTACTATTTACTAGACTATGGGTTAATGTCATTTATACCATTATTTTACCATATATGTTTTGAAAAGAATCTTTCCTTTGTTTTTTTAAAACAATTTACTTTATAACCTTTTGGACAAAATTAAGGTAAGAATGTATTATTTTAAACTTATACAGCGGGAGAGGATATTTTTTCACCATTATAACATCATCGAATCTTTCCATACAATATTACATGAATATTGTCAAAATAAATTTTTTCTTTTATAGTTATAATACTTCTAAATGATTTCAAAATAGAAACAAATATTTCTCTCAAAAAGTTTTGATTTTATCTATGTCAACATCTTTTGATGGATTTTAAACTTGTTTGAAGTTGATTTATTATGATACCAATCTTCCATATTATATTGAAGGTTTTTTGAATATATTTGACTATTGATGTTTTATTTTTATACCATTTATGGTTTATGGATAATGTATTAACATTTCATATGCTTGTTTTAATATAAATGTTTATGTTATGTTTAATCCTTTTCATATGAGGAATGCATTGGACTTAGTAAGTGACAAGTGGAGCCTGATATAGCTCATCTATGCATCGGTATGTCTCATGAGACAAACTAGTGTCATGGAACAAGGCCTTGAATAAAAACATATTTGATTTCTTGGCACAAGGCCTTGACTATGTGGTTATGAAGTCTGGAATTATCCATTCCATCATTATGAAAGTGGATATTGATATTGCATGTGATTATTCGACTAGTAGAATTTCCACGTGAATAATTAAATGGAATTATTTAATTTTATCTTTTCCATATTATTCTACATTTTATGTTTAAAAGGCTTTTATTTTAGTCGTATACATTTCCTTAAATGTTTAGGCTTATTTATGAACATTTCTGCTACATTGTTATCCTTACTAAGCATCTGAGCTCACCCATTTATATGTTTTATTTTTCCCAATATGTGAATAAGTATTTTATGGTGGACCTATAGGGATAGTCTATGGATATAATTGTGTTCAAAAGGAGACAAAATATTGATGATGATTTTATTTCATGATGTAATGTAAAACTTATGAATTTATCTAGTACTTACAAGGATACTAAACTGATTTGTCATTCAAGAAATGATTCTTTGTATCATGCCAATGTTATGTAATAATTCACTGACTCTGGGTAACTGGGTTCGGGGAATTATAGTTGGTATTAAGGGATTTTTAATTAAAACATTGGGAACTGTATTTAGAAAAACATTGATTAGAGAAACTACCCTAAGATAGACTTTGAGGATTAGTATAGAAGAACTTCTGAGAATTTTCGTACTGTAGAGATTTTGTGAGTTTTCAATGAAATAAATATCTATCTGGATATGAGCAGGTTGAGGCAGCTCTAGCACAGATGTACCTAGGGTTAGAACCTAAAAACACCTCTTTGATCTAGACTCAAATGGGAATTGGTGCACGACAACGTGCCTTGCTGCACTCTTGGTTACGACACTCCCTTGGGATATGCTTAGGATAATTATAGTCTTATTTACAAACCATTATAAAGGGTTTATAAGTATATAATTTCTCAAAGAAATAATTTGTATGATTATTTATTATATCCATAAACCGTTAAATATATGTTAAGTGTTTTACATGTTCGGAATTATGTATTGGGATTCATAAACTAATCTAGTGTATGCCATTTTTTAGAAATAGAGCATAGTGGAAGGAAGGGAAACCACATAAACGCATATAATCTAAATAGGGATTTCCCTACTACTCAAGATAATTATAGAGGAGATGATGAAGCAATTGGTGAAGATCATCTTATCACCATACTGGGATAACTCACTTAGGTTATGAATAATATTATTACCTGTATAGAGAACCCTGATGCACAATGTTGAGGATCAATTTTAGACTACTTCATAAGGAAACAAAAACAAGAATTCAATGTGAGTACAAATACATTATTATCTGAATAATAGATAAATTCTTTAGAGAAAATATTTTATTCTTTTGGGAGTAGTGAAACGGAAAATGTTTTCAGGGAAGTTTATTACCTCACAGGAGATGTAGAAAAATGGTGGTCATTAATCCAAAAAAAATAAGATGAAGAAGTATCGAACATAGAATGGAATAAGTTTAATGATATTTTCTTGAAAAAACACTTTCCTCCTGACCATAGAGCATATATTAAAATAAAATTTATGAGTTTGAGGCAAAAGTAGGATGAGAATGTTGCAATGTATGATTCTAACTTTACAAGGTTAGCAAGGCATGTAGAAGATTATATATGTAACCCAATGAGTAATATTGATCAATTTGTTGATGGGTTAAATCCATTTATCTATCAATAATTAGTCTCACAATCCTTCTCATCATACAAAGATATTTTCTCATGTGTTATCAAGACAGAAATGAAATTTTCTAATACATACGACTTCAAAGCAAAGCAAGAGAAGAAGAGATCTGTTGAACACTCTAGAAATCGAAATAATGGGAAGAATGGAAAAGTTTAAAATCCATCCTATAGTAAATGTGGGAAGAAACACCCCAGTATATTCCTGTAGGGAATGAGAGTATGTTACAAGTGTGGTGAACAAGACCACCAAGCTCGTGATTACAAGGGGAAGAAAAAGGCTCTCAATGTTGAATGATATAATTGTTGAGAAAAGGGGAATTATTCAAATTAATTTTCTTAGATCCAAGGGAACATACCTTAGAAAATGATAAGGGAGCAAGGAAAAGCTTATGAGATCACTATTGCTTAGGTTGAAGCTTAGAAATACGTGGTGTGATGTAATTTAATGGTTTCCCCATGTTTACCTAATGCATTATTTGATGTTGTATCATCGCATTATTCCATATCATCCCAGTTTTCTAAGAAAATTAGATATTTTCAATTTGACTTAACACGGGTGTTGTCTATCAAAACACCTAAGGTAAGTATCATTGAATCAAAATTTTTTGAATCAGTTCCCATTAGGGAATATAAATTTTCTTTATCTGTTGATCTCATCGTTATACCCATGATTGAATTTGATATAATCCTTAAAATGGATTGGATTTCAGACCATGATTCAAAAAAAAATTATGAAGAATGAGGTTATAATTCCTAATGATCATAAGGAGCACCTTATCATTAGAGCAGAAACATCACCATCCAATTCTTATCTAGATCCACCTCCAATAGCTCTACTAAATTCAATTATTGTGGAGGATGAGAATGAAATAATTATGGGTGAGGAACATAATGTTCGAATTGAGGACGTACCTATTGTACGATGATATATTGATGTTTTTCTAGAGGATTTACCTGGACATCTTCTGGAACAAGAAATTGAGTTTCTCATTGATTTAATTAATGGTTCAATTCCCATATCGAAGACCCATAATATAGTGGCCTCCATTGAATTAATGGATCTAAAGAAACAAATATAGGAATTAATTAACAAGGGATTTATTCTCCCTAATGTTTATCTATGGGGAGCCCCTGTCATTTTTGTTAAGAAGAAAGATGGATCTATGGGGTTCTTCATTTACTACAGGTAAATCAATGCTATAACAATAAATAAAAATTTTCCCCTAACTCGCATTTATGATTTATTCGACCAAATTCATGGAGCTCTATAGTTTTCAAAGATTGACTGTCGATCAGGATTTTATCAGTTGTGTGTGAAGAAGGAATACATTCCAAAAACATTATTTCAAACCCGGTACAAGCATTACAAGTTTACAGTAATGCCTTTTGGATTGACTAATGAACCCTCTATCTTCCTAGATCTAATGAAAGAGTTATCAAGTAATATCTTGATAACTTTGTGGTGGTATTTATTCATTATATCTTGGTATACTCTAAAATATATTAAGATCATTAAAATGACTTGCACATTATTCTAAATACTCTTAGATGAAATGAATTATATGGGATGTTTAGCAAGTTTTCATTTTGGCATCACTAGATTTTTTTTTTCTTGGACATATTTTCTCAAAGGATGGAATCTCAGTTGATCCTTCAAAGACTAAGGCCACCAATAATGGCCATCACCGACATGTATAATTTAGGTACACGTTTTTATTGGTTTGGAAGGTTATTATTGACGTTTCATCCAGAATTTTGCCTAGTTGTCTAGCCCATTATCCAAGATCACACATAAAGGGGTTAAATTTATTTGGACAAAAGAGTGTGAAGTGTGTTTTAAAGAACTGAAGTGAATATTATTCAAAGCTCTTATCTTGACTCTACCATCAGGGAATAATGGGTTTATTATTTATAGTGATTCTTTAAAGAAAGGACTTGGTTTTTTTCCTTATATAGAATGATAGAGTTATTTCCAATGCATCATAACAGCTAATAATTCATGAGAAAAACTATCCTACTTGTGATCTTGAGTTAGCAGATGTATTCTTTACTCTAAAAATATGGAGATACTATCTGTATAGTGAAAATTGTGAAATTTTTACTGATCAAAAGATTTTTATGTATATTATCTCACAAAAAGAACTAAACATGAGGAAAAGGAGATAGGTTGAACTACTCAAGGATTACGATTTCACAATACACTACCACCCAGGGAAGGAAAATAAGGTGGAAGATGCATTGAGAAGAAAGGATCATGGAGTTTTGAAAACTATGAGAGTTGAAAAGGATCATAAATACATGGATCTAGTAAATATTGATATGTGAATAACCATGGCAGGTGAAATATCAACATTTTTTCAAATTGTTTCCAAAATATATTTACTATAAAGGATAATAAGTTGATAGACTAATGATAAGGAGTTTCAAAAGAAGATTAATGCTTTGAATGATGGGAGATTGAGTGACTTCATATATGAAGATAGAATTTTGAAATTTGGGAAGAGACTTTGTGTTCTCGATATACCTGATCTATAAGGGGAATTATTATATGATGCTCATAGCTCCAATTTCTCTATACACCCTGGTAGCACTAAGATGTATAGATATATGAAATAACATTTTTGGTGGGACAGCATGATGAGGAATATTGTCGATTTTATGTTAAGATGTATGGTTTTTCAATAAGTGAATGGTGGAGGGCAACAACATGGAGGATTCATGAAACCTTTTCCCATACCTAAGTGGAAATGGATTAATATTACGATGGGATTTGTCATGGGGCTACCAAATACTCCTAGAAAAATTATGCAGTAAGGGTCATTATTGATCGTCTTACAAAGGCAGCAGATTTTATTTCTATAAGATAAGATTTACCACTTGAACGTCTATCAAGACTATATATTAATGATGTTGTATGACTCTATGGTGTACCCCTATTGATTGTTTCTAATAATGATCCCTATTTTACATCAAGATTTTGGAAAAGTCCTCAGAAGGCCCTAGATACTGAACTTCCATTAAGCACTGCCTACCACCCTCAAACTGATGGACTATCAGAATGGACAATTAAAACCTTAGAAGACATGTGTAGATCATGTTCCTTGACTTTCAAGGTATGTGGGATCAATATTTACCTCTGGTATAATTTTCTTATAACAATTGTTTCGATCCAAGTATTCAGATGGCACCAGATGAAGCATTATATGGAAATAGATGTCACACACCAACTTGTTGGGTTGATGTTGGTGAAAGAAAAATTATACGCCCAGAACTTGTTGAGGAAACAATTGAAAATGTGAAGATTATCCAAACCCAAATCAATGCATCCCAAAGAAAGAAAATTATCTATGCCGATAATCAGATGAAGGACATGGAATTTCAAGTAGGAGATCATGTTTTCTTGAAAGTATCTCCATGGAAGGGAGTTATACGATTTGATAAGAATGGTAAATTGAGTCCCAGGTACATCGAAACTTTCAAAATTCTAAAACAAATTGGGGTTGTAGCATACCATTTGGAAATGCCTCCAAGTCCCTCAAAAGTTCACAATGTGTTCCACGTATCACTGTTGAGAAAATACATGCCTGACCCAATGCACGTACTCACTTATGAGGAAATTTAACAGGAAAATGATCTATGTTATTGTGAAGAGAATGTCAAGATTCATGATATAATAGAACAAGAGATGAGAAACTTAATGACTCTCTTGGTAAAACTTCTATGGAGAAACCATAAGATGGAAGAGGCAACAAGGGATCCCGAGGAACAAATGATGAAGAACCACCGGAATATATTTTTATGGTAGTATTCAAGAAATTTTGAGGAAAATTTTATTTGAAGTAGGGAATAATTTGACACCCCAAGCTTTCACGGTACGTTTCCATTTGAATTATTCAATAGCTTGTATTATACGCAACTTCGAGATTCTAACACACTACGACCAATCAAACTAACCATTATGAATAATAATACCCAATTTTTGAAATTTTATAAATTTTATCTTTTAAAATCGACTTAATTTTTGGATTCTGAATATTGAAATTATCTTAGGGTGATTTTTTGGTACTTTTATTGAAAACTTTCAATTTTTGATGAATAGTAAAAAAGCACAGAGTTATTATTTAAAACCCACTTTTTATTTAAATAATTATTTATTTTTAGTAAATTTATTTTAGTTCAAAATAGTTATATAGTTCTTATATATGTTCAATGTAATTCATTGAAGTCATTTTATAATAATTTTAGATATATAAAAATTTTATCGAACTTTTTACCATCTTTTACCCACCTCCTTGGAGCATTTGCAAATTTGCATAAAACGTCATTTAAGCACTTCTGTGAATTTAATTTCAAAAATATAAGACACACAGTTAATATTAGTAAGTAAAAAGTGGTTCAATAAGATCAAAAATAATTTTCAGTCAATAGTAACTTTTGACATTTATTTACCACGGTTAAAAGTAAACAGGGTAATTAAGGGTCAAAATGATATCATAATTACCCAAAGACAAGTCATAATTCTATTGGATAAGTATAATTCGATCAAAAACAAACTTTGGAATAAAATAATATCCTCTCTGGTTCACTTGGATAAGATTTGGAGATTTATTATTATATTATTTAAAGAATAGATAAAAGAGTTATATTCAAAGTTTAATAACTAAATAATTTTTAATATTGGGTTACATGAAATATAAATTCATCTATAATATTCATTATAATGATAAAAATATTTCCTACATAATGGTATTTTATTTATAATTTTTAGACATTAAATAATATAATTTATTTATGACACAATATGATGCAATAATTACCTTATTAATGAAATATTAATATTATTGATATAATAAATATCCAAATATATTTAAATTGAGACTTACTAGGAATTCCACTAATTTTCCTGGTTAATATGACCTGTTATGATTTTTTAAATAAATTTTATTCTTAGTGATAATGTTTTTATGGCTTTCAAAAAAATCAAATACTAAATAGTGTCAAAATTGACATAATTGAGTGTTTAAAAAAATAATATATTATTAATTTATATAATATTCTTAAAAATCTGGGTTTCAAACAAAGGACCTATATAAGGTTATATATATTAATAATTAACTACATGGAGTTCTCTTGTCTTGCTGTAGTACATTTATTAACCAACTAATATAAAAATACAAAGACACATACTAAATTTCAAACTATTTAACTAAGAGTTAAATCTAAAATATAAGGTTAATATGTTATACTAAAGCTGTCTAAAACCTATTGGTTGAGAGGTTATCTACCCATACCCACCTTATCCTAGAAATAATTCATTTTAGAACCATTATAAACCGAAAATTATTTTATTATAAAATAATATTTCAAGCTTTTCCTAAGTGACCATCACCTCCCTTATAAAACGACACTTCCCCTTCTCTAAATTTCACACCACCAAATCCATTTGGATTGGCCAAGCCCGGCCCAAATATCCTCCCAACATTCCTCCCATAATCCTAGAGGGAATACATTAGTCAAAAAGCCATCATAAGATCCCATTTTATCAAATAAAAAGAACGAAATTGAAGAAGTGGTATATATTTCATCACCTCTTTCAAGTTATTTTCTTCTTCCACTTCCTATTTCTTTGTTGTTTCCATTATAAAATAACAAATCTATAATATTATATATAATTATATGTTATTAAAAAAATGTTACATCCATATTCAATATTCTATTAGTCATACGAATGACAAAGTCACCATATGTGCTTACGTACGGCTTATAGTCTCCACGTCGTGGTGTAGTTTGTTATTCAAATACTTCATTATTTGGATGGGTATAATAATGCCTATAACTAATATAAATAATAAATATAACATGGTAATTATTACTTTTATATGATATACCATATAATTACATATGATTTCACAATCAATATAATGATATTTTCGCTCGTGCGTACGTACGGATTACCGTCTCCCCGAACGCGATGAGATTCATTTCCAATCGGAATCATTGAAGAAAAATTTTCATTTTATGATTAAAAATAATGTTTATGAACATCATATAACTATGTATATTAATCAAATACATCATATTCATAACAAACATGGATGACATAACCAGGAATATAATGGAAAACAAATTAGTTAACGCACGAAATAGTGATACTACTGAAATATTATTAACAATGAAATATTAGAGGATCATATATGATATCATATTTATGTATATAGTTCATGTATAATTTAATAACAATTATTTAACTATTATATAGGACATTAAAGTACCCTCACACAAGGAATATTACAAAGTAAGGGTTAATTTCGCAATCTCCTTATTATCTGAGGTTGTTTTTACGTAAATATCTACTGGGAACTCTTTGTCATCCATGTCCATGTTTCATTAAAAATGTAATTAGAAGCATTTTTACTATTTACTAGACTATGGATTAAATTCATTTATACCCTTATTTGTCCATATATGTTTTGAAAGGAATATTTCGGTCATTTTCCAAACAAGGTACTTTATGACCTTTTCAAGACAATTAAAGTAAGAATTTATTTTTTAAAACATATACCGCGAGTGCGGCTATTTTCGTCTGTTATGACATCATCGACACTTCCCCTAAAACATACAATAGTATTTTCAATATAAATGTCTTATTTTATAATTATATGACTTTTAAATGATTTCAAAATATAAAGAGTTATTTCTCTCAAAAAGTTTTGATTTCATCTATGACAGCATCCATTGATGGATTTTAAACTCATTTGATGTTGATTTATTATGATACAAACAATCCATTTTGTATTAATGTTTTTGTGATATATTTGACTCCATATGTGTTATTTGTATAGCATTCATGGTATATGGATAAAGTCTTGACATTTCGTATGCTAGTTTTAATACGAATGTTTATGTTATGTTTAAACTTTTTCATATGAGGAATACAGTAGTCTTTGAAAGTGACGGGTAGATCCTGCTATAGCTCCTCGATGCATCGGTAGATCTCACGAGACAAAACAGTTTCTTGGAACAAGTAATTGAAATGAAAAACTTATTTTTAGTCTTGAAACAAGGACTTGACTATGTAGTTATGATGTATGGCATTATTCATTCCATCATTATGAATGTGGCTATTGATATTGCATGTGATTTTTCGACTGGTATAATATCCATGTGAATATGTAAATGGAATTATTTGATTTTTTCTTTTATATATTATGTTGATGTTTAAGTTTAAAAATATTTTGTTTTAGTCTTATACATTTCCTTAAATGTTTATTCTTATTTGTGAAAGTTTCCTCTATATTGTTTTCCTTACTGAGCATCTGAGCTCACCCCTTTTCTATGTTTTATTTTTCCAAGTATTGTAGATGTATTTTGTGGTTGACCTAGAGGGTTATTATTAGGATATAAGTGTGTTAAAAAGGGGAAAAAATGTTGTTGTTGTTTTAATTTCATGATGTAATGTAAAACTTATATATGTATCTAGTACTTCCAAGGATAATAAACTGATCGGTCAATCGGGACATGATTATATGTATCAGGCCAATGTTATGTAATAATGCACTAACATTGGTTACCTGGGGTCGGGGCATTACATCACCCATATATTTAATAAATTTATTCCTCTTAATTTTTTATTTTTATCGATAAAAATATTAATTATATGTAAAATTTCATTATGGAAAATCCACTTAAAAAAATGTTTGATAACACTTCCACCCAAAAAGAGGGAAATTGAAATATGATTGCCATCATTAATAACACATAAATAGGTTTCCAAATGTTAGAAAATTTTTGGGAAGTGAAAATATAGGAATAGTTGAAATTTTTAATATTTAAATAATAATTCATTATGATAGATAACATTTCCCAAAATAAATATAATGATCATTAAGAAGTTGATTTCCAAAAAACCATAAATCATTGAGGTGTGAAAAAAATTGATTAAATAGAAAGGAATATAACATGTTAAATGTTTTGTGTCAAGATGATGTTTCTTCAGTTAAGGAGTTACATTTCCTTTTATAATATGAACATAAGGAAATATTGTACTCTTAGATTTATAATTTTATCCTTTAATCAATTTCTATCACAATATCTCCATTTTCTCTAAATTACGAGTATAGAAGATAAATTTTTCTATCCTAGAAGCACTAACATAAAATTTTAACAGTTTAAATAATCCAAAAATGTATAATAAGCTATTACAACTATATAAAAACATTAAAAAACAAAAATTTATTTATAGGGTAATATTATATCCATATTTTATAAACCTTAATGGAAAGAAAAAATATATTATACTCTAAAAATTTTATAATAAAACCAAGGATAAATATTGATAATTGCATAAATAAATAACCTTATATCCAAAATTAACTCAATATCCCCACAATTTAATAATTGTTTTACATCGAATGTGTTCTTATAACATTCATCTTACATACCCAAAAATATAAATTTATTATTCCCAAATAATTTTCCAAGGTAAATCATGTGTTAAACCTAGTGGTTTATTATAACTCATAAAAATGAAATATCTCAAAAAAATAATTAATCACTTGGATAAATTACTATATAATTTTATTTTACATTAAATGTCCATGAAATATAATGAGTGAAACTTAGATTATAACATGAATGGAAATCCTTACCTTGACCAAAAACATCTTTGAAAATTGTCACCTCGTTTATGAATCACATTTAACCATCATGATTATCAATGTCACACTATTTAATATACCCTATTTAACATAAGACCAAATAATATATTAATCTAAAGTGATATATAAACATTAATAGGGTATTCTTCCTTAAAACCTACAAATGGTTCATGTGACCTAAAAATACCATGAAATAATACATCAATTAAATGATAAAAACATACAAACATTAAAATATACTCTATAAATACAGTAATGCATTAAAATTCACCAAAAAACACATAATTATCATTGACATTAAATTACTAATCAATTATAAGGTAATAAATACAGTCTAATTTACTTCATCATATTCTTATCCAAACTACACATTATTATCTCAATATCAAGAAAATATTAAGGGTTATCTATCCATCAATCATTTGCCTCCCAAAAATATAAAAAAATAAACATATTTTGAATCATATAATTAATAACTATTTCAAAATAATATATAGTGATTTTATGATTTTTAAAACCCAAATATTATTGATATAAAACATCTATAAAATAATTATAGAATCCCAATACATAACCATTTCATGATTTTTAATTCCATTACTTGACTAATATAGGTACATCCTTGGACTAGAATATAATTCATAGATTTGTGAATTTTATCAGACAATGCCCATATTTTCTACACATAATTAATTGTACTATAAATTATACCTTAGGAAGAACATCATATCCATATATTGATCTCTATAGTTTTTATTAGAAGATTCTTTCTTTATTCCCTTATTTTTTCAATCATAATTCGTTTTCTTGTTCCTCAAATAAATATCCAGGATTAGTTTTTCAAAAAATCTAGTCATATATGAATATTGATATTCATAGCTCCATGGTCTTTATGAAACATCATCTTATATTTATAGGAGTGTCTTGAAACTAACCATTTATGGGATTTAAAATAATATAATGAGATACTTGTTTACGTATTATCATAAGGTTCCACCCTCCATTTCCCATTTTATTCAGTTTCCCATGAGGATAATCATTTCATTATTCACCACATTCAGTTTTAACAAAAAATACCATTTTTCAAGACATTGGATAAATCCAAAAATAATATTGTGACTAACAATAGTAATACTAAAAATCCACATAATCATTGTCATACCAAAATGTTGAAATGTAATCCTACACTTTAAATTTCCCAATGGTTTTCAAACAATAACTCCATTCATAATATACCAATATTGTTGAAACAATAGTATGGTACAACTATATTGAACCATGATATATATATATATATAACATATTAATATGTGAATATTTAATACATATCATTAAAATCCATGGAAAATAGTAAGGGTTTAGTGTATTAGGAATCTAGATACACAATCTTTTAATTTCCATAGAGATCCTAAAAATCTACCACAAATATCATCCAACATTGTGCTCTTCATATATATTCCATATAGAAAACTATTATTCCTAACAATGGGAAAGTAAACATAAGGAGGGTGAACTCAGATCCACAATAATGTTAAATGAGGGAGATAACAATGATCATATTAACATAACATGAGAATATGTTTATGGTTCCATGTTCATAACATTTGAAAATCTATACCAAACATATCATAGATAATAATATTGAAATACGGAATAATCCATATTATTTCATTATACATGAATCAAAAATAAGTCAATGAACTTGAGCCAGGAAATCGTAACATTAGCATAAGATATATGTTTGTGGCTTACAAAAAATTGTAGAAAAATTATTTCTTTAATTAAGGATAAATGAAAAATACTATAATAGTGTATTGGGTTTAATTATCATTCTATATAATACTTATTCAAGGATTACTCCCAAGAATATCATAGTATACAAAGTCCCTTACTGAACTGAGTTCAAAAAACTATCATGTCCTTATTATCATATTAGATATCTATATTTAAAAAATAAATTTGATGGATTTATAAGTTCAGGACCGCCAATAAAATAATGAAAATAATAAATATGTTTTTCATAAGATCATAAAACATTCATTATATCATAAATAATTTAAAGGAAATAGTTTTCAAAAATATTTAATAATTTTATCATAGCATATTCCATGTAAATGAAATAGGTTTCATAAATGTTTAATCAAATCATAACGGGCATGTAGAAATAAAACATGATTCATTATATCATCCATAAATCATCATCATCATTAGAAGTCATCAAACAAATTAAAGTGAATGATGTCACTGGATCATAACGGTATTAAATAAAAATTCCAATCCATATATTTTATCAAAGATGAAAAATTCCATTAATTGGATACTGTAACATTTATTATATAAAAAATCCTTATCACTTGGAGATAAATTATTTAAAATCTAAATATTTACCAAATATTAATGAAATAATATTCATTTAAATTAAAACTATAAACTTGTAATGTAATAATCAAAGTATTTAGTAGTTATGATGTTGAGTGTATGTGAAAATAATAATTCCTTTCATGTTTTCAATAAAAATTAAAAAGTACATCATTTAGAAAATAATAAGAAGATTTTTTTAACACAAACAGTAAAATTGTATAAAAGGGTAAAAATGAATTTATAAAATATAGTATAATGAAAGAATTTTTTAAGACATATTTAGAAAACATATACAAAATTGATAATTATTATGTACCAAATTGTAACACCCATTGTGTTTTCCTTTAAAAAAAATTGAAATGTTGATTATATAAAGTGATTATAATTATTTGAAAAAATGATTTCTAAATAATGAAATATAGGTGAAAAGAATTATGATATTAGTGAGAGAGTTTTCATGAATTTTAATCATCTAAAATATAATCACAAATTATCCTTATAAAAATTTATACTATAATATAAAACACGCACCCCTTCAGTGATTTTGGATTCATTATCCCCTAAGAATAAATAACAATATATATATATATATATATCAATTTATTTTTCAGGAAAATAATCATAAAATATATTAAAGGGTTTCATATATAGTAAATAAAATAAAAATGGATGAACATGACATATGTCTCATATAAATAAAAGTGAGGAGAAAATATTGTAACAGAAGTTCCACTTTCTTCGAATGCACTCTAACCTCAAGTAAATTATATATAAATTCACTATACATATAAAATATATTCTTTTAAATAATAATTATATTTTATATGATCCACTCATAGAATTTAAACACACATTTATTAATAAGGGTATATTAAGATCGTTATTTCCAGGTGTTATCTGTTTCATTTTGATGGATATTTTGGTTCATCGGTTCTGGTCCATGTACATTGATCAATGTTCTGTCATATAAAAAATATTTAACATGGAATAAATATAATATATATTCATTATATATATTTATATAAAAATATTATTTCGAAAAACTAATAGATATAAAAATGAATAAAATTTTTCATGGAGGTTGTACACCGTACGTATTTATGAATGAAGATCTCATTTTTTAATGTATTGAATGAAATAAAGCTAAATAATAACTCATATATCATGGATAATTTTATATCATATATATATATATATATATATTATTTCTTAATTAAATTTATATTGATTACCATCCTTGTAATGTGGAAACACATAATCAATCACATTACTTCATAGAGGTGGTAGTCCACACGTAGACATGAGACAGTTATCATTTTCAAATTTATAAGAAGATAGTTTATTTTTATTTCCCCATAATCATAATAAGAATTATTTATATTGTATATTATAAATTAATTATTATAAAATAGACACCATTTATTTATTGTATGTTGAAGAATAAATAAATTTTATGATATCAGGTAAGACTATTTCTTCTTCTTTTGTAAGCCTCCTTTAAATTTCATTATAAGGACACATGAAATAGTATTTTAAGAAAAATAAAACCTCTAAATTTATACTAATGAAGTTGATAATATAATTGATGAGATATTTTTTGATATAAAAGGCTAAAAAACATACCAGGAATATATGAGAAGGGGTTCCCTTTTAAATGTTAGGGGACATGACCTCTTGGAATTATATAAGTATAAAAATAATATAAATTAGATTTTTACTGTATGTGGATACAAAGTGATATATTTCTAAGATATAATGAGTATGATTTAAAATAATTTCAAACTAAAATATTTGGAGAATTTTATGTTGATTTTTTCACCCTTATCTATTTTTTAACCCCCCATTAACCATTTTGATGATACCCGTGATATCAATTTTTTTACTATTTAGGGGTCAAGAAGGTTAATAGAAAATGATAAGTGTCTTATAAAAGGACCATAATAGAAATTTGAAATAATATATATATCAATTTTCTAAATATACTTTATTATTTATTTTTAAATAATTTAATTAAAATTTCTTGTTTTAAAATATCATTAATATTATTTTTGGAAATACATGAAATATTTTAAAACATTATATTTCTAAGTCGTATAATGTGGTTCTAAAAATACATGTCTTGAAATATATAGAATATTTGGACTTTATATAAAATTCTAATAAAATTTAAACTGGATTATATATTATTAAAAATCGTATATTTTATTTTATCCCTTTAGTTAAATGATTTTAATAATAAATGTGGTAATTCCTTTTTTCTATATTAATGGGTTATAATTTTACATATAAGGTGAAAATTATTGTGAAAAATGATTTTAATATATATAAATTACATATTATTAGATTAATATTCAATACATTACACAAACAAAACACATGATAACAGTAATTGTTTAGCA
This sequence comes from Viscum album, assembly GCA_963277665.1. Lineage (NCBI taxonomy): Eukaryota > Viridiplantae > Streptophyta > Magnoliopsida > Santalales > Viscaceae > Viscum > Viscum album. Next base: position 58,726 of record CAUJRU010000082.1, on the reverse strand, counting down.
TTGTTTGATAATAGTTATAGAGTCATATTTTCTAGTGAATGTATATCAATGAATCAAAAAAATATCATCCCATTTAAAAATATTCATAATGGTACCCTAAATTAAAAATTTCTAAATAACCTTGGGAAATGAAACATATGTTTTTTTCTCATATACTTATTAAGGTTAAAAAGTGGAAATATGTAAATAACTCATGAGAATAATGGATTGAGAATATGAAAATAACAGATATAGACCATATCCAAGATAACATAGATCATAAAAACATGAGTCATGGAATAATTCTTGGTAGTTAATAAGACATTATTCATTATAAAATCAAACAATAATATCCATTTGATAGAAACATTGGAATACGACATTGAATTGTTCAAGAAATAGATGCATAGAAAATCTTATATCAAGGTTACCCACCAAGGCATTCCTAACATGTCAGGTTTGGGATAACCACCAATATACCCTCCTTTTCAAGCATGGAATAACCACCACTATACCGTAATTTTAGTCATGGGATATCCACTCAGGTACCCTCAGAGCTCAAAAAAAATTATCATTACCTAATGAAATGGATGGAGCTATTGGTTAATGCCATTAAACAATGAAAATAATATAGTTGTGGTCTATACAAAAATCATAATAAAAAATTCAGATAGATAATAATAATGGTATACTTTGAGTATTACCCTATATGGCATATGTAACATAAATATATGCGATATTATATGGAAAATGATTTTTGATCAGTCATTTAACAAATTTCATAAGGAAAATATCATTTCCCCTTAAAAACCATTTAAAACGTAAAAAAATACAAAAATATTTTTCCTTGAATATAATCTTCAAAAAAATAATTTAATAGTAAAATAAAATAATGGTAATTATGATGGGATGTATTGTTCATGTTGTACACATTAATAAAAGGTTTCATGTCACATTTTATGTAAAATCAACATATGAATTGTTTGGAAAATTAAATTATGATTTCATTAATTTTTTTTTAAAATTCAAAAACGGATAAATATATATTTTAATAATAATTATAAAATTGGAAGAAATTTAAAATAGGTTTATAAATCATTTTTTGGAAGAAAATAGATTTCAAAATGAAGAGATAAATAATGTCTAATTTTCGTAAAAACAATTTCTAAATTATTTAACGTAATAAAGAGTTAAAATGGAATTATTACATCAAAATTTCATGAATAAATTTAGGAGAAAAAACTGAGTTTTTTTTATATTTATTATAGTTTTTTATCATTAGATAAAAAATAAAAAATAATATCTATAAATGAATAGATGTAACATAAAATCATTACCATATTAGTAACATTAATGAATAATAACCATTAATGAACATAATAAAATGGAACTATAAATATCCTGAGGATAAATTATTGAATTATAATACATGTAATTGGGAATATTATATAATTCATGAAACAATATAGGTTTATAATATAATTTACATATCAAAAAATGAAAAATAAGATAAAAATTCCTAACCTTAAGTATGGACTTATATCGTATGCATTCAAACCTCTTGTATAATAAATATTTATTATTATAAAAAAAATTATATATATATATAATACTATATTTTATTTTATTATGACATTTTTTTACCCATTTACTAACAATTCCATTTGAAATTTTTATTTCCAATAAAAACCCCTTTTCTTTTCCTATAGGTTTGGATTTGTTATTTTTGGTCCTCTTACATTTATCATAATTTCAACATATAAAAAATGATAAAAAATATAAAAATATGACATCTAAATTAATTAAATATTTATTTCTAGTAATCCATAAAATTTAGTGATATAAAATAAAATACACTCTTCATAGTGTCGATAGGTCATACTTATGCAAGAACACAACTTTTATTTTCATAAAAGATTGAATGAAAGAAACTGAAATGATATATTATCATCAAAAAATAATTTTCATGTCATATATATTACATATTTACATTAAAACCATCCTTATTACAGTCAATTTAAAGCATGAATGAATCATATTTCATTGTGAGGTGGAAGTCCATCGTACTTAGGAATGGCCATATCGTATACCAAGGAATGAAACATTTGAAGGTATGTGTGTTATAAATATTATAAAAGTATAAAAATAAAACAAATATCACATATATTCTTTTATTACCTGATACTAACCATCCATTAAAGGTGGTAATAGAAAAAATGATTGACATTAGTTCCTAAGGCGGTAGTACGTTGTACAAAGGAATGATGATTTTGTACCCAATTTGATGGAAGTTGAGATGGTTTTAGGTAATTAAAATAACATAAAAACATAGAAGTATATTTAATATAATTATTTTATTACATCATAATTTTATATCAATAATTTAAGGAAGTGGATAGAGGAATAACACATAAACTCTCATTGAAGATCATTACGTCCTCTTTGGGCATCCTACATTGGTTCACACCAAAACAATTATTTAGATGTATTTAAATCCGAAATTAGTCTTCTAATATGATAAGAGGTAATTTTATAAGTGATTTGGTAATGTCATTTCTAAACCACAATGTCTAGAAGGTGGGAAAAGTATAGGAGAAGGGGTGACTTTTTTTGTGAGAGGTTAGTGACACAAATTGTTTTTTAAATGAAAAGGTGTACCCATGTTTTTATCATTCAAAAAGCCTTTAAAATAAATTATTACAAATAAAATAATGGAAAAGGTCAAATATGTACATATAGTGGTAATTGGACTTGTTTAGGGTTATTTAACCTTAATTTTTTAGTTTAATATATGTTAAAATATTTTTACCTTAACTACGGTAAATAATTTTTTCTATGTTACTATTAATTTCAATAAAAAATTTTTTTGAAAATATTAGATAATATAAATGATTTTAAAAAAAACATTAAATGCATTTTTCAAAAAAAAATATTTGAAGTGAAAAATTCAATTTTAAAATAATCACAGAGAAATGATGAGAATATTGGTTTATAAAGAGAAAATTTTCAAATGTATACAAAGTTTTTATATTAAATTTCTACATGAAATTTCTTAAAATAACCTAAATTTCATTAATGGATTTATAATATAACTAATTTTACTTTAAAATCAATTTAAAATATAATTTAAATTTATAAATATGTTAATGAAATAGGTAGATTTAAATTAAAATTTTGGTTTTTCACTTTTCATAAAAAAAATTAACTATATTATAAAATTATCAAAAATTTACAATAATAAAGGTGGATTTTTATATTAAGAAAATATTTTTTTCTCTAATAATTTTTTAAAAAATATCCAAAATGGTATTAAAAATTAGCGTCGAAAGAATTCCAGCAATTGGTTTTTTGAAAAATGATGATCGTAAACATAAAATTGGATTTTTCTAATCACTTATCTAGAAAACACATAAAATAAATTATAAACAAATCATTCAATGTATATGATAAAAATATAATTAAAATAATTCACCAAATTTAGTTTTTTTAAATTTATTGAGGTTATAAGTTTTTGTGCACAAAAATTATTTTCTTTATTTTAAAATAGTTTTGAATTTTGAATTTTAATTTATTATTCATAAAATAATTAATTTTGTATAAATTTTAAACCATACATTTTTATAAATTTATTATTCAATATTATATTGGCCTTTGTCTAGGTAGTGACTCTCAAATAATAATATTTGAATAATAAGACACATTTTATTTTAACCTTGTGTTAGGTGTAATGAAAGATAAATTCAATATTGTGTGTAATGTAAGAATAAACAATTGTTTCATGTAAACCATGAAAAACTCATTATTTAATGTTAGTAAATATAAAATTATTGTTTTGTGTAATGATAAATATAGAAAATATTTTGTTTAACTTAATATAAAATATTTCCCAAAATAATAGAGTGTTACATTATACCCCCCTTAAAATGAATTTATCTAACAAATTTCCTCTCAGTCATCAAATTTTCAGCATTTCCAAATTATATTATTGAATCCCACATGTTAAAAAGGAATAATAAAACAACCACTTGAATAATAAAAATAAATGTGTGAAATTAATCTTGAATAACACATAATAGGTTTCCAAATAAGAGAACATAAATGAGATGTAAAAATGTAGACATAAAAGAGAAAACTAGCACCCAAATACTGTTGGTGTGGGATCGGGAACATTGATCAAATGAATTTGGGTGACCCAAATAAGGTTTAAAACCAAAACCTCCAAAAAAGACGCATTGAAAGAGACATTGATTTCATAAAAAATGATGATATAGGGAAAAATGTTATTTGAATATATAATTTATAATGTTTGGGAATTATATACATAGAACATATGAAAAATTATATAATGATATATTTTTATTTAGTATTCATAATATCAACCTTCGGTTGTTCCTTTATCAATTTCTACTTCATATATTACTCTAAGAGGTAAATTTTTTCATATATGGAGTACTAAATGTGATCCATAAAATAACGACAATTAATTCTTTCTATCTCTAGTTAAAAAATATAACAGTGGTTATCCAATATGGATATATATTCATATAGAAAATTAATATTCTAGTATCTGAAACCTTATCTATAATTTAAAATAAAACCTTCAAAAAATGGTTATCTTATTACCCGTAAAAAATAAAAAAAAAATGATGATCACTACAATTATCAAAATCAACTTATGATTAATCCTGCAAAATATCATTAATTATCTCTTTATGGTTAGAAGATAAATATGTAAATACATTCACCATATATTATCCTGATGCATGAAAATGATGAGAATTGAAATAAAAACTCAATGAAAACATGAATTTTTCCTCATTAATTGAATAAACCCACTAATTATTTATCACATTCCATAGATCCAGTAATATTGTAATCTCCCTTAATGTTACAAAAAAACACGTTGTTAACAAATCCTATAAATTTTTTGAGGTCCTCAATACAATCCATTTTATTTTTTCCATATCAATCATAACATTTTACAAACTAAAAAACATTTTCTCAAACATAACAGAATATTTAAGGGTCATATTACCTTAATAAAAATATCACCATTCTATTAAATCACATTTATATTTGATCAGTACCATCTCACATATTTTTTTAAATCAATATCGGAAAAATTATACGAAAAAGGCATTTTATATTTAATTATTCATGTAAAATAATCCTTTAATTCCCATAATTAAATACATCAATCATCCCACTTCCTTCGGAAACCATTAACTATGCTTCATCATGTTATTCATTAAGACATATTCCCTTTCATATTTAATTTATAGTCTCTTCATCATCCGTAATATTAGCATGACTCATACCTCCTTTCTGATTCCCATTACGTGCATTACCCATAAAAAATCTATTTTCATAACGTCCATACACTACACATTTATATCATTTATCCATTAAAATTACGTTATAGAGAATAATATCCCAATATATTTGTTTAGAAAAAAAAATTCTTTATTTTTACTTTATTGGTGTACATCTTTTTTCACACCCAAAACATCGGCTCATCCCTCTTTGATATTCCCTTTAGTTCTTCATTCTCAATTCTTGATATATATATATATATATAACCATATCTTATATATTCTATGATATTTACTACCCAAACTCTCAGAAAAATATATCCTTTCATTCTTGGTGAGTCTGAGAGTTGGTTAACATGCCTATTTTTAATCATTTTCTTTGATAACAGATTATGAATAATCATAATATGCATCACTTTAGTCATCATCCCATTTTTCTTCTCATCGATAAATTGTTCATCAAATTCAATGTTAACGCGATTACTTCGGGTTCTCTCTATTGAGTAAATTATAATTTATAGGTTCATCAACACTAATCATAGTAAAAAACAATATAATCATGAAAAATATTTTTTTTAATGTCTTAATAATGACATATTCTTTTAAATATATGATACCATAAGTTTAACCCTTGTTATACATGGCCATAATCTATTTAAATACATTCTGATTGTTCGTAAAGAGATTATGAATTTACAAAGGAGAACTCGAAAGAGTTCCAAACCATGTTTGTAGTATGGAAGATTGTTATGCACTCTATGATGATCGAGTCCAGCTAAATGAGACCTTTTTAAGAGGTATTACCCCTAAGTTACCCTGTTACAGATCCACATAAACATTTATATTCCTAAGACGAATTCTATTTCATATAATCAACTTTTTATATCCTTTAAAAAAATTCAGAAAATATTCCTATATTTTTACCCACCCATTGAATTATCCTTTGAAGAATTCCTAGACATATATATACAAATATCCCTAGAGATATCATTAGTAAATTCTAATTATGGTTTCAAAATATCAACAAACTTATCCACTAATACCAACTATACAAACCTTGTATTTTCATACATATATATTGCATCTCTTTAGATTAATACTCAACAAATTAAAATAAAAATTATTGAGGACTATAATATATTAGTTTATTTGGATACTAGGGATACAATCTTATTATCTATTAAAATATCTTCAATATTTTTCATAAATATCTTCTCATTTATTAAACATCACAGACGTATCATACATAAATCCATTCTTCATGATAAGGGGAAAAGAAACATAAAAAAAGAGTGATCATAGACCATTAAGGGTAAACAAGGAAAATACATAAAGCTAACTTTCATATAACGATATGAGAACATGAGAATAAAATTTGGAAACTATAACTATCTAGATTTTATCAATCATATTTTTTTCCTAAATTTAATGTGTATTATAAAGTATTATATAATATTATACACATAAAACACATAGAGAAACCAAAAAAAAATTTCATTAATGAAAATAGTTACATTAGTCAATGAATAAACCAATTAAAAATACAATTCTCCCAAGTAGGAAAATATTAAATAGAAAAACTATAATTAGAAAATAAGGATCACCCTAATTTAATAGAGTCATCCACCCCACGAACCCAACTATAGAAAAAAACAATATATTAGTAAACAAATTAATATTATATAATATTAAAATATTTAACCTTTACGTGAATATATTTTAATAATGAATAAATTAATTTAGAGTTATTTATAAAAGATAAAGTGATTGTTGGAATAACAATGTGGCCATTAGAATAGTAACATAGCCGTTAATAATAGTAATCTAACCGTTGGAATAGTAATTATTTCTACAAATAAATAACTATGATATAAAATAGGTATCATCATTAATTGTTGAAAAATATAAATATTATTGTGGAAAATATGTAATATCATGATTAAAAAATAATAATGAAATAGAAGTTTGTTTTTAATAAACCTTATTTTATAGTATTTCATAATAATGATAAGTTTTATATTTAAAATTACAATTACACATATAATAATTTTTCATGGATTAAATGAATATCTTTTTTTTAGATCTATAAGTTGAAATTGTATAATGGTGATTATTTTTATTTTTTTGAAATAATTTTTTTAGATGAATAGTAAAAATAAAATTATCACACAACTAATATTTCGTAAGTTACAAAATCCATAATGAAAAAATGAAATAATAATTTATTTAACATTTTTTTTCAAATAAATATTTAGTTTCATAATTGAGTAATTAAAATGAAAAAAAACCAATGTCAAAACCAAAAAATCATTTTCCAAAAACCAAAGTGAAAATGTAATCCGTGAAAATAAAAAAAATCCTTTTTTCAGCATCAATTTATAATAAAAAAGTTAATTCTAATAATAAATGTTTTTAAATTCTTAATAACATTTTATTATATTGATATAGGAATTATATTCTAAAAAATTGTATATGAAATTATTTAAGTTTGATATAATATATCATTTAGTATTTTATTATAGAAATTCCATTCTCCTCAAGTAAAAATAACCCCTCTCCCTCCCATTATAAAACCAGTCCCACCATTATCTAAAATTATAATTTACTTAACCAATCCTTCATATAAATTCCCAGGGAATACCTATGTATGTTTTGGAGTAATCCAACTTCAAAAATAAAAGGATTTTGGGTGTCGTACATGTGAATCAACAATAAAGAAAGACTGTTTTTCTACCAACTCTTATAACATTTTCTTATTATCTCACATTTTTACCAATTACATTAAAATAAATATATAATCAAATTATTTTAGAAGTATTTTAACATTATATTAAATATATTTCACAACTATAAGAATTATAATTATTAAAAATAGAAATTTCAATCATCCCTTTTCTTCTCCTTTGACAATGTCCCATCAATAGTTTGTTAATCTGAAGAAAGGAAAATTTTAAATTATTTTATTAACACCAAACATAAAATTGATTTAAATAAATTATTTATGATAAATAAATTTATACATATATTATTTTAACTCTTTCATAATTAGTTATATTAATTTATAAATGACCTCCAACAAAAATAGCCACAAAAAATTGGAAAATTTAATAAAATGTGATATAAAAATATTCACCGTTAAAAAAGAATGTTATAAATTGGAATACAATAACTATAATGCATAAATTGTAGAAATAATTAATATAATGAACTTATATAACATTTTTTTAATCATATCTTTAATATTTATGATAAAATAAACAATAAAATAAATCTGGATTTAATGTAAGGATGCTCGAACCCAACAACATTTTTTAGGCCACTTCAGTTTTAATATGTATATTAATATAATGGTTATAAAATACCTATTCACTATTTTTCCTATTCTATTCATGTAGTTAAATGTTAACACCATGATTTATAATATAAAAAATGATTTTTCCCTAAAAAGTACATTCTTTAAAAAACCACATCTTTCGCTACTATTGATTTGTTTATACATCACTCAAGAATGATGATGACTATGCCAAATATTTTTTTCCATATTCATTTGGGAACCCCAAGTATAACCATGAATTAATTATTTATGAAGTCCTTAGGAAACGTTTTCCTTTCCACGGGTTATTTCACAATGGTTATTGGGACATGTTTTATATGGATGCTTGATTATATAAATATTATGATAGGACTGGTGGTCCTAGAATTATATATCCCTCATGTTTTTGGGTAATGTGAAGTATCTAATGAGATGATATGTATTATGTTTGGACATGATTATATAACTTTTCATAATTATTATGTTATGATTATTCACATATGCCATGTGTGAACATGATGCTATCCTTTTTCACAACAATTTGTGTTATTTCACCACTATTAAATGATGTTTCATTTTTATGAATTTCCACATTCCATGTATTTAAAAAATGTTCCCTCATGATTATGATGATGAAAATATGATGATGATTATAATCACCCATGTTTTATTGATTCATTTCCCTTATTCCTTCTTTTAATGGGCTTTTATGTCACCAAATTATCTGATTTATGTCCTGTAGTGACAACCTATACTAAATAGGACATGAAATTTTATAAGGATAAAGAGGAGGTATTTAATTAAATATTTTTAATTATTATGTAATATTTATTTATGATATTATTTTACCATTATTCCAACCATTTTATCATTGGATTTATAACTATTATGTTGTTTATCATTCAAATGATGTAATAGTCTTATATGAAAAACTAGGGTCATTATAGTTTGTATTAACGAAATGTATTAGTTACTTTGGGTATTTTGATTAGAAAACATTATGGAAAACCAAATTTAAGAGTTAAATATATCCAATCATCCATTTTTTAGTGAAGTATAAGGGAATGTGGTTTTAGTGGAATGAAATACCTATCTAGATGCAATAATTGAATGTGGATTTGGTATAATTCCACCACCTAGAAACATCAATGGAAAAAATATATTGATCTAAAATCGATTTAAAAATGGTGCATGATAATGGTATTGGATACGCACATCATTTGACACTCCTATATTATATGATTCGGTTAGTCAAAAACCAAAATACGACCCATTATGAAGGATACGTTGCTAATTCAATTATTAATTTAAATGTTAGATATGTTTTAATGTACCTGGTCATTGAAGTATTGTTTATTGAAAAGGATAATCCTAGGGATCCAATAAAATAATCCTTTATATTTAATTAAAAAAATAAAAAATTATTAATATTTCATTATTGGATTAGGATACAACATTTTCAATTTTACAAAATGGTGGGAACCAGGAGACACAAGTCCAACAAACCGTGTGTGAGAGATTGTAGTGATTTACCAAATAGAACTACCACTTCCATGAGAGGTGAATCTTAAAACATCTTGGAGACTATTACCAAGTTTCTCTTGCATTTAATAATAACCTAAACCATGTTTAATATCCCAATTCTCCCAAGAATGATAAACTAGAAATTAATTATTTTTGGAGGAAACAACCCCCAAAATGTATTCGATCTTCTGATCCACTTTTCAATGAAAAATGTTTTAACTAATTTGAGAATATATTTTCTATTCTATATTGTTCTATACAGTATATTGTTACTCTATTCATATATCTTATGGATTTATAGCTCAATCAATGATTGGTGTTGATAAATAAAACTTAGCCTATGGTTGAAATGGACGAGATGGAGTGGGAATATATAAAGAAAATATTTATTAACAAGTAATTCCGATGAACTCTTAATCCAAATATGGAGAGAAAATTCATAAAGTTAAATCAAAATGAAGTTGAATATGTAATAGATTATGAGAAAAATTTTACAAGTATTTAAAGTTATGACTCAAGTTTTTTATCAACAGTGGGAGAAAAATTGATAGATTTTTTAGTGGAAAAAAACCACCCATCTATATGGATCTTTCTATCCCAAAAAAGGGAGTTATAAAGTGTTTTTTAATGTGATCTCAATATATATATATATGGAGTTTTAATACAGATCCCATGGTTATGGATATATGAAATTAAATATGGAGTTAATGTTGGAATATCAACAAAAAAGGTGGAATGATTTCCCAATAGCCAACATGTATAAAATATGGGATGAAAAATCATGATAGATACTAAAAATGAATGGGAAATGAAAAATGTGAGAGAGATAAGGCTAAAAATCTCATGAATTTCTAAAAGACATGAATAAGCTGACCAAAAAGATTGAGGAATGGAAGAAACCACACATGTTTCGATTATTCAACTGTAAGGAGAAAAGGAACTATGGAATCCATGTAACTAAACTACTATTACTAAAGGGTAATCAACCTTAGGAATAACCAAACCCAATGGAACTAATGAAATCTTATTCCATCACCACCATTGAGGTGGAAGATGAAAATTAATTCATTCAAGGAATACTACTTATCCACTCAAGAATGTTAATAATATTACATGATTCTGGTTCTACGCATTCCATCATATACTACATGTTTTGTTGAACTTTTTAATCAATGCCCAAATTTCAAGAAAAAGATATATCTATAGAAACACCAAGTTTTGTGCACATTGCATCCTGTGTGTTGGACTCTTCTACTATTTTCATAATAGGAAAGATTTTTTTTATGAATCTCATGATCCTTCCCCTGGTATAATTTGATGATATATTGGGCACGGATTAGCTCACATTACATAAATTTAACATAAAATATTTGTAAAATAAATTATCTTTTTATATTTTTGACTATCCCATTATCATCTACTATGAAATAAACTTTATCAATCTCCATTATAAGATCCCACTATGGTATGGTTATTGATATGATGTGAATAAACATAACATTCCCAAATTGGTGAGTAAATGTACGGTATCAAATTTGAAGAAATTCCTATTTTGATAGAATATAGTGATGTATTTCCCAAAAAAATTACCATGAATTCCCCAAGTTCATGATGTATAGTTCACAATAGAACATATACACAGAACCAATCCAATGTCTATATTCCTCTACATGATTGGTATTATAAAAATTAAGGATATAAAGAATCAGTTACAATAGAATTCGGACAAAGTGATAATACCCCCTAGTTCATCGCCTTGGAGAATATCAATAGTCTTTGTCATGGAGAATGATTGATCAATGTATTTGTGAATCAGTTTCTAGGATCTCAACATTATCATCACAATGAAATAATATCATCTTCCAAGGATTGATGACTTGTAACATCAACTATGAGGAGTTTATTTCTTTCAAAAGGGGGATCTTCATTATGTATATCATCAACTAATGATATATATGGAATATATTCAAAATAATTATTTCCATAAATGTTATGTATATTATGAGTTCATAGTGATTCTCTTTAGATTTATTAATTCCCCTATAGTATTACTTTATTTAATTAATAAATTCATTAGATAACACAATTACCAATTTGGGTTAGTCTTTATCATTGATATTTTAATTTACTCAATTGTAAATGTGGAACATGAAGAGAATTTGAAGATTATATTAGAATCATTATTGAAGGATAAAAAGAATTCTATATTTCAAAAGTGCGAATTTTAAATTTAAAAAGTCTCATTTTTATAGAATGTGACTATAAGTTGGGGAATTATTTTAGACCCTTCATTGAAAAAAGGAATTGAGTAATGCCCCAAACCTACTAAAGTAAAAAATATTGGTAGTTTTATTATCCTAGTAGTTCACTGCTAATGTTTTTTGAGAAATTTATCTTATTATTTTATCCTACATACTATATTAACATAGAAAGGGTTAATTTTTTCCTAAAATGAAAATATTTAGGAAATCATTAAGGATATCATGAATAGGATAATCTATAGGATTTTACTCACACTACTATCATGTGGATAAGGTTTTTTGATATTAAATGATTCTTTGTAGAAAGGATGGTATTTTTACTCATGCATGACTAAAAAGTGATATCTTATGCCTCATTAAAATTAATGATCCATGAGAAAAACAACCCGTTGCATGATCTAGAGTTAGCAGTTGTTATATTTACTATAAATATGTTTCAAAACAACCATTATATTGATAATTTTACATATTAATATATCATAAGAATATAAATTATATATTCATATTGAAGGAGCGTAACATTTATAAAACAAAATTGTTAGATCTAATCAGGGACTATAAATTAACTATTCACTACCATTCAGGAAAGGCCAAAAAGGTATATATTTACCTTAGTAGAAAATAATATGCTATGTTATCCATGATGTTGATTGATAAAGACCCTATCTTCCTGGATATGAATTAAATAGATATAGAAATCATATTTGAAGTGAATACAACATACCATTACGAAATTATTTTCCTAGCATTTATCTAAGAAAATATTAAGGGGGCATAAAGGAATGATTTTTAGCTTCAATAGAAGGAAAAAAGGAGGTATTCTTTAGGAATTCCATATCAATAAAGATGTTGTGATATTTTTGGAACTATGCTTTTTCGACCTTCATAATCTGAGATAAATAAGTGGCTATTGGACAATAAACAAATATAACTACTCTTTATCCATCTTAGAAGTATCAAGATGTGATTTGATTTTCAAGATCACTTTGGTGCCTCAGTGTGAAAGAAGTAGATTGTGATGTATATATCAATGTGATTTTTATGTTACTATGTTAATTTAGAGAGATATAATTCTGAAGTTCATATGTAACCATTGCCTATACCCACATAGAAATTGGAGAATGTCATTATGGACTTTGTCATTGGTCTCTGGAAGACATCACAAAAAAACTTATTTATATGGTTGGTGGTGGATATAATCCCCAATACTTCCCAATGTCTCACATTTCATGGTGATTTTGTAATGGAAAAACATTTTAATATATAAATCATGGATGTGGTGTGCCTGCATGAGGTTCTAAGTGGATCATAACTGATCATGATCCATGTTTCACTGCTAAATTTTAGATAAGGATTCAACATTCATTCTATACTAAATTTAATATTAGTATGACTTATCACCCAAAAAATTATGTCCAATCTAAGAGTAATATTAAGATTCTAGAGTACATTCCTAGATACTACTATGTGGAATTCAATGGTGGATGGGATCAATATCTCCCATTATTTGAGTTCTCAAACAACAAAAACTACAACTCTTGTAATCAAATGGGTCTATATTTATAATTGTTTTGGAATGATGTATAACTCCAACATGTTGGGATAAAGTTGGGGAATGAAATCTACTAGAAACTAATCTTGTGAAGTAATGATAATGATGGTTCAGGCCATCCAATAACATATAAATGTTACTCAATGATGAAAAAACAACTATTCTAACAATCGTCGAAGGGACATAGAGTTTGATATTGGATAAAAGTTATCATTAAAATAAATAAATATAATGGAGTCATGTGATTTTGGAATTAAGGGGAATCTTATCCTAAGGAATAATTTCTCCATTAAGATCCTTGATCACGATGGAGTAATGGACTCTCGATTTACACGTCCAACAACTAGGGCTCAATTTCATGTCGTGTTCCACATATCTATCATAATCTTGTACATACCACACCCCTCACATGAATTAAATTCTAAGGTCTTAAAATTGGAGGATGAAATCCGATATGATGTGTAGTCAGTAAATATATTACATCATGGAGACAATTTCCTATGAAAAAATATAACCACCTTTTCAATATTCATTAACATAACCATTTTTATAAAGGAGAAACATAGGAACCCAAGGAATAAATTAAACCAAAGTACACTCACTTATTCTCAAATGAGAATATGAGTTGAAATTTTAGGGATAAAATTAATAAGGGGGAATAATAAAAAAATCTGGAGATTATAAATTATTTTATTTTCCTACATGAATATGTATTATATTATATTACATAAAATTATACATATACAAAACATAATGAAACAATAAAAAAATTATTAAGGAAAATATTTAATTTATCCAATAAGTAAACCCATTAAAATTTTAATTATTAAATGGGGATCAAAAGAGTAAATTGGAAAAAAGGGAAAATATGGATCCCCACAATTTTCTAAAATCAAACCTCTCCTAAAAAACCCTATAGAAAAGAAAGATAATATTTTAAAACAAATAAACCTTATAGAAAATGGGAATATATAAAAATGAGTTTAATTTAGTTGAATAATGAATAAATTAATTCATAGTTATTTATAAGAGGTAATGTGACTATTGGAATAGTAGTGTGGTCGTTGCAATAATAACCCATCTGTTGGAAAAATAATTTTACATAAAAATATTAAGTTGTGATATAAAATATTTATCCAGATTAATATAAGTAAATATAAATTTTATAATTAAAAAAACATATTGATTAAAAACATAAATAAAATATAAATAAATTTTTAATAAACTAAATTTTAAAATATTTCATAAGAAAGAAATTTTTTATAATAAAAATTAATATTTCCCATGGTAGAAATTTATTTATATAAAATTAATATCATTCTTCAAATGATGACATTAAAATTTTCCAATGTAGTTTTTTTAATTTTTTTTTAAAATACCTTAATTTAAAAGTGAATAGTACAAATATTGTTGTTCCGAAAACAAGTGTATCTTAAACTACATCATTCATATTGTAATAATAACATAAAAATTTCTAGAACATCTTGTTCATAAAAAATATTTTTAATTTCATAAATGAGTCTTTTAAATGAATTTTAAATAAATTTAAATCCCAAAAATTATTTTACAAAACCTGAATTCAAAATTAATCAATTAAACTTTTTATTTTTATTTTTTCTACATTACTTTTTAATAAAATATGTGTATTTCAATTATTAAGGGGTTTAATGTATTCAAACCATTCAATTATAATGATATATGATTTATATTGTCCAAAATTGACTACAATAATTTTAACCATTAATAAAATATTTCATTTAATATTTAATTCTAAAAATACACCTCTCCTCAAGTATAAATAACCCATATCTGTCCTCGTGAAAAACCACTCCACCCACCACTTACAACATCCATTTTCTACCAAAATCCTCCCTCTCAATCCCTCTGAAATACATATTTATTTTTCAGAGTAAACCAACTGTAAACATCAAGGGATATTTCATGTTGTACAAGAGAAGCTACCCCAAAGATTGAGTACATTTATATGAAATTTTATCCATTTTTTTATATCATTATTTTATTTCCTCATTCGTTTCAAAACCAAATAATATAAAATTAATTATATAGTATTTTAAAATTATATAACTTTTTTAGCCTTCAATTAGTATCATTATTTTTGAATAAACAAATTTCAAACTTTAATTTCCGATTCTTTCAATAATGTCACATCAATGGTCGGTTAATCGCCAAACAGAAATTTTCCAATACATTTAATATAATAAAAATAAGTTTGACAAAAATAAAATATTTCTGATATATAAAGGTATATTTTTTTATTATTATAGACGTAATTATTCAAATTTATAAATATCTTCCAATAAAAAATTTAATAACAAAACAAAACAAGAAAAATTATTAAAAACATGATATCAAAAAAATTAACCTTTAACAAATACTCTAATAAGATATAATAAAATAATTCTAATGGATAAATAATGTAATATATTAACATAATTTAACACTAAAACTTTGTTTTAATAATATTATGTTTATTTTCTAGGATTTGTAAAATCGGTGAAATAAATTGGGGTTTAATATTAGTGGATTATAAATGTAACATCCCAAGTAAGTAATGAATAATAGATATTTTTATCTATGTATATTAATGAATTAGATAGTGTTTTGGAGGCTTAAAATGAAAATAAATCCAATCTTAAGCATGAAATACACTAATATTTTTTTAAAGAGTGATTTACTACCTTTTGATGGAAAACCAATTTTAAATCTATCATTTGAAAATTTTATAAGCTATGTTTGTCAAAATAAACTTATTCTTTATTATTGGGACATCAAAATTTACATTGGATAAATTTTTCGTATTTTTCTGACAATGTTCATTTTTTAATGAATAGTGAACAAATACTGCATTTTACATGAAAACTGCTTTTTCATTTAATTTAATTATATGGTTATATTATCCTTTTAATTTGTCTTAAAGTGTAATCTGAATATATTTTTACCATTTAATCCAATGGTGGTCATTAGGATTTATTTGACTTTGTAATTGGTCACAAACTAATTCCAATCTTTTCATAGATATTGTTTCAAAAAAACCCGCTATTTGTTTTGACAACGGGAATTATTTTTAAATAAATTGTTGCAATTTATGTGTTTGGAATTTGGTAAACTGGATTACATATTTGGACTCAGAAGGTCAAAATTATGTAATTAAGACTCTTTTATTTTTTGACATTATGAATAGTAACGATGGTAATTATCTTTAATTATCTTGATTAATGAGTAATCAGGTAGTTAAAGATAATAAAATGATATCATAATAATACAAAAAGACCACAACATGTGTCATAAGGCTACTGTTTGTCTCATATCCGACCATGGGATGCCTTGAGCCAATCTTGGGGGGCCCATGGAATCACTTTTGTGAGAAAGTGACTTTTTATCTTTTTATTTTTAAAGAATGTTAAATGTGACAAAGAATGTATCACCTAAGTAAAATATTTTTAATTTTGTCTACATAAATGATATTTTGGACTATAAACATTAATTATAAATCTAAAACGATTTCCTAAATCATAGTATTTTTTCATAATTTTTAGACTTTAAATAAATTAAATTATTTATGACATCATGATGATGCAGCGATTACCTCATTAATAAAGTATTTAAATAAAATGAAATGAAAATGTAAAATATATGACCTACACTTGTCCAAAACCTATTGTATGGGTGTATTTCGAACCCTTATCACCTTACCCTAGAAATATATCAATGTGGGACCTTTTGAATCCGAAAATCATTTTCAAATAAAGTAACATTTCTTTACTTTCCAAGAGTGCCCCTCATCTCCTCTTATAAAAGGCCCCCAACTCTACCTCCTTAAACAGACTCCCAAATCCTTTGGCTTGGCCAACCCCTACCCATTTTGTCTCTCCACTTCCCTATATTACTCCACAAAGCCTAACTTTGGGTTGAAGTCTTCCCAAGGAAGCCTTTGAGCTCAAACCAAATGGAGTTACCCGATTTCAAGGTAATGTCTTCACTTGAGTCCTTTTGTTTTATTTTGCTTCTCCAACCCCCTAAACTCTTTTTATTCATTTATTTTGTAACAAATCCAGTATGATCAATATAATAGGATATTGTTATAAGAAGGATTTGAGCTACACTTACACACACCTACATCTAATGGTTAAAGGATGTACTATTTCCGTGGATGGTGAATTTATGCCTCCCGAAACGATGATTGTTCAACATTATTTTAACACCTTCAATGTTGTCCATTAAGATGTCACTATATTTATATATGATATATAATATGTTTATGTTTTCCTTAATCTTCTTTATTTTTCATTTTGGGCATACCTTTATGGTTTCCATTATGGGTAAACGCAATATCTTCATTTAAGGAAGTGCGGACTACCGCCCCCTCAAAGTGATTTGATTCGTTAATACCATATGTGGGACTTATAAAGGATGAAGTTATGATATTATATATGATATTACACTGTAATTATAATATACCTTTATATAATTATGATTCCATTCTATAAAATATGAAATAGAAATGAAAGTAGCATTCATGCGTACGTACGGCTTACCGTCTACATGAACGGTGCATTTCATTTCTTATCCCCAAATATAATGTACTATTATAAGTATATATATATAATGGATATATATGATGTATGTTACATCTAAATTATTAATATAATTCTGGAACTAAAATACACATACCTCTCATTTAGTTTTAATTCCATTAATATGACATAGAAATTAAAGTAGCGTTTATGCGTACGTACGGCTTACCGTCTCCATGAACTGTGCATTTCATTTCATACCTATAAATGATTATATGATATTATAAATACATGTATATGATAGAAATATATGATATATGTGATATCCAAATCAGTAATGTCATTCTGGATATAAATAACCTTTGACCACAGGAACAACATGTAATTGTAAGAAGTCTACTTTCGACTTAAGAACCAAATATCGACAAAATGACTGTTATTAACTTAAATAATTACATAGTGTTCATGACATTGAAATAAGTGATATAAATGGAATAATGAACTTGAAAAAGGTTTTTAAGAAAGTATAAATTAACTCAAGTTTATTATTCAGGACATTAAAGAACGATCGAGTCAAGTCGGACCCGAGGTATGGGACTTCGTCTCAATCTCCTTTCATTGTGGCATATTTTGTTTTATACACAACCTTATTATATATGGTGTATAAACCCCTTTGACTTTTACGTTTATTCAAAAGAAATATTTTTTCTACGAAGCGTTTACTAAACAACAAAAGGGAATGTTTTTTTCGTACGTGTGTGGCGACAACGACTTCTCCTCCACCGTGACCATTATTTGAGTTTCGGCTTCCTCTACAAGACATACCTTTTTTTAAAAGAAAAATAAATACCATGTTTTACTTTTATTTTATTTTGGTATTTAAAATGGTTTTCATAATTTTTTTATATCAATGTGTTGTATTGATATCTTGTGATTGAAAGGTGGAAATGTTATGTTTCCTTTATGTATGTTTTATGTGATACGATTATCTTGAGGTTCTTGGGCATTATTATGAAGATGGGTGGTTCCGTGATAAACTAAGGGCGCGTGAGCCCGATATAGCTCTCCAAGGCATTGAGTAACGCGAAGGAGTGAAATGTTAAGGTTTCTCCGAGGAGATTTAGGTAATATACTGTGATGGGTATTCCAAACGTAACCAAGAGGGTTACTCCCTACATAAGAATGTTATGAATGCCTCAAGTTACCTTTATGTCTTATGATTTCTATGATTTATTCACGATTTGATGAGGTATGTAAAAGTGGTTATGTTTTATGGGTAAATTATGATTTCATTCCTATGTATATATTTACCCATGTTTCCTTTCCATATATTTTCATATCCCTTACTGAGATTTTTATGCTCATCCCATGTTTTTTTGAAATGTTTTTCACAGGTCAAGGGAAAGGTACATGATATGATGATAGTGTCAAGGGAGTGTCAAGATAGAATCCTTTTTTTATTTTAAATATGTTTCCATTGATGGGAAAGAAGAATACTATCTTTATGTAACCACTTTGTTTATATGTGGAATGTAATGCAAGTTTTATGATCTAATTATTTAAAACTCTAAACCCAAAAAGATTCTCAATGTGTAATCTTGTAATAACTCAAGATTAAGTAAGGTTTAAGGATGGGGCCTTATATTTTGTATCAGAGGTCGGTTCAGATAACTTTAGGAGTTAGAATTTTATTAAATGATTATCCAAAAATATTTTTTTTATGGTCAAATTGAAATGATATAGCATTTAAAGATTACCATGTTGCTTCACCTAAGGTATTTCTATGATAAGAATTGTTTTACATAGAGGAAATAGAGCATCTTTTCTAGGAAGTGATACAGAGGGAAATGACCTTTCAAATCAGTATCCTAAGATGGTCAGAATCAGAACTAAACAGTTTATTGTAGTGATGGCTCAGTTGACTCAGTCGAAAAATGTTTGTTGTTTTTATTGATGATATTTTGGTGTTTTCTAAAAGTACAGAGGAGAATGAAAGACATTTAAGGGTTATTTTTCAAACCTTAAAAGAAAAGAAAATGTATGGGAAATTCAGCAAGTGTGAGTTTTGGTTGCAACAAATTTCTTTCCTTCGTCACATTGTTTCTAAAGAAGGGATAACCATTGATCCTGCAAAAACAAAGATTGTTGAAGAATGGAAAAGACCCACAAATGTAACAGAGATTCGTAGTTTCTTTGGTTTGGCAGGCTATTACCGAAGGATTGTTATAAATTTTTCATGGTTATCTAGTCCAATGACTAAGCTAACTCAGAAGGGTGTTAAGTTTATCTGGACAAAAGAATGTGATGATTGTTTTCAGGAATTGAAAAGAAGATTGGTGAATGCTTTAGTTTTGCAACTACCTTCTAGGAATGGTGAGTTTGTTATATACAGTGATTCTTCATTGAAAGGACTTGGTTGCGTCCCAATGCAGAATGATCAGGTAATTGCTTATGCTTCACGACAGTTGAAAACTCATGAGGTAATTTACCCTACACATGATTTGAATTAGCTGCTGTTGTTTTCGCTTTAAAAAATTAGAGGCATCATTTGTATCGAGTAAAGTGTGAAATATATACTGATCACAGAAGTTTAAAGTATATATTCACTCAGAAGGAGTTTAACATGAGACAGAGGAGATGGCTATAATTAATCAAGGATTATTATTTTACAATTCATTACCATCTGGGAAAAGCAAATAAAGTGGATGATGCCTTGAGTCGAAATAGTAATGCTTCATTAGAAATTTTGTGTTTGGAACGCGATCCTTTGGTTTAGGATTTGATGAAATTTGGAATAGAAGTTGTTGGTGCATGAAGTTCTTCTGTTTTGTTTCAGGTATCAGTGAGATCATCTCTATCAGATAGAATCAAGCAAGCACAGAAGCAAGATAGTGAGTTGCAAAAAAATGTAGAGCTGGTTCAGAAAGGTAAGTTGCTTGAATTCAACATTGATAATGATTGCGTTTTGAGATTTGGGAAGAGATTGTGTGTGCCTTTTGATTCACAGTTGAAGAGAGAGTTGTTATGTGAAGCTCATAGTTCTCCGTTTTCAGTTCATCCGGGCAGTACTAAGATGTACAGAGATCTGCGGGAGTATAACTGGTGGGATGGAATGAAAAGAGATATTGCTGATTTTACTGTGAAGTGTTTGACTTGTCAACAGGTTAAAGTAGAGCGGAAGTTACCGAAAGGGATGCTTCAGCCTTTACCAGTGCCAGAGTGGAAATTGGAGAATATATCCATGGACTTTTTTGTGGGATTACCGAACACATATCGATGTAATAATGCAATCTGGGTTATTGTTGATCGCTTGACTAAATATGCTCATTTCCTTGCTATACGAGATACTTTTTCCCTAAATCAACTTTCCCGTTTTTTTCTTAAAGAGATAGTCAGGTTACATGGAGTTCCCCTCTCCATTGTATCTGATCGTGATCCCAGGTTCACTTCTAACTTTTGAAAAGGCCTTCAGAAGTCGTTGGGTAGTGAATTAAATTTTAGTACAGCATTTCATCCTTAATCAGATGGGCAGTCAGAACGAACAATTCAGACCTTCGAGGATATGCTACGAGCTTGTTCGATGGATTATCAGGGAAGTTGGGACCAACATCTTTCTTTGGTTGAATTTTCATATAATAACAGTTTTCATTCCAGTATACAGATGGCACCATTTGAGGTGTTATATGGGAAGCGGTGTCGAACTTTAGCTTTCTGGGATGAAGTGGGTGAAAGGAAGTTGATGGGACCGGAATTGGTAGAAGAGATGGCAGAAAAAGTTCTGATGATTCAGAAACACATGAGAACAGCTCATAGTAGGCATAAGAGTTATATAGACAACAGGAGGAAGGATCTAACTTTTGAGGTAGGTGATCATGTTTTTCTCAAAGTATCACCATGGAAAAGTGTGATGAGATTTGGTAATAAAGGAAAGCTGAGTCCAAGTTTCATTGGACCATATGAAATTCTGGAGAGAGTTGGATCAGTTGCATACCGGGTGGAATTACCTCTGAGTTTATCTCAGGTACACAATGTTTTTCACGTTTCGATGTTGAAAAGTATATGCCAGATCCATCTCATGTTTTGAGTCCAGAGGTAGTTCAGCTGGAAGAGAACCTATCTTATGAGGAACAACCGGTCCAGATTCTTGACCACATGGAGCAAGTGTTACGAAATAAGGTGATTAATCAGGTAAAGGTTTTGTGAAAAAACCACATGATGGAAGAGGCAACATGGGAATCTGAAAATGCAATGAGGTATAAGTACCCCCATCTATTCGATAAGTAAATAAATTGTGGGGACGCAATTTTCTAAAAGGGGGGAAGGATGTAACATCCCAAGTAATTAATGAATAATAGATATTTTTATCTATGTCTATTAATGAATTAGATAGTGTTTTAGAGGCTTAAAATGAAAATAAATCCAATCTTAAGCATGGAATACACTAATATTTTTTAAAAGATTGTTTTACTGCCTTTTGATGGAAAACCATTTTAAAATCTATATTTTGACACTTTTTTAAGCTATGTTTGTCAAAATAAACTTATTATTTATGATTGGGACATCAAAATTTACATTGGATAAATTTTTGGTATTTTTCTGACAATGTTCATTTTTTAATGAATAGTGAAAACATACTGCATTTTACATCAAAACTTCTTTTTCATATAATTTAATTATATGGTTAGATTATCCTATTAATTGGTCTTAAAGTGTAATCTGAATATATTTTTACCATTTAATCCAATGGTGGACATTAAGATTAATTTCACTTTGGAATTGTTCACAAACTAATGCCAAACTTTTCATAGATATTGTTTCAAAAAAACCCTCTTTTTGTTTTGACAACGGGAATTATTTTTAAATCAATTATTGCAATTTATTTTTTTGGAATTTTGTAAAATGGACTACATATTTGGAATCATAAGGTACAAATTATGTAATTAAGACTCTTTTATTTTTGGACATTATGAATAGTAACGATGGTAATTATCTTTAATTATCTTGATTAATGAGTAATCAGGTAGTTAAAGACAATAAAATGATATCATAATAATACAAAAAGACCACAAAATGTTTCCTAAGGCTACTGGTTGTCTCATGTCCGACCATGGGATTCCTTGTGACAAACTTGGGGGCCCCATGGAATCACTTTTGTGAGAAAGTGACTTTTTATCTTTTAATTTTTAGAGAATGTTAAATGTGACAATGAATGTATCACCTAAGTAAAATATTTTTAATTTTGTCTACATAAATGATCTTTTGGACTATATATATTCATTATAAATATAAAAGTATTTCCTACATCATAGTATTTTTTTCATAATTTTTGGACTTTAAATAAATTAAATTATTTATGACATCATGATTATGTAGCAATTACCTCACTAATATAGGATTTAAATAAAATGAAATGATAATGTAAACTCTATGACCTACACATGTCCAAAACCTATTGGATGGGTGTATTTCGAACCCTTATCACCTTACCCTCGAATTATATCAATGTGGGACCTTTTGAATCCAAAAATCATTTTCAAATAAAGTAACATTTCTTTACATTCCAAGAGTGCCCCTCCTCTTCTCTTATAAAAGGCCCCCACCTCTACCTCCTTACACAGACTCCCAAAGCCTTTGGCTCCGCCAACCCCTACCCATTTTGTCTCTCCACTTCCCTATCTTACTCCTTAAATCCTCACTTTGGGTAGAAGTCTTCTTAAGGAAGCCTTTGAGCTCAAACCAAAGGGAGTTACCCGATTTTAAGGTAATGTCTTCACTTGAGTCCTTTTGTTTTATTTTGCTTCTCCAACCCCCTAAACTCTTTTTATTCATTTCTTTTGTAACAACTCCAGTATGTTAAATATACTAGGATTTTGTTATAAGAATTTTTCGAGCTACACTTATACACACCTACATCTAATGGTTAAAGGACATACGGTTTCCGTGGTTGGTGAATTTATGCCTCCCGAAACGATGATTGTTCAACATTATTTTAACACCTTAAAAGGTGGAAATTAAGATGTCAATATATTTATATATGATATATAATATGTTTATGTTTTCCTTGAGTTTATTTATTTTTCATTTTGGGCATACCTTTATGGTTTTCATTATGGTTAAACGTGATATCTTCATTTAAGGAAGTGCGGACTACCGCCCCCTCAAAGTGATTTGATTCGTTAATACCATATTTGGGACGTATAAAGGATGAAGTTGTGATATTATATATGATATTACACTGGAATTATAATATACCTTTATATCATTATGATTCCATTCTATAAAATAAGAAATAGAAATGAAAGTAGCGTTCATGCGTATGTACGGCTTACCGTCTCCATGAACGATGCATTTCATTTCTTATCCCCAAATATAATGTACTATTATAAGTACATATATATAATGGATATATATGATGTATGTTACATCTAAATGATTAATATAATTCTGGAATTAAAATACACATACCTCTCATTTAGTTTTAATTCCATTAATATGACATAGAAATGAAAGTAGCGTTCATGCGTACGTACGGCTTACCGTCTCCAAGAACGGTGCATTTCATTTCTTACCTATAAATGATTATGTGATATTATAAATAAATTTATATGCTAGATATATATGATATATATGATATCCAAATCAGTAATGTCATTCTGTATATAAAGAACCTTTGACCACACGAACAACATGTAATTGTAAGAAGTCTACTTTCGACTTAAGAACCAAATATCGACAAAACGACCATTATTAACTTAAATAATTACATAGTGTTCATGACATGGAAATAAGTGATATAAAAGGAACAATGAACTTGAAAAAGGTTCTTAAGAAAGTAGAAATTAACTCAAGTTTATTATTCAGGACATTAAAGAACGATCGAGTCAAGTCGGACCCGATGTATGGGACTTCGTCTCAATCTCCTTTCATTGAGGCATATTTTTTTTATACACATCCTTCATTTATATGGTGTATAAACCCCTTTGACTTTTACGTTTATTCAAAAGGAATCATTTTTATACGAAGCATTTACTAAATGAAAAAAGGGAATGTTTTTGTCGTACGTATGTGGCGACAACGACTTCTCTGCCACCATGACCATTATTTGAGTTTCGGCTTCCTCTACAAGCCATACCTTTTTTTAAAAGAAAAATAAATACCAAGTTTTACTTTTCTTTTATTTTTTTATTGAAAATGGTTTTCATAATGTTTTTTATCAATGTTTTGTATTGATATATTATGATTGAAAGGTGGAAATGTTATGTTTCCTTTATGCATGTTTTATGTGATACAATTATGCTGAGGTTCTTGGGCATTATTATGAAGACGGGTGGTTCCGTGATAAACTAAGGGTGGGTGAGCCCGATATAGCTCTCCAATGCATTGGGTAACGCGAAGGAGTGAAACGTTAAGGTTTCTCTGAAGAGATTTACATAATATACTGTGATGGGTATTCCAAACGTAACCAAGAGGGTTACTCCCTACGTAAGAATGTTATGAATGCCTCAAGTTACCTTTATGTCTTATGATTTCTATGATTTATTCGCGATTTGATGAGGTATGTAAAAGTGCATATGTTTTATGGGTAAAGTATGATTTCATTCTTATGTATATATGTACCCATGTTTCCTTTCCATATATTTTTATATCCCTTACTGAGCATCTTATGCTCATCCCAAGTTATTTTGAAATGTTTTTTCACAGGTCAAGGGAAAGGTACATGATATGATGATAGTGTCAAGGGAGTGTCAAGAAAGAATCCATGTTTTATTTTAAATATGATTCCATTGATTGGAAAGAATAATAATATCTTTATGAAACCACTTTGTTTATATATGGAATGTAATGCAAGTTTTATGATCTAATTCTCTAAAACACTAAACCCGAAAATATCCTCAATGTGTAATCTTGTAATGACTCAAGATTAAGTAAGGTTTAAGGCTGGGACCTTATAATAACACCCAACCCCATTTCATTATGTTATCTCTCTCTCACATCAATTTTATTATGGTCATTATTGTAACGATTCTTACCTATAATTTCACCATTATTCCCTTTTGTTTCAGGGATATACATGTTACCACCTTGATTTATAATCCAAATTAAATGATTTTCCAAAAAAGTATTTTCTTTCAAAAATACATCATTTAATCAACCTGAGTTTTATATTATTCCCTAAAGAATTATCTATATCATCTCAAATATGTTTCCCTTTATTGATTTTGGAGACCCATATTTATTCCTGAAATCATGTGTAATTAAATCACTATAAAACTTATTGCTTTTCATGGGTTATTTTATGACTACAATGTGATATCTTCTATATGGAATTCATGCTAATGTAAATATTTTTTTGTGATGAGTAACCCTATAATTATATATCCCCATAATTAATTGGTAAATGTGGTTTTTCTAATGACATAAACTATATTACATGTCAATATTATGATATCATTTTTCTTAATGATGATTTCATAATTATACACATATGTTATTTGTGAACTTGATGCTTGCTTTGTTCATAACTATGTGTGATATTTAACAACCATGACCTGGTGTTTCATTTTAATTTTTGTACATATTTCATGACATTTTCAAATTTTCCCTTGGTATTTTGATCATGATCATATGATTTTCATATAGTTATGACGGTTATGGTCACCCATGTTTTATTAATTCATTTTCCTTATTCCTCCCCTTACTGGGTTGTTAGCTCACCCATTTCTGTAATTTATATCCTCATGTGACTACATATTATTTTGATAATGTGAGATTTTTTAGGGATAAAAAATAATAAATTGTTTAAATGTTTATGACTTTTAGGTAATATTGATGTATGATCATAATTTTTCTAAGATACTAAACATTTTGATACTTGAATGTCTAACGATTATGTTTTTTATTTTTAAAATTGGTTAATTGTCATGTAAGAAAACATAGGGTCCCATTATAAAACATCACCAATATATCAGAGATCATAAAAATTGTGTCATGTAATATTTCATGTATGTTCATATAATATGAATTATTTGAAAATTAAAAAACATGAGTCATAAGAGAATAACACTGACATAAGACATAGAAGCGTGTAATGCACATGATCATAGAAAGTATTATGCCAAGGACACCCACCATGAAATTCATAACATGTTAGGATTGGGTTAACCACTAGTTTACCTAATTCATTCATGGTATAAAATCCCTCATATCATCCTTTGGACGTGGGTTAGTCACCAGTGTACCCTGATTTTTGGTCTTGGGATAACCATCAATTTACCCTCAGAGCTCATAAAACATTTACCATTACCCAGTTAATTGAAGTGGGATATATATAGATCACCAATAAAGTCATGAAAATTAGTCATATTTATTCCACAAGATCATAAAAAATCATCATATCATCAACCCATTAAATGAAATGTGTCTCATAAATAATTTACTCACAACATTACTAATGGACATGAGATGGGCTTCATAATCACTTAATTATGGTATAATGCATGGAATAGAATTGGGTTCCATAAAAATCACATAATAAAAACCATTCAAGGAAATAATAATAGTTCAATCCTCAGATAATATCCCCAATAAATCATAGATAGAATTAATGGATGTCGTTATAGATGGAAAATGATTTTGATCGATCCTTGGAAATAATTTTTACGGAAAATAACATTTCAACATTGAAAAATAGCTTATAAAAGATAAAATATTTAAAAAAATTCTCTATAAATAAAAATGAACAAATATATAGGATTATTCAATGTGATTAAATTTTATGAGTATGGGATGTTTTAATCATGAACCACACATTAAAACAATGGTTCCTTCCACATTTTCGATAAAACCTAAAAGTGCATTTTATGGAAAATAAAATGAATATTTGTTTCAATTTTTTTTAAACTAATTCCAGGATCAAAATATATTTTCAAAATATTACTATAAGAATAAAACATTTTGAAAAATAGTTTTTGAAAACATGGTTTTAGAATAAAATAGTTTTTTGACCCAAGATTGATATAAAAGATAATTTTATAAAAAAATACTTTACTAATTATTTTACGTACCAAATAGAGATTATTTATAAATATTATGTGAAAATATTAGGAATAAATATATGACAATAAAAAAATGATCTTATTGATTTATTTTTTAAATATTTTATCATTAAAATTGTAATAAAAACAATCCCAATAGAAAATGATATTGTAATATAAAATCATTACCACTTTTCTAACATTGATGTGTAATACCCCTAAAGTAATAACATAAAATGGATGTAAAAATATCAAATGTATAAATAAATTATTGATATTAAATTTTAAGGGGCTTTATATACAAATCATGAACGAATATAGGATCATAACAATACATACATCTCAAAGATGAAATATTGTGATAAAAATCCCATACTGTTAGACTCTAATTATATCCTATGAATTAACACCTCATCTATAATAAATATAAGTGTGTTATACATATATTATATAAAAGTTTTAATATATATATATAATATCATAAATTATTTGATCATGACATTTTTACCTATTTATTAATGATTCTACGTTAATGTTACAATTTGTGTAAAAACTACTTTTTTCATTCGTATAAGTTTGGATATGTTATTTTTTGAACCTATTACATTGATCATGATTTTATCATCTCATTAATTGTGAAAACAATATCAATACAAATATATATATATTTTATATATGTATTTAATGCAACCACAAAAAGTTAGTGATAGAAAATTAATTACATCATTAATGGAGATTATAGGCCTTATATATACATGAATATTGTTTTACTTTTATTTTTATATTGAAAAAAAGAAAGGTTAATCATAAATTATCATTAAAAATTTATTTTTTATTTCATATATATCTCATATATTCATTAAATCAATCCTTATTTCTTTCTCGGTGAAGCGTGAATGAAACAATCACTTTTTAAGGTGGTAGTATGTCGTACACAAGAACGATACTATCTTATTTCCACCGAATATAATCAATGAAGGTATGTGGGATATAATAATTATATATGTATAATAATATCATAAATATATTATTTAAAAATTCATTACCTCATTGTAAACATCCTTGAGATGTTGTAATGGTAAAATTATTGACATCAGTTCACGAGGTGGTAGTCTACAATTCACACGAAGATGAGATCATGAATCTATTGATAAATGTTGAGATGATTATTGGTAATTACCTTAAAATAACAACATCATAGTATATGGATGATACTGATGTTTGAAGTTCCTAGTCAGGATCCAAGTATCACTAAGAGGGGGATGGGGAAAATCTATGATATCTTTTTCTTTTTATGATTCTTTCATTTTAAAACAAACTTAACCTCATATTAAAGTGTTTCTTCCATGTTGAACACACAGAACCACAGGAACACAAGATTTAAAATGTTCACTAATCAACAAGAGTAGCTACGTCCTTCATATGGTATGGAAACAATCCAGTACCACACAATCCACTAGAATACAATCCTTTAATGCGGAATACATGGAGTAGGATATGCCCTTACACTCGTGTAACAATTTGAAAACAATACAATTGTGTTTGTGCTCCCTCACAACACAAATAGGGTAATATAATGATTATGTGCTTCTTAATGAAATTTCAAAAATCAAATATTTCAAAAAAATTATTCACATTCCTACCCAGAAGCTAGTAAGATCTTCCTGGTGCAGAAAGCTTGTGCGCCACACCCTGTTCGTGCGCCTCCCTTCTTGAGTGCCAGCTACTTGTGAACCACTCATCTTGCAAGACACCTACTTGTGCGCCACACAGCTTGAGCGCCAACCTAATTACACACTACTAACTACTTGAGGGCCAATATTTTTCCCAGCTTGCAACTTGTGCACCACCTTTGGATTATACCCAGCACACATCTTGAACAAACCTCCCTGCTTGCGCGCCTCTGAAAATTTTCACACAACTTCTGCTTGTGCACCACTCTACATGCGTGTCACCATGCTTGTGCACCTTATATATAACTCCTTAATTTCACAACACTTCATCTTGTGCATCACATTATAAAACTTTCATGATTAGAGCTCAAATTTTCTCTTAAGTGTTGAGAATTTAAAAAATGATGAGGCTATTCATCTATTTATAGGAAGTTCGGTGACTTGCGGACCACATACACTTGCGAGTCGTTCCTACTTATGCGCTGCTCCATCACATGTGTGTTGTTCCATCACATGCATGAAATTCCATCACTAGTGTGATACTTTCTTTCCTTTGTCATATTTTTATATGATGATTTTGAAATATGACTTGCGCACAACATACACTTTCACGCCACTTATACATGTATGCCACACTTGCGCGCTATTTATACTTGTGTGCCACTTTTTTCCTTGTGCACCAATCTTTAACTTGCATGAAACTTTATTTCATTTGTCATATTTTTATGTTATGATCTTGAAATACGATTTTTGTGCAACATATAATTGTGTGCCACATATACTTGTGTGCCACACTTACGCTCCACTTTTGAGTGTGATACTTTATTTTTATTTCAAAAAACACTTCTTTACTCCCCCTATCCTTCATAAGGATTGCATCACAAGTTTTCCAAACTTATGATATTTGTGAAATAAAAATCAGAAAATAATTGTCATAGTTTTCAAGGCTTTTACAAATTGAATTTATTTATACACTTTTGACAAAAAAAGACAACACTCTAAAGAAATGCATACTCTTCAAACTTCTTTCTCCATCCATCATGGTCCCAATAATCTCCACCTTTAGATTTTGTTGTCAACCAAGATTCATAAATCACTCAACTTTGTAACCTCAAGAAATGTATTAATTAATAAAAATTCTATGCCTTCACGAGCTAACTCATTGTAGAGAATAATAATTATTGATTGACAAAACCATGCTATCTAAAAACTGTGAAAATGAATTTCATGATCATATCTCCTCAGCCTTCATCAGAACATCTTCCAAGATTATACCTAATCATTCTTCATATCTTAAATTTTACGGTAAAAAAATCATTGTTTCCAACAACCACTCCAACACACAGTTATAATAGTTCACACACATACATATTGGATTCATAGCTTACCCGCAACTCCCCTTTTATGTATATTACGTTCTGGATTCACATCTTATCCGAAACTCCACATTTATACATGCTTCCATATGGATATATTTATGAAACAAAATTTCCCCTTGAAAACACTATACAGAGGTAAGATGAGAGTGGGTACAAAAACACGTACCTCATCCTTGATGAAAATGAGGTTGGATAACTATGTTCAACCTAAATTTTAAAAATGGTTCTTTGGTAACGGTTTTATGAACATATCAGCAACTTGTTCAGATGTAGGAATGTACTAAAACCTCAAGTCATTCTTCTTCACCTTATCTTTGATGAAGTGGTAATTTATATTGAACAAGAATGTTTTACCGGATTTCTTTTAAGATTTATTTCCCTCTGATTATCACATCCCAAGAGAAATGTTATCTTTAATTCGATAAGTATATCTTCCAACTGAGTCTTAATCCACATTATTTGAGTTACAACATGATTATTAGCAACATTCTCAGCTTCATCTATGCTAAGTGTTACTCAATTCTTTATCTTGGTATGACATCTAACACAAATTTTCCCCCAAAGGAAAACTCCACCAGATATGGATCATTGATAATCAACATTTCCTAACCAATCAGCATTTGAAAACCCAAATATATCAATATTTCATGTTCCATCATACCTAATTCCAAAAAAATTATGCCTTTGATATATTTGATAGTTATTTTTTCCAGCAATCAAATGGGATTCTTTATGAATGCTCTGAAATCTAGAACATAATGTGACAACCTAGATGATGTCACATCATGAGGCAGTCAAATTCAAAAAACTTCCAATCAGCCTTTGAAACACTTTTTGATCAACTTCCTTTCCATCTCCATATATATACAACTTGGTTCCCACGGAAATTGGGGTGGACACTAGTTTCACATTTTTCATGCCAAACTTCTTCAAAAGTTTCGTAGCATAATTTTCTTGAAATAGAAAAAAATGATTCTTCTTCTGTGAAATGTGAAGACTATGAAATTATTTCATTTCTTCCAGCATGGAAATATCAAATAACTTCTTCATATCCTCAGAAAATATTTCACATGATCTTTCATCATTCCCAATAAAGATAATTTCATCGACATAAACAATAAAGATCAGTGAAAACTCCTATCACTCCTTGATGTAAACATTACTGTCAACATTACCTTTCTTAAAATTTATCATCTTCAAGAAGGTGTCTAATTTTGAATACCATGCCCACATAGCCTAGATTATCCCATACAAAGGCATCTTCAACCTTTACACATAACTTTCATCCTTCCCAATGACATGTCCACAAGGGTGATAAATGTAAACTTCCTCGTCGAGGTCACCCTTCAAGAATGAATATTTTACATCCATTTGAAAGATTTTGTAACCTCGTTGCGAAACAATAGCAAGAAAGATTCTGATCGTATCTAATCATGCCACCAGATCAAAGGATTCATCAAAATCAATGCCTTCAATTTGTGAATACCATTTGCAAACAAATATTTCATTGTTTCTTATTACTTTCCCACCATTCACCTTGTTCCAGAAACCCCACTTTTTACCAATAATGTTTTTGATGTCCGGCTTGGGTACAAGTTCCCAAGTATCATTCTTATCTATCTGATCAAGCTCTTCATTTATAGTATGAACCCATTCTTGATGGTCAAATGTTTAATTTACATCATTCGTTTGAATTTTCGAATTATGAAAACTATGTGTTATATAATTCATTATTCTTATTATTTTAACCATCTAATATAGATCTCCAAATATGTTCTAAGACTCCACTTGTTTCCTTATCCTAGGATGAGTTGTTCGAACTTCATCCTCATCACTTGATATTTTGGAGTCAGATTCTTCTTCTTGAGTAGGATTAAAACAGTCTGCAACATTATCAGAATCGTTAACAAAATCTTATCTATCCTATTCTACTTCCACATCAACATATGACTGCATTTCATTCTCGACATTTTCAATAACTTTAACATATGAAAAATCAATAATTCATACAATTTATTTTTTGATTCATTTATATCTTCTTCCTTCTAGATAATAGCAAAGAGAAATTATATCACCACCAATTTTCTCCAACTTTCCAAAGTTTACAGCTTTCTTCTTTATAATGCATAAACTCCAAAAAAGTCTTAAGTATTTCAGACATTGAGATTTTCCATAGAACATTTTTTATGGAGTCATATTTGGTTTTTTCCTATAGACACATTGTTTTGGAATATACACAACAGTGGCCATAGAATTCCTCCAATAATAATGAGAATGTTTATGTTCAAGTAACATAGATCTCCCCATTTCCACCAGACATAGATTCTTTCTTTCAGCAAATCCATTTTTTTAGGTGTGTATGGTGTACTGAACTCATGCCAAATTCCATTATTCTAAAAATAACTTTAAAAATAATCATTCTTATACTCATCAACATTATCATTTCTCAACTTCTCCACTAAATACTCACATTCCTTCTCTCCTTTCCGACTAAAACTCTTAATCATTTTTAGAGCATCTGACTTATATCTCATGTACATAACTCATGTAATATGAGTAAAGACATCAATTAAAGTAATAAAGTACTTATCCCCATTTGTTGATAGCTTTATAATAGGTACAAAAATATCAGAATGTATAAGTTCCAATAGTTGTTCTGAATGAATTTCAACTCTATTATGCATAGAATTAGTAATATTCCCTTTTTCATGAATAGTGCAACACCAATATCCACTTCTTGATTTATTAGGCATATCTTGAACACTGTCTCATGTTGATAAATTGCACATGTTTCTCTGACACATATGTCCCAAACTTTTATTCCATAACTAATATTCATCCACCATGCCCATGTGACATGATTTTTGTACTATACTAATATAGAACAAGTTCCCTTTTGTTTGTTGACCTATTGTAACTATCTTTCCATCATTTTCACTTCTCACAACAAACCCATCTTTCCTGAAGATAACTTTTTTTTCATCATCATAGAGTTTTAAATCACTCAGCAGATTATTTTTCAACCCATCAACATATAATGTTCTCCTTGACATTATTTTTTATTTCCCGATGATGGCTTATCAAAGACCTTTGATCCACAGAGACTCATCATTTCCAATTGTAATTTTTCATTCTTTGAAGTATTTTACATTATTCAGCAATGTTATGTCTCCTGTCATATGATAAGAACACCCACTATCCAAAAACCATGGACGTTATCCTTTTGTATCTTTTAAGTATGTTTCAACAACAAGATCTTTTTGTTCATCGTTTTCCTTCTTCACATCCAACTTCTAAGATTTTTTAAGAAATTTTTGATGTGTTAGAAACAAAACAAAACATCCCTTATCAAGATGTCCTGGTTTTTCACATCTTTATCTAATATTTTCAAATGGTTGGAACTTATTTTCAACTTTCACACCAGCCTTCTCTGATTTCTTCTAAACTTCCTTATCATACCTCCCTTTTTGAAAGGATAGACTCCCCCTCAAACTATGTCTTCCAAAACATGTGGAATAGTAGTAATATTGTTGATTAAACCAACACATGTTTGTAGTGTTTCTGAATCTATAGTGACCGGAGCCTTTTACATATAACATTTCATGATTTGAAGCATAATTAATCATCAGAGTACCAGCCAATGATAGTTAATCTAGTGCCTTGGAATACTAGGTACATATAACATAAAACTTGGGCTAAAAAGACAGTTCTTTATTTATTCTCCAAAACGAGCTCCTAACTTCCTTTGAGCCCTTACATCTACATAGGGTACCCTGGGGAACACATGAATAAAGGGATTAGCTGAAAAGCCCAATAAAAGAAATGAACATAAGGACACATCATAAGAACATGACTTAGGAGGCATGACATATTGATATCCAAAACATGGAACATATAATATCGTATAATCATGGGATCATATAAATATGGAATCATATAAATGTGGCAGAATCATAAAACAATTCTTTAGTTCGGGTCAGGGCTAACCGCCATTCTCGTTTCCCATTTAAGTACGGGTAAAGGCTAACTGCCAACCCCAGTTCACATCACATATCATTATAATTAACCTTAACCAATGCATTGGAGTGCTATCTGGGTGGACCCATCACAAAATTTTCATGAATATTCTTTCCACATAAATTTTCTTTCAACAAAAATAATCATACATAATCAACCATACATAAACATAAGGTTACCCATGGAGATAATTTTGTAACACAATCATGACCTAAAGCATAACCAATGAGTGTATCATGAAAGTGTCTATAAATGAAAGTAATTGGAACAAACATGGATGTTCATAAGGTAATATAGGAATATAAAATTGTATGTGGTAAAAAATATAAGTGACATTGTATAAGAAATATTTTGATAATCATTTTCATTAAAACATTTTGTGCGGTATTAAGGAAAATACTATAGAGCTTTTAAAATAGTAAAGAGGACATTATTTTATATAAAACCAGAATTGAACCAAGAATTTTTTCATAATAATAATACATATTTTATAAAGAAAATGGAGTCTCAAAACAAAATATATCATGCACATGATATT
Organism: Viscum album; assembly: GCA_963277665.1. Taxonomy (NCBI): domain Eukaryota; kingdom Viridiplantae; phylum Streptophyta; class Magnoliopsida; order Santalales; family Viscaceae; genus Viscum; species Viscum album. The sequence goes on along the minus strand of CAUJRU010000082.1, from coordinate 22,609 downwards.
GTGTAAAATTTCAGGAAGTTCCTTTAAAACGAGTTCGCTTATTGGGAAGTATCGAGGAGGGATTCACTTAAAAGAATTTATATCCCCGAAAGAGAATGAGAGATGGATCTTGGAATATGATTATGGAGTATATAAACATCATGTAGAAGTTTTACATAAAAATAAAATACAACTGCATTTTGGTAAAAAGAAAGATAGAGTTACTCGAAGGAATAAAGGATGTTCGAGTACAATCCATTACAGTTTATCGGCATGGTATCAGGTGTAACTGAGAGAGATTAATGAGTGAGGTAAGGGGTTTCTAATCACGTATAAAACATTAGGGATGTATGGGGGAGGGGAGAAAACATACCCCATTACTTGGTATTACACAAAAAAGGCATAGCATAGAGAACAATCTTGATTAAGAGTGAAAATGAGAGGATCCCTTACCTTAAATCCGTTGGTGTTCTCCACTTATTATTAATGACCTGAATAAATAAATTTAGTATTACTAATTAATATGGCTAGAACCACTTATATATTTAATTTATTTATTATAACCCATTTTAGTTCATTCAAAGACTTTTTTACTAGTTATAAGGTTCAATTTCATTGTTCGGACTCGTTTGTTTACTTGGCTTTAAAAGATCAGTTCACTTATATTAAAGTTTGGATTATATTTAAGAAGAAATTGGTTGTCCTGAATTGAAGATATATTCTTTAGTGCACATCCAAGAGAATACATGGTTTTAATTTTAATTAGTTTAGTTATAGTTATGTAAAATTATTATATATATGACCTTAGTGATAATCATTTTTGTTAATCGGTGGATTTGATTACAAAGAACATGTTTTTCATTATAACATAATACCATTTTTACAAAAGGATTACTGGACCAAAAATAGGATATATTACATATATAATAATCTGGTTCAACCATAACACAAATGGTTTCATGAAAATAATTAAATATAATAATAGAAATTGATAAATTGTTGTCCTTGAATATTCTAAATTAGCACATCTCAAAAGATGATTTCATTTCAATCAAATAAATGGGTGGAGAAAGGAGAGAAGATAATGAAATATACCATTTCCAAGAAAACATTCTAGTACATTTATGTTACTAGATTTATCATACTATTATGGTGAATGGAGGTGGGGAAAGAAACAAAAAGAAAGAGAACTTAAAAGAAATTAAGGAATTGGAAAGAGGAATTTACCTATTGAGACTTCCGCCTTTGAAAACCTCTTAAGGGGAGTGGTTTTGGTATTTTGTTAAGGCTATGAGATTTTGGACGTGGGGATGATATTGGGGAGAGATTTGGGCAGAATAATGGCAAGGTGCAAGGCTTGAGAGGAGTGAAGAGAAGAGGGAGTGTTTAATGACCCGTCAATTCCCATTGGCTTGAGAGCTCAATGAGTCATTACTAGGCCTTAAGCAATATCCCCAAGGTGCCAAAGGCTGGAAATAAATGCCGAAGGGTTTCGAAACAAGTGGGGGATGATTTAACCTTTTAGAACATACCACAAAACCAACAACCATAACCAAACTAATAAACTAAATGATGCATGATGAAATCTAAGACAACTCAACCATTGATTTTATCATAAACCAACCAAAAGTCCCATAGCAGAAACCAATACTAAATCAGAGTAAAACAAAGAAAGAAAAAATACAAGACTACAAGATGACAACCCAACTCCATGCTCCACATGCTCCAAGCTCCAACGTCACGAACCAGCCCATGTATCACGAAGTAGTTCTATAAACACGTGATACTTTACCTTTGCCAACATCCCGGTATATGACATATGCAAAAGCACCAATGTGCCAAAGCAGGGGGTGAGTAATGAAACTCGGTAGGATTTCCCCGATGACTTCCCAACCCATGCCTCTAGGATAAAACATGTCATAACATTTATATAAAACATTTATATAAAACAAATCCAAAACAGTTCACAATATAACAAGTTCCATGTCAAAACCATTTTCTAACAAAAACCATCTTTCTCAAGAAAATAAACCAAGAAAAGTTTCCAATCAAATTCGCATTTCCATTTTGGAACACTCATTCCATTTCACAAATCAACACAACCAACCATTCATGCAACCTGGACCTCCCTATACTCACGAGTGGTGAGTTATCCTTCCACAAAGTTGTCACTTAGTGGACTACCTTTATGGGGGTACTTCACGCCCTTATCCATCCCAACCTTTTAATGGGGTTACTTCTTGCCCTTATCCATCCCAACTTTCTAATGGGGGTAATTATCTCCCTTATCCATCCCAATGAATATGAACACACACCACGACCCATGAAAATCCATGCCAAAACCAAGTGTGTTGAAAAACTTTCAATAAAGCATCAAAACTTTTATTGAAAACCATTTATTTCAAGTAGAAAAACCATAACCAATTTAAAATCACCATTTTAAAATCACTTCAACAAACACTTTCCAAAAACAAACAATTTCCATCACCAGTTACTTCAAAATGGGTTTCAACCATTCTTTCACAACAGATAAAAAAATCATTTCAATCTAGGAAAAAAATTTGAAACTATGCCTTCAAGTTCTAAGAAAGGGGAATCGAGAGTGAAGCCACCTACCTCAACAAATTAGGTGAAACCAACCAATGGACGATGAATGCCAACAAAACCGAGTGAACTTCTCTCCAAAACTTCTTTGGATTCCTTCCCCTAGTACCAACAAAACCAAAACCCGACTTAAAAGTCATCCAATACCTTAGATCTACCCACCTTGGGCATAGATCTAAGGATCCATAAAGTGGGAAGAAGGAGATCTAAGAAAACTAAAGGAATCGAGACTTACCTCGATCAAACGGCCTCTCAACGGCAAGGAAAGCCTCCAGATCGCTTCCAAATTGCCTGGTAAGTGTTCTCCCACCTTCACCAAAGAGAAATCCCGAGTTAGGGCCATATAGGAGAACAAATGAGTCGGTTTAACGATAAAACTAATTAGATCCTTAAAAATAGGATCTAAGTTGACCCTGTGCACGGTTAGTCTGCAGGACTAGAAAAATCGTGCGCTAACAGTGTGGTAGTCACTGCTTGGAAGGGGCGCTCCGTATGGCCTCCTCGCACAGTTTTCCCAATCCATGCGCACACTGTTTGTTCTCCTCTATCCAAAGTGACCACCACATGCACAACTTATGCACGGTTGGGGCAAACCGTGTGAAGCCCGTGCATCACCACTTTTTTCACTTTAACACTTTAAAAGTCTCCAAACATTCCCAACCATTTCTCATATGCTTCTTGTACTTTAAAAAGCATAAAACAAGGGTTACTTACCAGAAACTGGGGGTACTTCATTCTCCCCACCATTGGACTTTCTATCCCCACACTACTAGAATTTGGACCTACATCCATGGATCTACAGTCACAGACAATAAAAAACGTGGCTATAGATCACTTATACCCACGCCTATTTTGATCTATGTAGAATTATCTCCCTACGTGAGCCCTTTCCTCCCTCTGTCCTCACGAGTTTCTGATCCCCACTGCCCCGTGATCCTACTCCCTCTCGTGATCCTCCTCTTCTCCCTAAATCTCTGATGTGGCCACCCCACCTTCCCACGACCCTCCTTCTCCGACGTAGCTCCGACAGGGTTCTGACGCGACCACCTCCACCCCCCCCCCCCCCCCCATGATCCTCATACTCTATTGACGTCTCTGAGGACACCCTACCTCCCTGCGACCCTCCTTCTATGATGAGGCTCCAGCACAGTTCCGACATGGTCACCTCACCTCCCGGGATCCTCCTCCTCTGACACGGCCACCCCAACTCCCGGGATTCTCATCATACACAAGGCCGGCTCCGGAAACTCCATTGCCCAAGTTAGGTCCTGAAATTGTTTCCCATTCATTTAGATATAAAATTAGCACGAATAATCTAGATTTCAAATGAATAAAAGGGGTTTTACATGGGTCTCTTGACAATCAAGACCAGGTGATGATCCCCTTCAATAGTATTAATTTCTTGGACTGAAAACCTCAGAGTCATCCCCTTCATTTCTGGGTATCCCCATCTAATATTGCGTGTTCCAACCTCTATAATTAGGTTCTTAAGCCAAAAAATCTATATTAATAAATTAATAAACAGGGCCAGGTGAAACGAGTGAAGAATCACGCAATGAGGAAGTGGTTGCATTGAAAATGGACGTGAGGTATATGACAGCCACAACAAGAGAGATGAGTGAGGAAAAGGTGTGGTAGGGGCCAAACATGTTGCAGGTAGTGACCTGGATGAACATTATGTTACTCTCAGATGAAATCCTAGAATTGACAATGTCTATGGCAGTGAGGTCAGGGTTGTCGGGATCTCAGGGAGGATGGGTGGCGCACAAAGATGGATATGAAGCAGGTGAAGAAAAGGAGTGGCTGTTTGCCCCTTTCCTGCTTGTTTCCCTAACACGGGAGCTTGTGGGGCTTGACCTTGGGCTGGCCCTGATCATACATGTGATAGATCCATGAATAAGGTACATTTATCAAGTTTTGATTTCATTGGTACCCTATCTAGGTATGATCCCACACTTATAAATGTTTCTAGGTATGGTTGACAGTGGGGTTTAAAATCTGGAATACCCAAAAATTGAAATAGACATCCTAAAATCAATTCCCATTCCTGCTATTCAAAAAAATTGCTTAGAGGATCCCGCAATTGGTTTGTTGGTTTGCAGGTGGGGTGACATCAATTACTAGAAAGAAAACATGTTAGTTCATTTTCACTTCATCCCTAGATTCCAAATCCCCCACATTTACTTTAGGAATGTGAGAATAAACCTTGGGTTTATATCAGCATCCCTCGATGAGGATCATAAGATTTTTTATGATAGGATTTATACGATCAATGAACCGGATATGTCCACAATCTAGAAGTTTACCTTAGGATAATTAAATTCTTTTGAGTTTAACTTGTTATTAAGATCCAACCAGGATCATGATGAGTGGGTGAGCAAAGTCTTGTCTTAATTAATCCCAATTAAGTTGAAAATAAATTTCTGGACATTTTGTAGTAAGGGCATACCGACTGAAATTAATATCCATAGAAAATTAATTTAGATACCCACACTATGTATGTGTTGTGAGAGGCTAAAATATGATTTAGACTAGAACAAATTTTGTTATATAGAATGTACCCTCTTTGCTTTGGACCTTGTTGGGAAATTTATGGGATTTCAATTTTAGGGGGGATACATCTCTGACGTTTTTTGTACATTATTTCAAAGTGTTGAGAAACATTCAAATATGGTTTACCTTCATGTAATAGTGTTTTCAGTGGGGTTTTGGGTGGTTTAGGAGACAAAGAACAAGGGTCATGAAGGAAATGATATCTCCCTATATTCATTCAATTTCATGTGCTCTCTCTCATGGACAAAATAGGTTCCCTTCTTCCTATTGAAAAGAGAATGGCTACTAGTAAGTGGATCCTCCCTAGAAATTTGATTAAAAATGACAGAGTTAATCTAGGGTGGTCGATCAAGTGGATACCCCCCAATGATGGACTAAAACATAATGTGAATGTGTCATGTAAATAGGGAGTTATGAGGAGGGATTGTGCATGATTCTAGGGGATCTATGGTTATCGAATATAGTTTCTTTTATGGTTTAGGTAATTTTATCTGGTTAGAGAAAATATCTTCACTCAGCAGCCTTTAAATTTGGATGATAGATAACCTCAATATTTTTATGGTTGAGTAGAACTCCAAGATTCTTTTAAGACTCCTACATGATGATGCAAGTGCTCCTTGGTATTCAGTTTATAATATTAGGAAGTTTAGGTCCCCCATCGATCAAGGAAAAAATATAATTAGTACTTAGGGGGAGGAGAACTTTTCTGCATAAAATTTATCCAGTAAAGAGATACCTTATGAGATTCTTGTTATCTATCACATTACATGGGATCTTCCACATTACTATGAAATTATTGTCAGTGGTGAAATAATCATAATTCACCACTTAGACTCCCAAAGTGCAAGATTTTCCAATAAAAGGTTCTTCTTGAGTGATCAATAATATCCCAACTATTACATCAATCAAGGAGGTTCTTTTAGGGATAACATTAATGGAGGAGAATGATCTGAATAATCAAGATATTTAATATTAAAACAACTTCCATCACTTGTACAATGAAAATACTAAATTCAATTGGTTGGATAATCAATTACCCAATCCAATACATGGTTTAAATCATAACCATCTGGAAAATTTTCCAACCCATGGCCAATTTTAATCCCAACCATCTCAACATCGAATCCAATATTTTCCATATAAATTATTAGAATAATTTTTAAAAAAAATATTGAAAATGAATTATCAATATTCATCATTGATATTAGATATATAAAACATTGAAATGGTTATGGAAGACATTCCCACTCAGGTATACCCTTCCCCAATATTTTAGAAGAATCTTGTTAGACACAAACCTCTCATGAATAAATCAATGTAGTTACTATTCCCAAGAGTGGGAAAAATATTTTAAAACCTAAACCATTGATTCCTAAATAATTAGAGTATTAAAAATGATAGGAAAAAACTAAATAAACAACATTAGAAACTGAACAATCAGAGCTGGATAATGAGTGAATTGGTTAGGGAATGTTGAAAATCAACCAGAAGAACGTGTGGAAATTGTTGATGGGTGTTAAAATATGGGGAAAACCAATTTTCTATATTCAAACGAGATAAATTTGACATTTGGATTGATTTTCCTAAATATTATTGTATTATTTATGGGGGAATGTCAAGAAAATATAGGAGATTGATGAGTTTAGATAAAGACATAACAACCCTCATAGATGGACACATTTAACCCATCCAATGAATAATGAGATTTATCTTTCTTATCGATACTGAAATAATGCGTGGAATATGGCCTTGATGTGGCTATTAGATAAATAACCTCATACCCACTTATAAATAGATTGATCTTAAAAAAAATTATAATATATCATAATGGTTTTTGATTAGTTATTTTTTTTTATTTGGTGATGGTGTTTAGACTACTGATCTCTTCATCATCGATGAATAGGGAAGGCCCAAGGGCGAGCCCTGAAAGCCCCTGGGCTAGGGCAACCGGTGGGAGGGGGAAACCTTCCGCATTCTCTCTCCCTCATTTATCTGCTGCTATATCGCAGTTCCTCAACCCCACTTCTCAGCACAGCCTTTGTTGGATTCTTTAGAACCAGCATGAGGTGGTGCATAATCCCAAGGTTGATTGTGGCTTGGGTCATATTGTGGTGTTATTAAGTTGTTTATTGGTGTTTGTCTAGTTTAATGTCTGCGCAGGGTCCCAATACAGTGCTCCATTCGAGGCAAGTTTCCATCCGACGGAAACCTGGATAAATTAGGTTAGAAATTTTATATTTACTATTATTATCACTGACCTTAATACTGATCATCGATCTTTTGCGGATGTCGTTGCAGGGAATCAAGAAGTTCAAGATAAAGGAGACTCGATGGATTCGGCACACATAAAACTGAAGATATATCATCACAGTGGTCACGTTGTGGTCTCCTTCTTGAAAGAAGAGGTATAGTCACATTATTCTGATCTATGTTTCAATCTTGTTGGGAAATTTTGAAAGCGTAGACCCTCCCTCTTCTTCCTTAGAAAGTCCCTTGAAGCTATCAGATTTGGGTATTTCCATGTGCGGCTTCTTAATTCGACTCATGTGGTTTTCATATTCACGATTGAAAATGACAATTATAGGCTTTGGAAAAGAGGTTTATGGTCATTGGGTGGTTGTTCCATGAAGGTATTTAAATCTTCCAAAGATTCCAACACTGATTTTGAACCTCCCATTGCCCCTATTTGGCTGAGATACCCTGGTTTTCCATTTAGTTTTTTCAAGAAGGACGCTCTCTTTCTGATTTCTAGTTTAAATCGTCAACCTCTCAAATTAGATTCTTCTACTAAAAATCTTTCTCGACCATTGGTAACTAGAGTCCATACTGAAATTGATATTTCACAACCTTTACCTCCCCACATTTGGATTCAAAATAGTGGTTCTAGATTTTTGAAGGATGTTTTTTTTGAAAAACATCCATCTTACTACATAAATTCTTTAGAATTGGTCATTCCACAAGGGATTGTTGAAACAGATTATTTTCTTCACATCCTCCTACATATTATAATTCAATTTGGGTAATAAAAGAAGAGAAGTATAAGGGGATGGTAGTTGTTTTCTCCGATAGCCCTGGAGATTCTGTTGTTAAGGATGCTAATCAGAATATGGATAAACCCTCTAAAATTCAGCTATCTCCTATTATCTTCACTGGATTTGTGGACGTGGTTCAGAAAGTTCAGTCCATCAATGCGGAAAAAGTGAATACATACAAGCCTGAACCTTTTGCTTCTGAAATCACAAGTGATGCACAACCATCTCAAGAAGATGATAACAATGCTCACTCTCTCTCTGGTGAATCATTGTAAGATAATTATGAGAAATATTTTCAAATTGAGGATGGTTATTTGAAGTCGAGTGCAATAAAAGGTAAGAAAGCAATGGTCGATTCAGATAACTTCATTACTCCTAACCCCATGAATACTCGAAAACATATAGATAACTAACATTGAAAGAACAATAGCCACTAGATCCTTAGAATACTCTAGGATAAAAAATACAGGCATTCCCCCACAACCCACACCTGATCAGTTTCTTGATGATCTGAAGGGTAGAAATTGTGATGATTAAGTTGATCCTGTTGTGAGGGAATCATATCAGATCAAGGAGGAATTGGGAGAATAATTGGATTCATGGATAATTGAACAAGATACAAAGTTTTATTATAGATACAATGCTGGTGAAATTACTACAGCGACATACCATCAAATTAGAAGGATAATTTTTATTAGGATTCCATGGAAACAATACTTTCTTGCTTTACCCTTTTTTAAGATGGATTCCTTGGATTTATTTGGTTACTTGGCCTGCAATTTTTTGATATTTTCTAGGATGTTGTCTTCTGTTCATTTATGTTTTCTACTGCTAGATGGTTTCTTGTTTCGTTTTATAGATTATATAGCTCCCTACAATTTTTGGAGGTTTGACTTGTGGCTGTTGGAATTTTTGACACTATATTTTCATCATAGTGATGCAAATTTTTCATAATAAGGTGTTGGGATCTTTAATATGGTGTCGTTTAATTTCAATGCATTGAATTTACATAGACCACATGCTGAGTTTTCATTCCAGTTTCAGATTACTAACTAGATAGTAGTGTTCTTGGCAATATTGAGGCTGGAGCCTTTCAATGAGGTGTCATTGGATGCAACTATTATAAGTAGTGGACTATTCATCATTTTTTGTCTGCTCATCATCTTATGGACATCCTAGAAGTGTCTCCCTCCTTCTAGGGATTTTTTGCTATTTGTGATGAAAAAAGACACATCTAGAACCATGTATCAATGAACTCTTTCAAGTTCTCTGATGCTGCCAGTTATCAGGTTAGTAAAATCAGGTAATTATCCTTCTTTTTTTTAGATTTTTAGATACAATATAATTATTGTTTTTTCCCATTTTAACTACGTCAAAGGGAATCATTTTTATTGACCGTCTTGGGAAACAGTTTTGCCTGGGCCGACACTATCGATGAAGTTGGTAAAATAGAGATGTGCATTTATCATTTCTTTCCTGAAGTATCAAGTGTTCTCAATTCATATATCCTAGTACTGTTTTCTATCCCCATCTCTAAAAGAGGAAATGATATTTCTGGAGTTTCATAATTAAGGATACTGGAGGGGGGGATGGGCAACGGCAGGGGGTGGGGAGGCAGGGGAGGGTGGAATGGGTAGGGGAATGGAAGGGGGAATTTGCAGGTGTAGGGGGGACTGCCAGGGGTGGGGGTGGCCGGGGGGACTGGAGGGGGGAATGGGAAACGGCAGGGGGTGCATGGGGATGGTAGGGGAAAGGTTGGGGTGGAGGGGGGAAATCCTGTAAAGATAAATGAACAAAAATCAATAAAGAATCTTCATTTAGATTATTATTGATTACACCAGAAAATATATAATTGATATGACACAAGTGAGAATGTTTATAGGAGAAAGAGATTTTTAGTTCTGCGATAGCAAAATGAATAGGGTGATGCGTTTTAACCATTCTTTTCCAAACATTGAGGGTGTCAAATTTGGAAATACCCTGACAATTCCAAAAAAGAATCTTCATTTAAACCTGTATTTGAAGTTAGAACTCCCTTTTTTCTTTTTTCCAGATCCTTTATTTCTAGTATACCTTCTAACCTCTTGAGTATTAGAGGTCTTTTCTTGTTATTTGTGATAAATGACATTGTTCTTATTTGTGAGTTCTTTTATTTGTGTAGTCATATCTGAATATGTTCTATCCTTGGAGCCTAGCGATAGGTCATTGATACTTTGAGATACTAGGATTTCAGACATTGCAGCACAATCTGCATTTAATAAAGTAAGGGGATTGGAATTACCTTGAGCCTTTGTATCCACTGTTGATAGCGGCTTGACATAGTTTGATGAGAGTCTTTGTTTCTGTTCCAGTGAGTTCTTACTTTCCTGCATATGGATCGGTTCCAGCACAACAGGTAGACTATCATGTAGAACAGGTTCTAATGGCATGTTAACATATGCAGTAAAATCAGTACATAGGGTCTGTGTCTTAGGATGAACAACCCTGTTGAGTGAGACAGTGTGAGCAGAGGGAGTTGAAAAATCATGTTTTTTCGTTTCATTCCTCTTTTTGATAGTGGTAGAACTTGGAGTTAAAATTAGGTCCCTATTTCTAGTGTTTTTTGCAGCATTAAGGGTTGGGTCAGTGGTGTTCAGATCACATAAGTGTAATGAAGAAAAATCATTAGAGAAAACATTAGTGCATGAGTCTATGGAACACTTGGAACTAAGCAGTAAATTGCTTATGTTTTGACCATAGAGAATATTTTCATACTTCATACAATAATCTCCACCAGCAATAGTGGGAGGAGTAGAAGTACCTGGGACATGTGGATCCAAAGTAAATTGTTTTTTGACAGAGTTCCGATGACTCTGCTTCTGCTCCTGGGGGTCTTTAAAAATCTACATATGTTTGGGTACTAGAACCGAAGGTGTATTGTTATGTAGGACAAGTTCTATGTTCTTTATCATGTCTACTTTAGTGCAGGCTTTTTCTTGCTCAGTGGATAGCCTAATAGTGTCTAGGAATAGATTTTTATTTTCAATTAAAGATGCTTTGATCATTAATCAAATTGTCTTGTTCTTTAAAATCATCTGCCCAACTAAGAACAATGTCTAATCCATATTTCTTGCTTTTAAGTGATGATGTAGGTTTACTTTATTCTCATATTTTGGTGATTCTTGATTTTTGAATAGGAAATTGAAGGTGATATTTAAAAAATAAAGAGCTTTATTATTGATCATGTTATTTAGTATTGGGATGTACATAACAATTTGAATATTATTTGTTCATTGATGGCTATGGATTCGTGTATCATTTATCATGTATAGTTGACACAGTGATCACATATATATATAATAAGTTGTTATATCTCATTTCTTTTCCCTCTATTTTCTTATAGGTGGTTTCTTATGATAAGACCAGTTCTATACACCACCATCAAAGACAATGAGTTCAAAATTTTGGGTAAGGTTTGTTCTGTTTTTTTTATTTGGCCCAATTTTAATTAGGGCTTTTTTTATTTTTGGGGTCCTTATATTTTTGTTGTGTGTTTTGGATTTCATTGAGGTGGATTTGAGTCACCATTGACGAAGGCTTACATGTGTATGAATAGGTAGGAATATTCATATTTAAGTTCCCCTTTTATATATATTCACTCATGGTAGTATGAATATATATATTGGGGATAGGTGTGCTTATATATAGATATGAAAAATGCATACGCGTGTATGTGTAAAAGGGTATATGCAAGTATAAACATATATCTAAGGACCCCCTTGTGCATATTTTGCAATGAAAATATGTACATAGGGGTTAGGTTTCCTTATATATATGTTAAGTTGCATATGCTTGAAAGCAGAGAAAAGGAAGATTCGAGTTGTCGTCAAAAGAAAACACGCCTTGAGGTTGAGGTAGGGTCCCTCTCCTAGCCTATTTAATTCAAGAAAGTTTTAAATTTCATTTAGTTTCCTTCTCAATTCTGCATTTTTATATTAAATTTCAATTCATGAATAAGTGTTAGTTAAGATAATTGTTTCGTTTGATAAATAAGTCATGGTTTTGTAATAAAACCCCTCCAACAGAGGTGCGCTGTCTGCAAAAACTCACAGTGGTATACCTTGCTTAACATTGTTGCATTGAAGTTTTTCTTATACTTGATTTTGTTGTTAGTCATAAAGCACACATCCTATAGAGAACCATGTAAAGGTATGGGGTTTAAATGAATTATATACTTCTATTTAATGAATAGAAACATGAAAATCCAAATTAAACTATGATTTTTTTATTCAAATTAGTGGAATATTCCATGAATAAAGATATGGATTATTTGAAGTTAACAAAAATCAGATATGCTTGAACTTTAAGTGGGTAAAAAGGAACTTGAAAATAAGTGGGTTTACTAAATTAATTAATAGAATGGTGTTTATAAATGATAATAATTATGGAAGGTAATAATGTGTTATTAGTAGAATGAAAAAGTTTATTTTTTGGAAATATTCTCACTAAATATAAGCATTATACTAGCCTCCTCTTGCTCCCTTCACTCTTGGCCGGAAGATGCTGCCCCGCAGATGTTGCTAGACTGGACCAACACGTCGCGATCACGCTGTGGTCACGCCGCGGTCACGCCATGATTTGGCCCTGCTCCGGCCACATCCAGCCCACACCAGCCCTCTTCCACCTTAATTCCAGCCCGCTGCCACTAGAATTCCAGCCTGCAGCAGCCCCCCCCCCCTTCCACCTTCGGATTAGCCCGCACCATCCCCCCAACACCTGCAACCAGCCCCCTTCCACCAGCATTCCAGCCTCCTCTTGCTCCCTTCGCTCCTGGCTGGAAGATGTTGCCCTGTAGAGGTCGCTGGACCAGACCAACACACCGCGGTCACGCCACGGTTACGCCGCGGTAATGTCGTGATTTGGCCCTTCTCCAGGACGACACCCCACGGCGGTTCGCAATGATAGTTTTCTATGAGTCTTGTGATCAATGTTGAGACTGACTAATCACAATTTTTGACGGCGAGGTGAGGACCGGAATGTTGCCCCGCCTCCTCCTGCTCTCTTCGCTCCTAGTCGGAAGATGCGGCCCCGCAGATGTTGCTGGACCGGGTCAACACACCGTGGTCACTTTGAGGTTACATCGCGGTCATGTCGCGGTTACGCCGCGGTCACTCCATGGTCACACCGCGGTCACGCCACGGTCACGCTGCGGTCACGCAGTAGTCATGGCGCGGTCACGCCGCGGTCACGCCGCAGTCACGCCGCGGTCACGTCGTGGTCACGCCGCGGTCACGCCGCGATCACGCCGCAGTCACGCCGCAGTCATGCCGCGGTAATGCCGTGATTTGGCCCTGCTCCAGGATGACACCACGTGGTAGTTCACAGTGATTGTATTCCAAGAGTCTTGTGATCAATGTTGAGACTAACTAATCACAATTTTTGCAAGTGGGGCGACAGTATGAATGTTTCCCCGCCTCTTCCCGCTCCCTTCGCTCCTAGCCGAATGATGCTACCCCACAAGTGTCGTTGTACCTGGCCAACACAATGCGGTCACGTCGTGGTCATGCCGCGGTCACGCTACGATCATGCCACGGTCACGCTGCAGTCCCACCGTGATTTGGTCCTACTCCAGGATGACAAACCACGACAGTTCGCAGTGATAGTATTCCTTTATTCTTGTGATCAATATTGAGACTTACTAATCACAATTTCTTCCGGCAGGGCGACGACCGGAATGTTTCCTCGCTTCCTCCTACTCCCTTCGCTCCTGGCCGGAAGATGCTGCCCCGTGGATGTCACTGGATGGAGCCAACACACTGTGGTCACGCCGTGGTAATTATGTGATTTGGCCCTGCTCCAGGATGAATCATTAAACATTCAATCAAATTTACATTCATAAATTCCTGAAATGTTTTTTCTGAACGTAAAAATAGATAAATCAATTATCCAAACAGACTGAGATGATTCATGATGGTAGGATCTCGTAAAGATAGCTTCTCAATAATATATTTTTGATTTTCTTATAGCACATTGAGTTGTACAATGTGGCACTAAAGAGTATGAATATATCATTGAAACTATTCATGACAACTATATTGGGTTAATACCATATGACTAAATTTAAAGAGGTTTGAGTTGTATATTTTGAGGTAATAGATTGATTGGAACAACTTCTAACTTATTCAATGTGACTCCAAAAATATCATTTCAAATTTATAAAATATATTTTAGAAATATTATCTTCACTGATCTTTCCAAAGTGTTCATCCATTTATAATAAAACAAAATAACTTCTTGTAATTGTATTATCTCGTAGATTAGTAAGACGAGTCTATACTGATTCAATCTCATCTCCATGAATAGTTTAATTTCTTAAATCTTCAAATTATTTTATTAAATCCTTTAATTCGCTGTGAGAACGTGAATATTATTCTCATAGCTTCTTAAAATGATCAATAAATCCTTTGATTATACATTCAATGAATCAAAATATTTTTCATCTTTTTCTTTAGATGATTGGCCTCTATCAATAGTGGGATAGGACTAATCTTCAATTTTCAAAACAGAGGTAAAGAGTGCAGTCTCAAAAACCACTTTAATATCAGTATGAATAAACAGTTATGTGTCTATGTAATCATTTATGATAGAAATTGATTGGATTTGGACTATAATTTTAGTTTCAAAGTCTACTCGTTGATCTTGATGATTTCTTTTATCATTGTATTTAACATGTTCTTCAGTAAAAGAACATTGATTATTATATTCATCATGATTGATAATAAAATCCACTTTCTATTCTCTGTTCTATGGTTGATTAATTTCAGTAGATACTGAAACCACTATGTTTTGTGAAAGAACTGTAGTACCCTAAAATATAGGTTTGTTCCTCTGAATATTCCATATTACAATGGCCTCAAACTATGTTTACCCCAAATGTTATTCTATAGATTGAGGTAATATATTTCTGGTTCTATATTAGAGATGTTTTATCTTATAATTTTTATCTTTTCTTGAACATGGAAATATATTATGGACATTGAATTATCTTCTTCTTTAATTTCAACTGAAGGTGCAGATCAAAAAATCCCTCACCCCTCCTATGAAATATGACCCAATATTTGTTGGTATTGGTCACCAAGTGTTAATAGTTTCAGAATCACATAATCCCTACAACAGACAACTCAACTCACCTAAAATAAACACCATCAATAAAACCCACCTTCCTATACCCTTACAAAACCACAAACCATCCACCTACTACCCAACCACAACATTGCTCCCCTAAATAACAATAATTGCAGTCATCCCACCCAACACCAAACAAAACCCAACCCTCCTAGCCACTCACACCAGAATAGATACTACAACCCAAAAGACTACTGGAATGAACCCATCCAATAATGAAAACCATCCTCTAGGAACAACAACACTAGTCCATATGCAACTCGAACCACCTACTACTTCATGTACCTTGAAGCCAAGGAAACATTCTACAATATCATGGAACCAGACTGCCACATTCGACCACTAAAAGACTCAAGAAAACAATATCCTAAAATCACCATATGAAAAATACCATCCACCAAAGGAACTCTCAACCAGTCAACCAAAAACTCAACGACAACCATCCACAACAAATCCCCTACATGTAGCCAAGTAGCAGGAAAACCACAACCCAAAAAGAAACCAATCAACCAAAATCTAGAAATCCCCGCTTGAATCACCCACACTATGAACCCCATCCTCTACAACTACACCTAGAATAATAACATGTGACTCTATACACACAACACTAGAAGCCCCTCTAGAATCTTCCCCACACACTAAAATCAGGAATCCTTTGCACAGGATCCTTGCACTATAAACATACAACATCCACCCAGCACCATAATCGCAACAAGAACCCCCACAAGAACATCTCCTGCATGCCCACACAAGCTGAGAACCAGCCAAAATAATCCACTCTACATTCCTATCCCTTTCCAATGGATAAATCCACCACTAAAAACCCATAATAGACCCAAAGGCAGCATAGCAGTATAGGGTTTCCAGGAGGGGGGGTTGTTGTCCACGTGGGGTGGTCCAAGGGGGTTTCCAGGAGGGAGGGGGTGTCCAAGAGGGGGGTGTCCAGTAGGGGTGGTGAAAGGGTTGTCCAGTATGGGGGGTACTGTCTGGGTGGGGTTGTCCTGGGGGGGTCTGTCCAGGTGGGTTTTCAGGAGGGGGCGGGGTCTGTTCAGGGGGGTGGAGCGGGGGCTGATGTCTGGGGGGGCTGCTGTCCGGTTGGGGTTGTATAAGAGGGTTGTCTAGGAGGGAAGGGGTGTCCACGTGGGGGGGGGGGGGTCCAGCGGGGGCTGCTATCCTGGGGGGGGGGGCTGTCCGGGTGGGGTTGTTCAGGGAGGGTCTGTCCTCGAGGTAGGGGGTGTCCATGAGGGAGGGGGGTCTGTCAAGGGGGGGTTCAGGAGGGAGGGGGTGTCCATCAGGGGGGTCTATCTAGGGGGTGAGTGGGGTCAGTCCAAGGTGGGAATGGGGGGCTGCAGGCGGAGGGGTTCATGGGGGGGCTTTATGATTCACATACTAACACCTTTGTTTGAGAACTTCATATTCCTTCTCAAAAATCTTGGGAACTTCCAACTCCCTTCTAAGCTTTCTAGCCTTTAATTATCTCATCAATATTCTTGGGTACTCTAACTAACATGCAAGACATTTATCATATGCATATTGGTATGAAACAACCTGTCTTCCTCATTTACAACCTGAGATCTTACACTCATCTCAATACACATGTTGAAAACATTCAAGTACATGTATCAGGTTTTAGAAATCATCCTTGAGATATCAAATCTTCTCAACTTCTTGTCATTGATTAATTGAATTTCTCCCCCTTAATATCAGACTTTATTTTGTGGGCTACTGCAGGAGTTGGGGGGTGCAAGGGGGTTGTCCAGGGGGGCATGGGAGTGTAGGGGGGCTGTCCAGGGGGGTGCAAGGGGTTGTCCAAGGGGGGCTATCCAGGGGGTGCAAGGGTTGTCCAGGAGGGTGAAAGGGGGCTGTCCCGGGAGGGTGTGTAAGGTGGGGTGGGGGTGTGCTGGGGGGTCGGCACGAGGGGGGCTGTAGGGAGGGGGGCTACTGTAGGAGTGGGGGTGGGGGCAAGGAGGCTATCCAGGGGGGTCTGCCCGGGGGGGGCTGTGGGGAGGGGGTGGGGTGGTGGGATACTATAGGAGAGGGGGATGGGGAAAGGGTGTTGTCCAGGGGGTGAAAGGGGGTTGTCAAGAGGGGCATGGGGGTGCAGGTGGGCTGTCCAGGGGGGTGCAAGGGCTGTTGAGGGGGGTGCAAGGGCTATCTAGGGGGGTGCAAGGGCTGACCAGGGGGAGAGCAAGGGGGCTGTCCAGGGGGGAATGGGGGTTGTCCGGGGGGGCATGGGGGCTGTCTAGGGGGTGCAAGGGGGCTGTCTGGGAGGGGGTACAAGGGGGGTGTCCGGGGGGGTGCAAGGGGGTTGTCCAGGGGCATGGGGGGTTTTCCAGTGGGTGAATGGTCTGTCCAGGGGGGTTGTTCAGGGGGGGTGTGGGTTTTTTTTATGAAATGGCAATCCATAGAGCCACGGTTTTGAATCATGGCTATAGGCTTTGTGCGGCTTAATGTTCTACAACTGTTTCAAATAGTGGCAATACCCTATAGCCACGGTTTTAAACCATGGATATAGAGCTACATCCACGGTTAAAACCGTGTCTATAGGGATTTAACCAAGGGTTAAAACCGTGGATATTGGTCTTACCCTATAGCCACGCCATTACCAACCACGGTTTTGGGACTTATAGCCACGTTTTGAAACTGTGGCTATAGCCTAAATTTCTAGTAGTTCTAGAAAGTAGAAAACCTCTACTTTCATGAAAGGGTGCTGGCCACTGCTCCTTCATTTCTTTCTCGCATTCCCAAGTCTCTTCCAAAATGTGACCATGTTTCCACAAAACCCACACTAGACCGATGATTTTTCCACGCAATACATTATCCTGCCTATCCATAATCCGCACCAGAATATGTTACAACGAAGAATCCGGATCTAGGTCAACGTGATCCCATCTGCTCAAATGGTCAGGATAGGGCTGATACATCTTCAAATGAGATACATTGAACACATTATGCACTGCACTGAACCGTGGTGGTAAGGACGACCGATACACCACCTCTCCAACCCTTTCTAGCATCAAAAAAGGGCATATATATCAAGGAGATAATTTTCCCTACTTCCCAAAATGACGATGTCCAAGCCTTGGAGAGATTCTTAAAAAGACATGATCACTCACCGCAAATGAAAATGGTCTTCGGCGATGATCCGCATAATATTTGTGATGACTCTGTGCTGTTTCCATCCTTTTTTTTATCAACTGAATCTTCTCCGTTGTTTCCTGGAAGAGGCTCATCCCAACTAGTGAAGTCTCACCTGTTTCTACCCAACAAAGTGGAAAATGGAAAGGACGCACATACAATGCTTCAAATGGATCCATATGTATCGAGGCCTGATAACTGTTGTTATATGAGAACTCAAGGCACATGCTCTTCTCACAAGCCACCAAAATCCATTACACAAGCCCGAAACATGTCTTCCAACGTCTGTATCGTCCTTTAGGATTGTTCATCAATCTGAGGATGATACGTCGTACTCATATTCAACTGAGTTCCCAGGGATTTTTGTAAGGATCGCTAGAAATGAGATGTGAACCTCAGATCTATGTCTGACACGATTGAAACTGGTACAACATGCCTTTTTAACACTTCTCAAATATATATTTTTTAGAGATCTTCTACCATATGAGTTTCATGAATACGGATGAAATGGGCCGACTTGGTTAGACGATCCACTATCACCCAAATGGAATCGTGTTTCCAGACCATTCTTGGAAGGACACTAACAAAATCCATTGTTATATGATCTCATTTCTACACTGGAATTAGTAGATACTTCAACATACCCGCTAGCCGTTGATGTTCTGATTTATCTTTTGGACAATTTAAACACCTTGAAACAAATTCAGACACTTTTTGTTTCATGTCGCTCCACAAAAATTGTTCCTTTATCACCTTATACATCTTCTGTATTACTGGATTAACATCCCATCTAAAATGGTGGTAAGAATGAAGGATTTATTCCTATGCAGTTAAAGTTACAACCATCTGATCTCGAAACCGCAAACCTGAACTCCCATCCAGCTTCCATCCCTCAATAGTCTCCCCACCATTGAGTTTTGAACTCATTACAACATAGTGTAGATCAGATGTATGTGCCTCCTTTACTA
This sequence comes from Viscum album, assembly GCA_963277665.1. Taxonomy (NCBI): domain Eukaryota; kingdom Viridiplantae; phylum Streptophyta; class Magnoliopsida; order Santalales; family Viscaceae; genus Viscum; species Viscum album. Next base: position 3,171 of record CAUJRU010000082.1, on the reverse strand, counting down.
TCTCCACCAAGTTAGGAATAAGAACAACTGGATAGAAAACTGCAACATCAGAATAGTCTTCACATTCCATATGCATGTCGGTTAGGACTGACATCAAATGCCACTCATCTAAAGCATCTTGCGCCAACTGAGCATACAACTTTCTAGTTAGTGCATCGGCCACCGAATTTCACTTACCTGGTGTATATATCAAGTCAAAGTCGAACATTTGAAGATACTCCATCCATATCCTCTGCCTCATATTCAAATCTCTTTGTGAGAAAATATTCATCAGACTCTTATGATCCATAAACATAGTGAATTTCTCACCAAAGAGATAACGATGCCAAGTCTTCAAGGCATGGAAAATTGCAGCTAACTCCAAATGATGCGGTGGGTAATTTTTCTCATGCACCCTCAATTTCCATGAGACATAAGTAACCACATGGTCTCCTTTCATGATTACACAACCCAATCCCTTTTTCAAAGAATCACAATACACCACGTACCCCTGTCCTGATTCTGGAAATTCAAGATGGGTGCTGATGTAAGGCGAACATTTAACTCTTGAAAAGATCTCTGACATTCCTCAGTCCATTGAAATGCACTATTATTCTTGTTCAATGCTATAATAGGAAAATATAGTCATGATAAATCACACACAAATCGTTGGTAATAACTAGTTAGACCACAAAAACTTCATATTTCAAAGACATTCTTCAGCGGTTGCCAAGAAAGAACAACTTCGATTTTTTCTGGATCCACTGAAACACCTTTCTCAGAATGAAAATTTTCCAGAAAGCATACCTCTTGTATCCAAAAATTTCACTTTGATAATTTGGAATAAAATTGATAGTCTCTCAATATTTGCAACACTATCTCCAAGTGTTTCTCATGCTCATCCCTTTTTCTTGAATACACCAATATGTCTTCCACAAACACCACAAAAAAAGAATACAGATATCACTGAAATATCTAATTCATCAATTCCATAAAGATTGCTGGTGCATTCTTAAGACCAAAAGGAATGACTAAATATTTTTAGTGGCCATATTTTCTTCTAAAGGCTGTCTTTAGAATATCCTCCTTCTGAACTCACAACTGTTGATATCCTGACCGCAAGTAAATCTTATAGAACCACTGATCTCCCCTCAATTGATCAAACAAGTCATCAATGCATGGAATGTGGATATCTAGTATTTATCGTAACGTGGTTAAGTTTTTGATAATCTACACATAGCCTCAAATTTTCATCTTCTTTCTTTACAAACAAAACTGGTGCTACCCACAGAGTCACGCATGGACGAATAAAACCTTTGTTTTCTAGTTCTTCCAACTGCACTTTAAATTCCTTTAACTCTTTTGGTGTCATCCAATAAGATGGGAGTGAGAAAGGACTGGTCCCTGGAAGGAGATCAATCGTAAAATCCACTTCTCTTACAGGTGGTACCCCTGAGAAGTTTTTAGGAAAAACATCAAGAAATTGATCCGCGATTACTGGAAAACTGTTATTCGCAATATTGTCCATCGATTACAATTTTAAAGCTAACAAATGGTAAGAGATCATTGCCACTACTGGTGCCAACCAGCCCATTGCACCTGCGTTCACCACTCTTTCTTCTCTAAAGAGATGATCGACACCATCCTCAGTCGCGAAACTAACTGTTCTACTATAACTCTCGATGTGAGCCTTAAAATCTATAAACCAATCCATACCCAGGATTATATCATAGACATCCATCTCCAGCATAGAGAAATCCCATTTCATCTCAACTCCATCAACAGTTATGTTACATGCTCTACACACGAAGGCTCTACATTTTTTTTACGGAGAGGAGTTTGATGTTTTATCATAGAAGGAATCATTTCATGTTTTAAGTTCAGCAATATGCAATACGAGAAGAAAGAAAGGAATATGATTCACCAGTATCGAAAAACACTTGCATGAGGGTATAATTCAAAATAATCGTACCTCTCACTGTAGATGGTCCAGACAGGTCATCCACAATCACATGTTCCACTCTATACAATTTCTTTTTTGTTGCACTTTACTCCTTATTACCTTGTTGAGATTTACCTGCCTGAGGAGTCATGGTATTCCTTGAATCACCCATAGCTAGCTCTGTTCTACTGGTGAGACTGATTTTTCTGTCCTTACCCTATCGAAGCATAAGATGCTTGCGACACCTGAGAAGTGTCACGAACACCCGACTGTGGAGCACTGCGACAATATCGCTAAAGATGCCCCATCATGTTGCAGTTGTGTCATGCTCTCGGTGGTTTTGTACATTCTCATTTCATGTGATCAATCGAGCCACATTGAAAACACCCAACTTTCATCATGGGTCATGGAGGAAGATTCACCAATCTAGCTGTCTGATACTGATTCTCACTCCCACCTTGGAAGTAGGTGTCCCTCTTCTGCCTGTTCCCAGCATTAGAGTTCTCACCCATTTCTGTGTGGTTTCATTATACTTCCTCCTCCCATAGCTCCTAAGATGTCTCTTTCAGCTAATGTTTCTCTATTTACCATCTCTGTATAATCTGTAATATAGAGCACCGCTATCTTCGAGCGAATCTCCTGTCGCAACCCTGATTCAGAGATACGGGCCTTCAGCAACGCACTTACAATAACTTTCGGTGAAAAGTGCACTAAATTATTGAATTTAGCTGCATACTCCGTGACAGAGAGATTCTCTTACTTCAGGATATAAACGTCCATCGTCCTATGGATCTTGAACGTGTGAGGAAAGAATTGTTCATCGAACAATTCCTCAAATTCCTCCCAGCTCAGGCCTTGATCCACCTTGGCCTGCACTACTATCTACCACCACTATTGTGCAAGATCCTCTAGCATATAAGTTTCTAACTTTACATTCAGTTCTGCTGGTGTGCCGATGAAATCAAAGATATGATTCATCCTACTCAGCCACACCTCGGCACTTTCTGGTTCATAATCACCGCGAAAGATGGGAGAATTCTGCTTCTAGAACTGGACGGAATGGTCTACAAGTCTTGACTCATCCCACTAATTTCCCGTGTCTATAGCCTGAAATGCTTGAACTATACGTTGGACTAGCTGCTGGTTCACATGTGACTTAGGTGCAACCACATTCTTCGCAGCCTCTTCCGTTTGGTTTCTACAACGCCCAACAGGTGCCATGTTATATACAAACAATGCACACCGTTAGT